>JAHHUM010001459.1:0-600000 GCA_036173005.1 Crenichthys baileyi
TAAAAAGTCTTGTTTAGAATGAGGGGGGGAGGAAAAATAGAAAAACTGTTAGAAAAAAGAGTGAAAGAACAGAGGAATATTGGAAGAGTTAGAGAGAGAAAAGGAAAATAGACCGAGAAAGAAGAGTAAAGCTAAGAGCAGGGAAAGAACAGATGTGTTAGAAAAAGAGGAGGAGAGGAAAGAAGACAGACATTACTACTGCTATTTATTTGTTTTGTTACTCTTAGGAAATGCTAACAACAGTGTGGACTTTCCTGCTATTACACTTGATTCTTATAGTTTAATTATGCATAAATATTTTAAAATAAATGAAACTGTAACTGTACCAATGTTTTCAATATATCTTGATAACATTTAATTCCTTTAATCTCTGAGCTGGAAATGTCCCCAGATTTGATTTCAGAAAAAAGACAAAAACTATAACTGAAACTAATAAAAACTAAACTGAAACTAAGCATTTTCATAAAATAAAAACTAGATTCCCCCGCATGAGCTGGCCCAAGTGGCTGGGGAGAGGGAAGTCCGGGTCTCTCTGCTTAGGCTGCTGCCCTCGCTACCCGACCCCGGATAAGTGGAAGAAAATGGATGGATGGATGGAACAAGCGTGATTAAAGTTAGAGCGTTTTCTTGGCTGTGTTTTGTCAGTGTTGTAATTATGAATATATTATTTAAAATTAATACTATCATATTTTATTAAATAATATTTCGGTCTGTTAAGGGTTGTCCTGTGAATACCAGCCCAGGAAGGAGGTGGTATTAGGAAAATCGAAAAGGGTGAGCCGAGCTCTGACATTATTGAATAGCAAAACTCTGCACACACATGGAATGAATTCACACAATTACTTAAAATACAAGAATTTATTAACAAAAATAATTCAACTCAAGTCAAACATATTTCAATCAACAAACTCTTTATCATGCTAAAACAATCCAACTAAACTACCAACCAGAATGAAAGAATAAGGAGGACTAATGGGCTATGTACAATATAAACAAGTTGATCAAAGATGGTTGAAAACCATGACCGCAAGAGTGATGCAACATTACCATGCAATGTTTATGTTTGAGAACCAAGGATTATCTTGAAGAATCTGGAAATGAAGTTAACTTAGTCTTGGAACCAACTTAGGCAATAATCACCATACCTTTAGACAACCATTCACAATGCAAGATCAGATAAAATATTATTTTAATAAAATAATATTTTAAAGAATGATTTGCTGAATAAAACCAACCTTATGGATGACCAATTCTCAAAGGTGTCTCATTAGCTGCCTTTATTTATTGAAATAATATTTAAAGAAATATTATTTTGAATAAGAACCAAATCTTTGAGAAATGGGCTTAATTGTGTTACTTAGTTATCAAGTTTAGTAAAATAATATTTAGGGAAATATTATTTTACTAGATTGAAAACTAACAACCTTTTTGGGTAAATGATCTTAGCAGGCAAGCACATGTTCTTAGCTGTTAGCGGTTGGAGCTAACAAAAGAAGCTTATAGCTTATCATCAGAATCAAACACATACCTTTAAAATACCATTAATAAAAGGATTAAAATGCATAAGCGTGGATGGCGCGTTATGGCCAATCTTCTGTGTTTAAAATCACCCTATAAATACAGTTCGTCTTAACTTAAAAAAAACAAACAAACACAAAGCACACAAACTGAGCACATGTGCTGAGCAGATAATCTGCTAGCACTATAATGGCTGAGTTTCAACGCAAACAAAACCAAACGTCATAAATTGAAAAATGTTTAGATTATTTCATTCTAAACTACTTACTTTCTGCCCAAACACAACCTCTTTCGTGAACCATGCTGAGGAAAAGTTGTCCGGGCGACAAAGTTGAATAAAGCATCCACGGTGAACAAAGAGTTAACTGCAGCTAACCTCCGTAGCTGTGGCTCTGCCGGCCGGCCAAACTGCACGTTACAGCTGTAACCACGGTGATGCGGTCCCGTTGTCCTTCCTTTAGACCGGGAAAACTGCTCCAATCGGCGTCGTAGAGGCAGGGTCTCTGCTGGGAACTCTCTGGAACACAGTTTGCTTTTGTAGACCTCAGAGAGAAAGTCAAGCAACACTTGTACCTTAATTACCCCCGTTCATGAATGAATGAATACCGAAGACACAAACAGCAATTCATTCCTACTGAACTTAGTGCATATGATCATGTGATCGAATGACACTCTTGGATCCAGTTTGAAGAGTTATGTCTGTTTGCCAGCAAAGAGACATTAGCACGCTGTGTCCCTCCGTCCAGTTCGTCTGGAGACCTGCGTGGAAGATTGTTGCAAAGTCGGGGTTTTTATTCTGACAGTGACGTCACGGGAAGTCCGCTGTTACACCGTTTCTGGCTGTGCTGGAAGTAGGTTAATGCAATTTAATTTAAAAATTCCAGAAAAGTTAGTACTGGCCTTTCATTTTGTAACCCATGGCTGAGTCCCAACATCAGTTTCCATCTTGTTACTAGCACACAGCACTTGAAACTGCCCATAGTGACATCATAAGGGCCTGATCACCCTACTCAAGGGAATTTAAGGAGAATGTGTTAAAATAGACTACTAGTTTAGAAAACCATTGGTTTACCCAACAAAGAGAGAGAATAGATCCAAAACAATCAGATAAGATAGATAATATATCTTTATTTTAGGAAATTGTAGCTGCCTTCAAGGTTGCACGAATGTAATTCTTCTAAAAAGGAACAGATACATTTATTCAGAGTTTAACACACTGAATCACTAGACATAGCTGATCAAGAATTAGTTATCAGTCAGATCCTCAGAGATTCATGTAAACTACACAGTTCAGATGCCCACCTTACCTAGCTAACACTGTTCGTTAGTTCCATGAAGGCATGGTGGGTCAAATCAACATGATGGAGAGGTGTTACCCAGGTATTATGTCACACCCAGGTGTAAAGCCCTGTGAATAAGGGGATTTGGACTTGCCAGTTCCTTTCGAGAAACCTGATTTGCTTTGTCAGAAACTACAGAAAACTGAAGTGGAGGCCTCAACAATCTCCTGGATCAAAGACTACCTGACAAACAGACCACAGTTTGTGAGACTGAAAGGTTGTGTATCTGAACAGGTAGTCAGCAGCATAGGAGCACCACAGGGGACTGTACTCTCACCATTCTTTTTCACTCTGTTGGGACCCACAGCCATGGATTACAACATTAAAATCCGGTACAAACTTTTCTGGAACTTTCAAAATAAATTGCATTAACCTACTTCCGGCACAGCCAGGGAAAGGGGTAACAGTGGACTTCCCATGATGCCACTGTCTGTATAAAAGCACCCCCTTTCCAATGGATCGATCTCTTCCACTGCTTCCCTGCGGGACTGGACACAGCGCGCTAATGTCTCTTTGCAAGCAAACAGACATAACTCTTCAAACTGGATCCAAGAGTGTCATAAGATCACGCGGTCATATGCACTAAGTTAAGTACGAATGAATTGCTGTTTGTGTATCCGGTATTTCATTCATGAATGGGGATAATTAAGGTACAAGCGTTGCTTGACTTTCTCTCTGAGGTCTACAGAGGCAAACTTTGTTTCCAGAGAGTTTCCCAGCAGAGACGCTGTCTCTACGACGCCGAGTGAAGCAGATTCCCGGTCTGAAAGGAGGACAACAGGGGCCGCATCACCATGGTTACGGCAGTAACATGCAGTTTGGTCAGCGGGCAGAGCGAATCGCCCCACCAAACAGCTACGGAGGTTAGCTGAAGCTAACCCTTTTGTTCACAAGTTGCCTTCTTCAAACTTCGTCGTCGCCCGGACAACATTCCTCAGCACGGTTCACATACGAGGTTAGGGTTTTGGGCAGAGAGAGAAGTAATTTAGGATGAAATTATCTAAACATTTTTCACTTTATGAAATTTGGTTTTGTTTGTGTTGAACTCAGCTATCTTGATGCTAGCAGGCTATCTGCTCAGCACGTGCTCAGTTTTGTGTTCTGTGTTTGTGTGTTTTTAAAGTTAAGACAAACTTTACTTGAAGGGTGCTTTTAAACATAGAAGATTGATCATAACGCGCCGTCCGCGCTTATGCATTTTAACCCTTTTATTAACGGTATTTTAAAGGTGTGTGTTTGATTCTGGTGCTAAGCTATCAGCTTCTTTTGTTAGCTTTAACTGCTAACAGCTAAGAACACATGCTTGCCTAATAAAGATCATCTTCCCAGAAAGGTTGTTAGTTTTCAATCCAGTAAATAATATTTCCTTAACATTATTTTACTAAACTTGATAACTAAGTAAACACCATTAAGCCCCATTTCTCCAGAAAGATTTGGCTCTTTTCCAAAATATTTCCTTAAATATTTTACCATTTCCTTATAATACTCCAAGACAAACAGGACCTGTTCAAACACTATTTCCATCATAGGAGAAGAAGTGGAGGTGGTGGAGGAGCATAAATACGTAAGTGTTCGTCTGCCCAACAGACAGCAGTGAAGATGCAACTGTAAAGCCTACCACAAGAAGGCACAGAGCAGACTGTACTTCTTGAGAAACTCAGGACCTTCAGTGTTTGCAACAAGATGCTGCATATCTTCTATAAGTCTGTTGTGGAGAGTGTGATCTCTTCTGCCATCATCTGCTCGGGTAGCAGCATCAGAGCCAGGGACTTAAAAAAGCTCAACAAGCTAATAAAGAAGGCTGGCTCTGTTCTGGGGACTCCTCTGGAACTTCTGGAGATCATTGTGCAAAGAAGGATTTTTCATAAAATGAACATTATGGAGAACCCTGATCATCCTCCTTATAACAACAGAGTGTCTTCAGTCAGAGGCTTCTTCAGATCTACTGTATGAAAGATAGCTACAGGAGATCCTTCCTGCCCACAGGCATCAGCATCTACAACAGCTCTTAGAAGAAACCTGCATAATATGAGCTACAACAACATTTAATTTCCCTTTGGCATTAATAAAATATTTTTGAATTGAATTGAATTATCTGGTCATGCAGTCAGGCATGCGAAGTTACACACAGTCCTTTGCTTGTTCACATGGTTGATTCCAAACAACGCTCTCTTCACACTTGTAATACAACCAGATACTACTACTTCTAATACTAATACGACTACTAATAATGATAATAATAATCAATTCCTCGAGGTATTTTTGCAATGCTTTTAAATGCTTTAATATGTACCCATACAATTGCAAACAGATAGATAAATGAATAGTTCATCATCATGTCTCTGGAGGGTACAACTATTATTTTTACATCATCAACAGTTTTGCAGCATACCCTCTAGGTGTTGCTAAACAGGCCAATAAGTCAAGTAAAATGCCTAAGCATTGAGCTGCTGTGAAGCTCCACACATTTCCATGGTCAGTTCATTATTGATACATCTGCACGTTGGTGGGAAAAAAAGGTGTGCACTTTTTTCGTGTGTGTATTCACCCTTTGCACATGAAACTGCTGAACTAGTTTGGCAAGCAGCAGCATATAAAGTCTCCAATGAGAATTACATTACAGAGCAAGGTCTCAGACATGGTGACATTTCTAGGGCTTCAACACTTACTGGACATGTTGTGAGGATACCTGATGGAGACTGTAGACATCATGTAAGATCAGATGTCATCTGGAGTGCACAAATGAGATGGTCAGCATTCACACAACAAGGATTTTCACCACCATCTCCTGAAAGCTGAAATCTCAATTGCACAGACTTGGTCAGCTGATCCTATGAAGGCAATGTCTGTTAAGATTCATATTCATGAGACACCAAAATAATCCATGTTGTATCCCTGATCCCTACAGAAGAAACTAGAAAAGCACTGACAAGCTCTGACAAGGCAGTAGGGTCATTGATGCATGTAAGCTTTTTTTCTATGCTGATGAGCTAAACTCTGGATGACCAGCGGAGAGAAAAACATAACCTACTTGGCGGAGGTAACAATCATCGTCCTTTAGAATGGATTGTCACAAAAACAAAAAAAGCAAAACAAAGTACAATTTGAAATAGCTGCCACACAAAAAACAATAACATCCCAGAAAGAAAAAAAACAGCATCGACTGCATATTCTCATCTGTAGTTTAATCTGTGATTCTGTGGTAAATAAGTGGAGACAAGGAGTAGACACTCATGTGGATCCAGATCATGAGAGGGAAAATATCACACTTTGAAAAATGACAAACCAATGGAGCGTGAAAGCATGCATTGCCAAACAGCAATTACCATTTCCTCTCACAGCCCCTGCAGAGAAACTCCTCACAGAGCATATATAGCACGCCTGTGTACATAGGCAAGCATCATGCATTAACCATTAGCTACCCATCTGAACTTCCAAGACAGCTCAGGTCAGCATTGTGTGGTGTAAAGGATCAGGGATTCTTTTGTTTGAATCCTGCTGTTTCAACTAAAGCCATGATTTAAAATGCAACTTTTGGGACATGTATCCATGAGGTCTCCCACACCCCTTCAACTAAGTATAGAAAACATAAAATTCCCTGCGCAGGGTGGGTGTGGGGAGGTTGGGTTGAGGTCAGGCCACATACACACACAAATGAACCGGTCCCTACTTCTGCTACTGGAACTCTCATATTGTCTCAGTCCAACAATGCAGCAGCTGGCACAAACAGGCAGCTTTTAAAGAGCCACCAATTGATTCTTGCCACCAGGTGCTACTGTGTACCTTTCCCATCCTCATTTTATGCATCAGCAGTATTTTTTTTGCCTTTACTTTCATAGCCCAAATGTTGGAAAACATAAGGGATGGGGTAGGTAAAGAGGTAAAAGATATTTATGCCCAGCTACTGAAATGGCTCAGCATGAACAGAGCTGTGCATAGATGTAAGGACATACAGAAAACCCTTATCTTATGGCTGTTTCTGTTACTGCATTGGTAAACTTGGTAAAGCATATAAAGCTGAAACATTTCCTTGGGAGTTTGTGCTTGCACACTGATGAAGATGCCACCAGGTGTCTACATTTGCAGGAGTATGTGTTTCTCCGCACAGTGTCAGTATCTGCATGGATTGTAACCACCAGAAATAACACACTTCCATGGGACCTTTTAAATGGACACCATCTGTCTCTATCAGGAAAAGCTTTGGGAAAACGAACGCTTTTGCTCAGATACTTTTTTTTATCAGCAGCCAGCTAAGATCATCCAGCCTCATTTCTCTGGGAGCAGAATAAAGAAGGTCTGTGAAACAAATGTAATGCAGAAAAAATATATTTTTTATCTTCTAGAGTGATTAGTAAAGTAAAAGAAATATTTAAATCTGATTTTGGATTTCATTTCCAGGGAGTGGTTTAGTGTTCAGGAGGTCCAGCTACTTAACACAATACACTTTTCACATGGATTTGACTTGGCACATTGTACCAATGTGAACAAATTCTGAACACTGATGCATGTATTTTAACAAAGAGCAGCACCTGGGCAAACTCCCTTTTTGTCTGGGCCCATATTTGTTATATTATCACTCATTGTAAAGCCTCCCTTCTGCACTGTATGTCCACTGTCTCCTTTGTCCTCATGCAGTACCCAACCGGCTGAACTCAAGCTACAACTAATGCACCTGTTCCCTTCAGTGCAGTTGTGGGTCATCTGTGTAACCTGATAGGCTTTCCAATAATCAGTCCATCAACCTTCCTCTATGTCTGTGTTTCCATCTCTCTGTCTGTCCTCTGGTCTGTCATTTACAGTGCATGTCAGACAGCTGTCATTGTGGTTTTCTTTGTATATGTGTGTGTGGGTGTGTGTCTGAAACCTCTGCCTTCCCTGTCAGTCCCACTGAGACAGATGCAGATGTGATGTGATGGCCACAGTGTCTGATAGCCCCCAGATCCGTCATGCTTTAACAGGGCTTGACTGCGGATGAGCCTCTAAACTGCCTGCTACAATAAGGGACACGTCCAAGAGAATGGGTTTGACCCTGTGGGTCATCTTGCAGATTAAGCCTGTTGGAAGGAGCGCAGTGCAGAGCCACAGCCCATTCACACCTCAATAATACACACACAGCAGCACATTCAGTAGATTCCGATCATCTCGTGTAGAGCAGTTTGTATGTGTGTGTGTGGTGTGTGCGTGTGTGTGTGTGTTCCTGTCTTGGCATCACAGTGAGAACCATTTTCCCGATTTCACCATCAAATTGAGGACCATTGGTACCAAAGTGAGGACATTTTGATGGTCCTCACGACCTATTTTGCTAACGGTTAGGTTTAGCACTAAGGTGTGAATTGAGTTTAGGTTAAGGTTAGGATTAGGCATGCACTGGTAATGGTTAGGTTTAGGGTTATTGTCAGGGTTAGGGCATAGAAAGGGTTGAAAATGACTGAAAATCAATGGAAGTCAATGGGAGTCAACACATGGTCCTCACTACACATAGCAAAACAAGAGTGTGTGTGTGTATGTTTGTGCACATATGTTGGAAAAAAGTGGGCCTGCACATGACTAACAATCTGGTTGCCACAGAAGTTTTTCTTCTGGTGTTCACCTGCGTTGTGTGTCATTTGCAGGGAATGTGTGACACACACACATACACGTTCCCGGAGGAAAACCCCTCGGGTTTTCTCCTGAATTTAAGCCTCCTTAATCCCCGAGAAAGATTTGCAACAGTTTGACGTAATCCTTTTGCATTTTACCCTTCCTTACTCCCAAATGCCTCCTCTGCCATTGCTTTGCCAACAATGCACATGCGATAGCTTGATGTAATTAGACTCGTTAAAGGCTCTTCATAAATAAAAGCGGTTTGTTCGCTTTCTACACTGTATCTACACACAGATTTGTTGATTTATGTGGTTATTAGGATGCATAATGACTCAGATTGCACAGCAAAGGTTCAAAATCTGAACCGTTAAAATTTTAACTTTTTTTTTACACTGTGAGCCAAAGTGTCTGTAATTTATACTCCTCATTATAGCTCATCATGAGTCGTCATATATCAAAATCATGCCTGAATAAAAGCTTTGAAAAGCCACGTTCACATGTGCTTCATATAATTACTGAAGGACAAAGCTTGTGACAACAGCTCACTGTAGTTTGAGTTTCCTAGCTTCATGTAAATTGAAGCTCACAGGAGTGTTTTCAGCTGCTTTTAAGTGTATCTGCTGACAACAGTGTTAATGTTGGTTGTGTCATATTGTGTCCTACACCGAAAGTGCTCTGTTTAAAAAGTGCGGCGAAGTACAAGTGTTAGAAATATGTCAGCTCCCACACAGAGAGAATAAAGTTCCCTGTCACTTACCATCTGTGCCATGAAGCACCACAAACAGAATTGTGCCAAACACCTTGTCATGGCAAAGGACAGATTCTTGTAAAAGCGCTGCTGTTCGGTTGGAGATTCTCTCACTATTCAAAGAAATCAGGTTTCAGTGACAGAATTAAGTGTGGCTTAAACACAGTGCTTTGTTAGTAGGGCTAAAATCAGTTTATAACCTGGGTGGATGATGATGATGATGATCTTGTTTACACTTCCTGCTGGGCGCTGAGCTGTCTCCATCGACACCTTCAGTGACAGCGCAGTCACAGTGCATCGCATGTCCTGTCAACACAGATAGCTTCTCTTTGCTGCTTGTGAAAAGAACATTTTCACAACTTTGGGAGCACATGTGGACTGTGTGTTTGTCTATTTCCTGTTTGGCCTCACCAAAATCAGTTGCTCAGTAGCAGCAGAAATAGATCCTTGGATACACTGAACAGAAATACAAATATATTTCAGGAGTACATTAGGACATAACTCAGTTAGTTGAGGGAAAATATTTTATTAACAGCATAATGGGGATACAAAAATATAACCAGATGGTTAATTATGATGTGATGATTAACAAATGGTTAACAATAGTTGTTGATATGCGACTTTAGTGTAGGGGACACAAAAACACTGAATGGCTAGGTAATGATAAAGTAATAGTTGACACATTGGTTAACAGCACATTTTGGTATATGACTTTACGTTAGGGAACAAAAAAATGAGGTAATGTTTAAGTAATGATGAGCTAATGAATAACTAATGGATAGATTTAGATGTGTGACTTCCATTTAGGGGATAAAAAAAATTAAATTACCTTAATAAAGGGCCCCCGATTCCATACTCCTAGAGCACCCCCACAGGGCACCACGATGGACACAGTTGAATGCTTTCTCAAAGTCCACAAAACACATGTGGACCGATTGGGCAAACTCCCATGAACCCTTGAGTATCCTGTAGAGGGTATAGAGCTGGTCCAGTGTTCCACGGCCGGGACGAAAACCACCCTGCTCCTCCTGAAGCCAAGGTTCGACTATCGGCCGGACTCTCCTCTCCAATACCATGGCGTAGGCCTTACCAGGGAGGCTGAAGAGTGTGATCCCCCTGTAGTTGGAACACACCCTCCGGTCACCCTTCTTATGAAGCGGGACCACCACCCCAGTCTGCCAGTCCAGAGGCACTGTCCCCAACCGCCAAGCAATATTGAAGAGGCATGTCAACCATGACAGCCCTACAACATCCAGAGACTTGAGGTACTCAGGACGGATCTCATCCACCCCCGAGGCCTTGCCACCGCGGAGATTTTTAACCACCTCGGTGACGTCAGCCTGGGTGATGAAAGAGTCTAACCCCGAGTCCCCAGCCTCTGTTTCCACCAGGGAATGCGTGACGGCAGGATTGAGGAGATCCTCGAAGTATTCCTTCCACCACCCGATAATGTCCCCAGTCGAGGTCAGCAGCCTCCCACCCCCACTGTAAACAGTGTTGGCGAAGCACTGCTTCCCCCTCCTGAGGCGCCGGACGGTTTGCCAGAATTGCTTTGTGGCCAACCGGTAGTCCTTCTCCATGGCCTCACCAAACTCCTCCCAGGCCCGGGTTTTTGCCGCTGCCACAGCCCGGGCCGCAGCATGCTTGGCCTCACGGTACCGGTCAGCCGCCTCAGGAGTCCCACAAGCCAACCACAGCTGATAGGACTCCTTCTTCAGCTTGACAGCATCCTTTACTGCCGGTGTCCACCATGGGATTGCGACAGGCACCGCAGACCTTACGGCCGCAGCTACGGGCAGCAGCATCGACAATAGATGCAGAGAATATGGTCCAGCTGATTCTGGTTCTGACAGGCTGTTTGTTCTGGCTCAATTTGTAATCGTGTTATTTGTTACATTTTTTATTTCATTCATTCCTCTTCTATACCGCTTATTCCATAGTGGGTCACGGGGGAGCTGGTGCCTATCTTCAGCAGTTTACGGGCGAGAGGCAGGGTACACCTAGGACAGGTGTGTGCCAGTCCATCGCAGGGCAACACAGAGAGATAATGCAGGACAAACAACCATGCACACACTCATTCACAGCTAAGGGCAATTTAGAGAGACCAATTAACCTTACAGCCATGTTTTCGCACTGTGGGAGGAAGCCGGAGTACCCGGTGAGAACCCACTCATGCACGGGAAAAACATGCAAACCCCGCCAGGAGTCGAACCCAGGACCTTTTTTGCCGCAAGGCAACAGTGCTACCAAGTGCACCACCGTGCAGCCACATTTTTTACTTTTTAAGTCTTTAAAATACCAGACTTTGCACATAACTTTATTCCATTCAATTCAGTTTATTTTTATAGCGCCAATTCACAACACATGTTGTCTAAAGGCACTTCACTTCAAAAGTCAGGTACATACATTCCAATTAATCCTAATCATTGAACAGTGCAGTCAGATTCAGTTATTTATTCAAATTGGATAAAAAGTTTTTCTCTCTAAGGAAACCCAGCAGATTGCATCCAGTCACTGACTTGCAGCATTCCCTCCTCCCAGATGAGCATGTAGAGACAGTGGACAGTCACTGGTGTTGACTTTGCAGCAATCCCTCATACTGAGCATGCATGTAGAGACAGTGGAGAGGAAAAACTCCCTTTTAACAGGAAGAAACCTCCAGCAGAACCAGGCTCAGTGTGAGCGGCCATCTGCCACGACCGACTGGGGGTTAGAGAGAACAGAGCAGAGACACAAAGAGAACAAAGAAGCACTGATCTAGGAGTACTTTCTATGGGAAGGAAAAGTAAATGTTAATGGATGTAGCTCCTTTAGTCGTTTCACCTAGAAAGAAAGAACAGATAAACTCTGAGCCAGTTTTCAAGGTTAGAGTCTGAAAGAGAGCACATGGAGTTAGTTACAGTAAAAGCTCAGTCAATCGCCATGTCTAGGAGAGAGAAAGGGTTAAACACTGAAAGACAGGGCCATGTGGATCATCGGTAGAGGGTGAGCATTAAGTTGTTGCCAGAAGAAGCTTGGACGATGGCCCTCTCCAGAAAGGTGTCACAGGTTATTATTTTGTTTGTCTGATTACTTAATTTTTAAACAATAAATTAAATATTATGTTAAGGCTTGAGAAGCCTTTTTATTATTTCAGGGTTAGGGTTAGGGGTTAGGGGTTAGGGATTTTTACTCTAACTTGAGTCATTTCTTGCATAGCTAATTTTTACCCCTTACTTGAGTAAAAGTATGTTGAAGTCGTGCTGCTCTTTCTTGAGTACAATCTTAACGTACATACTCTACCCACCTTAAGCTCCAAATGATTCCACACTGAACTTCAGCCGTGTATGTGCGTGCAGCAAATTGCTGTTGCCATTTAGCTTCTGCAGCAAAACAACTGCTGGGCATGGTGGTTTAAGAGAGAAAAGTGTGGGCAACAGGCATCCTGTGAGGTGGAAAACACAACCGGTTTTAAGATCTCTAATCATAAATCACATAAAAACACACTCTCGCTCTCTCTCTCTCTCTCTTACACACACACAAACACACACACACACACACACACACAACCATGTAAGCAGGGAGCAATCACACAAACATCCGCACTCTCTCATGCTCCTTTTCTATACAGTAAGCATGTCTGCAGGTGGAAAGGGTGATTACTCACCACAAAACACTAGTTGGACAGCAGGAAAAGGAGGGCGTTTAGCTGGTAAACTTTAAAGCACGCTCCACAGGAAGACCAGAGGAAAGAAAGAACACGCTTATGGTTCACCGTAAAAGCTAAACACAAAAGGAAATTTCTTATTTGGGTAACAGATGAAAACGCTGCAGCGTAGCAAGTGAAGTGGACAATATTTTAAGTCTAAGAGCAATTTCCTGGGCCTGTTTGGAAGCAGGCTAGTGTCTAAAGAGGCAGTGAAATCAAAGGTTAACTGCAATGAAACATATACAGATGAGAAAATCTAAAATCTTCTAGTAACAAAACACATTCCAAAAATTGTGGCTGAAACATGCTGCCAATGATAAAAGATGCTTTTTGTGTGTGTGCGTAGTATATTTGAAAAAAAGCTACTCCCAGTATGCCTAAAAACATACATTATTTAAATGTCTAAAAGTAAACGCAATGAAAATGTAAGTCTTCATCTAAATAAGCAAATTGACATTTCTAAAACAGTAGACAATCCTGCAAACTCACCATGCTGGCCAATTAAAAACTGGGTATAATCTATCCTTCCTCATTTATCCCAAAAGGTTATTTTTAAATCATAATTTAATCATTAGGTTTTGAATTTAGAACATGAAAGCAATCTATGTAACTAATTAGGAACAAATATATGTTGTAGTGTAGTGTAGTGTAGTCTATGTATGTATGTATACACATACATACATAGTATTGTTTAAGTATTCACAGTGCATTAGGTAATTTAATAAGTTCTGTGAATAAATAAATTAATATTGGTATTTCATACTTTGTAAATGTAAGTTAACATGCATTTAAATATCATTTAGGTAGAAAATTATTAAAGTTCTTATGTTTAAAAGCCTAAAACTTTCGGGGTTTGTGGAGATGAAGCAGGACCGAAGTGCAGGAAAGAGCGATGGGGCAGCATGGTAAGTAGATGAGTAGTTTTAATACAAAAAAATTAACAAAAGACTTATAGAGTGGCTGGACACGAAACATGGAAGGGAAGATACAGGGCAGCATTCAGGGTAGATATCAGGAGAACCCAGAGGCAAACAATGAAAACCACAGAGTTTAAAGTGCCTGTGACACACAAATGCATAAATTGAAAGGAAACATCTTAATGTTGAAGGAATTGGGGACAAATTGACATGATATTAGGATTAAAGACATGAAAGACAATTGTGACACAAAATACGCATATTTCAATGTTAAATTTGGAAGTCATAGGGTCACCCAGAAATTACGTCAGAGGGGAAGTCTCCGGTCATTCACTGTGTGAGCATCAATGATAAACAGTTCAGGTAGAAGCCAGGTTGTGTTAAAAACAGCGTTAATATTGTGAACGTTGCATTGAGTGGTGGCACCAATACTACGACAGCAGCAGTCTGCACTATTTTCCTGAAACAAAGAGGATCAGAGCTGAGGAAGGACAGATGGGCTGGTCCCACCAAACACACCCAGTTGTGATCGGAGGCCTTTTCGGCAAACTGCTTTGAACAAAAAAACCTCAAATTCACAATAAAATGATGTAGGGTCGGGAATCTAAAAAAATGAAAAGGAGAATCTTGAAGCAGAGTCCATAGCCACCCTATTAAGTTCTTTGATTGGAAAAATCGCTAAAGGAAAAGGTTTTTGCTGTCCCAAACAGATCAAGGCTCAGCAAGGGTAAGAACACTTCCTTGTTGCAAAAAGACATTTAGATATCGGCAGTTATTATAAATAATTAAAAAATCCGACATTAATTTTTATTATTATTGCCTGTAATTTATCTTATATAGAATAGGATAAATTACAGGCGTATATGATATATTTTAATAATTGTTCCTCTAAAATTCTAATATAAAACTGGGAAATTTTTCTCCTTCCCCTTTTACCCAAAAGGAAAACTTTTTAATCATTTAGGTTTTGAATTTAGAAAAAAGAAAGCAAATTATGTAACAAATAGGAACAAATAATTGTGGTATGGGGTAGTGTAGTGTAGTCTATAGTATGTATACACATACATACATAGTATTGTTTAAGTATTCACAGTGCATTAGGTAATTTAATAAGTTTTCGTGAATAAATAAATTAATATTGGTTTTTTTCATACTTTGTAAATGTAAGTTTTAAAACATGCATTTAAAATCATTTAGGTAGAAAAATTATTAAAATTCTTATGTTTAAAGCCAAAAAACTTTGGGGGTTTGTGGAGATGAAGCAGGACCGAAGTGCAGAAAGAGCGATGGGCACCGGGTAAGTAGATGAATAGTTTTTAATACAAAAAATTAAAAAAAAGATTATAGAGTGGCTGGACACGAAAACATGGAAGGGAAGATGGGGGCAGCATTCAGGGTAGATATCAGGAAACCCAGAGGCAAAACAATGAAAACCCCACAGTTTTTAAAAGTGCCTGTGACACCAAATGCATAAATTGAAAGAAAACATTTTAATGTTGAAGGGAAATTGGGGGGAAAAATTGACATGATATTAGGATTAAAGACATGAAAGAAAATTTTGTGCAAAAATACGCATATTTCAAATGTTAAATTTGGAAGTCATAGGGTTCCCAGAAAATTACGTCAGGGGGGAAAGTCTCCGGCATTCACTTTGGGCATCCAAATGAAAACATTTTCAGGTAGAAGCCAGGTTGTGTTAAAAAACAGCGTTAATATTGTGAAACGTGCTTGATTTGGTGGGCCCCCAAATACTACGAAAGCAGCACCCCGTCTGCCTTTTTTTCCGAAACAAAGGGGGATCAGAGCTGAGGAAGGACAGATGGGCTGGTCCCACCAAACACACCCAGTTGTGATCGGAGGCCTTTTCGGCAAACTGCTTTGAACAAGAAACCTCTGAATTCACAATAGAAATGATGTGAGAGGTCGGGATATCTAACAGATGAAGGAGAATCTTGAAGCAGAGTCCATAGCCACCCTATTCAGTTCATCTGATTGGAAAAGATCGCTAAAGAAAAGGTTGTTGCTGTTGCTAAACAGATCAAGGCTCAGCAGGTAAGAACACTTCCTTGTTGCAAAAGTACATTTAGATATCGGCAGTTATTATAAATAATAAAAAATCCGACATTATTATTTTTATTATTATTGCCTGTAATTTATCTTATATAGAATAGGATAAATTACAGGCGTATATGATATATTTTAATAATTGTTCCTCTAAAATTCTAATATAAATTTAAAAAAAAAATGACACACCAGGTAGTGCCCTCAGATCTTGAATAATCCCTTGTGTCTGCTGCTGCTGCTCCATGCTGCTCACTTAGTCTCCGGTTGTTTCACTCAGTGCTTTTTTACTGTAACCCTGGATTTACACTGTATCTGCTCCGGTCCAGTCCGGTCTGCTGCGTAGCCTAGAGGAGCTCCAAGAACCATATGCAGATTGCACAATAAACACCGGTGATAAATGCGGTAGCAAGTCCCAAACAACTCATCCTGTGGAAGTGAAACTGCTTCATTTTTCATTTCATGCATCCAGATCTTTTCATGTGTTTTGTTCCCTGAGTTCTTTTGTTGCTTAATTTGGTGCATATAATGTTTAATTTCTCGGTTTATAATCCCTTAGTTAACCCAGTAACTGATCTAATCTTAACAAGTGCTAATACATACATGTGTATGTATTAGTATGTATATGTGTGTATTTATTAATATAGCGAGATCTAGTCCGTCTTTAGTGAATTATTTGGAAAATCTGGATGTGCTCGTTCTGTTTCCTGGTGGTGCGGTATGATTCATGCATATTGACTCTGGCCATGCTCTGGCATCCAGCGAAAATTCACTCTGGTCGACGTCTGCAGGCTGCAGCACTTGTGCTCTGCCATCTGATGAAAGCTTACTTTGTTCTTCTGACTCTGCTGCATCTCTCTCTGATAGTGACTGAAATGTATCTAAAGAATTATCAGATTCTTCGCTGCTGCTGTGTTGCTGGCCATTGTAGCAGCAGTCAGTTTACCTGCAGGGCTTCCCCTCTGACGTCATAAAAAAGCGCAACAAAATTGCAAAGGAGTAGTCTAGAAACGCCTTTTTAGTGAAATTTATGATCATATAACTCAACAACTGTTCATTTCAGTGGCAAGAATTTACTTTTTAAATTATTGTATTAATGTTTTCTTTACATAAATGTAATTGGATTTATCATGAAAATGTGATGTCACAGGCACTTTAAATACTGAGGGAATTAGAGAATGGACCAATTGAGGAGGCTAATCAGAGAGAGAATCAGGAGCAGCTGGTGGAAGGAAGACTGAGGAATAATGAGGGAGAGTGACTAATAAACACAAATCAGCAGGGAGTGCAGGGAGGTAACAGAAAACATCTAAATGGAACTGAAGCAAGTAAGCAATGAGACTAACTAAAGAAAACAAGGGGAACCAGAACTATAAGGAAAATATAAACTAACACAATCTAATGAACTGAAATAAAGCAAGTGCAGAAAATGGTATTGAGGAGAAGTAAACAGAACTCAAAACCCCAAACACAGGCAGGTCATGACATAAAATGCTTATTACTGAAATCTCATTTGACGTAACACACGTTCTATTTAGGCGGTGCGGCTTCACTCCACTTGGTCTTACTCTACTCCGCACAGAACCTGATGTGTTTCCAAGGACTCACTGACAGCTGGAGCTCCGGCTTGCAGCCGTGCCTCCAGTCAGCAGTGTAGTCTGTTGTGCTGCTATCAACGTTACAGTGTGAAAATTAAATTAGATGAAAGTAATCTGCGTGAAATGATAAAATAAACAGAAAATAAAACAAAATACAAATAATGTATTTTGTTTATGTTTTTTATTGTATATGCAAGAATGTCTTATGTTTTTCTCATGTATAAAATGACCCACTGGGTGTCATGACTGGTACCAAGAGACTATTGAGCAGGCACAACAACAGAGACCGAGTAAAGGTTTAACAATTTATAGAATAATGTGAAAGCAGTAGGATCCTGAGGTTCTGGTTGGCCTTCACTCTGGAGGAGGAGATAGAGGTAGATGAGATCTTACTTATAGGAGTTGAGTAATGTTCCAGGAAGAGTGAGCAAACCACGAAGGCTGAGACTGGCAGGTCGGTGTGCTGTGTGAGCAAAAATCCTCCGGGAAGAAGTGGTGTTGGAAGGTGGACAGACAGGACTTAGAAACCTGAGGCAGCGGTTCAGGAAATCCATCCAGAGAATCCACAGGAGTCATAAGACTGCGATAAATACAATTAAGTATTTACCAAACTCAGTGGGAGGCAAACCACGAAGGGTACTCCATACAGGAGGAGCCAGGACAGAAACTCACGGGTGGAGAACCTTGAAGGAGGAGACACAGCAAGAATAGATCTGAGGCAAAAATGGTCACAGACAAACACAAGAAGCAAGGTCAGCCGGTCGGGTTTACCACACTAGGTGAATCAACACTCTGACACAGGTTCCAGCAGTTTAAGTACCCTCCTTGATTGTGCCTTGATGCAGAGCAGCTGCGGAGCTGCTCCTGTCGCACCATGTGGGAGAGATGGAGAAAAACGCACTAACCAGCACAACCAGCCTGCAAAGGGGTGAGCCAAGCTCTGACATTACTGAACAGCAAAACTTTGCACATACATGGAATAAATTTACACAATTTCTTAAAATACAAGAATTTATTAGCAAAAATAAGTCAACTCCAAATCAAATATATTTCAATCAACAAACTCTTTATTATTTTAGAACAATTCAACTAAACTACCAAGCAAAATGAAAGGATAAGGAAGACCAACTATATACAATATGAACAAGTGAATGACGCAACATTACCATTTAATGTTATTTTTGTTTGAGAACCAAGGATTATCTTGAGGAATCTGGAAATGAAGTTACTTAGACAATAATTAGTGCACCTCCGAACGACCAATCACAATGCAAGATCTAATAAAACATTATTTTATTAAAATAATTTTAAAGAATGATTTGCTGAATAAAACTAATCTTCTGCATGAATAATTATCAATATTTTTTAATTAGCTATCACTTTTAGAAAAATAATATTTAGGGAAATATTATTTTTCTAGTTTGGAAACTAACAACCTTTCTAGTTAAATGTTTCTTAATAGACTCATAAGATGACAGTATTAAGTCACGTTTTACCTTAGGCGTTGAAGCTAAGAAACGAAGCTTATAGCTTGTTATCATGCCTTTAAAATCAAACATGTACCTTTAAAATACTATCAATATAGGATCAAAATGCAAAACCACCCTTTAAATAAAGTTGTCTTAACTTTAAAAATACAGCACAGAACACATCATTAGATGAGCAGCTAGTCTGCTAGCACTTAGCTGAGTTTTCTCAACACAAACAAAAAAAAAACATTATTAAACAAACATTATTAAGATTTTTTCATTCTAAACTAATCTTCTCTGCCCAAACACTACCTGTTACGTAAACCTTACTGAAGACAAGGTCTCCTGGGCGACGAGTTGAAAAGCGAAACTGTCCGGTCTTCAATGTGTGGGCATTAAAAGCACTAGCATTGCAGCTAATCTCAGTAGCTGAGGGGGTCGACTGTTTAGCTGGCCTGGTCGAACTGTACGACAATGACGCGTTTGGCTTCTTCAGTGGGGGTAGCTCTCGCTACCTGGACATGCACACAGGAAGGTGTGCGGTGCTGTGGTCCTGATGCCTTCTTCTTCAGGCCGTGGGGAAAAATCCGCTTGGGTTAGGGCTGCTTTTGGAGGCCTCAGAAGAAAATTCATGCCATACTTGTCTTATTACACCCTTTTTATGGATTAATGCTGGATACACGAACAGCAAAATCATTAGTTAACTTTGTTGCATGTGATCATAGTTACTTTTGGATCCAAGATTCTTTGAAGGAGAAGCCTTACTCGACCGCAAGTCTCAAGGCTTTCAGCTGACACGTGCTCTGGTCCCTCCATTAGCCGCTGTCCGCAGCCGGAATGAGGCTGAGGAAAAGAGTTGGATTTCCAATAAATTAATACAGTTTTTTTTGCTTTTATCACACTGGTTGTATAAACTATGAATCTGATCAACTCACTCAATAAAGCATCATGCTCTGTGTCATTGCTGCATTGAAGAAAAAAAAACAATGGATCATCAGCAAATTTAATAAAGTGACACCCATCATGATGCTTTGACAATAAAACAAATATATAAGCGATAAGGATACAACCCCAAAGGGAACTGGTGGGTAGGACGAGGTCAACACATTAATAATAAAAGATTAAAGAATTTTATGTGTGAGAAATAGTTTTCATCATATATGGAGGGAGGTCAGCAGCTAAACCCTGAATTTCATTGGAACCAATAAAACATTCAATTTAAAACGTAAATTCCAACAGAAAAATAAAATTAATATATAATAAATTAATAATTCATGATATTTAAAACCAAAGTAGGTGTCAAAAGTTATTAGCACACAGATGATGCTTAGTACCACTAAATCAGTTAATGCACACCTATACTGTCTGAAAATGTAATCCCATCTCAGTCATATTTCGGTAAAACATTGTCTAAATATGGCTCTGTGCATGCTGGCGGCTCTGTGTCAACAACTCCTGCGAGAGCCTTCAGGCTGTGGACCAACTCTCACTTGTTTGACTTCGCACTTCGGAGAGAAGCTTATCTGTAAGCCCTGCCATATCGCAGCTTCACATTTCCCTCAAGACTTCATAAACAGCTCTTCAAACTCCTACTTGTGAAATCAACAACATATTGTGTAGACCAGGCTCAATGCACTGAAAAATATCTTAAAGTAATCTTTAAAAAAAAAAACACTGTGCATTGTTGTTAATGAGATTAAGCTTACTTTAAAGGAAGTTTCTGCCCACTAAGTGCCTCTGGATTACTCAGAGAAAATTTGCAACACATCATCGAAGCGTCATGCATAGACGATTCCATAGGCGTGCTTTGAGGTTCATCCATTAGTTGATATTAAATTGGTGATGTAAATTTAATTTCACAAGCCACAAAATAATTTATTCAATGATAAATTTTTATGTGTTAACCCACATCAAACATATTAATGATTGGCAGAAATGATGGTCCATTTGGCCCTCCTGTGGCATGATGGGAAAGCTGGGGTGCCCTATGAGACTGTCAGTGTCTAACTTTGCCTCAGGCTTGATCCTTTTAATTTAAGTTGGTAAAGAACTGCAAAGTGCTGCCTTCTCTCCAGAGATGCCTCTGCAAGTTAATTGCATTCTCCGACTTGTTACCAATTTAACACTATCACTCAGATATGTATGCACTCACACACACATTTCTGCATTTTCTATTGGGTGACCCACACAGTTTGATTTCTTGACTTAAAAAAGGTCTTTCATGGAAGATTGTTTGATTTAGACATACAATCCAAGTTAAGGAGCAGATTCAGTTTGTCTGCAAAAAACCCACTATCACATTAACACATTTTTGTTTAGTACATAGACACATATCTATCTTGACTGGTGGAATAACAGGCTTGAGTAATGAGGAACCAACTGACACAGAAATCCATGACCCTACTGATGATTACAGTAGAAAAGCCGATTTGGTAAAATGTAGGTAAAAGCAGTTGTGAAGAGCTGAACACATCACAATTTTTTTTTTTAAATTGATATTTTAAAGCTCCTTTTTCAAGATGTATTAAAAGACCAGTTTAGATTTTTTATATGAAGTTCTGTCAAGTTATTATTTATAATAGATCCCCGACTTGAAGTAGAAATATGTCATATTATTGTGAGTTTGTATGAAAATTAAGTACATCTTTATAGGTTAACAACGCCAACAAACTATTCAGACGTACACTGGCTAAGCAGATTGCAGGTATGATGGGGTAATTTTCAAATAACTACGAGACCTGGAAAGGACAGGAACATACCGTCTTTGAGCATCAAGCTGATTCTATATCATAGTGCTAGATCCCACAGATATGAAAAATTTCAGTTTTAATTCAATTAAATTGTGTCGGATAAAGTAGATGTTTTACATCTCACAAGCTGTTAGCCATCCACCAGACTGAGGACTTAAATTTGCTAAAAACTCAGAGTGATCTGATATCACAGAACCTTGCTTAAAAAAATCCAAACTAAATTTTTGAAGTCTAAAAAGGTGACGTCTGTCTGACAGACAATTAGGATACTATAATGGAAGGGGATAATGATTGGTCAACTTAAAGATTTGGGCGGGCTGTTTTATTTTCACAAAACAAAAATTGACAAATATGGTTAATGGTATACTACTCTTCATTGTACCCTGTCTTTTTTGTATAGGTACATTTAAATATTTTAAAGACAGGAAGGTGATCACTAATGTCGTTCATTAATAATCCACTTGTAGAATTACCTTCCATATTTTCTGTTAATGAAGTGAACAGTAATAGCAGATTGTAGTTCTTGCTCTAGATCAGGGGTGCCCAATCTTTTTGCATAGAGGGCCAGATTTGGTCAGCCGAAAATGTATGGGGGCCGACCATTAACTATATCACTTTGCTGTCTGCAGACAGGACGATATTGCAAATGAGAATCTGTTGTCAGTTGCATTACCAGGATAGATAAAGGTTAAAACAATAATAAATTAAACTACAAATAAATAATTTTATGAAAGTTGACTGAAATTTTTATTACATTTATTGATTTTGTTTTAACAAATCACATCCCAGTACATTTTGAAAAATACTACAGTCAAATCAGATAACAGAAATGTGACAAAACTGTGGTCTGATCGTCACAAAAAAGCAATTCACAGAGACTTTACAGTTTATTCTCAGAAATTCTCAGAATAAAAAAAAATACCTGCATTAATGAGAAGGGTGATATTGGTGTTTCGACTGCAGTAAACAGGCCAGGTCTAGATCAAAAGCAGTGGTTTTGATGCACAAGATCTCACGCAAGTGAGAGTCGCTTAGTCTTGTCCTCACACGGTTCTTGTTAATGTTCATAACTGAAAACGTCTTCTCGCACAAGTATGTCAAGCCAAATAAACTCAGCAATTTCTTTGCAAATGTCCGAATCTCTTGGAACCTGTCTTTGTCCAGCTGGCGGTAAAAATTGCCGAGAGAGAGTTGTTGGTAGTGATTGTGACACTCCGTGTCATACTGCAGCTCAATGAGCTCCAGTTGCAGGTGGTCTGAAGTGTCATTAGGTTCCACGGAAAAAGGGGAGGAAAAAAGTGTCATCTCCTTTTCAATAACTGCAAAATCCCTGAAACGCCGCCGAAACTCCTCATTCAGAGATTAAATGTTTTCTGCATACCTCCTCATTTGCGCACAAAAATTGTTCTCTGGAAAACTGGTCATAATTTCCTGCTGTGATGGGAAATGTGCGGTATTGGGCTGCGTTTGTGTCAGGTGCCTTTGGAAAAGTAGCAGCTTTGTCCCAAAGCTTATATGGAGGTGTACAGTTGGCTTATCATTGCATTTTGCCCCTTAAGGCTCGTCTTCAGTGCGTTCAGATGTCGTGTTATGTCAACCAAAAATCCAAAATCAGCCAGCCCAACAGGATCAGAGATTTCCAGCATCGGTTTTCCCTTTTGGGCCAGGAACTGTCCAATCTCCTTTCTGAGGGAGTAGAATCGCTGCATTGCAGATCCCCGACTGAGCCATCTTATATCATTGTGATACACAACATCTCCATATTCAGCGTGGATGTCGAGGAGAAACTGCTGAAACTGGCAGTGGCACAGGGCTCTGGAGCGAATGAAATTAATTGCCCTCATCACGGGTTTCATAACGTGATCATATTTCAGATGTTTGGCACACAGAACTTGTTGGTGAATAATACAGTGGAGTTTTTTAGCGTTGCCTCCTTCTTCGCTGACTTTTTTGCAGAGTAGCGTTGATAGCCCACTTTGTCCGTAATAATCTTAATCCGTAATTTTATTCCATTGTAGTTTCATGTCATTTACGGTGGAACAAACAGAAGCGAACAAATCTATTCCTCTCGTTTGGTCCTTAAGGCTCTGAAGGTCAAGAAGTTCTTCACTCACGTTCATTTCATTGTCCACTTCTCTCAAAAAAATCAGTAACTGAGCTGTGTCAGACGTATCCGTGCTTTCGTCGCAGGCTAACGAAAAAAAGACAAACTCCTCTCCTTTTGCCTCTAACTGTCTCTTGATATCAGAGGAAATTTCTTCAATCCTCCGTGCCACAGTGCTACGACCCAGGCTAACATTGGCAAAGTCTTGCCTTTTCTCAGGACAAATTCTCTCCACCATTTGCATCACGCAGTCTTTAATAAATTCACCCTCAGTGAAAGGTTTGCAGTGCTTGGCAATTAGCATTGCCACCTCGTAACTCGCCTTTGTAGAATTTTATTTTGATTCACGGGCTCTTGTGAAAAAACTCTTCTGTGCTATCAAAGCAGCTTCCAGTTGCTTCAGTTTTTCGGTGCGTTCTTTCGCGGTTAGCTTGTCATAGTTAAAATGTTTCGTCAGGTAGTGCCTCTTGATATTAAATTCTTTGAAAACAGCCACAGTCTCTTGGCAAATTAGGCAGACACAGTTGTTTCGAATGTCAGCGAAAAAGTACTCTGATTCCTTTAAACGACAGCCCTCATTGTCAAGTTTTCTCTTTTTCGTACTAGTTGCAATTTTCGAAATGGGCTAAAAATATACCACAGGGGTGACAGTTCACACAGGGCTCACGTTATGAGAGTGCAGCAACAGGTCTACTGCCGCCCTCTGGTGAAATATAAAATAGCTTTTTTGTATGTGTGTATTGTTCTGGCAGGCCACATATTATTGATTTAATGACAGGATGCTTTGGGCCGGTGGAAATTTGGATGCGGGCCAGATTTGGCCCGGGGGCCGGACTTTGGGCATGCCTGCTCTAGATGGTTACTTCTTCCAGTTTGATTAGTGTGTGGTTTCCAGCCCACTGACTATTACATCATTTATTTTGGGTTGTTGTTCCAGCTCTGGAACTCAGCATTCCAAGTGAGCAGTCAGTCAGTCATTTTCTACCGCTTATTCCATAGTGGGTCGCGGGGTAGCTGGTGCCTATCTCCAGCAGTCTATGGGCGAGAGGCGGGGTACACCCTGGATAGGTCGCCAGGGCAAGACACAAACAACCAAGCACATACTCATTCATACACCTAAGGGCAATTTAGAGTGACCAATTAACCTAACAAGCATGTCTTTGGACTGTGGGAGGAAGCCGGAGTACCCGGTGAGAACCCACGCAAACTCCATGCAGAAAGACCCCTGGCCGGGAATCGAACCCAGGACTTTCTTGCTGCAAGGCAACAGTGCTACCCACCACCGTGCAGCTCTTATACTTCTCTGCATTTTGGCCTTTAAGATCTTGTATCTCTCCCATTAAGTAAAAATTCACTTTTTGTTGTTTTAACATATTTGTTAAAGAAAAAGATAAGTGACATATTTATCTCTTCCATTTCTTCTTCAATGACAACATTTCTCTTAGGTGGCATTATGCAAACAGCCTTACCTCTCCTGCAGAAAAAAAAACTACTGTAAGTGGCTAAAGTGCTACTAAAGTTCCATTGTAGTTGCTCAGTTGATTGATGATGAAGCCTGGTGGTGAATCACAGAACCTTGGCTTGGTCTGTTGGCTAATGGTGGATCCTGAGTTTGGTCTGGTGGCTGATGGTAGAGATTCAGTATTCTTGCTAACCAGACAGCATCTATCCCACTTTGGATGGAGCAGCTCTTCTTTCTAGGAATCTGGCCAAATTTATTAGTTCTCCAAAACTCTGACAACCCAGGGTTCAGACCAGGAAGCAGGGTTGTAGTTTAATACTCCTCTCTGCAGCTTCGGGACTGCTACCCACCCATTACCCTGTTAAGACAGTGTCTCGCCCACGGCCAAAATTGAATAGATTAAACAATAAAGTAAAAGGAGGAAATCATGAAAATCTCATAAAAATAAACACAACTCAGACTAAAAGAAAAATAAAACAATTAAATGTGGCTTACTGAACATAAGATCTCTCTCTTCAAGGACCTAGTTAGTGACCTGATTTGTGACAATCAGATTGATTTATTTTGCCTCACAGAAACCTGGCTGCAGCAAGAGGATTATGTTACTATGAATGAGTCAACTCCTACTAATTATTTAAATTTTCACATTCCTCGAAATACTGGGCGAGGAGGAGTAGCAACCATCTTTCAGTCCGATTTATTGATTAGTCCCAGACCAATCAATAGCTACAACTCTTGAATATTTAATCCTTAGCTTTCCTCATCCAAATTGCAAAGCACTAAAACCACTTCTGTTTGTTGTTTTGTACCGTCCACCAGGCCATTACTCTCAATTTTTAGATCAGTTTTCAGACCTTTTATCTGATTTAGCGTTAAATACAGATAAGGTTATTATAGTGGGGGATTTTAACATTCATGTTGACACTGAAAGTGAAAGCCTAAATATAGCCTTTAATGGTATCGCAGACTCAATTGGCTTTGCTCAAAACACTAACAAACCTACCCACCTTTGTCTTCATTCTCTGGACTTTGTGCTGACATATGGTATTGAGTGTAAAGACATAACAATATTTTCTCATAACCCTGTCCTGTCTGACCATTTGTTATTAACCTTTGAGTTTAATTTAACTGAGTACTCCACACCTGAAAGAAAATTTCATTATAGTAGATCATTATCAGAAAATGCTGTTACAACCTAAAATACATTTTTTCCTCTCTTGATTTCCTCATTATCACAGAAAAACACAGTGGAGGGCAATAATTTTGTTTCTTCCCCTTCACAAATTGATTCTCTTGTTCATAGGGTTACTTCAACACTGTGTGGTGCATTAGACAATGCAGCCCCCTTGAAAAAGAAGGTAATTATTCATAGGAGGCTAGCTTCCTGGTTTAATTCAGAGCTGCGTGCTTTAAAGCACAATGTTAGAAAATTGGAGAGAAAATGGCGCTCTTCACACCTAGAGGATTCCTACTTAATCTGGAAAAATAGTCTACTGTTGTATAAAAAGACACTTCGCCAAGCCAGAACAGCTTATTTCTCATCATTAATAGAAGAGAACAAGAATAATCCTAGGTTTCTCTTTAGTAGTTGCTAAACCTACATAGAGTCATAGCTCTGTTGAGCCATCCATTCCCTTAGTTCTCAGCAGTCATGACTTTATGGGATTCTTCCAAAATAAAATTGATTCTATTAAGAAGAAAATCTTTGACATACTCCCGAAGATGATTATTTCATCCTCAGCAAGTGAGACAACATTGGAAGTAACTGTAGAATCTGATCTGTGTTTGGACTGTTTTGATCCTGTGGAGCTTCCTGAGTTATAAGAAATATTAGCTTCATCTAAACCTTCAACTTGTATGTTAGACCCAATCCCAACCAAACTATTTAAGGAAGTGTTCCCTCTGATTACCAGCCCCATTTTAGATATGATTAATCTATACTTAGTAAATGGATATGTACCACAAGCTTTTAAGGTAGCTGTAATTAAACATTTACTTAAGAAACCTTCGCTTGATTGAGATGACTTAAAAAATTACAGACCTATATCCAATCTTCCATTCTTATCTAAAATTCTTGAGAAAATAGTTGCTAATCAAATGTGTGAGCATTTACACAGCAATGACCTGTTAGAAGAGTTTCTGTCAGGCTTCAGAGCTCATCATAGCACTGAAACAGCTCTGCTGAAGGTCACTAATGATATTCTTATGGCCTCAGATATGTCTGTACTGGTTCTGTTAGAACGTTAGGCTGGTTTAAATCTTATTTGTCTGACAGATTCCAGTTTGTTCATGTAAATGATAGATCATCTTCAAACTCCAGGGTTAATTGTGGAGTACCACAGGGTTCAGTACTTGGGCCAATTCTCTTTACTATATATATGCTTCCAATAGGTAAAATTATCAGGCAGCATAGGATACATTTTCACTGTTACGCTGATGATACTCAGCTTTACTTATCCATAAATCCTGATGAGCCCAACCAGTTAGATAGACTACAAGCATGTCTTGAAGACATAAAAACTTGGATGACTTAAAATTTTCTGCTTCTTAATTCAGACAAGACAGAAGTTGTCGTCTTTGGACCGGAGTCTTTAAAAAAGAAACTGCTTAGTCAATCACTTAACCTGGATGGCATTAAATTGACCTCTGGGAATAAAGCAAAAAACCTTGGTGTTATTTTTAACCGGTACATGTCATTTAAATCCCATATTAAACAGGTTTCTAGGATTTCCTTCTTTCACCTCAGGAACATTGCCAAAATTAGAAATATCCTATCCAGGAATGACCCTGAAAAACTTTAAGGCTGGACTATTGTAATTCTTCACTATCAGGATGTCCACAAAATGCAGTTAAAAGCCTTCAGCTGATTCAAAATGCTGCAGCAAGAGTTCTGATGAAAATTAAAAAGAGAGATCATATTTCCCCTACTTTAGCTTCCCTTGATTGGCTCCCTGTTAAATCCAGAATAGAATTTAAAATTCTCCTCCTCACATATAAAGCCCTTAATGATCTAGCTCCATCATACATCAGAGATTTGATTGTTCCATATGTTCCTAACAGAGTACTTTGTTCTCAGACTGCAGGTTTACTGGTGGTTCCTAGAGTCTCTAGAAGTAGAATGGGAGGCAGATCCTTTAGTTATCAGGCTCCTCTCCTGTGGAATCAGCTGCCAGTTTTAGTCTGTGAGGCAGACAACCTGTCTACTTTTAAGGCTAGGCTTAAAACTTTCCTTTTTGGTAAGCTTATAGTTAGAGTGGCTTAGGTTATCCTGAGCTATCTCTGTAGTTATGCTGCTATAGACTTAGGCTGCTGGAGGACATAATTACCACTTTCACCCTCTGCGCTACATTCTCACACTACTCTCCAATTCTGCATTACTTGCTGTTATTTCAGCTTCTAACTTTATGCTCTCTCTCTTTTTTCTCTTCCTAGAAGCTACACCTGGCCTGACTCTGTGTCTACCTGTGACCAGGGGGGGAGCCAGACTTTTATTATTGGGGGGGCCAGAGGGGGGCCAAGGCTATCTCAAAGGGTCCACAAACTATGAGAATGACATTGTTTCTCTAACAATCAGTTTGTAACTGTTATCTATATTTAAGTACATACCAAGTACACAGGAGATGAGATTTGTGTACATAATTTGCAGTTTATTAACAATGTAACACAAAAAACAGACAAAATGTAAAACACTTGGCATCAACTTTTGAAAAATTACACCATTGTGATGAAGCTTTGGAATATTCCAAATGTGGAGTTCAAGCAATGTCCAAGAATTAAAAGTATAAAAAGAGGATTAGAAATGAATATCACACTGAAAACTACTGTAATTGTTATCAATGTTGATGTTCCTGCTTTATTTGTAGAAATATTGTTGCTTGTATGTAAATAGAATGTATAATATATTATTTTTAAATATATAAATAATATTGAAAGAAAATATATAAGTTGTAACAGTATCCTAATGTAACCAGTATTAGATCAATATATATATTATGTAGCGACCATCAGGTCTCATCTCTTTGGTTGCTTCTGCGTTTGGGTGGATCCAGGTTCCTACGCGCTTACAAACAATGTCCAGACTGGGAAATAAGTTGGGGGGTGCTCCCATTTATTGAACAGCTTTCAAATAGATGATAATCCAACATCAAAGTGACGGACTATAATAGCAAGCATAATGGATTGCATACTGTGGTAAGTGTGAAGTATAGAGACTAAACAAGATCAACAGAGCAGTGAAAATCGTAGGACCTTTTTCTATATAGACCACAAATTGTGTACTTGTCAACATTTTTTCTTTTCATTTTCTTTTTTCCCCCCTTGTGTTCTTTTTTCTTTCTTTTTTTAACACTGTATCTGCATATTATGTATTCAAAGGAGACCTATACGGAAGAAGCAGGTATAGAACATAGATGGATGGATGGATTTATTCAAAAATAAAAAAATGATAAAAAACAAAAATATATAAGGCAGCTAACTAGCAGGTTTCAGTTAAGTAGAATTACCACTGGGTCCTTTTGGAGGAGCAAAAGCAGTACTGGACATAGCTGGGAAGAGGTCAGTGGTATCTCCTGGGATTGGCTCTTCTGGCTCACCATCATCCTGGTCAAAGGCAGAGGCCTCTCTGGCTTCAGACCCCCCCCTCGATAGAACTACATTAAACCAAAAGTATGAGTATTTTCAAAATAAAACCAATCACAAATTTATCATAAACAACACTAATTAGCAGCAAACAACATTTCAAAATAATGGAAATCTGAAGGTAATTACTGAACTGGGTAATGACTGTTTATGTAGATGTGGGACCACAAGATAGAAGACAGTAAAGAAGTGCAAGAAAAATGTTGTAACTGTGGAGGTGAACATAGAGTTACATATGGAGGATGTGAGGTGAGAAAAACAGCAAAAGAAATTCAATATGTTGAGATGAGCAAAAACACAAGTTATGCTGAAGCAGTCAAAAGTGTGAAAGGACAAAATATAAGAGAGACGGAAAAAAAGGGAGACAAATTCCACAACAAAAAAAATTGCAAACAGAGGAGAATGTCACATTATCAGATGAAAAACTCATCTTATTCATCACTTATGTCATTAATTGCACTGACCAGGCCAAACATAAAGCTGAAAAAATTGAAATAATTGTGAGAGGAGCAGAAAAATTTCTGGGTTTCAAAGAGGGTTCTTGGGAGAACGTTAATAAAAGGTTGGAAACAGCGGGGAGACCAGGAACCCCAGCTGATAATCTATGATAATACTACAATGGAATGCAAGTAGTCTAATAGCTAACGGACAGGAATTGAAAGGGTATATTGATAGACTTGAAGAGAAACCAGAGGTGATTTGTGTACAGGACAAAAAAAATGGGACAGGACAAAAAAGAAGAGATCGACCAAAAGAGTAAAACCAACGTTAGATTTTGTTATTAAAGGATATGATAGTATAAGAAGGGATCGACCAAAAGAAAATGGAGGAGGGTGTAGGATATATATAAAGAAAGGAGTTCAATATCAAATATTAGGAAAAGGTAAAGATTTGTAGTATATAGTATAGTATATACTATACTATATATAGTAGTATATAGTATATACTACTATAGTATATATAAGATTTGAGTATATAGTTGTTAGAATTTGGGAAAAAGAAGGGAAATGTAAAATAATTGATTTTTATAACCCATGTAAAACATTATCAATGGAATTGATGGAGGAGTTGTTGGAATATCTGGAGGAGAAAATAATATGGTGTGGGGACTTTAATGTTAATAGCCCAATATGGGAAAAGTGTAATGATAAAAATTGACAAGAAGTGATAGAAACAAAAAAATTAGTATGTCTTAATGATGGAAGGGCAACAAGAATTAATGTCAGAACAGGAGCAGAATCAGTAATTGATTTAACCTTGGTATAAAATTCATTAGCTGGTATATATGAATGGGATATTGATAAAAACACAATTATCGGTAGTGATCATTATCCCATTAAGATCAGAACAAGATTAACATTAAATATGAAGAATATAAAATTAAATAAATGAAATTTTAATAAGGCAGACTGGATTAAATTTCAATATTTGAGTGCAAATATTTGAGTCGCCGGCCGCCAAGGTCTTTACGTCCCTGCTGGCCTCCTTGTCTTTGCCTTCCAAGTTGTCAAGTTAGGTTTTTTGGATCTGGTTATGCTTTAGTTTCATGGTTTACTAGTTGTGTTTAAGTTTGTATTCAAGAGTCTCTGTTTTGCTCCAGCCACGTTTTGTTCTCTCCTGTCTTCAATCATCTTCATTCGGTTCACCTGCACCTAGCATTCAGTCTCCTCGTTTCACCTGGTTCTTGCTCCATATATACACATCTGTTCTGTTCATTCCTCGTGGAAACATTTGGATCACTCTCTCTGTTCATGTCTTGTCCTTTAATCATGCCAAGCCTGTCTTGCCAGTCTGCCCATGTCTGTTTTTGCCTTCGCCGTCTGTAGTAAGTTTTGTTAATTAAATCATTTTACTTACCGTCATGCTGGCAGCTCATCTGCATTCCGGGGTCCTCCACTACACAAACCCTAACACCGATACTGCTTCGAGCTGTTGTACCACCCTGGATTTTGCCAGTGAAGGTAGATATGTGAAGGTAGATATGTCATTAATAGAAAAAAAAGAAAATGACATGCATATTATCTTCAAATACAGTACAGGAATATGTTAATAATTATTATCAGTACCTTTAGATTTCTACAGATGCATCAAAAACAAATGATAAAATAGGAATAGCATTCATAGTACCGAAATTTCATATAAAAGTAGGAAAAGTATTTATCAGTATACACAAGAGAAATGTTAGCAATACTATTAGCAGTACAGTGGGTAGAAGACATAAAACCAATAATTTGTTCAGATTCAAGCTCGGTACTGAGTTTAAAACATAACCATTCAGACAGCACGCCAGAGATTCTATTAGAAAGACAGCATACTTTATTCAGACTACAAATGATGGGCTTATCAATAGTATTTTTATGGGTCACAGCACATATTGGAGTTATGGAAAGGAAATGAGATGGCAGATAGGATGGCTAAGAAGGCATCACAAAATCATATCAATTTTACACTAGCTAGAAAGAAGATTTATGAAGAGAGAATTTGAAAGGATTAAAGAAAAGTTTACCATAATAGACACATTGCCAAAGAACATAGGGAGCAAACATATACAAATTATTATACGATTTCTTAAAATAATTTAATAGAATTTGATTATACAAGAGGCTGCACGGTGGCGCAGTTGGTAGCACTGTTGCCTTGCAGCAAGAAGGTCCTGGATTCAATTCCTGGCCGGGGGTCTTTCTGCATGGAGTTTGCATGTTCTCCCCGTGCATGTGTGGGTTCTCACCGGGTACTCTGGCTTCCTCCCACAGTCCAAAGACATGCCTGTTAGGTTAATTGGTCACTCTAAATTGCCCTTAGGTGTGTGAATGAGTCTGTGCATGGTTATTTGTGTGTTGCCCTGCGATGCACTGGCAACCTGTCCAGGATGTACCCTGCCTCTCGCCCATAGACTGCTGGAGATAGGCACCAGCTTCCCCGCAACCCACTATGGAATAAGCGGTAGAAAATGACTGACTGACTGATTATACAAGACAGATATTAAACCACGATGAACCACACTCCATTTTCGTGGCGGAGGTAATGCACACCTTCAGATTTTTGCCAGCCACCATTGAACTCCAGTAAAAGAAGAAGCCCGCTGGGCCCGCTAAAAGCAAACCACTTACAGCTACTGAGATTAGTTGCAACACTAGTCCCTTTCGGTCCACATATGGATGACCGGACTTCCCTCATCTCATCGCCTGGAAACCTTTTCCTCAGCACGGTTCACGTAAGAGGTAGTGTTTGGGCAGAGAAGATTAGTTTAGAATGAAATAATCTAAATAATGTTTGTTTAATGATGTTTGTTTTGTTTGTGTTGAGAAAACTCAGCTAAGTGCTAGCAGACTAGCTGCTCAGCTAATGATGTGTTTTGTGTTGTGTCTTTAAAGCTAAGATAAACTTTATTTAAAGGGTTGTTTTTAAACACAATTGAGAATTCGTCATCCAGAAGGTTGTTTTTTTATTCAGCAAATCATTCTTTAAAATATTGTTTTATCAAAATGTTTTATGGAGATAGGCACCAGCTTCCCCGCGACCCACTATGGAATAAGCGGTAGAAAATGACTGACTGACTGCTCACTTGGAATGCTGAGTTCCAGAGCTGGAACAACAACCCAAAATAAATGATGTAATAGTCAGTGGGCTGGAAACCACACACTAATCAAACTGGAAGAAGTAACCATCTAGAGCAGGCATGCCCAAAGTCCGGCCCCCGGGCCAAATCTGGCCCGCATCCAAATTTTTTATTCAGCAAATCATTCTTTAAAATATTGTTTTATCAAAATGTTTTATGGAGATAGGCACCAGCTCCCCCGCGACCCACTATGGAATAAGCGGTAGAAAATGACAGACTGACTGTTTTATCTGATCTTGCATTGCGAATGGTTGTTTGCATCATGAATGGTTGTTTGTCTAAATTGGTTCCAAGACTAACTTAACTTAATTTCCAGATTCTTCAAGATAATCCTTGGTTCTCAAACACAAATAACATTGATGGTTATCTATGTTGCATCACTTTATTGGGCATGGTTTTTAACCATCTTTGATTCACTTGTTCATATTGTACATAGTTGGTCTTCTTTATTCTTTCATTTTTCTTGGTAGTTTAGTTGGATTGTTCTAGGATAGTAAAGAGTTTGTTGATTGAAATATGTTTGACTTTGAGTTGACCTATTTTTGTTAATAAATTCTTGCATTTTTAGAAATTGTGTGAATGTATTCCCTGTGTGTGCAGTTTTCCTGTTCAGTAATGTCAGAGCTTGGATCACCCCTTTCACTATTGTCCTAATACAACAGCCTTACTGGGCTGGTATTCACCGGACAACACTTAACAGACCGAATTATTATTTAATAAAATATTAATATTAAATGTTATAAAACAATGTATTCATAATAATAACCACAACAATATTAAAGCTTTTTATTTCCTATATATTAGGCCAGGTACTCTTAAGTGAATGTGCTAGAGACAGTGTGGGGACTTCAAAGTGGTTCCAGGCTCGTTTTTCTTTGAAGATGATTGAACTTCGAAGGCAATTTGGGTTTTTCTTATGGACCGGAGCCATGGTGATTAATGTGGAAAAAAAAGACAATAGTCTTGTAAAATCAAGATGATATTGGTGGCTTTAATTAATTTTCCAAGATTTATGAGCATGGCTAATTATTCAAAATTATCCAATAAAAATCCTGACATGTGGCTTAAATGTTTGCATATTTCCTTTATTTGCACCCTCTTGCTGTGATATATATATTTTTCATATAAAAAGCACATGCTTGCCTTTTTTACTCTCGTACATAACGTGTGAGGGTGGAAGATCTTCATTTTATGACGTCCCTCCCCTCACAAATGACAACAAAATTCAAATAACCACCTTTATTACATCCTATAATCTGCTTAATCCACCTTCATAGATCTTATTATAGTTCATGTTATTTGCTTAAAAGATTCTAGTCTTATATGTAATATGGGCACAGTACTATTACTGAAGTAGTTTAACAGAGTGAAAAAAATGTATCTTCTTTTATTTCTTAACATTTAACTGTATGCCAGTGTAAAAAAAAAAAAAAGTCCTTAAAACAGAAAAATGAAACCAAGAGAATATATTAAGATGTTTTGTGTATTGGGTAGAGAAGGCCCAACTGTGAGAGCCACGGCTCACCAGTAGGAAAATGCTAACTGGAATCTTGTATGTGGAACTATGTGGAAGTAACTGTTCTGTCACTTTGGAGATGTAAGGAGATGTGTCTGAAAAAGAAAATGGAGAGAATGAGACTAGATAAGGAAGAAACATTGTGCAAAAAAGATGAATGGTGATTTATGATTTTGTTAAAGCAGTAACAAAAAGTGCAGAAATCTTCTGGAAAACTATTTTAGTAAACAACCGTTTGAAATGCAATCATGAAAAAAATTGAAATTTGGGTAAACGACTACACCTAAATCAAACTCCATTCAATCCACACAACATTATATGAGAATATCTTTAATTTTCATGAATCCTGGTCCTTCAACAATACCCTCGGGAGTTGAGGTTTGACTGGGAGCTCTCCATAAATTTCAGTGCAATATAAGCAGTTACTTCCTCTTTTTCCATCTCCTCTTTACTATTAGACATAGTCTGCATGAAAAAACTGGAAATAAAAAAAGAGAGGAAAATTTATGATTATGTAATATGGTTCAAGTGTTGGGAATGTGAAAGGGGACATAAAAGAAAGAGTGCACAGAAAACAGGACTGAATCTGAGTTTACATAGAGAAAAGTGTTAGTACTTTATGCTCAAAAGAATTTGCTTTCAGTTTCTAATTTCCACCTCTGCTTTTCTCCCTGAAGTCACAAGGAAACTTGTTTTTGTGTGATATTCTATAATCTACCAGCACTTGGGAAGTGTAATTTTTAGCAGAGGTAACAGCAGGGTTCCTAAATCAAAATCTGCTTTATGAGCAGTGATTACTTAGAGACGGAAAACTTTGACACCAAAAACCAAAAACAAAATTATTTCTCTCAGTCATTTGTTTTTTTCTCTGAACGGCACAGAAATGTTGCCCTCTGAAAAGAGTTATGGTATCAAAATTGTGCTAATGTTGCATTTCCCTAAAACAATTTAAATTAATGTGCCATGAAATAGGTCATTAATGAGAATGCATGGGCCACACATGGCAACAGAGATATGAGAAAGATGTCATCATACAGCAGACATTATTACACCAGTCACTGCCCCCGTTTTAAGTGTTGTTTTAAGCGGAAATCTAATCACATTTAGTATTGTTGGTGTTTTTAAAAAAAATATCCAGTCTATGTATTTACTTTTGTTATTCTACTGACATTATAGCTGCATAATTCTAATGCTGTGTGTTTGTTAAGCTGATTACAGAATAATTCAGCTAAATAAGGTTACAATGTTAGGATTGTTATTTTCTTAGACTTATTTTTCTGTATTATCTTTCGGTATTTTTTTGTCTTAACATAAAGGTGACTTGATTTTTTTAAGAAGTCTGATAAGCTTCATCATTCAAGACCGCTTTATTCAAACATGTGATCTGTTAGACAAATATAAATATTGTATTACTCCATCATTTGCATTAACAAAAATACCCCTTATCGCTATCAAAACTAACGACGGCCAGCTAGATGGACCCATGTAGCTAGCCAAGGATCACAGAACTGAAAGGGCTGATTGTGTCCGTAGGGCTGAAGCCCAAATCTTGCTTATATATATATATATATTATATATATATATATATATATATATATATATATATATATATATATATATATATAATTATATAGGTTCATACATTTATATAAGTTCAGATGGACAATACTTTTGGCAATATAGTGTATATATATATATACATATATATATATATATACACTATATTGCCAAAAGTATTTGTATATACATACATATACACATATATATATATATATATATATATACACAAATACATATATATATATAGTGAAGAGAGAGCGAGGGAGAGTATACATAATATATATATTATAATATATATATACTCTCTCTAGCTCTCTCTCACTATAAATATATATGTATATATATATATATATATATATATATATATATATATATATATAATATATATATATTAGCACCCCATCACTCTCCTTCTTGGTCGCATAGCCCTTACACAGCCTGGAGGTGTGTTTGGGGTCATTGTCCTGTTGAAAAATAAATGATGGTCCAACTAAACGCAAACCGGATGGAATAGCCTGCCGCTGCAAGATGCTGTGGTAGCCATGCTGGTTCAGTATGCCTTCAATTTTGAATAAATCCCCAACAGTGTCACCAGCAAAGCACCCCCACACCTCCTCCTCCATGCTTCACGGTGGGAACCAGGCAGGTAGAGTCCATCGGTTCACCTCTTCTGCGCCGCACAAAGACACGGTGGTTGGAACCAAAGATCTCAAACTTGGACTCATCAGACCAAAGTACAGATTTCCACTGGTCTAATGTCCATTCCTTGTGTTCTTTATCCCAAACAAGTCTCTTCTGCTTGTTGCCTGTCCTCAGCAGTGGTTTCCTAGCAGCTATTTTACCATGAAGGCCTGATTCACACAGTCTCCTCCTAACAGTTGTTCTAGAGATATGTCTGCTGCTATAACTCTGTGTGGCATTGATCTGTTCTCTAATCTGAGCTGCTGTTAACCTGCGATTTCTGAGGCTGGTGACTCGGATGAACTTATCGTCCGCAGCAGAGGTGACTCTTGGTCTTCCTTTCTCGGGGCGGTCCTCATGTGAGCCAGTTTCTTTGTAGCGCTTGATGGTTTTTGCGACTGCACTTGGGGACACTTTCAAAGTTTTCCCAATTGTTTGGACTGACTGACCTTCATTTCTTAAAGTAATGATGGCCACTCATTTTTCTTTACTTAGCTGCTTTTTTCTTGCCATAATACAAATTCTAACAGTCTATTCAGTAGGACTATCAGCTGTGTACTGTATCCACCTCCTGCACAACACAAATGATGGCCTCAACCCCATTTATAAGGCTTGAAATCCCACTTATTAAACCTGACAGGGCACACCTGTGAAGTGAAAACCATTTCAGGTGACTACCTCTTGAAGCTCATCAACAGAATGCCAAGAGTGTGTGGAGCAGTAATCAAAGCAAAAGGTGGCTACTTTGAAGACCCTAGAATATAAGACATATTTTCAGTTGTTTCACACTTTTGTGTTCAGTATATAATTCCACATGTGTTAATTCATAGTTTTGATGCCTTCAGTGTGAAGCTACAATATTCATTGTCATGAAAATAAGGACAACTCTTTGAATGAGAAGGTGTGTCCAAACTTTGGTCTGTACTGTACAGGGGTTGGACAATGAAACTGAAACACCTGTCATTTTAGTGTGGGAGGTTTCATGGCTAAATTGGACCAGCGTGGTAGCCAGTCTTCATTGATTGCACATTGCACCAGTAAGAGCAGAGTGTGAAGGTTCAATTAGCAGGGTAAGAGCACAGTTTTGCTCAAAATATTGAAATGCACACAACATTATGGGTGACATACCAGAGTTCAAAAGAGGACAAATTGTTGGTGCACGTCTTGCTGGCGCATCTGTGACCAAGACAGCAAGTCTTTGTGATGTATCAAGAGCCATGGTATCCAGGGTAATGTCAGCATACCACCAAGAAGGACAAACCACATCCAACAGGATTAACTGTGGACGCAAGAGGCAGCTGTCTGAAAGGGATGTTCGGGTGCTAACCCGGATTGTATCCAAAAAACATAAAACCACGGCTGCCCAAATCACGGCAGAATTAAATGTGCACCTCAACTCTCCTGTTTCCACCAGAACTGTCCGTCGGGAGCTCCACAGGGTCAATATACACGGCCGGGCTGCTATAGCCAAACCTTTGGTCACTCATGCCAATGCCAAACGTTGGTTTCAATGGTGCAAGGAGCGCAAATCTTGGGCTGTGGACAATGTGAAACATGTATTGTTCTCTGATGAGTCAACCTTTACCGTTTTCCCCACATCCGTGAGAGTTACGGTGTGGAGAAGCCCCAAAGAAGCGTACCACCCAGACTGTTGCATGCCCATAGTGAAGCATGGGGGTGGATCAGTGATGGTTTGGGCTGCCATATCATGGCATTCCCTTGGCCCAATGCTTGTGCTAGATGGGCGCGTCACTGCCAAGGACTACCGAACCATTCTTGAGGACCATGTGCATCCAATGGTTCAAACATTGTATCCTGAAGGCGGTGCCGTGTATCAGGATGACAATGCACCAATTACACACAGCAATACTGGTGAAAGATTGGTTTGATGAACATGAAAGTGAAGTTGAACATCTCCCTGGCCTGCACAGTCACCAGATCTAAATATTATTGAGCCACTTTGGGGTGTTTTGGAGGAGCGAGTCAGGCAACGTTTTCCTCAACCAGTATCACATAGTGACCTGGCCCCTTTCCTGCAAGAAGAATGGCTTAAAATCCCTCTTACCACTGTGCAGGACTTGTATATGTCATTCCCAAGATGGATTGACGCTGTATTGGCCGCAAAAGGAGGCCCTACACCATACTAATAAATTATTGTGGTCTGAAACCAGGTGTTTCATTTTCATTGTCCAACCCCTGTATATATATATATATATATATATACACTATATTGCCAAAAGTATTTGCCCATCTGAACCTATGTAAATGTATTAACTTTGATAATATCCTATTCTTAATTTATAAGGTCCAATTTATTGATGGACCCACCGTTGCCATCATTAGCAACTTTAAATATTCTGTAGACATCTACGAGGTTTAGTAATGTGTTCAAAGCTAGATGAAAAAAACTGAATTGCAGCATCCTTTCTAATTCATCACAAAGGTGTTCAAGAAGGTTGTCAAGACTGTGCAGGCCAGCCAAGTTTCTCCACACTAAACTTTATACAGCTGCAGCCATGGGAGTGACACTAGAATTCAGAGTTCATTGATTTGGTGGCGTGACCTAATATTCTTTTATATACAGGGGTGAAAGTGAGCGGGACGGTCTGGTACTCCGTACCACTAAAAGATTCTGTACGCAGTACCGGGAAGAGTGAAGAACAGCTGTCTGCTATGAAGCCGTCATCCAGAACCAGTTACGGCTGCAAAAACTCAAGAGCACACAAAGATGATCAGATCCGCAACCAATAGGCAGCTTAAAACACGACTTAATCTGTTTATAAACATAGCTATTTTCCCCTCATTTCAAATTGTTTCTGAACTGTTCTGCTATGCTGGAGCGTCAATGCTCTTGCTTTTCTTCTCTCCCCTTGGAGCTCTAGGCTGTTGTGAACGGCCAGCCCTTAAAACGAGCACCGCTACGTTTAATATCTGTTTCCTCTCTGCTAAATACCCGTGTTAAAAGCAAAGGGAGAGTAACTAGTTGTGTTTCATGTTATTTTGCTGAATTACAACAACACAGTACAGCTCGAAAACACCACTTATGACCAGAGATTTCACATACACTACACGAGAGCGCATGCGCGCTTACCTCAAACACAGAGCGGTTGCCAAGGAGATCGGTGCGTTCGATTTAATGGACTGGGAGATTTTACATAGGTGGCGCACAGACATAAAAAACCGCGGCTTGCAGGACGAACAATAAATCACTTACCATCTACAGACTTTTAAATAAAAACCTCGAAAACAACTGAACTGTCAAATTTTTTATTTAAATGAAATCAAAACTTGACCACAAATTCAGAGAACAATAACTTCTTTGTTCAAAAGAAAAGACGGAAACTGAAGATGAAAAGTTATGCATCAGAAAATGGTTTATCATTGTTTCATACATGGCAGTTCTTTAACAATTGAAATCTATAAATATATAGATTCTACATTGTCAAGTGATTCTAATTTCTGTCTTATACAGACAGCCTACAGTAAAGTAAAATATTGATACATTTTAATTAGTTTGAGTTTGGACTGTGCTGAGAGAGATCTCGAGGGGGCACCGATGAGAGTAACAATTAACACACACACAATTATATACATATATATGTATATATACTTGCATATATACATATATTTATACATATATATATATATATATTATATATATATATATATATATATATATATATGCATGCATATATGCCCCCCGTGCCTCCCCAGCCCCCCTTTAGCTCCGCCCCTAAGTACCGGCAAGAATTTAAAACTACTTTCACCCGTGGTTATATATATATAATATACAACTTTTCCTCAGCACGGTTCATGTAAGAGGTAGTGTTTCGGCAGAGAATCATAGCTTAGAATTAAACATTTTTCGTTTTATGACGTTTGGTTTTGTTTGTGTTGAAAACTCAGCCATCTTAGTGCTAGCAAATTAGCTGTGCTCAGTTTATGTGTTCTTTGTTTGTGTTTTTAAAGTTAAGACAAACGTTATTTAAAGGGTGATTTTTAAACACAGAAGATCGGCCATAATGCGCCATCCACGCTTATGCATTTTAACCTTTCATTAGTGGTATTTTAAAGGTATATGTTTGATTCTGATAATAAGCTACAAGTTTCTTTAGTTTGCCCCAACCGCTAACAGCTAAGAACACGTGCGTGCCTACTTTGAGTCAGCTAAAGATCATTTCAACCTGAAAAGACTCACAATAAGAAACACAAAGATGGCAATTAGAAGAGTTTATTGATAAAAGTTAATACCTTTGGCGCTCGGACCTCGGAGGAAGACATGAATGCTGAGAATGACATGAGCTTGAATGAACGTCTTAGTCTTAGAATTATATGAGTCTTCCCCCCCTTGGGATCGATACTGGTGGTGGAGTGAAGGCCTAAGAAGGTGAGGGAGCCGGGAGGAGTATAGAAAAGAGATGGTGGAGGTGGGGCAGAGGAGGGTCAAAGCTCAGCTGAAGAGCGTGGAATCCATGACTGGAGGTCCTTAAAAGCGAAGCCTCGGAGGATGATTGATTGAAGACACATGCGGATCTGACGCTGATTGGATGGAGGAGAGATGCACGTGGAGTCATAGGATGGACGGGGGGCGGAGGTAAGTCTTTCAGTTTGAATTTTCGTCAAAACTCCATTTACCCAAAATGGTTGTTAGTTTTCATTCTAGGAAATAATATTTCCCTAAATATTATTTTACTAAACTTGATAACTAAGTAAACACCATTAAGACCCATTTATCCAGAAAGATTTGGTTCTTATTCAAAATAATATTTCCTTAAATATTTTACTATTTCCTTAATAATATTTCTTTAAATATTATTTTAATAAAGGCAGCTAATTAAACACCGTTGAGAACTGGTCATCCAGAGGGTTGGTTTTATTCAGCAAATCATTCTATAAAATATTATTTTATTAAAATAATGTTTTTTCTGATCTTGCATTGTGAGTGGTTGTTTAAAGTTATACCAATTATTGCCTAAATTGGTTCCAAGACTAACTTAACTTAATTTCCAGATTCTTCAAGATAATCCTTGGTTCTCAAACATAAATAACATTGAATGGTTATCTATGTTGCATCACTTTATTGGCCGTGGTTTTTAACCATCTTTGATTCACTTGTTCATATTGTACATAGTTGGTCTTCTTTATTCTTTCATTTTGCTTGGTAGTTTAGTTGGATTGTTCTAGGATAGTAAAGAGTTTGTTGATTGAAATATGTTTGACATTGAGTTGACCTATTTTTGTTAATAATTTCTTGTATTTTAAGAAATTGTGTGAATTAATTCTGTGTGTGTACAGAGTTTTGCTGTCCAATAATGCCAGAGCTTGGCTCATCCCCTTCAATTTTGTCCTAATACCACAGCCTTATTGGGCTGGTATTCGCAAGACAACCCGTAAAAGACCAAAATATTATTTAATAAAATATTAAAATAATATATTCATATTCATAATCACAACACTAAGATGCCTATCCATTAATGAAATGGCATCTTTGGGGACCCCTCGGCTACATAAAAAGTCACTTAAATCCGACCTGTTCCTGCAGACAGTTAGATGTCAGTCTTCCATATAAATAAAACAAAGGACCAGTGGTCTATGATAGGTTTTTTGTAGTTAATTAAGTTTTAATGCAATCAGCCTACTACAATGAATATTTGGTTTCTTTTCTATCCAGATTGTGATTGGTAAACTTGAACTAATTTGGGATGTTCAAAGAATGAGCAGTAAGTTTTTTTTTTTCTCTGTTATGTTGGGGATAAAAAGCTGACATCTATCTTCACGTAGTTATTAGGAGCCAATGTGTTTTGCACAATTTTGCAAAAATATACATACAGTGTACAGAGCTCAGTTTGTAAATTTTTTTTATTATTTTAATCAGCTTGCACATTTATTAGAATCAGACTATGCTATTTATAACTATACAGTTCTTTCTTCTTTGTACATTTGACCATACTGTACAATCTTATTTCTTATCATTATTTGTATATTTTTGTGTCTTTGCATTCTCTTCTCTTCTCTTCTCTTCTCTTCTCTTTCTCTTCTCTTCTCTTCTCTTCTCTTCTCTTCTCTTCTATGCTATTCTATTCTGTTACATTTTTTATCTTCAAAGAGGAATACCTCTAGTGGCAAAGTTCTGATCAGACACTGTTTTAGTGCAAACTCTGTTTGTGTTTAAATATGGAGAGGGTATCAGAATAACCTAGTCATCAAGGAATAGAATTTGGCAGCAGTACACACAGTGAGCATGGTTGAGACTAATTTACTAAACATACCCTCCAGTCTCGTAATTACATGTAATTTTACCGGCATAATTAACTAATTTAATTACTTCTCCTCAAGAGCATCAATTATTGATATTACAGAGCATTCAGATGGCAGGCAGAGCTCTCAATGTGGCATGCATTCAGAGGGTGGTAAACACATGCTGCCTCTCCAAGAGTCTTGGCCGGCTTCCTGGTAGCACTCAGTGACAGCGTGGGAGAGGTATGCTCAACAGCAAAGAGAGAGAGAGAAGCATGGCGTGGACAGCGTGCCATCACTGACATGCTGAGTTCTTTCCAATAGTCAATTACAGCTCAGTGTCGGCCTCCTGAGGAATGCCAGAAGTAGACAGATGAAGCTTTATGCACTCAACCAGGTAGATGCTAGGCCCAACGTGTTACCACTCAGGTTGTTGAGAAAGGCAAACCTAAGAGTTAAAGAACTACAATGTCTTGCAAATGTATTCATACCCTTTGTCCTTTTCCCATTTTGTTACATTGCAACTATAAATTTAAATGTGTTTTATTGTGATTTTATGTGATAGACCAACACAAAGTATGCAAAAATGTAAAGTGGATACATGATTTTGATAGTTGTGTTATGTATTTGATTCAGTGCCCCCACTATCCTTATGAGACACTCAATTAGTAAATAGAGTCCACCTGTGTGCAATTTCATCTCAGTACAAATAAGTTCTGTGAAGAACTGAGGTTTCTAAGAGAGCATTTATAAACAAACAACATCATTAAGATCAAGGAGCACAGCAGATAGATCAGGAATAAAATTGAGGCGAAGTTCAATGCAAAGTTGAGTTATAAAAGGCTGAATGTCTTACAGAGCAATGTTTAACCCATTATCCAAAAATAGAAACAGTATTTAGCAACTGCAAACTTATCAAGACATGGCTCTCCACCTAAACTAGTTGGTGGGGTAAGAAGAACATTAATTAGGGAAGCAACCAAGAGGCCCATGGAATCTCTGCTGCAGAGATCCACATCTAACCATCTGTTAGCAGGACAATTATTAGTCATGTACTCCACATATCTGACCTTTATAGAAAAGTACCAAAAAGAAACTGTTTGCAGTTTGCCACAAGCCTTGTACGGAACACAGAAAACATGTGGAGAAATGTATTTTGGTGAGTTGAGACCATATTTGAATATTTTGGCCTACGTACAAAGTGCTATGTGATAACATAGCAATGCAAAAACTAACAATGCACATCATTGTCAAACCACTATTGCCATTGTGAAATATGATCATCGCAGAATTATTCTGTGGCAATGCATTGCTTTAGCAGAGCCATATGTTGGTCAGAGTTGACAGGAAGATGGATCAAGCTTAAAGGGCAAACATGGAAGAAAATCCTGTAGAGCCAGGAAAATAAACTGCTCAAAAAAATTAAAGAAACACTTTTTAATCAAAGTATAACATCAAATCAGTTAAACTACTGGAATATTGATCTGTCAGTTAAGTAGCTGAGGGCGTTGGTAATCAGTGTCAGCTCTTATGTTGTTAATTAAAATAACAACTGGCGCTCTGTAAAAGGGCAATAATGAGATGACCCCAAAAACAGCAATGGTTTGCAGGTGGAGGCCACAGATATGTTTCCCTCCTCTTTTTTTGACTGCTTTTCAGTTTATTTTGCAGGGTCAGTGTCAATACTAGTAGCATGAGGGGAGACTTGGACCCTACAGAGGTTGCACAGGCAGTCCAACTCCACGAGGATGGCACATCAATACGTGCCAATGCCAGAAGGTTTGCTGTGTTTCCCAGCACAGTGTCATTGAGGAGATTCCAGGAGACAGTGCTCACTGCCCCGCACTGTGGAGCTTGAGTGGCATTTGTCAGAGAACACCAGAATTGGCAGGTTCAGCAATGGTGCCCTGTTCTTTTCACAGATGAGAGCAGGTTCACTCGGAGCTCATGTGACAGACGGGAAAGGTTCTAGAGAAGCTGTAGTGGATGTTATGCTGCCTGTAACATTGGTGGATCAGTGTTGGTCTGGGGAGGCATATCCATGGAGGGACGTACAGACCTGTACAGGATAAACGATTGCACCCTGACTTCCATTAGGTGAATTTGTTAGATCTATTGTTAGCCCACTTGCTTGTGCAATGGGTCCTGGGTTCCCCCAGGTGATAATGCCCGGCCTCATGTGGCAAGAGTAAGTAGGCAGTTCCTGGAAGATGAAGGAAGTCTCAAAGGCACTAGCCATCCAATTTGAGTTCAACATATTTTGCAAAGAAGAATAGAAAGAAAACATTCTTTAGATGTGAAAAGCTAGAGATCTACCCTAAAGATTTGCAGTTGTAACTGTAGCAAAAGGTGGTTTTAGAAAGTACTGACTCAGAGGACCTCAATATAAATGCAAGCCATATTGCTAAGACATTTAACATCACTTTTTGTCATTTTATAGTAAATGGCTTGGTCTATTGCATAAAATCTTCATAAAATACAGAGGTTTGTTGCTATAACATGTATTTCTTGTGAATCATGGATGTACAAAATGTAGAATCGTTAAGTTTTAATTGTATCTATTATTCACCATCTGCTTAATGACAACAATGGGAGAGTGCACTTTTAAATAAAAGTACAGTTGGTCTTCATTTTTTATTTTGATGAATGATCCAGCTTGTTCTCGTCCAGCCCTGTAGCCATTGGGTGTATCAGAGATGGACAAGAAACTCAGTACAGAGACTTGGTGGATCACATGGTGTGGAAACAATCATCTTATCTTGAATGTGAACAGAATAAAGCAGATGATTGTAGATTTCAAGAGAAACAGAAATAGGTCAGACACTATTTTCATCATGGGAGAAGAAGTGGAGGTGGTGGAGGAGTGTAAATACCTTTGTGTTCACCTGGACAACACGCTGGAGTGGAGATGCAATTGTGAAGCCGTCTACAAGAAGGGACAGAGCAGACTGTCCTTCTTGAGGCTGTTTTTGTACTTCAGTGTTTCCAGCAAGATGCTGCATGTCTTCTATAGGTCTGTTGTGGCTAGTGTGATCTCTTCTGCCATCACCTGTTTCGGTAGCAGTACCAGAGCCACTGTCTTAAAAACTCTAAACAAGCTGATAAAGAACGCTGGCACTGTCCTGCGTACTGCTCTGGAACCTCTGGAGATCATTGTGCAAAGAATATGGAGAACCTTGAGCATCCTCTTCCTGAGACTGTTGTACAGCAACAGAGTGTCTTCAGTCAGAGGCTTCTTAAGATCTGCTGTAAGACAGACGCTACAGGAGATCCTTCCTGCCCACAGCCATCAGCATCTACAGCGGCTCTTTGAAGAAACCTGTATAAATGAGCTACAATAACATGTATTGCCCTTTGGGATTTACATAGTTTTTTGTAATTGAATTGACTTGAAAAGTTAATGGAGGTGTAGATGCTCTTAAGCATCTTATTACCATGCAATCTTTTCATAAGTAGCATAAGTGGCAAGTGTATAATAAATCCATGGCAGCTTATTTGTCTGATAGCCACATTCCAGTCCACCAATAATTACTGTCTTAGTCTATCTAGGGAGTATAACATCTACACTCACCGGCCACTTCATTAGGTACACCTGTCCAACTGCTCGTTAATGCAAATTTCTAATCAGCCAATCACATGGCAGCAACTCAATGCATTTAGGCATGTAGACATGGTCAAGACGATCTGCTGCAGTTCAAACCAAGCATCAGAATGGGGAAGAAAGGTAATTTAAGTGACTTGTGCCGGTCAGGCTGATCTGAGTATTTCAGAAACTGCTGATCTACTGGGATTTTCACGCACTACCATCTCTAGGGTTTACAGAGAATGGTCCGAAAAAGAAAAAATATCCGGTGAGCGGCAGTTCTGTGGGCACAAATGCCTTGTTGATTCCAGAGGTCAGAGGAGAATGGCCAGACTGGTTCGAGCTGATAGAAAGGCAACTGTAACTCAAATAACCACTCGTTACAACCAAGGCATGCAGAAGAGCATCTCTGAACACACAACACATCGAACCTTAAAGAGGATGGGCTACAGCAGCAGAAGACCACACTGGGTGACACTCCTGTCAGCTAAGAACAGGAAACTGAGGCTACAATTCACACAGGCTCACCAAAATTGGACGAGAGAAAACGTTGCCTGGTCTGATGAGTCTCAATTTCTGATGCGACATTCAGATGGTAGGGTCAGAATTTGGCGTCAACAACATAAAAGCATGGATCCATCCTGCCTTGTATCAACGGTTCAGGCTGGTGTTGGTGTAATGGTGTGGGGGATATGTTCTTGGCACACTTTGGGCCCCTCAGTACCAACTGAGCATCGTGTCAACGCCACAGCCTACCTGAGTATTGTTGCTGACCATGTCCATCCCTTTATGACCACAGTGTGCCCATCTTCTGATGGTTACTTCCAGCAGGATAACGTGTCATGTCATAAAGCACGAATCATCTCAGACTGGTTTCTTGAACATGACAATGAGTTCACTGTACTCAAATGGCCTCCAGAGTCACCAGATCTCAATCCAATAGAGCACCTTTGGGATGTGGTGGAACGGGAGATTTGCATCATGGATGAGGAGCCAACAAATCTGCAGCATCTGTGTGATGCTATCATGTCAATATGGACCAAACTCTCTAAGGATTGTTTCCAGTACCTTGTTGAATCTATGCCACGAAGGATTAAGGCAGTTCTGAAGGCAAAAGGGGGTCCAGCCCGGTACTAGCAAGGTGTAACTAATAAAGTGTCCGGTGAGTGTATATCTAGCTATTCATCTATGCTGCACTTGACTTACCTGGCTGCATCAATTCATGCATTAACATGAAAAAATAATTTTATAAGGCACTGGACTGATATCTTGTTTACATGTCAGGAAGTATACCTGTATTGGTAGACGATTAACAGATTTTTTTGTCCATAGATCTGTTTTTATGCTACAGTGGTGCTGGTTGACAAAGTGAACCACCCTATTGCTTCACACATACTGCCCTAGAAATATTTTAACAAGTCAAGCCACAGACTGATCCAGCAGAACCAGAGCTCTGCATCATCCCAAGTGAGCAGGCCAGCCTACACATGAAGAGATGAAGCAAGGCGTACCAAGCACTGGGGTGAAAATTAAGTGTCTGACATCGGCAGAGGTTTGTGTGGGTGTGTTTGTGTGCATGTATTTCTCTTTGTGTTTCTATGTTCATATGGTAGAGACAGAGATCAAATCAAGTCATATGACACTTTTGAGAAGAGAATGCACAACCGTATGTGTCATTTGCACAGAGAAGTCGATGATCATGAATACACAACATAGCGCACACACGTTTGTGTGCACACAGACATATGTGTTTGTGCAGCCGCATATGAAAGTATTTTTGTGTGGGTGCCCTGAACATCTCGTCTGTGCTCTTCTCTAATTATATTCATAACAGCAATCTGAATGTGCAGGGTCCATGATGAATGTGCCACCCAAGTGTGACTTGCTCCTAATAGGATTCTGGGACACGCCACCATTCGACAAGAGGGGCTCCAAGTGGCAGATAACTCCCCATGTCTCCATGTAACACAGCATAGAGATGTATAGTTAAATATACCCACATTTTCAAGAGTTCAGATGATTGTATCATTGGGATTTCTTTTCTTACAACTCTTTTCTCACTCACTTATCAGTACACTTCACTCCTTATACATTTGTTGGAAATATCATCTTCCAAAAAAGTTTTTTTCTTTGTAGCAAGTTCTGATAAAGTCCCAGACCTGAATGTATAGGTCAAACACATTGGTAGAATGTCTTGAATATGTCACCTTTGAACAGTTCCTTTGAACTATGCTGTTATTAGGGCAATCGTTGCAATACTGAAACATTTTAATTTTCACACTATAGGGTTACTGGAGGATTTAAAATGACATTTTCTTCAAGTAGAAAAGGGTAATGAGGTTGGTCTGTGGTTAAATAAATCTTAAAAGAATGTATACAAGAAAGTTAATTAAGAGGAAAATAATTTTAGATCATTTAATAACATCTGAAATTGGGGACACACTACATAATGTTTGGATCGATTTTACCCCTGATTCTCAGTCAGGGAAAGCCTGCACCTGTCATGCCACGTAGCTGAGCACAGGTTTGTGTTGTTGTGTGTGTGTGTGTGTGGTTTCTCTCTCACCTCCACCTGCAGGGTGTGACAGGCAGGTGCAGCCACAGCTGAAGATCATCTTGGCTAATCAAGAGGAGCCTTCTTAAGCAACTGGAACCCTGAAGGAGGTGTCAGATTGTTAACTCACCTGAGTGGGAATCAGACCAACAGACTAGCTCTGTTTTCTCGTTTCCTGTGATCTTATTGTTTGCACTCCTCTCTGTAGAGTGGAAAGGAATTCCAAGGACCCAGATCTGGTTTTCTCACCGCATATGTCCCGAGCCCGAATTAGTATTTGGCTGAAGGCGCTTCACTGTGTTTCTCCTCTCCAGAGTCTTCTTCCGGTTCCTGGAACCTGCAAACCCACAGAAGGCGCTAACCTCTCCTCTGGATAAACTGCCCACCAGACTCCTGCCTGTCCACCCCCCAACTTCACATACGCCCTTTGGAATAAGATCCGAAGGAACAATAACCACCTCACCGCAACCTCACCTGTGAAATGCAGTCTCCGTGGCGTTACTCACCTTCCCCTGGAAACTCCACATCCTCTTAACAAGACCTGTCATCAAATATTTTGAATCGCACATTACCACCAACCGCCTCGACCAGCAGAACCCTGATGCCCCGACGACCTTGTTGCATTTTCCTGTTTATCAATAAACCTATTTAACTCGAACTCTGCCTCCGTAATTGTTGCTCGAACTAGAGTCACCTGGTTTTCCAGTATGACAGAATCAGTCTTTACTAGATGCGGTCGTTGGCAGCACAAAAACCTGTTAGTTTGAGATGGGCTGAAGACTTGAGTCTGCAACTGAGTGAGGGGAGGCTATCCGATCCAACCCCAGTTGTCGTCAAACATGACTACTAGATGGATCTAGACGCAGTTGTGTAGTGTGAACTGATCACCGGCCCATCTGCCAATGCACATTGCCGACTGCCAATGGAAAAAGAGAGGCACGGACATGACATCAGCTGTGAGCTGACTGTGTGTGTGTTTTTTTTGTCTTTTTTTTGTTTTTTATTCCTTATTTGTAACTATTCAACATTATGAACATGGGCAAAAAACAACACTGGGCTAAATACAAACTATTGCCTTACTAATAACAATCACATTGTGATAAAAAAAACAAAATCTGATAAGAACTAAACAGAGATACAAGACTGAAATACAGCAAATAATTAAGGGTCTTACTGAAATAAAAGGAATAATTCACATATTTAACATAAAGGTAATAGAACTTTATTTAACAAACTGACATTTCGGAAGAAAAATCTCACATAACGCATTTATCACACATTCTTAAAGTTTGTTTGCAAGATCCACCCCAACCCTGATATTCATATATAAATAACCTTTTTTAGATTATATCCAACATTCATAGTCATTTCAAACCTAACAGTACACTGTTAGGTTTGAACCTCAAAAATATCTTTAAACCTCTCAACAACAAGTAAAGGAACTGCACATTCTGCTTCTCATAGTGGTGAGACTGGTAGGGTAACAATAAGGTAAGTCGCGGACGAAGACGAGCCGGAGTGGCCATATGAAGCAGGGCTCAAAAGTGTGGGGTGAGGGGCAGTAGAATTTCTTATTCAATCCTGTATTCTATGGACAGCCAGGGGAACTGTTTAATAATTAAGCTGATGTGTCCTTTTAATGGGGCGCTAGTTATTATCCAAACTGCAGAATTCTGAAGGAGGTACAGTTTGTGGAGGAATTTGTTGGGGAGACCAAAAATAAGAGAGTTGTGTAGTTGAGCTGTAAAGTAACAAGACTTTGGATGAGTATGGCGGCAGAGTCCATTGATGTTGTATGGGTAAAAGTATGCAGCTCTGGTGATATTAATGATATAATACTAAAATGACAGATTATCCATGAGGATGATACACTGACTCGTCACCTAAGGGGAAGAATGGATGAAGGAGTTGATGTATATGCAAATATTGGGTTAGTAGGGAAGCTGTTCTAATAGGGAATACCAATTTTATTAGTGTTAAGTCAGAAGGGATTGGAGAAGAACCATGACTGAATCATTTTAAGAGATTTAAGAGGATTTTAGGGACAGCCAGAATGTACAGAAATGGGTTTGGAGAAGATGCAGAGCAGGATGTCATCTTTGTAAAGTACAATTTAATAATTATAATAATAATTAACAGAAGAGGGTCCAATACTGAGCTCTGGGGTGTACCAGCAAATAAGGAAAATGAACTTGTCGAGGGATGTTGATCCATTTAGGATTGCATAATGAGAAATTGTGTCAAAGGACAGATTCAGGTCGAGGAAGATACGGATAGTAAGAAGACTAGAGTCAGATGCTATGAGGTAATCATTGGTGATTTGTAACTGCTGTTTCCGTACCATGGAGGTGGCAGAAATAGGACTACAATCGTTAAAAGGGGTTATAGTTACTGAAGTGAGTGTGAGGCCTGAAGACATCCACATTTCTTTCTCAAAAGGATTAGAAATAAAGGAAGGTTTGAAACTGGACGAAGATTATTAAAGATGTTCTCATGATTTGCAGATATTTCAGTTTTGTTTTGGATCTTGTTCATGATTATTTATGTTTTCCAGATGGTGCTTTAGGTCATTCCTTTTTGGTTTAGTTTCTTATTTATTCTGTTTTTTCCAATCCAATCCAGTTTTATTTGTAAAGCACATAAAATTATCACCATGACCAAAGTCCTGTACAGAAAACATGACGCATTAAAATTACAAAAAGGCAATAACACACACAAAAACATAAAATAATTAAAATCAATACATACAATATTAAAAAACATCAAATACTGAAGTCAAAAAATATAAAACACTTAAAAGAAAAACATCAAATACTAATTTAACATACTTATAAAAATGGTGCGTGTCACAGTGTTACGTATGGCTCTGACCCACATGCAGAATCACGCTCAAGGGAAATGGGTACAAGTTTGAAAAAGGTTTATTTAAGGAGAATGGATCAGTATGGTGTGCAGGAACAACTGTAAGGAAAAACGACAGGTAAGTGGCACAGTAAACAAAACCGGAACTTAAATGTGAAATGTCTCTTACCAGGAGGGAGTAGGCAATCCGCCAGGAGGAGAGGGATTCGGACTGGAGAAGAAGTGAATATGGAGACAATGGTAAGTCCGATGATTTCTTAGTTACTTGGGTTAGAGCATGGAGTACAGACGAAGTGTCAGCGGAGAGGTGGAGGGTGGACAGGTTAGGTTGAATGGTCTCTGGAGAGGTCTCTCCTTGAACCGCCACCTTAACGTGGTGGAGGGGTTTGAGTGTTCAAATGATCCTAGAGGCTATGTTGTCTGGGGCTTAAATGCCCCTGGTAGGGTCTCCCATGGCAAACAGGCTCTAGGTGATGGGTCAGACAAAGAGTGGTTCAAGAATCCTTCATGAGGACCGTTAAATCGAGGCACGTGACGTCACCCGGTACGCCGGAGCCGGGGTCCCACCCTGAAACCAGGCCTGGGGTCAGGACTCACCGCAGAGCACCTGGTGGCCGGGTTGCTCCTCGCGGGACCCGGCCGGGCCATGCCCGAATGAGAGACGCGAGGCCATCCCCCAGTGGGCCCACCACCTGCAGGGGGAACCGTGAGGGACCGGTGCAAACAGGATTGGGTGGCGGACGAAGGTGGAGACCTCAGCGGCCCGATCCCCGAATGCTTAGGCTGGCTCTAGGGACGTGGAATGTTACCTCGTGGGGGGGAAGGAGCCTGAGCTTGTGCGGGAGGTCGAGAGATACCGACTAGAAATAGTCGGGTCCCCCTCCACGCACAGCGTGGGCTCTGGAACCCATCTCCTTGAGAGGGGCTGGACTCTCTTCTACTCTGGAGTGGCCCACGGGGAGAGGCGGCGGGCTGGGGGTGGGTTTGCTTTTTGCACCCCAGCTCAGCCGTCTCGTGTTGGGGTTTACCCGGTGGATGAGAGGGTCGCATCCCTGCGCCTTCGGGTCGGGGATAGGTCTCTGACTGTCGTTTCGGCCCACGGGCCGAGCTGTAGTGCGGAGTACCCGGCCTTCTTGGTGTCCCTGTCGGGGGTGCTGGATAGTGCCCCTCCCGGGGACTCCATTATTCTGCTGGGGGACTTCAACGCCCACGTGGAAAACAACAGTGACACCTGGAGAGGTGTGATCGGGAGGAATGGCCACCCCGATCTGAATCCGAGTGGTGTTTTGTTATTGGACTTCTGCGCTAGTCACGGATTGTCCATAATGAACACCATGTTCAAGCATAAGGGTGTCCATCAGTCCACTTGGCACCAGGACACCCTAGGCAGGAGGTCAATGATCGACTTTGTTGTCGTATCATCAGACCTTCGGCCCCATGTTTTGGACACTCGGGTGAAGAGAGGGGCTGAGCTGTCCACTGATCACCACCTGGTGGTGAATTGGATCCGCTGGAGGAGGAGAAAGCCGGACAGACTTGGCAGGCCCAAGTGAATAGTGAGGGTCTGCTGGGAACGCCTGGCGGAGCCCTCGGCCAGGGATGTATTCAACTCCCACCTCCGGGAGAGCTTTGACCAGATTCCGGGGGATGTTGGAGACATAGAGTCCGAGTTGACCATGATCTCTGCATCTATTGTCGATGCTGCTGCCCGTAACTGCGGCCGTAAGGTCTGCGGTGCCTGTCGCGGCGGCAATCCCAGAACCCGGTGGTGGACACCGGCAATAAGGGATGCTGTCAAGCTGAAGAAGGAGTCCTATCGGCTGTGGTTGGCTTGTGGAACTCCTGAGGCGGCTGACGGGTACCGTGAGGCCAAGCGTGCTGCGGCCTGGGCTGTGGCAGAGGCAAAAACTCGGGCCTGGGAGGAGTTCGGTGAGGCCATGGAGAAGGACTACCGGTCGGCCTCGAAGCGATTCTGGCAAACCGTCTGGCGCCTCAGGAGGGGAAAGCAGTGCTTCGCCAACACTGTTTATAGTGGGGGTGGGAGGCTTCTGACCTCGACTGGGGACATTGTCGAGCGGTGGAAGGAGTACTTCGAGGATCTCCTCAATCCTGCCATCACGCATTCCCTGGTGGAAACAGAGGCTGGGGACTCGGGGTTGGACTCTTTCATCACCCAGGCTGAAGTCACCGAGGTGGTCAAAAAGCTCCGCGGTGGCAGGGCTTCGGGGGTGGATGAGATCCGCCCTGAGTACCTCAAATCTCTGGATGTTGTGGGGCTGTCATGGTTGACTCGCCTCTTCAACATTGCATGGCGGTCGGGGACAGTGCCTCTGGACTGGCAGACCGGGGTGGTGGTCCCCCTTCATAAGAAGGGGGACCGGAGGGTGTGTTCCAACTACAGGGGAATCACACTCCTTAGCCTCCCTGGTAAGGCCTACGCCAGGGTATTGGAGCGGAGAGTCCGGCCAATAGTCGAACCTCGGCTTCAGGAGGAGCAGTGTGGTTTTGTCCCGGCCGTGGAACACTGGACCAGCTCTATACCCTCTACAGGGTACTCGAGGGCTCATGGGAGTTTGCCCAACCGGTTCACATGTGTTTTGTGGACCTGGAGAAGGCATTCGACTGTGTCCCTCGTGATGCCTTGTGGGGGGTGCTCCAGAAGTATGGAATCGGGGGCCCTTTATTAGGGGCCATCCGGTCCCTGTACGAGCGGAACAAGAGTTTGGTCCGCATTGCCGGCACTAAGTCGGACATGTTCCCGGACTCCGTCAGGGCTGCCATTTGTCACCGGTCCTGTTCATAACTTTCATGGACAGGATTTCTAGACGCAGCCAAGGGCCGGAGTCTGGTTTGGGGACCAGTGGATTTCGTCTCTTCTTTTTGCAGATGATGTGGTCCTGCTGGCCCCCTCTAGCCAAGACCTACAGCATGCGCTGGGGCGGTTCGCAGCGGAGTGCGAAGTGGCTGGGATGAAGATCAGCTCCTCCAAGTCAGAGGCCATGGTACTCAACCGGAAAAGGGTGGCTTGTCCTCTTCAGGTTGGAGGGGAGTTCCTGCCTCAAGTGGAGGAGTTCAAGTATCTCAGGGTCTTGTTCTCGAGCGAGGGAAGAATGGAGCGGGAGATCGACAGACGGGTCGGTGCGGCTGCCGCAGTAATGGGGGCGCTGTGCCGGTCCGTTGTGGTGAAGAGAGAGCTGAGTCGAAAAGCGAAGCTCTTGATTTACCGGTCGGTCTACATTCCTACCCTCACCTATGGCCATGAACTTTGGGTCATGACCGAAAGAACGAGATCCCAGATACAAGCCGCTGAAATGAGCTTCCTCCGTAGGGTGGCCGGGCACTCCCTTAGAGATAGGGTGAGGAGTTCGGCCATTCGGGAGGGGCTCGGAGTAGCGCCGCTACTCCTCCACATCGAGAGGAGCCAGTTGAGGTGGCTCGGGCCTCTATACCGGATGCCTCCTGGACGCCTTCCTCGGGAGGTGTTCCAGGCACGTCCCACCGGGAGGAGGCCCAGGGGACGACCCAGGACACGCTGAAGGGACTATGTCTCTCGGCTGGCCTGGGAACGCCTTGGGCTCACCCCGGAGGAGCTGGAGGAGGTGTCTGGGGAGAGGGACGTCTGGGTGTCTCTGCTGAGTCTGCTGCCCCCGCGACCCGGTTTTGGATAAGCGGAAGACGACGAGTACGAGTACGGGTCTCTGGAGAATCCGGGTCCGGAAGCAGCCAGCCGGGAAAGTTCCAGATTTCGTTGTCGGGAAGGATAACCAAACCCTTTGTCCCGGCTGATAAACAGGAGCTGGCCGTCTCTTGCGGTCAGCGATACGTTTGTTCTGTGCCGCAGTCCGATTGAGCGCCTGAACTGTTTGTCTCCACATCAGTTCACATCGGCGAACATGATGGCGAACAGAGGGTACAGCCACGTCGACCTCGTCAGCCGCGAACAGAGGTGGCTGGTACCCTAATGAGGCTTCAAAGAGGAAACTCCTGTAGCAGCCGAGACCTGTGAGTTGATAGCATACTCAACCCAAGGGAGATGCTCAGCCCAGTCTAACGGGGTAGAGGAGGTCACACACCTAAGTGTGGACTCGAGCTGCTGGTTGAGTCTCTCTACTTGTCCGTTAGATTGGGGATCGTGGCCTGAAGTCAGTGATACCTTGGCTCCTAAAAGTGAGCAAAACTGTCGCTAAACCTGGGAAATAAACTGGGGCCCTCGGTCAGACAGAATATCCTATGGTATACCGTGTAAGCGAAAAACGTGCTTGACCAAAAGTTTGGCAGTTTGCAACGCCGAGGGAAGCTTTTTAAGTGGCACTAAGTGACAAGCCTTCGAGAAACGGTCAACAATAGACAAAATGACAATCATACCCTTGGAAGTGGGTTGCCCAGTTACAAAATCTAAAGCTAAATGTGACCAGGGATGCTTAGGGATGCTCAAAGGTTGTAGCAGACCAGCTGGGGGTTGGTTACTACTCTTGTTTCTTGAACAAACTGTACAAGCAAGCACCCATTCCCGGACGTCGTGGTGCAAAGAGGGCCACCAGTAACGTCTGTTAATCAGGGAAATGTTGCGGCTTACCCCTGGATGTGTAGAGAACCTAGTCGTGTGGAACCACTCAATAACCCTAGACCTTACCGCAGCAGGGACATACGTACGGTTGGTAGGCCCGTTACCAGGGTCAGGCTCTGTCCTTAGCGCTCGGGAGACCAGTTCCTCAATCTCCCAAGACACAGATCCGATGGTCAAGGCAGGGGGTTCAGGTAGCTTCTCAGAGTCATCTGGTGCAAACTGGAATGAGCATCAGGGTTGGAGTTCTTACTCCCAGGTCTGAAAGAGATGGTTAGATTAAACCGAGAAAAATAAAGAGACCAACAGGCTTGTCTTGGTTTAAGTCTTTTTGCAGTCTGTAAATGAGCCAAGTTCTTGTGGTCGGTCCAAACTAAAATAGGGTGAACGGCACCCTCTAACCAGTGTCTACACTCCTCTAAGGCTAGCTTAATAGCAAGGAGTTCCCTGTCACCCACATCATAATTCCGCTCGGCTTGGCTCAGCCGATGCGAAAAATACCCACAAGGGTGCAGTTTGTCGTCGTCATAGGAACGTTGTGAGAGTACTGCTCACACCCCAGTGTCAGAGGCGTTGACTTCCAAAATGAACTGTCTGGAGGGATCTGCCTGGGCAAACTTCTCCTGAAGAACACGGAAGGCTTGATCCGCAGCAGAGTTCCAAAGGAAGTGCACTTTAGTGGAAGTTAGTGCAGTTAAAGGTGCTGCCGTCTGGCTGTAGTTCCGGATGAAGCGGCGGTAGAAATTGGCGAAGCCGAGAAACCTCTGTAACTGTTTCCGTGAGTCCGGAACAGGCCACTCCATCACAGCCTTAACCTTCTCTGGGTCTGCACGGAGCTGTCCACCCTCTAGAATAAAACCTAAGAAGGTTACAGAGGTCAGGTGAAATTCACATTTCTCCGCTTTTACGTACAGTTTGTTCTCTAAAAGTCTTTGTAACACCAGATGAACGTGATGCTGGTGAGTATTCAGGTCCTTAGAATAAATCAAAATATCATCTAGGTAGACAAACACAAAAATGTTCAAAGAATCCCTGAGGACATCATTAACAAGTGGTTGGAAGACAGCAGGGGCATTGCAGAGGCCGAAGGGCATGACTAAGTATTCAAAATGTACGAGAGGGGTCTTAAAAGCTGTCTTCCACTCATCCCCCTGGCGGATCCTAACTAGGTGGTAGGAATTCCTAAGGTCAAGTTTAGTGAAGAAGAAGGGCGGATAAGGCCGGTAGTCAGGGACTCATTAATATATTTCTCCATAGTCTGCTGCTTGTGTGTAGAAATGGGATACAACCTGCTGGTGGGCAGGGAGACTCCTGGAAGTAAGTCAATGGCGCAATCATAGGGTCGGTGTGGAGGACGAAAGCGCCTTAGCTTTGTTGAACACTTGTTTAAGATCATGGTATATCAAAGGTACCCGGGTAAGATCCGGAAAATCACTCTCCTCAACAACTGAGTCAGGGGAAACGGGAGCGACTGCAGACTGAAGGCAGGTAGTGTGGCAACTGGTGGACCAGGACTCAACTCTGCCCTTAATCCAATCAAGGTGAGGATTGTGTTTATTAAGCCAATGGAAACCCAGCACCATAGCGTGCGTAGCTACAGGAAAAAAGTAGAAGGAAATTAGTTCTCGATGATTGCCAGATAACAAGAGGGCTGTAGGTTTAGTTTGGTGAGTAATACGAGACAATTCCTTACCGTTGAGGGCTGTCACAAGACGTGGTGCTGTTAAAGCCACAGTCTCTACCCCAGCTGCTTTAACTAGATCCAAGTCTATAAGATTCTGTTCACTTCCTGAATCAACCAGTGAAGAGAGATTGTGGACCTGTTGGTTAAGTAGTAACGTAGCTGGCAAACAAAATCTGAGGGTTTCGGGTGAAACAGTTCTAGTCCCCCCCGGTTAGGGGTCCCTATCTACCGACGGACCAAGATTTTTTGGGGGGGCCGAGGAGGACAAGTAGGACAGTCGGCTACAAGATGCTCTATGGAGCCACAATAAAAAAATTTGCCTAGCCTGCCAGCGCGTCTGCCTTTCCCGCTAGTGGGGGCGGCCCTACCCCCCCTTTGCATGGGTTCAGTTTCTCCTGCCATTTTTTGGGAAAGGGGGCTTGGGGTTAACAGTAGGCAAAAGCGTTGGCTGGCCCTAACATAACTGGTTTTTTTTTCTGGGCTTCCTCCTCCCCCTTTAACCGGGGGCTATCAAATTCTAATGGCTTTTAGCAATAAAAATCCTCCAATAACTCTGGCTCATCCACTAAAAACAAGCTCATCCATTAAGGTCTCATCTAGGGCATGAAAAAATACAGATTTAAGGGGCCCGGCTGTCCAGTCAGATTCTGCTGCAAGGATACGAAAATCTATAGCAAATTCTGTTAACGTTCTACCCCGCTGCTTAATAGTCCATAGCTTTCGGCCTGAAGCCACATAATCAATACGAAAGAAAAATTTCTCCTAAACTCCTTCTCAAATCAGGAAAAATGTGCAACCAAAACTGGACACAACTAGGAAAAGGGAAACTCAGCGGCCATCTTAGTGTTTTTCCCTGACAAAAGGGCCAAAACATAAGAAATCTTAGAGTCATCATGGGGGAAAGAGGGGGGGAAACGATTGAACACTAAAAAACATTGTAACAAAAAACCTTTAAACCCAGTCACTGGTCTCACCTGATATTTCTCAGGACTGGGGCGGAAAAATGATGTCACGGACAAAAGGAAGACGCTGGGTCTCTGAAACGGCTGCAGCGGCCTCTAACGGCTGAGTGGGGGTCTTGTTTCAAGGATAGCTGTAACATGGGGGTTTTCCCTTTTTTCGAGCTGTTGTTTTTTTTCTGACGTTTTCGCTTTTCGGCTAGAGAGCGTAAGGGGAAATCGTGAGACTGAATATGGTGAGTATGATCGGAAAAAATTTCCCTTGAGCGCCTCTGGCGGGTCGGGTTTTGGCTCGAGTATTTGGGTACAATTTAAAAAAGGTTTTATGTAAGGGGGAGAAAAAGATCGGTATGGTGGGGGCAGGAAAAAAACTGTAAGGAAAAATGACAGGTAAGTGGCTCAGTAAACGAAACCCGGAACTTAAAATGTGAAATGTCTCTTACTAGGAGGGAGTAGGCAATCCCCCAGGAGGAAGGGATTCGGACTGGAGAAGAAGTGAAAATGGGAGACAATGGTAAGTCCGATGATTTTCTTAGTTACTTGGGTTAGAGCTTGGAGGGGCAGGCGAAGCGTCAGTGGAGAGGTGGAGGGGGACAGGTTAGGTTGAATGATCTCTGGAGAATCCGGGGGTCCGGAAGCAGCCAGGGGGAAAGTTCCAGATTGGGGCGTTGCATGGGGTGTGTGGGGGAAGATCCTTCCCTGGGGGAATCCTAGGAGCGAGGCTAGTCAAAAACGTACCCCACCGGGGCCAGCCTTTTGTAACCTCCAGGTAGTACGCCAGTATAACCCTTTGGGAAAGGGTTTCCAAAAACAAGTAGTTAGTGTTTGAACGAAAAAAAGGGCCCCCCCCCCCCGGGGCAAGCCTGGGTAACCTCCAGGTTGTCGCCGGTTCAGTTCACTAAGAAGAACAAAGAACAAGTTAAAACGTTATCAAAGGCAAAGTACACATAAACTTAATTAATACGAGGCTGGCTGAGTTGCTACCACGAGGCTAATACTTAAAAAAAGCGACGAGATGCTGGCCTGTTTCCCTCGCTTAAGTACTCCAGGACTCAATCACCGAGATGGAAAACACTTGTCTCCACCACTGCTGAGCACTAGCACCTACTAGGAGTCAAAAAACACAGACAAAAACATACAACAGAAACTCCAGCCCCGACAGTGCATTTTAGTTCTGTTACTTCTATAAGAATTTCCTTTGGTTTTATTGTGTATTTGTATCTCTATTTAGTTCTGATCATATTTTGTTTCCATTTTCTGCCACTGCCACCTTAATCAGCTTCATCCGGTCCAGCTGCTTCAGGCCTATCACTTTCTCAGTTTTCACCTTGTTCTGTCTACTCCTCGTGGATACATGTTTGCCAGGCCTGCCCATGTTTATGGCTGCATCTGCTACCTTCTGCCTGCTGTGAGTTTTCTTTTTTTTTATTTATTAAACCTTTTTACTCGCCGAGCAGCTTTTGCCTGCCTGTCTGCATTTTGGGGTCCACTCCAAGAACCACTTTATGGCTATGTTCACACTGCAGGTCCAAATACTCAAATCCGATTTTTTCAGGAATCAGATTTTTTTTGTGTGGCTGTTCACATTACTTTGAAAATGTTGCAACTCCAAACTGACCCGTCTGTTTTGCTAACTGCTACTGTTTCCTGCTGGGCGGTGCACAGTTGTGATGAATGCGACGGAAAGTAATGTCCAAGTCACATCTAATCCGCCTTGGTTGTTCCCACTAGAGTCCCATTCCAAAAGATCAGATACGAGTCGGATTCAGGACCACATATGAATGTGGCTCAAATGTGACTTGAAAAAGTCAGATACGGGCCAGATATGAGCGTTCACACTTGTTCTAAAACCTGACCTAGTCACTTGACCCCAAAAAAATCAGATTTGGGCCAAATTTACCTGCAGTGTGAACCAGGTTTTTTGAGAGTAGAAGTAATGCACGTAGAGCAAGTAATAAGAGGCGAGGTGAGAGATGCTTTAAAAAAGAACAGTTTGGACAGTGTCAAGCTGGTGGATGGTTTAAATTTTAAAATCAATTTTGCTAGATCAGTTGTTAAAAGCAGGGTGAAACTTTGTAAAGGCTTCATAGTGGAAGTAGAGGGCAAGAAGGAGCTTCACAAACTACAGCTGGTCCCAAAGTTTGCTGGTGAAGAAGGACATGATGGAGTTACAAAAGTCATATGACTACATATGACTTTAATAATGTTGTTGGGCAGGAAAAAATTACTTTGAGTTAGGTTGAGTATAGACAGGGCAAGAGAGGTAAGTGGAGGTATTTGGTGAGTGCAATGCACTCTTTATAAAACATAATTTTTATTATTATATGTTTTTTTTTTATATTTAGTGAGTCTGTTATCCTGTTCAGTTGTGGAAATGGTCAGAAAGGAGGGGTAGTTGTTAATGCCAGAAGACAATGTGCCCAGATTGATGCCCCTAACTTTACTAAATGATATTACAAGGATCACAAGTTCTGGATGATGTTACATTCATCCTAGATACAGTATATACTAAATGCAATGCAATTTTTTTTACAAACTCAAATTTTTTGCTGTATAAACTGGAAAATCTTTAGTATTTGTCCTTCGTGTGAATCACTAAACTAATATTTACTTGCATAACCACTATTTCTGAGAACTGCTTTACATGGAGTTGACCAACTTCTATCACCTGTGCATGTTTTCCAGAATGATTTGACAACATTCCAGTGGCACCTAGAGATGAAGTAACTTCATTTTAAAAAGCTACAATTTTGGCATCATGGCATTATGAATACACTGAAAGATTAGGAGATACTGCCATATTAGCAATGCTTTAATTTTAAAATTCCACATTAGATGTGGATAACCTTATTTAATATTCATAAGGAGAGGAATTAGCCTGGGACATCAGACAGATTTATTTTAAAAGCATTATGGATGTGGTGAAGTATAAACAGATTTCTCATGTTTAGAGGGGTTTAGGAGGGCTCTCTTTTTAAGTTCCACATCAGATGTAGATGAAACTTATTGAGTGACATCTATAGAAACTGAACTGTTAATCAGGATAGAAATTATCCTTTAATTACAGTTTACTTTAAGATTGTTAATATGATGAATAATATTGGTCATATTTACCAGACTTTATTTCCTAAAAATATATAGCTGAATATTTTTAAGAAATATCATTAGAAATGGTTAAAGATGCAAATTTAACCTTGAAGTTCATGTGTTTCCCATGGTTAGATTGGGATTACAGTTCATCACTGAGGCCTGCTGTTATTTTGAAATTGGTTCGTAAACATGAATGACTCTCAGTAGTTTGGCAAACTGAGGTATTCTCTCAGTTAGAGTCGACAAGATGCAGTAAACTATCCCGACTAACAGCGCTATCTGCCACTAAATCCACAACGCTCCTGACTTCTAACAACAACAGTTAGTTGTTTCTGCTAGCACCTTTCAAGAAACAGGTAGGAAATCATAATGAGACCCAACAGTCACTGAGGATTAACCTCAGCAAACAGAAGAGAAGCTGAGGTGGTGAAACTGTTCCAAAGACCACCCCTTCTCTTTTCTGTCCTGCCCCATTTGTTTTTTACATTTCCAGCTGCAAAATTTCCAGGTGCAAAAGACAAAAAAGCAACCAAGGAATGTAAAAAAGAAAGACGGAAATAAATTCAGGAAAATCTGTAGGGAAACCCTCTTGGGTAATTAAATACAATGGGTTATATTAGAGGAGAGAAGATATCGGTGCTTAAGAAATAAAAGGACATTGAAATTATTTGGAAAAATAATATGTTATTGAGGAAGAAACGTGTGGCAAAAATTGTAGACTTAAAGAAAATTAGGGTTTCAATTTAAAAAAATAAGCGAAAAAGCAGAGACTAGATAGAAAGTGAAAAGTCTTGACATTTGTCGCTTACAGTCGCTGGTTTCTTTTGACCTGCCACCCATGAAATTTTTGTAAAGAAAGAAAGAGTGCTGGTACAGTTGCTATGTTTCTATTACAAATGTGCGTAAACTTTGTCGATATTCTGCCAATGTCGAAAAGACGCAGTTTCGCAATTGCGGTGTTTCCATTAAATAAGACATAATTAAAATCACACGTGAATAAGTTTGTTCACGCAATAACTCATTAAAAAACTTGCTGGCATCGGATGTAAACACTGGTAAATGCTTGCATTTCTTTGCTTTTTGGAATCTAAAATGCTAGTAATGCCCCTGTCGCAAACTAAATTTAAAAAAATACTCCGTCTCCAGGTGAATCCAAACATGCTGCGTCCTACTACTTCCTGTCTTCTTTGTCTTTTTCGCCAGTAGTTCCATCGGGGAGTTAATCACGTGACTTGTGTGATGCGAAAAAAAGTGTTTTCATTGCAGCCACTTTGTCCTAGCACAAAAACCTTTTATCGAAAACTGGGAGTTTCCATTGAGCAATTTTATTTTCGTAATTATAATTTGCGCAATTTGATGGTCAATGGAAACGCAGCTAATGAGATCTAGAGACTTGTACCCCTACCCCTAATTTATTTTCCCTTTGTCAAATATCAAACCCTCTTTATTATCAGAGCTGCTTCTAGATGTGTAAAAAAAGACTAATATAAGTTGAACAGACGTGTAATGAATATATAGTCACACACATCACACAGGCAAGACAGGCAGGGTTCTGGACAGCCTATTGAGCCCCAATACGCCCCCAGCAGGCCCTTCAACAGGGATCTAATGGGATGTGGCATTGATAGACCATCTGTAACTGTGTCACGTTGGATTACACCAGGCAAGAAGAGAGCACAAAAGATGGAAAAAGCAAAGATAAGGAGGGAGGGGGGAGTAGAGAGGTCGTGGCAGAGGCAAAAGGAGGAGGAGGGGAAAATGAAGGGATCAAACCTTCTCCTCCTCCAAGAGTGCCTGGCTTCCCTGATTATTCTCAGAGATAGGTCCTTGTCCTAGAATAAAAAACTAAATCCCAATCCCCCACCTATTTACCACATCCCTTCTCTAATTCCCAGAGATTCTCTTTTTGTCTTGGCTTCTTCTGTTTGCTGTTTAGGGATGGCGGAGTCTCTGCTGTAATGCTTTGAGTTCCTTCCGGGAAACTGCCCAGGAGATTGATCTGTGCAAGGTGAGGTATAAAAAGACCTTGGGGTTTATGCCCCAGGGACCATGCCTTGTATCAAGATGTACCCAGTGTAGAGTAGCCAAAGCTGTCTTATCAAATCACTGCTAAATGGACAGATGACAAGGAGAAAGAGAGAACACAGTAAAGGAATAACAGAGAGAGATGCACTGAGAGTGTTCCAATAGTTATGAACAGAATGAAGCATTCTGTTCATAACTATACATTCTTCATTTCTTAAGGTGTGTAAAAACAGCATTTATATTTATAGATATACTCGATACATTAGTAGACAGGATGATTGAATTAAAGTAATAGTCCGCCTTAAAATACACATTACCAGTTCCAGTCATTTTATTACCAAGAAAGTACCTCTCTTATGTTACCTTTGGATGTCTAAGTGAGCTAACACCGTAGCTATCACTTTGGTTCAACAAGGGTATCATAAGGACCGCTGGGTGAACCTTAAAAAAGTGTTTGGATTTGAAAAACACTGTACAGTCATTGACCCAATGTTAGTGTTATGCTCTCCTGCATGTGTAATACTAGGTTCTGTTCTATCCGTTCTGTCACTGGTATGGAATGCTAGTTAACATGTCAAATAATTAACACTTCAGCTTGGCACAAATTATTTAAAACTGGTCATTGTTACCCCTCTATGTTTCAGGATGCTGTGATTGTGCGCTTGGTATGTTGTTATTTGATAATGTTTTTGGATTGTGGTTTCATACGATGTAAGTAAACTTCCTGTCAGCGATGTTGGAGAACACACAATGGACTAGTAAGGCACATCTGAATTTTTGTACACCTTGTGACCACATTAAATGGTGACGGGTTACTGAAAAAAAGGCTGGGGGGTTTTCTTTTAACATAGAAAATTTATCAGCCATTTATATAGAGGACCAATCCTGGCATAATTCAGAATAAATTCAGAAATTAATAGCTTAACAAAAGGAATTACTCGCCCAGTAAATATTTGAACAAATTAATAAATGGGCCATTAAATGCAACATTTTAAAAAATGCGAATTTATTCATATATTATTTTCCCCTTACTTCATCACAAATATATTTACAAAAAGATTTTTACTCGTACTTATCGTCTTCCACTTTATCCGGGACCGGGCGCCCGGGGGCCCCCCCGGACTCAGCAGAGACGCCCCGACGGCCCCCCTTTTCCCGAGACACCTCCCCCGCTCCTCCCGGGGGGGCCCAAGGCGGGGTTCCCCAAGGCCAGCCGAGAGACATAGTCCCTCCAGCGTGTCCTGGGGCTGCCCCACCCCCCCGGGCCCCCCCCCCCGGGGGACTTTTCCCGGAAACACCACCCGACGAAGGCCGGGCCGGAGGCATCCGGGTTTATAAGCCCCGAGCCACCCCCAATGGTCCTCTCGATGTGGAGGAGCGGCTTTACTCCGAGCCCCACCCGGATAGCCTAGCTCCTCACCCTATCTATAAAGGGAGTCCCAGCCACCCTACGGAGAAAGCTCATTTCGCCCCTTGTATCTGGGATCTTGTTCTTTCGGTCTGAACCAAAATTAATGGCCATAGGTAGGGGGGGAATGTAGACCGACTGGTAAATCGAGAGCTTCGCCTTTTTTGGCTCAGCTCTCTCTTCAACACATCGGACCGGCACGGCGCCCCCATTATTCGGCAGCTGCACCGATCCGTCTGTCGATCTCCCGCTCCATTCTTCCCCCCATGTGAACAAGACCCCCGAGATACTTAAGCTCCTCCCTTGAGGTAGAAACTCCCCTCCAACCTGAAGAGGACAGGCCACCCTTTTTCCGGTCGAAAACCCCATGGCCCCGGACTTGGAGGAGCTGATCCTCATCCCAGCCGCTTCACCACTCGGTGCGAACCGCCCCCCAGCGCATGCTGTAAGGGTCTTTGGAAAAGGGGGGCCAGCCAGGACCATGTCATCAGCAAAAAAAAGAGACGAAATCCTCTGGTCCCCAAACCAGACCCCCGCCCTTTGGCTGCGCCTAGAAATCCTGTCCATAAAAGGATTATGAAACAGGACCCGGTGACAAAGGGCAGCCCTGCCGGAGTCCAACTTGCACCGGGAATAGGTCTGACTTAGTGCCGGCAATGGGGAACCAAACTCCTACTCCGCTTGTACAGAGACCGGATGGTCCCTAGTAAAGGGGCCCCCCGATCCCATACTCCTGGAGGCACCCCCCACACGGCATCACGAGGGACACAGTCGAAAGCTTTCTCCCGGTCCACAAACACCCTTTTGGGACCGGTTGGGGCAAACTCCCATGAACCCTCGAGTACCCTGTAGAGGGTATAGAGCTGGGCCCCAGTATTCCAACGGCCGGGACGAAAAAACCACACTGCTCCTCTTGGACCCAAGGTTCGACTATCGGCCGCACTTTCCCCCTCCAATACCCTGGGCGTTGGCTTTACCAGGGAGGCTGAGGAAATTTTGGGTCCCCCTTTTAAAGTTGGAACACACCCTCCGGTTCCCCCCTTCTTTTTGAAAAGGGGGCCACCACCCCAGTCCCCCGCCGTTTTTAAGGGGTTTCCTTCCCCCGAACCCCCAAACTGTTCCCCGGTCCCCCCACGGGCCCCACAACTCCAAGGGATTGGGGGTACTCAGGGCGGAAACTCATTCCCCCCCCCAACCCCGCCTCACGGAGGCCCCCAAAATTACCACAAAAATTGGTTCCCCCTTAGCTTCCGCATTTATCCTCCCCCAAACGGGGGTTTTTTCAGCCACGGAAATTTGGTGTCGGGGCATTGGGGCCCCTCAGCCTACATTCAAAATCCCTCGGAATTTTGGTTCCCCAAAGGGGTCTCCGGAGGTAAAAAGGGGGGGAATATCATCCCTTTTGGGGCCCCAAGGGCCCCCGGCCGACGTTCCCCAAACCGGGCCCTCACTTTGTGCTTTGGGGCCTGCCCCAAACCTGTCCCTTTCCTTTCCCCCCACGGAACCCAACTCCCCACCCGTAAAAAGTAATTTCTCCCTTTTTGATAGGGAACCCCTTTCCTCCTCTGAGGGCTATTAAGATAAAAAAGACCAAATTTTATTTTACAGATTAACACCACTTTCCCCAAGTAGTAGGGGCCAATTTTTTACAAGGGAAAAAAGGGGGGGTTCCAACTTTGATCCTAAAATTTCCCCAAAAATAATTTTCAAGTAGTGAAAAAAAAGGGGGTTTTGATTTATGGGTTAATCTAGGTTTTTTACCAAGGTTTTATTTCATAAAATAACATGCAACCCCAAAAGTCCTTTTTTCATTGGTTTTAACAAAAAAACTCCATTTTTATTTTTTAAGATTTTTGGAAAGGGTTCCAAAATGGGTTTTTACCCAAAAAAGCTCCCCAGCTTTAGGGCCAAATTAAAGTTTCAAAAATTTTAAAATTTATTTTCTTACTCTTTAAAAAACAAAAGCCCTTTAAAAGATTTTTACAAAGTACCCAAACTGATGTTTTACATTTAAAAAGGGGAACTAAACCCTCCCCTTTTAAAAGGGGAAAACCCATGCTAGGGGGTTTCCCAAAAAATTTAAATTACTTTAAATAAAAGGGGCCTTAAAAATTTCAACGCGCCCCTTTCCCGGTTTTTCCCCCTACTGCAGACCTAAACCCGGTTTTTTTGGCTTCACTTTTAATTTGGGAAAAATTTGATTTTGGTAGGAAATAGGGGGCCATAAACTAATGGAGCTTAAAACCCAAATTTTGAAAAAACAATTTTAAAATAAGGGCCTAAAAAATTTTTTTGCAAAATAAAAGCCTTCAAATTTCATTCAGCAGAAAACTGCAACATTGGGCTTAATACTACTCCCAGTACCAGTTGGAAAGGGACTATTGGCATTTTAAAAAAGGGCTTACCAAAATGTTCAAAATAAAAGCCCAAATTGCTGGACCTTCAAAATAGGACCTTAATATCCTCTATAAAATAAAAGCCTTCAAATTTAACAAAGCGATTTATATCAGAATTAGGACATACAGTATGCGTACATACTGGAATTTCACCAGTGATGGAAATGACTCTACTTTATCCTTCCAAAATAAAGCTTGCTTATATTTTCAAAATAAAAGCCTCATAATTCCATAGTTACAATTTGCATTTTAAACCTGCACAGGAATATAAAGTGATTTTAGCATACTTCGTACACTTAGGCTATCTCTTGCCAAACAAATTCCTCTTACTGCTACACAAATTAGGTATCTGTTTACACATCGACAGATGAACTGCAATTGTCAGGAACACTGGTGATAGTGACAAAGTGCTGCACAATAGCTATTGCAACATGGATAAAAATAGGTATAAAATAAAAATAGGGAATAAAATTTGAATAATCATACAATTAGCAATAAAATAACTAACAGTAACAAACCAAGATATACTCCATTTCAATATAAATGAAAATAATTACCCAATTCTGGGATCAATAAAATACATCATTCTTATTCTATTTAAGCTAGTGTTGAAGGCCAGGGAAAACAGATACATTTTCAGTCTCGTCTTAAACTGACCTAAGGACTGACCGGATTTGACAGACAATGGGATACTGTTCCACAGTATGGGTGCTGCCGCAGAGAAGGCTCCGTCACCTCTGGACTTAAGACTGGCTTTAGTGGCAGCCAACAGAAGCTAGTCAGCTGACCTCAGGGCTCTGGGTGAAATATAGGGCTGCAACAGCTCACTTAAATAAGACAGGCCCATAGAGTTAAACACTTAAAGACAATTAATAAAGCCAGTGAAGGGTGCATAAAACAGGGGTGATAGATTAATGACTGTTATGGTCAACAGGTTGGATGCAGCGTTTTGGATGCTCTGTAAACACTGCAGGGAACCCTGGTCCAAACCTATATAGACAGAATTACAGCAATCCAGACACGATGTTATAAATGCGTGGATTACCCTTTCAAAGTCAGCATGAGGAAGATAGGATTTTATCTATCCTCAGCTGGAAAAAAATGGCCTTGATAAAAGTGCTGATGTGCTTGTCAAATTCAAACAGAGGATCAACCATCACACCCAGATTTTTTACAAAAGGACGGCAGTAGGAGGACAAGGGACCAATCACACCATCATGTCCATGCAGGAGATTACTTTCTCTGAACACCAGAATCTCTGTTATCTCTGTTATTATCTTTATATAGGTTAAAGAAATTTTCTCTCAACCATGCCTGTACCTCCCTAAGAGAATCCTGGAGCATTTTATAGCACACTGGCTGTCATTGGCATTCACAGGCAAATAAACTTGAACGTCGTCTGCAAAACAGTAAAAAGAAACTTTGTGCTTTTTAAAAACAAAACCCAGGGGGGAGAATATACAGAGCAAATAAAACAAGTGCTAATATTGACCCCTGGGGCACACAGTAATTCAGAGGAGAAATAGAGGAGGAGTTCTGTCCTAGATTTACAGAAAAACTCCTATCAGAGAGATAGGACCGAAACAAATGGGTGGCGTATCTTTAATACCGACAAATGTCTCCAGGTTGGTCAAAAGAACGCTGGCTGAACCTTTAGCTCTGGTCCGAGAATACACATCAAAATTTCCTCAGGAACTTTTTATGTTTTGATATTGTTTTCTGCATTTGAGCATGTTTATGTAGCTTGTTTGTCCTTCAACGTAGTAGATGGTAATTTACTGTAATGGTACGTGTATAAATCACACATATGTTTTATACACATACCAGACACTTGTATAGGTACACTTTGCTAGTTTTAGCTTAGAACCCCCTTTTGCTTTTAGAACTACCTTAATGGTTCATCGTTGTGGCATAGATTCAAAGAGGTGTTTCTTTCCTCAGAGATTTTGATCCATATTGACTTGATAGCTTCACACAGTTGTTGCAAATTGGTCCATGATACTACGATTCCTTCATTCATCTACATCTCAAAGGTGCTGTATTAATGTGAGATATGTTGACTGAGAAGGCCAATGGACTACAATGAACTTATTGTCATGTTGAAGAAACTATTTTATTGATCCACTGTGCTTTGCAAAGAAAAGGTACACTGTGTTCATAAAGTAATAGATAGCAACAATAATAAGGTAGGCAGTGACATTCAGAGGATGCTCAGCTGGTTCTAAGAGACTCAAAGTGTGCAAAGAAAATATTCCCCACACCATTTCACGAAAACCACCGGACAGAACCATTAATGCAAGGGAGGATGGATTGGTGCTTTCAAATTTTTTACTCCAAATTCTGATCCTACAGTCTAAAGGTTCCAGTGGAGTTAAAACCAGGGAACTTTTTTCTAATCTATTTTTAGTGAGCCTGTGCAAATTTTTGCCTCAGTTTCCTGTCTTAGCTGATAGGAGTGTCACCCGGTGTAGTTTTCTGCTGCTGCAGCTGATCTGTTACAAGATTTGACATCTTGTGTGTTTAGAGATGGTATTCTGATTACGTTGGTTATAGTAACTAGTGATTTTTTTAACCTATTTCCCCCTGACCTTAAACATAAAAAAAAATAATTTTCTTCTTCACAACTGCCACTCACTGAATATTTTCTCTTTTAACCTTGAGAGATGGTTGTGCATGAACAATATAGTAGGTGAACAGTTCTGAAATACTCAGGGCAGCCCATTTGGCACCAACAACCATGCAAGAGTCGCTTAAATACAATTTTCTTCGCAATTCTGATAAATATGAGTGTCAGCAAGTCGTCTTGGCCACATTGGGTTGTCTAAATGCACTGTGTTGTTGCCATGTCATTGACTGATTCACTATTTATCCTAACAATCTATTGATAAGGTGTATCCACTAAAGAGACCAGGGAGTGTTTTCTTGGTAATGAGACATTGCTTGTTTCCCAACGGGTAAAATGTGATATTTTTGTACACTATTTTGTAGTATTCCTTTAAGCAATGAACATCTATAACCATTTTTGATATAAAATTCTAACAAGTTGGAGGGTCTGGATTAATGCTAAAACAAAAACATGTACGATGGGCAGCATTTAACATTTCTACTCTAATATTTATACAATTTCACAGATGCAATCTGTCATAGTTGAGGGTTTTTGTGGACCAAAGTGCAGAGACAGGTGAGGAGACGGCATGACGATCAGAACGATGATTTATTTAAATCTAAACTCCGGCTAAACAGAAGGCAGGCAGGCAGGGTGTAACAGTGAGTCTTATAGGAGTCCAGGTCAAACAGAGTACAAGAAACAAGAAGGGAAGTTGACGCAACAAACCAGCAAGGAACAAGGAAAACAGACCAACTAATATACAGAGGGAAATAAATGTGGAACAAAAGACAGGTTATCAATAGAACTAGGGACAGGTGTGACATAGCAAGCAGGGAGGCTGAAGGACAGGTAAAACTAATACAAAACTAAACCATGGGAGAAGGGACTAATTAACAAACTCAGAGAAACAGATCTGAGAAAACTATGACAGCCTAAGATATAAGAACCTGGTAAATAAGAATTAACAAAAGAAACCATAAAGGAAACCCTAACTGCAAAAGTAAACAAACTCAAACAAACACTGACTGAAACTAACTGGGAGGAAAGCACAGAAAGCGAAGACTAGAATAAATGCAAACCAAAACATAAACAATAAGTGTAACTAAGTATAGAGGCACATAATAACTACAAGCTAACCTATCAGAAGGAACTGAAACAACAGTGACCAATACGGGGGAACTAAACTAGGGATAAGGCTGGGAAGAACTACAAACATAAAGGGAAACGAACACTGAGTAAATAATAACTGAAGGGGAACTAATGACAAGAGGAGGAACAGGGAAAAGAAACTAATAAACTACAAGAGTGCAGCAAGAACAAATAACCTTACCATAAACAAACACAGAGACACTAAACTGGAAACTAAACTAGAGAACCCAAGGAAGCAAGAGAACTGTAATAATAATAATAATAATCAGGAGAAAACCATTCTAAGTAATAAATAAATGAGAAAGCAACCACCAAGAGAACTATGGGCGAGGGGAGAAAGAACTACTAACACTAGGAGGCAGGAGAGAGAACAAAACGATCAGGAAACAGAAGGAAATAAACAAACATGACTACTAAACCCAAAGAAATAGAAACACATAACAGAAGAGTAAACAAACGCAAAACCACAACAAAGTCCAAAATGGCAGATCCTAACACATTCACACAGAAAAACTGTTGAGCACCAAATTAAATAGAATAAATGGACCAATCCAAGAAAAAAAATGAGCTGTTAACTAAACTTGTGATCTGCTTTAAAGCGGAGACAATACCTGATTACAACTATGTAGTCTGGACAATGTATATTTCAGTGGGCACAGGCTTAATAGCGACATAACACATGTTTAATATAGAAATTGTGAGTAAAAATTTTATTGATCTATTGATCTGTTGATTTTGAATCATGGAATATAAAATAATCTCAGCTTAATCATGCTAACAGTAGGCCTTGATGGTTTTGCAAAAAGCTATAGTGGCTATATTTTTATATTGGGTATTTTATATAATTAGCACCTTACATCCAGCACAACACCTTGGCTCCCCATCTATGTGCTGCCTTACCAAGTTGTGTTTTGCAGCTCACTCACACACTATGGGCAAACAAACAAGCACCCCCTGGGCTCTGCCAAGGTCTCTCAGCCTTTGTGATGGATGGCAGTCCTTTTTCTCTGTTTCTACTATTGGACTGCATACACGTACAGTAGAAACGAGCCAACACACACTCTCCTGGCGCAGTGCCTTGGTGTTGGGCCCACTGCATCAGTGAAATCCACTTTTTGGCTCCACCGTCTGCTAACGTATCTAAGAATTCTATTTTGCTGTTCCATTGTGTGAGTGGAGATAGAGGCCCATCACTGAGCGTGCAAGGTCACCAAACACATCAGCACAAAGAGTTCTATCTCTTGCTCTCTGTTCCTGTCTGCTACCTCTCTGTCTCCAGTCTTGCATCTCTGTCCTACACATACACACACACACACGCACACACCAATCACCATTTCGGCTGCAGTCCCATTCTCTTATTCAATGTAGAAGTAAAGAACAGACAGCTCCTTGAATGCCCTGACCTCAAATATGCTGAAAAACCAATAGTTTCCCTGACTACAAACTATCAGCTTCAATCAAGATTAAATCCGGTGTACTAGCCATAAACGTTTTATCATTTCACAATGTTTATTGAGTTAAACTTATAATCCTGTAAAAGTCAGAGGATATTTGTAACAGTCACAGATATTTAATTAATAAAACTTGAAAGAGGGAAGGATTTTATTAATCATTAAACAATGATGGGAAAACTAAGGTGAAGTAGGGCTACACAATATTAGGAAAACATGTAATATGCGATCAAATTGGTGAATGTTGAGATAAAGATATGACTGTTGATAAATAAGCAATTTAAAAGTGTTAATGTCTTTATGCTTATAGTAAACATAGAGCTCAGTATAAGCTGATTATGGAAAAAAGAGAAAATGTAACATTTCCATTTTAACAATAATCCTGAATTGAAAAAGCTTAAAAAATCTTAGCTGTAAAAACATAGTTGTTGTTTCTTGACTTGATCCCCTTGCCACCTCCGTACCTTCTGAAATTTTTTATGCTGTTAAACAAGGGTCACCAAATATATTAAAGGCATAGAGAGCATGAATGTCTGATAAAAAGATAATTAGCCAACAATTATCAAACATTTTTTGCAGGTGTACTGATATCACATGTTGCAGAAGGAACGTAGTCCTCAACTAGAGTCAATTTTTATAAACTGTAACCCCTTTTATTCACCAAGGCTGTTCTCTTCATTTGTTCTGGGCAGTGTTTACATCTCACCACAAGCCTGCATGTTAGAGACTGAAAAACAGTTTGCTGACCTGATAACAGATAAGGAGAAAAAACACCCAGACTCTCTCATCCTCATATCCAATGAACTAAAATAAAAACAACATAATAAGTGTCCCACTAGGGATAAAAACACCATTGCTTGACCACTTGACCACTGCTACACAGCTTTAAAAGACGCATATTGGGCTGTCACCAGGGGTGCTTTGGAGCTCTCTAAACACTGTTTGCTTGTTCTCATTTCAATCTTCAGGCAGAAATTAAAACGTTTTACACCTGTGGTTTGGAATGTTAGGAAGTGGACTGATGAGTTAAAGCAGATGCCTGCTTTGACTACACAGATTGTAGTGTTCATGTAACTTCAGCCTGTGATCTAAACCAGTTCACTGTAGCTGTGATGTCATACATCAGTTTTTGTGAGAATATGTGTGTGCAGATCAAGACCATTCGTGCATACGACAACAACAAACTGTGATTCACTTCAAATTTGTGGAAGTTGCATAGGAACAAGGAAGAGGCTAACAGTAGTGGAGAATGGTCAGGAACAAGCTTGCCAAGCAGATGAGGGCAGCTAAAAGAAGCTACAGCGAGAAGCTAAAACACATTTCTCAGCTAATGACCCAGCACCAGTTTGGAATGATTCCAGAAACATCACTGCCTACAGGAGACTGTCTATAAGATGACCTTAACAAATTCAACAATAACCCTGCACCATGCACCAACCACCCTCCTCTCTTCTAAACCACTGCCTGGATTTAAGATGTATGGGGAAGTTGTAAATGGGCCTTTTAGGCATTTAAAATATCAAGAAGACTGCAGGACCTGACAGTGTCTCCCCTATATGCCTGGAAGCCTGCACTGACCAACTGACCCCCATCTACACTATCTTCAACAAGTCTCTGGGTCTGTATGAGGTTCCTACTTGCTTCAACCACTCCACTATCATCCCAGTCCACAAGAAAGGTTCTTATATTTTTACTCAACATATTTTCTCATATCAAAGAAAGACGCTTCCATTCGGCCGGTGCTGGACCTCAGGGGTCAGAATCAATATCTGAACGTTTCATCTTTTCTCCTGCGCACGTGTAATGTTCTTCAGGCTATTCGTTCAGGGCAGTGATTCTCACAAACAGATTTGAAAGAAGCGTATTTCCATGTTCACAGGAACACAGGAGATACCTGCTGTTTCCCTTTCAGGGCAAATTTTGCCAGTTTGCGGTGCTGCCATTCGGCAGAGGAGCCATTCCTTGGCCGCTCTGGAGTTTACAAAGTGCATGAAGGTGTCCTTAACCGCCCTGTACTGGTCGGGATTGAAGATCCTGCCATATCTCAATGACTGGCTCATCTGTGCGCCTTCAGGCTAGGAGGCGTGTCTGGCAACACCCAGGGTTGTGGCCCACATCCAGTTCATTTCAATTCAGTTTTATTTATATAGCGCCAATTCACAACACATGTCGTCTCAAGGCACTTCACAAAAGTCAGGTTCATACATTACAATTAATCCTAATCATTGAACAGTGCAGACAGATTGAGTTATTTATTCAAATTGGATAAAAAGTTTTTCTGTCTAAGGAAAGGAAACCCAGCAGATGGCATCCAGTCAGTGACTTGCAGCATTCACTCCTCCCGGATGAGCATGTAGAGACAGTGGACAGTCACTGGCATTGACTTTGCAGCAATTCCTCATACTGAGCATGCATGTAGCGACAGGGGAGGGAAAACCCCCCTTTAAAAGGAAGAAACCCCCCTAGCAGAACCAGGCTCAGTGTGAGCGGCCATCTACCACGACCGACTGGTTTTTAGAGACAAGGCAGAGACACAAAAAAACAAAGAAGCACTGATCCAGGAGTCCTTTCTATGGGGAAGGAAAAAGTAAATGTTAATGGATGTAGCTCCTTTAGTCGTTTCACCTAGAAAGAAAGAACATAAAAACTCTGAGACAGTTTCAAGTTAGAGTCTGAAAGAAAGCACATATAATGGTTTTACAGTAAAAGCTCAGTCTATTGTCATGTCTAGGGGAGAGAAAGGGTTAAAACACTAAAAAACAGGGCCCTGTGGATCATCGGTAGAGGGGTGAGCATTAAGTTGTTGCCAGCAAAGCTCGACGATTCCCCTCTCCCAAAAGGTGTCACAGGTAGACACAGAGCCAGGCCAGGTGTAGCTTTTAGGAAATAAAAGACAAAGTTAAAAGCTAAAAAACAGCAAATAATGCCCAAAATTGGAGAGTAGTGTGAAAATGTAGCGAAGGGGTGAAAGTGGTCATTATGTCCTCCAGCAGCCTAAGCCTATAGCAGCATAACTACACAGATAGTTTCAGGTTCAGATTATTTAGTTAAACGGCGCTTATTTACAACAATGTCGTCTCAAGGCACCCCACAAAGGTCCCACTGATGGTCATTGTTATACTAAAAACCACAAGGATTGGGATACCTCTCTCTGTCAGACTGATTATAACCATTGGAAAAGAGAAGGGGTCATACAGGTAGCAGAAATGGAGGGTGTGTTTGCACCTCAATCATAACTGAGCCGGTTTAGGCTAAACCTGACTCACCCTTACTCCATCCAACAGGGAGGGAGCGAGGATAATACAGTTGGCAATGAATTGGCTGAAGAGCTCTTTGACCCCAACACAGCAGGCCACCTTCATCTGCATAGCACTGTATTCGGTGGCCATGCTGGCACGGCCATCAGTCTTTCAATCCGGGAGCAGCGCCCCCGGTCCAGTTGTGGCTGATACTGTTAAGGATGCTGGTGGCAGCCTCGGCTTTGACACGCCTTGGGCTGTTTAATTTCGGGGGCCCTGCAGAGGTGGTTACATAGGCGGGTCAAGGTGTGGGTCACACATAAGTGCATGGCTCTTCTCTGTCACTGGAGAGACGACTCATCTACATACCACCACCATGCACATAGAAGCGACATCATGAAGTGTAGATAATTGACATTTTTGAGAGGTGGGAGTTGGATAGACAGAAAAGCAAAATGGAGGAGTTCTACAGTTATGTGAAATCTCTGTAAACAAAAGCTTTTCAGAGGAGATCGTATCAGGAGAAGCTCGAAAAGAAGGAGCTCGGACCTGATCAGCAGAACATCGAAATTAATCAGCTGTCCAAAGACAGAGGGAGACTCTACACTTGGTTATTTTTCAGGACCTGGCATGGACTAAGACAGGTATGACTGTTTGCAAAATGTCTGGAAGTAAAAAGTGTTTTAAAACAAATTGTTTATACTTTTACCTTCGGGTCGGCGCTACAGAGTTCTATATGTAAAAACCTGCCGCCACAGAGTCGGTTTCTTTCCCCAGGCTGTCTCTCTGATAAACACGAAAGGGCAGAACATAGTCAGGGGTACTGTGAGCAGCACGGACTCCGCGCGAACTGTCTGCAGCTTCATAGTGGAGCAAACCAGTTTCCTATATTTCTAGTGACAAATTCCTACATTTCCCACACTTTCTGCCATGGCGTCACTGGACGGGGAGGCAAACTATACTTATGTTTGTTGTTGGAATGTGACAATATGTGGAAAAGTTTAAGGGTAATGAATACTTTTACAAGCCACTGTAGAACAAAGCCCGATGCATCAAATATATTATATCACCCTGCCCTAGGAGTTACCCAACAATCCTTCCCAGATATATACAAATCAATTAACAGGAACATTTCCACGTGCAGCTCCTTCCTTATAAACTGTTTCCCTGTTTTTAAACCCAACCCTTCCTCCCTTTTAACTGACTGGCAGAGTGAAGTTAGCCTTACTGATCACTTGGCTGACACCTTCAAAAACACTGACCATTTTTTAATAACCTTTGAGTTTAATTTAACCGAGTACTCCACACCTGAAAGAAAATTTCATTATAGTAGATCATTATCAGACAATGCTGTAACAACCTTTAAAGAATCTGTTCCACTCTTGATTTCCTCATTATCACAGAAAAACACAGTGGAGGGCAATAATTTTGTTTTTTCCCCTTCACAAATTGATTCTCTTGTTCATAGTGTTACTTCATCATTGCGTGGTGCATTAGACAATGCAGCCCCCTTGAAAAAGAAGGTAATTATTCATAGGAGGCTAGCTTCCTGGTTTAATTCAGAGCTGCGTACTTTAAAGCACAATGTTAGAAAATTGGAGAGAAAATGGCGCTCTACACACCTAGAGGATTCCTACTTAATCTGGAAAAATTGCCTACTACTGTTTAAAAAGACACTTCACAAAGCTAGAACAGCTTATTTCTCATCATTAATAGAAGGGAACAAGAATAATCCTAGGTTTCTCTTTAGTACAGTTGCTAAACTTATACAGTCATAGCTCTGTTGAGCCATCCATTCCCTTAGCTCTCAGCAGTCATGACTTTATGGGATTCTTCTTAAATAAAATTGATTCTTTTTAAAAAGAAAATCGTTGACATACTCCCAAAAAAAGATGATTACTTCATCCTCAGCAAGTGAGAAAACATTGGGAAAGTAACTGTAAAACCTGATCTGTTTTTTGGACTGCTTTGATCCTGTGGAGCTTCCTGAGTTATCAGAAATATTAGCTTCATCTAAACCCTTTAAATTTCTATGTTAGACCCCAATCCCAACCCAAATTCTTTAAGGAAGTGTTTCCCTCTGATTACCACCCCCATTTTAGATATGATTAATTTATCCTTAGTAAAGGGGATATGTACCACAAGCTTTTAAGGTAGCTATAATTAAACCTTTTGCTTAAGAAACCTTCGCTTGATCAAGATGACTTAATAAATTACAGGCCTATATCCAATCTTCAATTCTTAAATTCTTGAGAAAATAGTTGCTAATCAAATGTGTGAGCATTTACACAGCAATGACCTGTTTGAAGAGTTTCAGTCAGGCTTCCGAGCTCATCATAGCACTGAAAAAGCTCTGGCGAAATGTCACTAATGATATTCTTCTAGCCTCAGATAATGGATTTGTGTCTGTACTTTTTCCCTGTTAGATCTCAGTGCTGCATTTGATACAATCGATCACAATTTTCTCTTTAAAGGGGCTGGAATATGCTGTGGGGATCGGGGAAAAAGCGCTAGGCTGGTTTAAATCTTATTTGGGCCCTGACAGTTTTCCGTTTGTTCATGTAAATATAATCATTTTTTAAACTCCAGGTTTATTGTGAGTACCACGGGGTTCAGTACTTGGGCCAATTCTTTTTACTATATATATGGCCTTCCAGTAGGAAAAATTTATCAGGCAGCATAGGAAATTAAATTTTTTTCACTGTTACGCTGAAAATACCCAGCTTTACTTATCCATGAATCCTGATGGGGCCCAAACCCCTTAGATAGACTGCAAGCATGTCTTGAAGACATAAAAAACCCTTGGATGACTTTAAAATTTTTCTGCTTCAAAAATTCAGACAAGACAGAAGTTGTCGTCTTTCCCCCGGAGTCTTTAAAAAAAGAAACTGCTTAGTAAAACCCATTTAAAACCGGATGGCTTTAAAATTGGGACCTCGGGCCCAAAAAATTAAAAAAACCCTTTGGTGTTTTTTTGACCAACATTCTTTAAACCCCATTTTTAAAACGGGGTTTTTCTAGGTTTTCCCTTTTTTTTAAATCAACGGAAACATTCCCAAAAAATTAAAAATATCCTGCCCCCAGGAGTGATTCTGAAAAACTACCCATGAAATTTTTTTTCTTCAAGGCTGGCCCTATTGTAATTCTTTACTATCGGGATCTCCACAAAATGCAGTTAAAAGCATTCGCTATTCAAAGGCTTCCCCAAGAGTTTCTGATGAAAATTAAAAAGAAGATCATATTCTCCTATTTTACTTCCCTTCTTTGGCCCCCCTTGGAAAAACCCCAGAATAAAATTTTTAAAATTCTCCTCCTCATTATAAGCCCTTAAGGGCCCTAGCGCCACCCAAAACATCAAGATCTGATTGTTCCTCCCGTTCCTAAAAAGGGGCACTTCGTTCTGGCAGGGGTTTTTACTGGTGGTTCCTAGAGTCTCTAGAAGTAAAAGGGGGCAGTTTCCTTTATTATCAGGCTCCTCCCCCTGGGGAACCAGCCCCCTTTTTTTTAGTCCGTGGGGCCACACCCTGTCTATTTTTTAAAGGCCTAGGCTTAAAAATTTTTCCCTTTTTATAAACTTAAGTTTTGAGTTCTTTGTTATCCTAAGCTATCTTCCTTTTTTTTTACCTCCGTCTTCTTCCCCCCCTGTTGGATGGAGAAATGGGGAGTCAGGGTTTGCCTAAAACCGGGTCAGTTATGGTTGAGGGGCAAACACCCCCTCCATTTCTGCACCTGTATACCCCCCTCTTTTTCAAAGGTTTTTTAACAATCTGATGAGAGAGGTAAACCCATTTTGTTGTGGTTTTTTTGTAAAAAAATGGGCCCTCAGTGGGGGGGCTCTAGATGGACAAACTGTCTACTTTTAAGGGGTAAAGGTTTAAAAATTTCCTTTTTGATAAAGCTTAAGTTTAGAGTGGGTTGGTTTTTTCCCGAGCTATCTTCTGTATTAAAGCCCGTTATGGGGTTGGCTGCTGGAGGACAAAAAAGACCACTTTCCCCTACATTCCCACAAATACTCTCCAATTTGGCATTATATGCTGTTATTTTAGCTTTTAACTTTTTTTTCTCTCTCTTTTTTTCTTCCTAGAAGCTACACCTGGCCTGAAATCTGTGTCTACCTGTTTACCCTTTTTTGGGAGGGGCATCGTCCAAGCTTCTGCTGGGGAACAAATTTAAAAAGCTCACCCCCTACCATGATCCACAGGCCCTGTCTTTTAGTGTTTAACCCTTTCTCTCCCCCTAGACATAGCTACTGACTGGCTTTACTGTAAAATAACCCCTATGTGCTCTCCCCAGACTCTAAAATTGAAAAATGGCTCAGTTTTATCTGTTCCTTCTTTCTAGGGGAAAAGAAAAGGAGTACCTCCATTAACCCTTTTTTTTTCCTTTCCATAGAAAGGGCTCCTGGATCAGGGGGCTTCTTTGTTTTTCTTTGTGTCGCGGGTCTGTTCTCTCTAACCCCCCGTCGTCCCTGGAGATGGGCCCCTCACACTGAGCCTGGTTTTTGCTGGAAAGGGGGCTTCCTGTTAAAAAGGGGGTTTTTCCTCTCCACTGTCGGCTACAAAAGCATGCTCCCGTTGAGGGGTTGCTGCAAAGTCCAAAACCAGTGACTGTCCCTGTCTCTAAATGCTTATCCGGGAGGAGGGAAGCGCAAGTCACTGACTGGATCAATCCCGCTGGGTTTCCTTTAAAAAAAACTTTTTTTCCAATTTGGGAAAAATAACTAACTCTGACGACTGGGGTTTAAAGATTAGGATTAAATTTAATGTTTTTTACCTTTACTTTTGTGAAGTGCCTTGAGACAACATGTGTTGTGAATTGGCACTATATAAATAAAACTTAATTGAATTGAATTGAATTGAATTGACAGCAGATTGTGGTACGATTCTTTTTATTTGGATCCTCTTCTTTATATCTGGAACACTGTTCTCTGCTAAACTTAGGACAAAATCTCCAGATCTCTTTCTTTAATACCTTGGCCTAAAGCAGGTTCTTTTTTATGTCACAACACTGATGTTAAAACAGCGAAACGAACCTTCACCCAGGTGTCATTCCGCTCTAGAGCCTCTTTCATCCTTTTGTTGCTTCTGAATGTGAAGCCTGATGGATTTTCTAAGAACTCAATCACACCCTAACTGCCCAAACTCCAACACAAGACAGCATGTCTTGTCCATCAATTTTGAGAGAAACCATATTTCTTTGAAATCTGATAGCTGAATATGGTTGATCTAAAGATTAAAATGTGTATTTGCAAAATGACACAAATCATATGTCACGTTAACCAATTTGAACATCTAAAAAAGAATTTAAGATGAATTACAGTAAGGAAAATAAGTATTTGAACACCCTGCGACTTTGCGAGTTCTCTCATTTAGAAATCATGGAGGGGTCTGAAATTTTCATCTAAGGTACATCTCCACTATGAGAGACATAATCTAAAAAAAAAAAAAATCCGGAAATCACAATGTATGTTTTTTTAATGATTTATTTGTGTGTTACTGCTGCAAATAAGTATTTGAACACCTGCCAATCAGCAAAAATTCTGGCCCTCAAAGACCTGTTAGTCCGCCTCTAAAAAGTCCACCTCCACTCCACTTATTATTCTAAATTAGAAGCACCTGTTTGAGGTTGTTAGCTGCATAAAGACACCTGTCCACCCCACACAATCAGTAGGACTCTAACATGGCTAAGGCCAAAGAGCTGTCCAAAGACACAAGGGACAAAATTGTAGACCTCCACAAGGCTGGAAAGGGCTACGAGCAATTGCCAAGCAGCTTGGTGGAAAAAAGATCAACTGTTGGGGCAATTATTAGAAAATGGAAGAAGAAAAAAAAAAAGAGAGAAAGGTGAGGAATCAGCCCAGAACTACACGGGAGGAGCTGGTCAATGACCTGAAGAGAGCTGGCAGCACTGTTTCCAAGGTTACTGTGGGTAATACACTAAGACGTCATAGTATAACGTCATGAATGGCGCAGAAGGTTCCCTTGCTTAAATCAGCACACATCCAGGCCCGTCTTAAGTTCGCCCATGACCATTTGGATGATCCAGAGGAGTCATTGGAGAAAGTTCTGTGGTCAGATGAGACCAAAATAGAACTTTTTGGTCTTAATTTCACTCGCCGTGTTTGAAGCACGAAGAAGGATGAGTACCATCCCAAAAACACCATCCCTGCTGTGAAGCATGGGGGTGGAAGCATCATGCTTTGGGGGGGGGGGTTTCTGCACATGGGACAGGATGGCTGCACTGTATTAAAGAGAGGATGAGCCGGGCCATGTATTGCAAGATTTTGGGGAACAACCTACCTTCCCTCTGTTAGAGCATTGAAGATGGGTCATGGCTGGGTCTTCCAACACGACAATGACCCGAAGCACACAGCCAGGATAACCAAGGAGTGCCTCCGTGAGTGGAGCTCAAACTCCATGTTCCTCAGCAACAGCCCAGAAAGCTGGCTGATCTGAAGAAAATCTGAGTGGAGGAATGGGCCAAAATCCCTGCTGCAGTTTGTGCAAACCTGGTGTAAAACTACAGGAAACGTTTGACCTCTGTAATTGCGAACAAAGGCTACTGTATCAAATATAAACATTGATTTTCACAGGTGTCCAAATACTTATTTGCAGCAGTAACACACAAATAAATTATTAAAAAATCATACATTGTGATTTCTGGATTTTTTTTAGATGATGTCTCTCACAGTGGAAATGCACCTAAGATGAAAATTTCAGACCCCTCCATGATTTCTAAGTGGGAGAACTAGCAAAGTCGCAGGGTGTTCAAATACTTATTTTTCCTCACTGCATGTTAGTTTGAAATATATTACTTTAATACTCTCATAACTAGTTCTGTTAAAATGTGTTAAAATACAGTCAGGGCAAATCACACAAATCTGACCTTTCATCTACAGAAATGCTTTCCTCAAAAGTCCCTTGAATTCTTGACAAACCTTTCAGTTTAGATATAAAAACCGCTCTCTTATAAAAACCTCTCATCACAGATGGTGTCCCAGAGGATCAGTACCTCATGAAGACATAGCCTGGCCAGAGCTAAACAGTGCTGAGTTCTGGGACTGAGATAAATACATTAACGCATCCAAAAAAAAACTTGAAATTCCTCATTTCTGTTTCCTTCTCATACTCTACCACTTGACTAGGGGGACCAGGGGTATTCAGAATATTAGGAAGTGGAACCCCTTTTCTGTAAACTCATGATGGACCAGTAAGGTTTTGATTGAAGAGTTAAACCATTAATCAGTTTAGACATTATTTGAACTGTCAAATAAAAACTTAGAATGCACATTTTCTGTATAGAATCTAGGTTAACAATCTAAATAGGCCAATAATTGGCAATAGCAATGTAGGTATGTATTTTACTGCAGTGATTTCAGTTTGACAAAGCCATTGTTTTTTCGTTGCCACCGCCTGGAGGTTCACATTTGCAGGTCTGAACGTGTAGGGAACGGGTCAGGCTTTACTTGGGAAAGAGGTGCTATGCATGGACTCACTCATTTGTAAGAGTTTTGTAATGAGAGGAATATGGAAGGTGACTTAAAGAGATTCTAAGTTGGCAACAGTTGTTAAGCCTTGATCAAATGTCTCAATCAGGAGCCATTACAAAATAGTGGCTTACTTGCAAAGCATAATATGGCATAATAATAATGTTCTATTTATCCATAAATCTTGATGAGCCTAACCAGTTAGATTAGGTTTAAATCTTATTTGTCCGACAGATTCCACCGTGAGACACTGTGGAGAATTAGTCACCCAGAAGGTTGGTTTTATTCAGCAGATCATTCTTTAAAAAATTATTTTATTAAAATAATATTTTATCTGATCTTGCATTGTGAATGGTTGTCTAAAGGTATACCAATTATTGCCTAAGTTGGTTCCAAGACTAACTTAACTTCACTTCCAGATTCTTCAAGATAATCCTTGGTTCTCAAACATAAATAACATTGCATGGTAATGTTGCATCACTCCCATCAGTCTTCCCTATTGTTTAATTCTGCTTGGTAGTTTAGTTGGATTGTTTTAGCATAGTAAAGAGTTTGTTGATTGAAATATGTTTGACTTTGAGTTGACTTATTTTTGTTAATAAATTCTTGTATTTTAAGAAATTGTGTGAATTCATTCCATGTGTGTGCAGAGTTTTGCTGTTCAATAATGTCAGAGCTTGGCTCACCCTTTTCGATTTTGTCCTAATACCACCGCCTTATTGGGCTGGTATTCACAGGACAACCGTTAACCGACCGAAATATTATTTGATAAAATATTATGGTATTAATATCAAATATTAAATATATTCATATTCATAATCACAACATTCCTCTAGTTTTTGAAAGTAAATGCAGTATAAAAAAAATACCTTTGCACCAGTATCCTGCTGTCCACTTTTATACTTCCTGCAGTATTTAATTCTCCTCTTGATGTTTTTCTTACACAGAAAATGTCTATTTGCTTTCTGTCTTGTCACAGGGCTGGTGTCCAGAAGTCTTCATGTCACTGTGGAGACTTTGTATGCATTTTTTAGAGGTAGTCATTCTCAACATAAGATGTAAATTATTTCAAGCACATCTGTCCCTCCTTTATTGAAATCAGTCATGTCATTATATTGAATGAGTGATTTCGGCAGGAATCTTTCACAGTTTCATCTGAGCTGATGAGATGAGATGTATCCTGGAATGAAGTTAGCTGTTCACTTTGTACCTGCGCAAAAAAAAGTAAAAATTAAGATTAGTATAAGGCTGTTTCTTATTTTTGCCCTATGTGCTGCTGTCTTGAAACGCATGTGTTAAATGTTACTAAATGTGAGGAAATTAAAGGGATTTTGTGGAACTTCATGTCCTGTCATGTCCTTCAATTAAAATTATATGTATTGCTTTTGTTCTGATACCACTCTGAATAGTGTATCTGTATTGGGATCAAAGGTGTGGGATTCACAGGGTTCAACTGTAACAAGAAGGAATACATTACTTATGCATTACTTTTACTTGTTTTTTTGTCATATTTTGGAAATAACTGACTGTCTAGAAATGTATTTCAATCTTAGATTGGTGCCAATAACAGTCCTATAATTATTAGCTAAGTAAGTAAAAACAGCCTGTTTAAATTTACAGGGCAGAACAGGATGGCTAAAGCATTTCCTATCAGAGTCACTATGTAATAAAAAAGTGAAGCAGTGTAAAAAGTAAAAATGTCATCCATGTTTTTATTGGTTTTTACCCAGTCATATAATTTGCCCTGAGCGGAAATGCTCTACATCTTCTGTTCTCAGTTTTAGCTTAACACAGGAAGATTATTGGTGGCTGTTTAGATAGAAGCTGCCTATACCAGATACTAGTTTAACCAGAACATTGCTTCAAAAATTCAGACTTAGAATTTGCTCTGTTAATATGAGAAGTTTACTAAACTATTTCCGCACCCTTTAATAACATATTCCACCATATTCCTTGCCTTTTTAGAAGCATACTGAACATCTCTAAGGATGTGTGACTAGTTTTCCAATACATCTTGGCTTAGAGTGCTCTTACTATAGAAATCCCTGGTGAAAGAAGTCATGGCTGGCCTGGACTGGAAAACAGACAAACAGTTTAAAGTATGTGGGCCAAAACTAGCGAGAAGGAGACAGTGTAACACGAATGGGAATCATTTCAAAAACAGAACATATTCTTTTTTTACTCGCACATCAGGAACAAACATTCAAACATTGTCAGGGAGGTTTTAAAATTTCAGTTTATTTGTGGCAAATTCCTGCCAGGAACCTACACATTTTTGTGGGCTTTGTGTGTGTACGTGTGTGTGTGTCGGTAGCACTTTAGCATGCTATATAAATATTGTAGAGGCTTCTAACTATCCTCCAGAGTCCCTTCTTGGCAACTGGAAGTGAGTAATGCATTGCGGAGATGCAGGGAAGATTGTGTTTTATTACAGTTTTGAAGTATAATCTGAGTTGTTTGCCTCCGCAACTGTTCACAGGGGGAAATGCTGCAACTTACTGAGGATCATTTTATGGGCCTTCCTACATTTCTGTCTTTTGATATATATTTAATAATGCAGTGTATCCATCTCCCTGACTACAAACCCCACGAACAAGGAAAATCGTTATCCTAAATCTCAGAACTAACATAGTAAATAAATTTAAGAGCTCTGATCAAAACCAAAGCAGTCTTTTCGTTTGCTTTCAGAGACTTTATCCCTTTTATGGTTGTTTCCATGGTGATATAAATAATTTTTCCTTCATCACAAGGATCAGATGAAGTTTAAAAAAACAGAGCATTATCATCAGTGTGTTGATAATCTCTCCTTCTTAAAATAAAAAGTGGAAAAAAAATTGTTTCCACACCCAAAATATGCAGTATATCATTGACATCTTTGCATATTTTGAGAGGTTTGGAAATAAATAATTCAAGCTCATGCCACAAAATCAGGCACTCTGCTTTTTTCTCATCTCCAAATAATTATTGAATAATTGACAGAAATACAAACAGCCTTATTTATTATTTCAAGTAATCTAGTTATCTGTTCTCCCAGCATTTATTTATTATCCTACTGTATCCACATCCAAACAAAAAAAAACAAATACTAGGAGTTTACTTTGACTTCTATTCTAACCTGAACCATTACCGGTATATTTCCAACCCGAATCCTATCCAACCTTAAAGGGGACATACATGCAAATCCACTTTTTTAGCCCTTAAATACATTTTGTTGTATACTTGGAGTCTGTAGGAGAGAAAAAAAAAGTTAAATTTAGTCTCTCCTGGAGCTGCAGAGATATCTTTATATTCTGTTTGGGTCATATTTTTCAGTCCTTTCAGTTTTCTCTATCATCTGTCACGTTATGTCACAGTATTTGCTGCGGAACAGCTACATAAGGTCATGGATTCTGGCTAATGAATTTTGCGTACCCACCATTTTTATTTTTCGCTGCGATTTTGTAGTTCTAACTCAAGTATGCCTAAGCTGAAAGAGGATAAGTTTGGTTCGGTTCTTGGATGTATCAACCCACACACACACACACACACACGCACGCACACACAACATAAAAAACATGACAACAGTTTGTTCTCAAAATCATCAGAGAGGAAAATAAGTGAAAGGGGAAAGTAAGCATTACGAAGAGGCACAAGTTGTGCATGTAACTTGAAATTGACAGGGGGTGGTTCAGGAAATGGTGTTGAGAGGCCTGACACCCCCCCGTCTATCTCTCTCTCGATGTGTAGGCTCTTTCATCAGGGAAACAAATGTCTGGGATCTAAAGGCTTTCCCATAGTTGTTATGCTAACCTTGGAGAGCAAAGCCACTCCATTAGCATTTGAAGGAGCTAAATATTACCTAAGTAAGAGAGCACTCCCATTTAAAAGCATGAGAAAAAAGTCCACTGCCTTTGGTACGTAACCATCTGTGCTGGCTTCTCTCCCTGCACTGCAAACACAATTCCAGCAACTGCCTGGAACTCAGGCTAGCATTGCTGTATACTTTTATACTTTGTGCTGCGGTTCAGAAAAAAAGCCTCTCTTAGGCTCTGCTACCAGTGAGGACTGTGATAAAAACACAGGACACTCAAATCATCAGGCAGGCAAAAGCACTGCAGTTGGCAGGAAATGTGTGAAATATGACAGGTGTGTGTGGCCAATTTTTTAGTAGAGGAAAAAAAAAAATCTTCTATAGGTTGCATCTAATAATAATCTTTACAACTAAAAGTTATTCTTACAGTTACTGAATTTATCTATTTTAGTGAACTATTGTCATGGATAGAAATACTCATTTCTAAAAAAATGTTTTTGTTATCATATCAGAGGGTTTTTTTCAGTCTTTAACATACAGTTTTCCAACCCGTAGTCACATTTTCAAAACTCTTAACAAAATAAGCACAACAGTCTTTTGTGGGCATACCACTGACACATTTGATGTTGGTATAAAACTATATGAATTTAGTGAACACATTTCTGAATTGCCTACATTTTCTTCAAAGTTACACCCAAAACCAAAACTATAGAACATTTTAGTTTTTTGTAGACAGCGACATAGGAGTCCTAAAAACTAATGATAAACCGATCATTCAATATTTAACATATGGTAAATTTATGTTGGGTAAACTGCACCACACTAATCTTACTCCAGTTTCAATTCAACACAAAGACTGGTGATGAAGTTCTTTCAATTACATCGACAGACATAAAAATGGTTCTTTTGGGATTGATCATGTTCGATGTAGAAACAGAACCCAGCGGAAGACAAATAATATCTAGGTAAGGGAGAACAACAGTTGGCTGAGGGCGGATGAGGCCTAGGGAGAGGAGGAGGTAGAGAGGGATGAAGAGTGGGCCCAGAGGTAGGACAAAGGAGAGGTGAAAAAATGTGTGATGGCAGAGAGACTACAATCATCAACCACATGACTAAGTATCCCTTCTTGATGTTATTAATTTTAGCTTCAGGGACATCACAGCCAAAGACTGCAAGGCACTGCCGACACTCCATGCAATTTTATTTGGAGAGTATTTTTTAGATGCCACTAAATGTGATGTTGATGAAAAGTTGAGGACTAACCCTGAAGAAGGCCGAGACTGGAGAACTAGATTTTTTTTCTTTCTTTTGTGCCTATTTTGATTTCACTTCCTTTTGATTAACTTAGCATTTGTAGAAAAGATGAATTTGGATTTTAAATGAAAAGTAAGTACTTAATTGACAAAATTATTTTTAACTACTGCCTGTGATGAACATTTAAAATATCTCATTACAAATTTAAGTAGGCATTTTTAGAAAACACACACTAGTAATACCAAAACCTTTTAACCTGCTAACAATTAACAATATTTATAATGAAAAGCGATAAACATTCATAAAATGTTAATTCTATTCATGAACTGAAAGGTGCTGTAACCCTTAAACTACAAAGTGTAAAATAAAATGTGTGGGAGGAATACACTCAATCTGCCTGTTCAATTATGATGCTAATGGCATAGTTGGCCCCAACATTCTTGGCATTTTTCTCAGAAGTGTCCCTGGAGCCAGTAAAGCTGGTGATCAGGGTTTGACATAATGAGCATGCTGCATTGTGGAATTGCATTGTAGAAGAACTTTAATACTCTGCAAGGTGTGTGAAAGAGGAGAAAGAATAAACCGACCAAAGATAACCCACATACTGTTTATGGAATTGCCACAATGACCACAATGACCAAAACCACACAACCTTTAGGAAATGAGAAATCCTCTTGTCCTTTATTTTTCAGCCCTCAAAAGCAGCAAGTTCAGATCGGGCTGATACATTTTTCCACTTTCCTACAAATCTGAAACTCATTTTGGATTCACATTGTACTTCAAATAAATGTAGATGTCAAGCTTCTAGATGAGTGAGCCATCCATCCATCCAGGGTCTGCCCTGGAGTCTCCTCTGAGTGGAACTTGCCCAGAAAACTTTCAAGTCAGATGCTGGTCATTTCTGTTCTGGTTCTGGTGTCCTGCATGTCTTATATATTTCCTTTGTTCATTACAGTGAATAGGTAATTATCAGAGAGCTGCAGAACTCAATGGTAGGCTGAAAATGGGTGGTATCTAAAATGTGAAGGACCCAGAAGGACAGGAAATTGGTCACCACTGTTTTAGAAGCTTAATCTTTTGTAGAGTATTGTCACAAATTCGCCACACTGCTAAGGTGGCTTGTTTATCCAACTAATGCCTTGTGAATCATATTCTACACATACCCATGGTTGCATTGGAAGCACTTTGATTACCTTGTCTTGATCAGAGTTATACCTAGTTAACTTGCATTAACTTGTGGATCGCAAAAGCTCATCTACTCACATGGTATTTCTTCTAAACAATCAAACTTCATTGCCCAGACACTCTTTATTTGTTTTGTGTTTTACCCCACGTTTGAATTTAAGCTTTATCATCACAGTCAAAGTTCAGTGATTTAAGTGGTTTAAGCTCATCCTTGAACTTCTTTTTTTTGGGTTTAGGGAGTGTGAGTTTGTTAAAGTGAGGTTCTGTAAAATGCTTATAAGCAATGTGTATCTTACCTGCAGTTGATAACACACTTGGCCTCTTCATTGAGTATAAATCCAGATTAAAGATAACAGTGGGTGTATCTTAAAGCATCTTCAATCTTAAAAATATCATGGTGGTATTTATGAACGCCTCCATTTCTTATAAATATTTACCAGTTTCTTTATGAATAACTGCCTTGTGCAAATGTGACAACAGTTTAAAGACTCATAAAATAACGTTTGCATAAATACCTATGGTTTTTTAGATTAAAGATGTTTTATGACTGTAAAGGTCCATCAGATACCCATCTGTGGTCAGATGACTGTTAGCTTCAGAATCCAGGACCTACTCATTTAAATCTATACTGGAAAAGACCCCAAGACAGTTATCTACTACAGATAAGATATTAACATCTTGGAACCTTCTCTTTAAGAGATAGTCATTTGGGGGGCAACTGAAAAGTGACACCTTACCTTCTTGATATAAGTTATATTGGTGTTTAAGATACTAGAAGATTTACTAAAATCCATTTCATTAGTACTGCTTCATGGGTCCCACTGAGATGAAAGCAAAAGACAGAACTCTCGAAACTCATAAAGTAGTAATTGTTAAAGGAGAAATAGGCAACCTGCAAACCAGTGGTCCAAGCACACTATAGCAAACTGCTAAAACTTAGCTTGTAGCGTTTAAAAGCCAAATCTAAGTAAAAACGTCTAGTAAAAACATTGTCAAATAGTCATGAGTTTTTTGAGCATTTGGTTTTAGTTCTTGAATATTGCAAATTCAATTTAGTGATGGGAATCCCAGCGGTCGAGGAATGGGTCAGAACTTTGGATTCAAGTCAACACTACAACTGACAAACCAGACAATGTGATCTTAACACATTATCATTTAACAGTTATTATTTAAGGCTTTGTCCAAAAAATATATCAAATAAAAAAAGATATTGATTTCTTAGCTTATATGTGCATTCAATTTTAATATTTTTTGGATAAACAAAAATAAATCTGCAATTTGATAAAATGAAGATAAAAGGGAAAGTTTCCATATCAGTGTGTTCCTATGTCTCTGCATCTTGGCTGTGAAAAACATTCCAGTTAGGAGCCTGTCGTTGGATCATAGCAATGCCGGGTCTGTGCTGGTGTCCAGGGTCGCTGACAAGAAAGACAAGGAGCAGATGGTGGTCTTTGTCATTACCTTCGCTTTTCAGCCGCCTTGCAAGCTTCACTTTCCCTCTCTGCATTTCTCTCCCTCTTTTTACCACAGCAGCATTGCAGACATCTGAATAGGCACTAACCATTGCTATGTAAGCAGCCTCATAAGTATAGACCTCAACGACCAGATGGTGAGATTATTTGGAGCAATTAATTCTTTGAGAGAATCAGTGGGAACATGTTTGCAGCAGAGATTTAGGGGCGCGTGGTCGAATATGTTGAAAGACATTCCTCCTTAAAATTCCTCTAGGAAAAAAAAAGTTTAGTGGGGGTTAGAGGCTGGGGGCTGTGATGGGAGGTTTCATGAAGGGCACAGTGAAAGCAAGAGGTTTTATTCTGACAAGAAAGCACATGTAGATTATGAGGCTGCGTATGGGAACTTTTCCCACTGAAAGGGGACCAAGGGTCTGCAATGGAATTTCACATTCCACAGGGAAAATAAACAGGAAAACATTTCTCTTATTAAAGGATGTGGATTAATAAGTTTTGAAAGACTAAAGTAGAATATGTTTATTGCTGTTTTAAGAGCAAAGATCACTTATAGAATATCAATATTTCAACTGACCCGTCCAAAGTGATCATTCATCTTATTGATAAATCAGCTGCTTCGTTATTACATCGGTGTGATGTGCATAATATATCGCTAACTTCATAGCTTTATGCTGTCACCACACTCTATCTTGGAGCTCCTTATGACCCTGCAGGTCGAGGGTCAAGCCCCTCATTAACTCTGACACCACTATCATCACATGTCCCTTTTTAGTACATTTTGGATAAGGATTATGAGCCTTTCACTCTTGTGACTCACACATCCTTCATCAAGTCTATCTCAGTTAAACCTACTATAAACATGACTCACATACTGTTAGTTCTTGGAAAGTAATGTAGATTAACCACTCTGCTAAAAACTTATCTTTTATTTTGAAATGCCTGTTTAGATATATATTTTCTCATGATTCCTATGATGATTCAATTTTCCTCCATTTAGTTAATTCATAACATATCAATCCACAATAAAAGTCATCTTAAGGTTCTTCAGGGTCGACAACGTTTAAGTAGAACTTGGAGTGAGATGAGGGTGTGGGTGAGGTTGGTATTTAAAAAAAGCAAGATGAACAAATTTATGTATGTCCAACAAGAGGAACCTGAAGACGACAAAATATTTGTCTCAAAAGTGGCTGAAAATTTCTTTTAAGTCCTCAGTACACAGATTAAGACGTTGCTATAATGCGGAAAACCACTTTTTGAGCATTGACAATACAAATTATCAGGCATTGTTTTTAGGCAATACCTTGTGTGGCCTGAAGACTCCTGGTTTTGTAAAAGGGGTTACAGAAGTTTTAGTTTAAGAATAAAGTCATTCAACTCCTTTTAACAGAAAGAAACCTCCAGTAGAACATTAAATAAAGAGATAATAAATGGTGTTTCATTGTTTAAAAGGCTTTTATTGTCCCTTTGTGTGGAATCAGCAACAAAGTGACATACAGCAAAATGGAAGCATGCAGACTGACACAAAGGTAAAATATATACATACTACTGGTCAAAAGTTTTAGATAGGCTTTCTCACCTAATGGGTCTCTTTATTTTCATGGCTATTTAAATTGTAGATTCTCACCAAAGGCAACAAACCTGTGAATGAACACACATGGAATTATGTAGTAAACAAAAAGTGTGAAATAACACTAAACATTTTTATATTTTAGATTATTACAAAATAACCACCCTTTGCTCTGATGACTGCTTTGCTCTCTTGGCATTCTCTCCATGAGCTTCATGAGGTGGTCACCTGAAATAGTTTTCCAAAGAGTCTTGAAAGAACTTCCCAGAGGTTCATTGAGAGACGGCCAGAGGTTAATATCTCAGTCATTACAGCAAAGGGCAGCTACTTTAAGGAATCTAAAATATAAATCCTATTTAAAGTTATTTTACAATTTTTGGTTTGCTACATAATTGCATGTATGCTCATTCACTGTTTGATGCCTTCAGTGAGAATCTACATAGAATGTAAATAGTCATAAACATAAAGAAAAAACATTAAATGAGAAAGGCGTTCTAAAACGTTTGACCGGTAGTGTACATATAAAAAAGAATAAGAGGGACTGTACAGTGAGGGTAAATTTACAAGAAAAGAAAAAAATACTGTACACTTATTGAAAATACCATACTCAGATTTAAAGAAATGTGCAACTCAGTGGGGTAATTTAAAAATTTACAAAGTTTGCATACATATTTGTGCATAAAAAACAACAATAATCTCTACAATAATGATCTACAAGAAGAAAAAAACTGTATAAAATAACGGCAGGGATGTAAACACTTATTGAGTTTGTTGGGAGTAGTGATGTTCATAAAGTCTAACAGCTGCTGAGAGGAAAGATCTGCACTAACGCTCCTTTGTACACCGAGGAAGCAGCGGTCTGTCACTGATGGAGCTCTTTGTTTCTTAAACAACTTCATGCTTGGGGTGGGATACATTGTCCAAAAGTGATGTTATTTTTCCTAGAGTCCTTCTGTCTCCCGCCACCTACACTGGTACCGGAGAGCATTCGAGGACATAGCATGAGCTTATCTAACTGCTTCCCCTCAGCTTTAGATAAGCTGCTGTTCCAACATACTACACTATAGAAGATGGCTGATGCCACCACAGAGTCAAAAAGCTCTTCAGGAGTGCCCCTTTCACTCTGAAACATCTCAATCTCCTTGGTAGGTAGAGTCTGCTCAGACCCTTCCTGTAAAGAGCATTAGTATTGTGACTCCAGTCCAGTTTTTTTATTCAGGTGCAAACCCAGGTACTAACAGGACTTCACTATCTCAATGTCAGTTCCCTGGATGATCCCCGGTGTCGGTGTGGCGGGTCTACGCCTGCGGAAATCCACCAGCAGCTCCTTGATCACAAAATGGTTCTCCTAGCACCAGTCATGTCACAGTTGGTTCTCTGTATACAAGTGGTTTATGTCCAGGCTGGAGATAAACAAGGCTGCTGGGTAAGTGCCCCCAATTCATCCAGTTTGTTGGGAAAGGATCTCACATTTTCCATGATGATGGACGGCCCGATGCTGGCGCAGGTCCCACGTCTCTTTTCCTCAGCTCATGGGAAACATCAGAGTGCTCAGTGGGGGTGTGCTGCACCACAGAGCTACAGGGAGCAGCTGATCTCTGATGTGAACAATTAAAGATCAATGACAAACAAAAACACACAATCCGTCTAAAAAACTTTTACAAAAGAAAAACTCAGGACTGAGTAGAAGCTGCTAAAGTGGACTGTCTGCTCGTGCAGCACTGGAAGGTCATCTTCCTGTTGTTGTGGTTCCTATATGTTCTGACAACAGTATAAACATTGTCCTTCCCGTTATCCTTCACATATGCTTTCACATAAATCCTCATGGTATTCTGAATTACTGCAACCATAATCCTCATTCTTGATCACAGTAAGCCACCATGCTGTTGTGTTTGCTTCTAGGCCTGCATTCACAGTGCAACACATACCTCCATCAGAAACTGAAGATGTGTGTTTACGTATTTCTGTGTCTGTTTTATACTATTGGTAAGTGTTCAACGAGTGTCATTATCATATTCTATTGCCAAAGAATTTCCAATACATTGAAAGGACTGCATAATAATTTATTAGAATAGTAACATTTTTAACTTGACATCAGTTATAAGAAACATACCCAAAACCCTTTTCAGTAGTGTGAGAAGATTGTCCTAGACTGCAGGGATCTTTCTAATAAACATCAGAGAAATCAATAACAACATGAGAGTATTTTTGTTATCCTAATAAGTGTTAAACCATTAAGTAGTATTTTATTCAGCAGGTATTTAGTATAAAAAACTATTAAAATGTTGCTTTCCTCTATAACAGTAAACAATATAGCACATCCTGTAAGTTTTATGTCCTTGGTGGAAGAATGTACCTTGAATTTGGTTGAACAAGCAATAAAGAAACAGGTTTCTTAACTGTGTAAACAAGGATCTGGTTCATGTGAATGTATTCAGTAGCGGTCCTTTTCAATTTCTGTGCTTGAGTAAATTTTGCATCATATTTTCTTTGGTGAGCTAAAGCAACTACAGTTGGCAGGGAAACATATCATGGACCATTTTATGGGCATGGTGTCATTAATAAAATAAATGTGTTTCATTAAAACTTTTAAAAAGTTTATAAACTTTTGTCTGGTCCTAAACTGGTTCAAAATGTCAAATTCTTAGTCTGATCAAACCGGAACTGGATGATACAACACGTAAGATTCCTTAAAGCAGTTTGAGATTAATTAAATCTTTTTTCTATTTATGAAAACACACTATTTCCAACGCTTGTTTGACATTTGGACCACTTTAGCATTACACAACAACTTCAGTACCTTCACTAATTAAACCTGGACTGAATTATTGTAGGGTTAGTGTTGGTGCTAAGGTTGCACAGTTTGTGATGAGTAAAACCTTTCTTTCAAACCATAGAAGAACAATTAGTCTGTTTAGTGGTCAGATGTGTCCAGGGCAAGAATACCAAATGTAAATACAGGAAGCAGATGCTGTGTTCCAAGCTTGATGAACACACAGAGAATATAATCCTTTCACTTTTTGGGTACTATTTCAGGCAAAATTGATCTGAGAAACATACTGAATGATTTTGAAAAGTCAGCTATAACAATGCATAGGGCACAGTACCTTTGGTTAGGTGTTTGTTTACTCTACTGCATCCCACAATTCAACCCAAACCTGGCTACGGGAAGGGGTTTGGCTCAAGCTTATAACTCATAACTGGCTCATAACTGCATTAACTCATATTTACCGAAAATCAAACCTAATCTATTCTAAACAGGGCTGTTAATACTTCTCAGAAGTCTTTGTTTTTTTCTCTGGTTGACAGCCTGAACCACACAGTCTTTCTTCCGCCAGCTTTTTGTTGACAAAAAGAAAGTGATAAAAGACCCGATATGGAAGGATTATGGTGGTCACTTAAAATTAAGATAAATTAGAACTTAAAGAAAATTTGATTCCTTGTCTTTTGCCATCTGAAATGAATGGACTGATTGAAGGTATAATCCCACTTTACTTTGTGTGCATGTTGATTATTCACTTGCTAAATCCACAAGTTAAGCGTCTTCTGCCGCAAACAAATGCGTAGGTACGTGTCATAGCTTTGAAGGGACTTGCCAGTGGATGTGTAATTACTAAATTAAAAAGAAAATAAGACATTTTTCTAAAATGCAGAACAGATTTTAAAAATACAGCTTACTGTATGATTAGTCAGAAACGTTGCAGACATAATCCTACAGCAACACCACCAGAAATAAGGTGAATAGTTTAAAAAAGGAGCTTGAGTTTGGATGGTAACCTAAATTGGTTCATAGTGTCATCAATGACAAAAAATTGGATTATTATATTAAATAAAAACTTTTAAAAAATGATCAAATTGTAATTGATCTGTGCTTCTGTTACACTTTGGTCTAGAGCGAAACATACACGAGCAAAAAGTAATCAGCAAAGGAAGTAAGTGTTTAGCTGACTGTTTTGAAATTGCTCAGATGCTGTTACCGATATCTGGTAGCATGTTATGTTGGAGACACACCTGAAAGAAGCCATAAGTTTAGCTTCTGATGCTAACAGAGGAAACAACAAGCAGGGCAGCAGCTGTACAACAGGATGCAACAAAGCTGCACCTGTTGTCACTCCTGTACACGCTCCAGCACAAAGAGTGTACACCCCCGCTCAAACACACACTCATCACAACACGTTTGTGCATGCACCTCCTTGTTGCTGGTCTCTCCACAGTTTTTAGTACAAACATGGCAGAACAGAAGTGCTAGAGCATCCAAAACGCCAGGTCAGGAGTGTTTGATGTGACCACAGTGGGAAATAAGGAAGTGAAAGCAGCAGCTGGGGACTTGTGAAAAAACTCCCAGTGGCCATGACGAGACAGTAGTGAATAATGCTCTTAGACTTGACTGAACTGCTAGTGACCTAAATGAGTGTGGCCCAGAACACAGTTCCTACTTTTAGCGCACTTAATATGAAAATAGATCATTGCTGCTAAACTCAAACACCACAGGTGGATGGCACATGGTCTGCCTGTCCACACAGAAAATGATCAGCGAGGAGTCTCTATAGTGTTCATCTTACGCAACATTTCCACTCTGTTAAAATGAGTCCTTAAGTTTTCTTATTGTTTAAGTTAATGCATGTTTTCAGTGCCCCATAAGGTGCATCTGTGTGTGTGTGTGTGTGTGTGTGTGTGGGTGTCGTGTCGTGTGTGTTTGCAAGGAGGTGTGTGAGCGTGTGGATGGTTACTCAGGTCGTGCAGTGTAAACAGTGAATGCACCTGTGTAAATGACACAGAGAGCCGTTGTGTTTAGCTTGGAGGCCATCAGGGAATAAGACATGTTGTGCAAACTGTGTCACCTGGAGAGAGCAACCAAAAGCTTTGGGTGAGATGGCCGATGTCGACAAATCTGTCTTCAGACAGCTCCTGAGCACCTGATTTAGAGCACTTGATTAAAAAAACTGTGTGTCACTGCTCATCACAAACCAGACAGACCAGCTGTTGGGGATTATTTACAGGCTATTGGTTAAACTGTGTCAGCTGGTGATGGAAGCTGGAGAGACAGTTCTTTCCCACCAAAACCACAATCAGACAACCAGTTTTCACCCTTCTGAAGAGATATTATCTTACACAGCAAAATATTTCAAGGAGACAAAGCTGTCAGTGGGAGACATGACATTGGGACACAGATATGAGTCATGAATAACTGAAACACAATTGGATGTTAACACCCAATGTTGAATATTCCAGAAATGTCAATTATGTGTTCATCTTCTGGACCAGCATTCTAATGTGCAAACACACAGTCTATGGCAGAGCAAATAAAAACTTTCACAACAAAATAATAAAACTAAAATTACCTTCATTTTAACACCCATGAGAAGTCAAAAGAACAAATCACTTTACAGCAGCATCCCCGATTTTACCAGACGTTTTACCCACTACCGATCGCCACCACCAGGAACAAGGTGGATAGAGCGTGCAACAGAAAAACACAAGATTTGTACACATTTAAAGTGGATCCGTTTGCTCAACGATTAATTTTTGGTTCCATGCATTACAGTAGATGAATGAAAAATGGTGGATAACTTGTTGTGGAAGAGGGGCTGCATAACCTGCTGCTTAAAGGTGGTCTGGTTGGATCAACTGGCTGATATAGAAGCACAGAATGCAGTGTGCTTCAAGACATTAGCCAGCCAAGGCTTAGAGCTTACCTGCAGGAAAACGAAACTGAAACACTGGATTTTTATGCTAATTGATTGTCCCTTGGGTAATCAGAAAGATTCGTCATGTTTTCCCAATGGATGTGACCCAAACATGAGAAACTAGTGAAAACATGAGAAGCCAGTGTAGAAGGTTGAACAGTTTATTATAAAATGTAAACAATTAATAGGTCTTGTGTTCGAGCTGGAGTGCATATTAGTTATTCTAAGAAAGCAAAAGCAGCATTAGTGAAGCTCAGGTAAATGATGCAGACAGGTGGTCCAGGTAAGTAAGGGTCAGCAACACCTCTCATGAAGGTAGCTTTTAGTTTGGTATGCCTGCCTGGAAGAGACAGTGACAAGCTGGTAGGTCCATTTTAGAATTCTAAAGCACACAGAGACGCACTTGAACTTAGTAACAGGGAATAAAAGTAAGAGAGCTTGTTTACCACAACCAAGAAGGAACTGTTGTGCAACTGGAGCAAAGGAGCACTGATCTTAAATACTCCTGTAGGGTGATAGTGTCAGCAGTGAGACATCCACCTCTCCTTAACCAGTACAGTAACAACTGGTTACCATGGAGACTGAACATGGATTGCAGGACAGACATTGCTGCTAACCAAGGAGTCACACTGATTTATTTGGCAATTCCCTCTGCTTCTTTGGTGTCAAAGGACATGACAGGAGTGGCTCCTCTTCCTGCTGTTTCATCCCGAATGGCTAAAGGAAAACTTTGCCTCATCGATATTAAAGAGAAACACAAGTTTAATTTTCTATTTTTAATACACTTGAAATGATAATAACTTAATTAATGTCATTTCAGTATGAACATTTCAGTCAAACCTGTTTAGAAAATGTTTAAACATGTAATGAATTTACTCCTCAATATTGCCATTGTTTTATTGCCACAAAATACTGCTGACTGAACAGCATTGACACCATGAGAAGAGCACTACTTCAGTAATTTAGCATAATCTGATGTTATTATTGTTGTAATGCCACATTGGACTAAAAGGTGTTAGCTTGGGTTCCTGAAAGTGTTGAAATGTCACCATCCCCTGCAACTTGAACCACCTCCCAGGAAAACCTTTCGCACAGATGTGGACATCTGCATTGAAGCCACACCACAAGAGGATGCTGGTGAAATTCTGCTCATGCAACACTTACTTCACTAGCACTTTGCTTCTTCCCTAAACATGTGTTTGGAAGAGCTGACTGTGTTTCAGACTGATTTGTAGTCTGTTTGTTGCCTCCTGCCTGTGTAGCCACAACAAAGAAAACTTCACCTGTCAGGTTATCACCTATCTGGTAGGCTAATGAGGCTCTGGTTACCAAGCCTTAGTCCCCTGTCACTACGACTATAAGCCTTTGGGGAAGTTAGGTCAGAAAAAGCCTCATTTAAAGAAGTAAACAGTGAGGAAGTACAGTAGAGCAAATGCAACAGAAAACAAGAAAAGAAAAAATGCAACTACATGCTATATGTGTTTGTTCTGAGTAGCTGCAAATCTATACATGTGTTAAATGATTTACACACCATTGGCTGAGGACCAGGATTGCTGAGCACAAAAGGTCAGATAGATAAACATTTCTCAGCTAAATCTTTCTCTCCACTATTAAACGGTTGTTTAAAGGAAACAAAGGGGTTGCGCTGAGGCCTGAAACTCCTGGAAGCGAAATGATGTGGGGTTTCAAGATTTTCACAAATACAATCTGAAAATTGTGGCATGTATTTCTAGTCAGCCAACCCTTACTTTGATATGCTATCCGGTGCAACCATTGAAAATGACTTTCTGAAATCAACTAATTAGTAAGGAGTTCATCTGTATGTAATTTATTTATGTATAAATGAAGCTGCTCTGTGAAGGCCTCAGAGGTTTGTTAGAGAACAAGCACCATCATAAAGACCAAGGAACACATCAGACAGATCAGGGAGAAGGTTGTGTAGTGATTTAAAACAGAGGTACGTAACCAAACAAGCTTTGAACATCTCACAAAGAACTGCTCAATTCATCATCCAAAAATTAAATATATGACACATACTTCAGGAAGGAACTGAGACACAAGTGTAAACCCTCTAAGACATGGCCATCCACCTAAACTGAAAAACTTGCATGGAGTGGATTAATCAGAAAAGCAGTCAAGAGGCTAATCATAACTCTGGAGGAGCTGCAAAGATCAATAGATCAGGTGGAAGAATCTGTCAACAGGTCAGCTACTGTAAAGTCGTCTTCCATGTGCCAATCCTGGCCATTATGGAAGAGTAGCTAGAATGCAGGTTTTGCTGAATTAAAATCATAAGAGGTCTAGTTTACTGTTTGTCACCAACTAATAATAAGTTAGAGCAAACATGTGAAAGAAGTAGCTCTGGTCAGATGAGACCAAATTGAACTTTTTGGGCTGAATGCAAAACATTCTGTGTGGCAGAAAACTAACACTGCACATCACTCTGAAAATGTCATTCCTACAGTGACATATGGTGTTGGCAGCATAATGCACTGGGGGCCCTTTTTTTTAGCAGGAAAACGGTAGCTGGTCAGAGTTGATGGGAAGATAGATGGAGCACAATACAGTAATATTCTGGAAGAAAACCTGTTGGAGGCTGCAAAAAACTTGAGACTGGGGCGGAGGTTCAGATTCCACCAGGACAACAAACCTAAACATACAGCTAAAGCTACAATAGAATGGTTTACAACAAAGCATATTAATCTGTTAGAATGGCCCAGTCAAAATCCGGAAAGTCCAGGTCAAAATCCAGGTGAGAATATGTGGCAAGCCTTGAAATGTGCTATTCACCAATGCTCTTCATCCAAGTTGACAGAGCTTAAGCTAAAGAGGAAGAGTCAAATATTACATTTCCTGCATGAGCAAGGCTGGTAGCCATTCAGCTGTAACTGTAGGAAACATATTACTACTATCACTACTTTGTGTATCACATAAAAACCAAATAAATCAAACTGAAGTTGTGACATATCCAAAATCTCAGGGGGTATGAATAAGTTTGCACTGTACGAACACTGAAATAATTATATGGTCCAACAAGCTTAAACAGAACATTTTGGCTACAACAGAGCAGAGAAAAAGGGGTATCTCAATATTTGTATCTATAAAAACCACATTGTTACATCAGCTCAAAAAAGAACAAACAACACATTGCTTGTAACCAAACATTATACAAAAATCAAAAGAAAAATATCACAGAAATCTGCTATTTTATCACCCCTATTCCTTCAAGATAAACAGTACGAGTGGGTCATTGCCATAGCTCAACTTGACTGTTCTTGCTCTCATCCTGCCACTATCATCTTCCTGTCATAGACAGCTTGTGCTACATGTTACTTGAGGAAGGCTACCATCAAAGATTCATATCAATGATTTCTCTGAAGTTGTCCCTGAACCAAACATTGTTGCACACGACTGAGCAGAACAGCAACATCCCATGGCAACGGAAAACAGAGACAGCCAGAAGAAGACATGGGAGAAAAGGGGAAAAATACCAATTTCAATTAATTTAGGCCTTTCGGTATTCATGACAGAGGAGAATGTGGTGGTTCCCTTAAAGTGTGGTATATTAAACCTGAAAGGTGTGCTAAGGTGGGTGCCATCTCAGAAAGAAAGAAAGAAAAAGAAAGAAAGAAAGAAAGAAAGAAAGAAAGAAAGAAGGCTCGGTATGAATGGATGGATGAGGTTTGTTGTGTGGCGCCAGGCAGTCTGGCCGGCAGGGTTGCTCAGTGAGCGGCTGAGGGAGGGAGGTGAGGCGGCCTGTAGAGCGGAGGAATGTAGGAGGTACAATAACAAAGAGATGGAGGAGTGACAGTGAACGCTTCAAAATCTGATTTTTCTTTGATGTGATTTTAAGCAGTTTTCTATAAAGTCATAATAAAACATTATCCAATCATGAGGAATACTTCATCGTTGCATATGTTCTATTAAATCCGATTCAAACAGGCTTGATTGAATCAGAATTGTGTAAATCTATTTTAACAACGGAAAACATAAACTTCAAGAAATTCGAAACAAGTTTGGGAAGCTTAAACTGCAATTTTAATATTCATTTACTTTTTGAACCTTTCTTCGCAGTAATTTTTCTTCGGTGAATATGTTCTGCGCAAATAGCCTATCTGCGTTTCCTCACGCTGGTGTTTCATTTCACCACTGTCGCAGCGATCAATGCGAACGTGGCGGTGCGTAATTACGCACCAATAAGTACGGCTGTTAATCTGAATCTCATCGGTCGGAAAGTGTGAATATATCCGATCTACTGCAGGGTGCCTCTGGACGAAGACATAAACTACTTTCTTTGACCAGTTATTCTATAAAGCGCTTTTGTCACTCTCCTCTCCTCTGTCGGATCGGTGTGTTTCCTATAATTCCTTTCTCCCTCTCACAAACACAAACACACACCTCCGGCAGATAGGCAGCCCACCGCATCGCCCACAGAGAGAGACACGCCCTTTTCTCGGCTCCGCTGTCGGGTCGGTGGGCATCGGGCTGCCGGTGATTGACCAGCTGCTCTCCCTGATCTGTCAGGCTGCTGCCTTGGCGCCTCCCCTCTCCTCTATAAATGAACGAAGTCTATTCGACGCGTTCACAGCGCGCCTACTGAAGTGAGAAGAACTGGAAAGCTTCGCGGGATGTGTTGACAGACTAGAATTCCGCCTTTTCGTTTTGGTTCACTCTCGGTCTAAGCTTGTGTTTTCATCGCTGCAGTGTTATCTTAAACAGCTCCCGTTAGTCTTGTTATTGTTTTACTATTTCGCTGCCTCTGTGTGAGCCGTCGGTTATCTAAGATGAAGGCTGTGACTCCAGTCCACCCCCAGGACTCCTCCTCCTCATCCTCCTCCAGCGGCAGCAGTCAGCTCTCGCTGCACTATCTGTCGAAGCAGAGTCTGAACATCGCCCGGTGCAGGATGGAAGAGGAGGACCTGTTCTGCCTGCAGTACGACATGAACGACTGCTATAGCCGCTTGAAGCGCCTGGTGCCTACCATTCCGCAGGATAAGAAAGTGAGCAAAGTGGAGATCCTCCAGCATGTCATAGACTACATCCTGGACCTGCAGCTGGCCCTGGAGACGCACCCTTCCCTCCAGAAGCAGCAGCCACAGCGGACCTGCCCCCCAGCAGCCTCCAACCCTAACAGGACGCCGCTCACGGTGCTCAACATTGACCACCACCAGGTAAGCTTTAGGCCGTGGGGTGATCCCTGTTTACCTCCGTGTGCCCGACTGCCGTCCGCCTCAGACAAAGCGCGTCATACCCGTTATATCTCATTGTCCTTCCAATGCTGCAAAAAAAAAAGAAAGAAACTGGGAAAATGGAAAAAAATGCTGTGCATCTATTAACAAAGCCTTAAAAATGTGAGCGTAAAAAACGCATTTAACGTGGGCTCAAGATTGCACACTTGATTGCGGCTTTATGATTTGCATGATAATGACTGTGTCAGAGGCCCACGTTATCCCGGGATTGGTGAAGTGCCTCAGCCTGCAGTCCACTCCACTGCGCACAATAGGGCCAATTTGTCATTCAATAGGCTAGAAGAGAATTGATTATGGAAGAGATAGCTGGTTAATACCAGACTCAATTGAATATCTTTAGTTTTTCTTGATTTAGGCCTGCTTTTACTCTCATTCTGAAAGATTCGTTGTTTTACATCATTTTTTCCTCACTGTTTTTCCAGAGGACATCAATAGTGAAAAAACCAGAGGACTCTGTTCTATGCCGTTGATACATCAATGCTGCATTTGGTAAGTGGACTTAAATAATATTAGAATAAGAAAATCTATTAAATTTTTGTGTGTTTTTTTGAAAATTGCTTTTAGTTTTATTTTATTACAAATCATGAAAAAAAAAAAACATAAAAAACGAATCTGGGCCTTATAAATCAGCACCACTGGTGGATTCTTCCTTAACCTGATGACTGTAGTGTAAATGGTGTAAAGCAGTGAGTCTGTATGAAGCCAGGAGATGTCAGGTAAAATAATAATTGTTAAACATGCAATTGCCACTAGCCTCAGAGGCAGCTGTGCTTTGCGCAATAACTGTCACTGGTGTAGCAATCTGAGAATAGAGGGTTAAAACCTCAGCTTGCCCTCTCTTTTATTCTCTCTCTCTCACAAAAACACACTTTCTCTCTTTCCTCCTGCTGTTTCTCTCAATCTCATCTCCATTGAAGCTGCAAGGCTGGCTTTAAAGCCAGATTCTTAGCTGTGAATCCAGACACACCCGGGTAGGACTAAACTGTGTGTGTCTCTCAGTCTTCCTGAGAGCTTTTGGCTGTCTGTGGCCCGTGTTACCCAACGGCCAGAGGAGCGCTGTGGTTGTTGTTTGACCTGGTTTATTTTGGGTTGTTGATCAAGCATGGCCTCTGTTTTGTCGGTGGCGCCAGTCAGTCTGGAGTTCTACAGCTCAACCTCCCTCCCTTTTACCTCTATTCATCCCCTCCACAGGTGTGCAGTCAGCGCAGAGCCGCTCCAAAAGTCAGCAAAGCTTCGCCAGGAACTCACACCCAACTGGAGGCACAGTCACAAGAGGGATTGCAAAAAACCGCAGGAGGAATTAAACCCAAATAAAATCACTTTTTTAAACCTTTTTCCTTCCTAATGTTTTTTTTTTTTGTAATCATTATCATTGATTCTGAGGAAAAATGGACGCTTCCCTCTCTCCTGTCTGTTTTAAGTTCTTTCTTGTTTTGATGTTTTTTTGTTCTTAAAGTGTAAAAGCATCAATTCCCCTTTCAGAGGTTTTTGTTATTGTTGTCTTTGGAAACCAATTTGCAGCAGCTATGAAAACAGATTGTGAATTGTGCTTGAATGACTCCAGTTTAAAGCTTTACTAAACTGCGAAGAAAAAAAATCATTGTATATGTTCTGCACATCTATTGTTTAAAATAGATGATTTGTGTTTGAAAAGGGACAACGTCCCTGGTAATTTAAAATGTTTGATATTGTAAAGAAGAACAATTCTGATTTGAGACAATTAAGCTTGTAAATACAGAGACACAAATGTTCTATTAAGGTATGTGAAAGGACTTATATGTTTAAATAGACTATTGTAATTATAAGATATTTTTTATTGAAAACTGTTGTTTTTTTTTGGCAGTTCTGTAAATATTGTGTTTTCACTTTAGTGAACGAACGTGTTTATGCTCTGCCAATAATGTCCTCACATGATGATATCATTAAACTCTTTGCAGTGTTTGAAATATTTTGAAATGTAGCATGTCAGGCTCATTGCAGAGATGCTGATTGTGCACCGAAGCAGCCTCTCTTTCTGCGTTGATGTGTCCTCCTTTGGCTTTGTCCTGAATTGTTTTCTTCTTTTTAGCTCTGGCAGCTCTGAGTTGTTCTCAGAGAAAGAGCGGTGTCTTGAAATTGTCTTGATTTGATTCTGTTAAAATGCACACATGTTAAAAATGAAATCTAAGAGCACTTGTGTAAGGAAAAATCTCTGCAGCTCACCTTCTCTGACTTTCTCCTTAAGTAAATGATTTAGTCTTGGAAATCATTAAACTGTGGTTATGAATTGGTGTAATACTTTAACAGACAGGCAATGTGTCTGTGTTGACCTGAAATGATTGTCTTGCTTGAGGGTTGGCGGCATTTATCGGTGTAAAGGAAAAAAAAACTTTAACTTTGATGACATTCAGCACTGAATTTACCTCACCTCCCTCCTGCCAGTGCAAGAGGGCACTTGTCCGTTATGGTCTACTGCACTGTTGGACTTGACCACTGGCTTGTGAGGAGTTGAAAAAATTAAAATTTCCCAGAGAAACTGTATTGTGTCATGGTTTGTCCTAACTGGGCATCTTAATGTATTTGCTTTCAGTTTTTCACTGTGCAAAAAAAGAAAGGAAGGCTAAAGTTCTTAGGTCAACATGTTGCTCAAGCATGATCTGTGACTGTAAACTCCCCAAACTTGCTTTACAGGATCCAGACATCAAGCTTGTTGTTTTCTCACCTTTCCCTTAATTCCTTCACACACATGACCACGGTGAAAACCAGATGGCAGAAAGCCAGGTGTTTCACCTCTCACTGGGATATATACAGTACATGTCATTTATTCAGCTTCTATGCCAGCTTCTGCTGTGATTGTGAGCTAGGCAGGGGCAGGTTAGCGGCATCAAAGTGTACCAGGGTTTTTAAAGGTTACTGTTTCAGAAAGGCTAAAATATGTCATCATACTGATCCTGTCGTATAAGTAAAATATTTTAAATCAAAGTCCATTGTGTTTTGTTTTTTTTTACTATACAGGTGTTTAATTATTTTACCCTGTGACATTTTAAAATAACTCCCAGATACTGAAGGCTGGGGGGTATTGTGAGAAAAGGAGCAAGATAACAGAACATGACATGTTTAGACCTAAAATAATAATATCAGAGAGGGCAAAGTGTCTGCCACTTGGTTTTTAAAATGTTTTTTAATGAGATGCTAGAAAAATGTTCGGCTGTATAGAGCAGAGAGAAGCACATTATTGCCCCTCCCCCATCTATTGTCGCCAGTCAGCTGACTGAAAGACTGCATAACTTTTCCCTCGATTACAAGGATACAATTAGCTGTTTGGAAATATGGCTAGTTGGGAAAAAAGCCTGCACTTAGCTAGCTGTGAGTGGCATGCCTGTGAAGTAGCCGACTGCAGCTAATATCAGCTTGTGGTCCTCTATAATACGCAGAATGAAAACACCCACTACATGTTCTGAGCAACAGGCAAATTAACTTGAAAACTGCTGTTTAATGTAGCAGGTATATATCTTTTTCCTTAAGTCTATGTATCAGAATCAAATTAAGAATAAAAATGTTCAAAATAACTACAAAGAAGTTATAGCTTCTATAGTTATAACTTGTTTTTTTAATAGCAGTGTTTCTTTGTAAAATAATTTAATCTTAAATATTTTTGTCTTAGATTTTGAATTTTTGCTAAAGGTTATACAATGAACATATAATACTGAGCAAGAGTTTAAATTAAATTATTAATAGTTTATAAATTAGATAATACACAGAACTTGGTAAAATAATTGTTTTAAGCAAATAAAAATGGAATGGAAGTCCATGCTGGTAATTGCTCACTTTTATTTTACAGAAAAGAACACGGTATTCCCGTCATGAACTGCTGAGAACATAACTAGGCTTTTCAAACACGCTTTATATGAAGATATTTGATATTAGGGGGGAAAAAATTGAATACAGCAGAATGAGGACAGAAGCCAACAATAATTTCAGATGGGTTTCAGCAAATATTTTTACTCACATTTTTTCCAAGTTGACCTCAGATACAAGCTTATTAATAACTCATCTTCCTGCTGCAGGGAGGTTTTTTAATGAAGAAGACTGAAAGCAACATGAACATAACCAGATAAAGAGAAAGGTGGTAATTGTTTTAATTAAAAAGAAAAGAAGCTATTGGATGCCTGCTGAGGTTTTAATATTTTAAACATGACAGTCATTCTTTAGGCCTTTGTATTTATAGGAGCACAAATTAGAGCCAGCTGGATTTTTGTACTGCTTTTGGTATAAAACTGTCACAATTTTAAGGCTAGTGAGTTTTCATGCTTTCAAGCATCTAAAGAGACAGCAAGTAAAAAGGAATGAGGCATATTTTAGTCATTTATTTTTTACCTTTTCTTTGTTCCATAATGTTTAGCTACATAAAAGCAGTTCCCTTTTCCTTCGTTTCTCCCATGCTGCACAGGTTTTTCTTGCAGACAGAGCCCCATGTCAACATGCCCAATGCGGGTTAAAGCGGCTGCTTGACACCAACAAGCTTGGTGACTGAATCACACTGTGGGTGCTCCAGGCACCTTTCAGAAGCCCCTCTCCACTGTGGCCAGCTGTGGAAAAGCAGGCCATGAAGGCGACCTGTGTGTGTGTGTGTGTGTGTGTGTTTACAGCCCACACTAAGAGAACCTGGCCTTGATGCCCTTGACAAGTACTGTCCTTGTGATGTGAAATGTGAGTGTGTGGCTGTCTGCTTGTGAGTGATAAAAGGTTAAAAAGTGTGTTAAAGCACAGGTGGCCAGCTTGACAGTTAGGCCTTCCTAATATGATGAAAGATATTCTGGGTCTCACAAAGGCCTAACAGTTAAAACTATGCCATGACAGCACACTTACTGACTTACATTGTTAATTCATTTTCACAGGAAATGCTTCATTTAATGGACACATTAAGGGTTACAGTGGACAGTCACCAGAGCTGAAGCTATTGTTTGTTTTTAAAGCATATTTTTCACAAACACACCCAGACTCGCTGAAAATCTGTACTTAAAGAAATTTCTTATCATACTGCACTGATTTCTGCGAATCATTAATAAAATAGACAGTTATAACCCGCATTCCTTGACAGAAACATGTAAAATTATACTACCTGAACAACAAACCACTCTGAAATTAATTCTACATGTATGTCTGTCTGCAATGTTGTTCAAAAATAAGTTTCTAACAGAGTTACAGAAACAGGACAGGTGCTGCATAATGAATAGGTCTAATCCTCTTCTTCTCCATTCAAACGTGTTGCCAGAGCCGGCCCGAGGCATAGTCAAACAAACATTGTTAAGGCGACCAGGGCAGCAGGGGACCTCTGAACCATCAAAAATACCAAATTTTAAAAATGTACAAATTATTAAAAAATTTACAAATTATTAAACAATTCTTAGAACATTTTAATTCATTTATATTTTTAAATAATTGACAAGCTATCTGAGCTGAAGGTCACATTTCATCCACACTCTGCAAAAACAAAATAATCGAAACGAGAATTTCCATGGGCAATTAAACCTGGTTCCTCCATCTGACTTGAATGAGTCTGCACTGACATGTTGTACACTTTGACTTCAAGAGCAAAGATGTAAATCTATGGAATAATCAATCTCGACAATGTTTTAACAGGTTTTGCCTTCAAATACACTTGATGTGAATATTTAATGAATAATGCAAACTGATTGGCTTGTTTGCCATACAACCAGTTTAAGATTAGCTCAATCGTAAAATAAGACACATAAGCAGGCTGGTGATGTGGCGGCTGCTGGTCTCCTAAATTAAATTCTGTTTGGGCCCTATTTAACCCTGGGCCAGCCCTGTATGTTGACAAACTTTACAGAATTTCTGCACATAAAATAAGACAAACAACTCAGGAATCCTGTACAACCTTCTTCGTCCCTCCGTTTTGGTTTTGTTCTGACTGAAATGATTACCTGCAAGCTTCTCTTCCTTGTGTGTGGGCTCTTAGCTCCAGATCGTGGGAAAGCATCACATCCTGTTTGATAAGAGTGTCCAAACTAAACTGGTCGGCCTGCTTTCCATCCTCGATAGAGGGAGTAGACAGGCAGGCCCCATGACCAGTCAATCGGAAATGTCATTATGAACACAGTATTATTACTAACAAAACAAGGGGATTAGTGGAGCCAGTTGTTTGCACAGGTGTGAGTATGTGCACTTTCATTTTATTTACATGCATCAGTCAGGTTTTCCTTAGGTTTTTTTTTTATATTAAAGCTATTTAAAATCTGTAAAACTTTTTGAATAAATCGTACACGTCATTAACCACCTCCTCCTCTTTTTGGTTGGACTGGAACCACTGAGAGGAAGAAAAACAAATCAATTGCTTTCCTTGCAGAAACAGAAACAGCCAGCCTCTAATTTCACAAATTCAATACAAACACATAAAGCGAGGATGCTTGCCATCGCCTCTGCCTTAAATTAACCCTCTGCATATGTTAAACTGCAATAACAGGTTTAGCCACGGTGTCTCGCCTCCTTCTCTTCCTGATTTAACTCCACATTACAGCGTTCCACGGGGGCCTATATCCCTGCGTGTTAATCACTGCTCTTCCCGGCACACAGGAAATATATGGCGGGTGCTTGCAGAGGAATAGTAGAGGACAAAAACGTGCTCGCTCTTGGACACTACTTGATTACAGACTAATTGGTCTAGAGTGATTAAATATCTCATGCTACTCTCTAATTGCAGCTATTTAAAGCAGCTATTAGCTTAAAATCTCTGCCACCAACAGCCGTTTACTCATAAACAAAATGGGAGATGCAGCAATTCAACCTGTACCTTCAGAGTAAAAGAGGAGAATAGAACTCTGTGCAATCACCAGACTTCACATAAGACCTTAATGTTAAAGCTCATTTTTCCACACATGAAGTGAGATTAACTCAGAAAAATTAGCAGTATTTCAGTGTCCAACTAGCAGATGTGCTTTTTTAGTCTTGGCTGATTCATTACAATTATACAGTGCTGTGAAAAAGTATTTGCCCCCTTATAGATTTCTTTTGGATTTTTTTTTTTTCTCACTCTTATATGTTTTGGGTCATTAGACAAAGTCTAATCTCATACAAAGATAACCTGAGTAAATGCAAAGGATTCTTTTGTTTATTAAGGAAAAACTATGCAAACCAACCTGGTTCTATGTGAAAAAGAAATTGCCACCTTTATTAAATCATGAATTAACTGTGGTGAACCAGTGTCACTAGCCACACACAGGCTTGATTAATACCAGACCTGTAGAATCAGGGCATCAGTTCAACAGAACCCATTTGACTACGGGAAGTAGTAGTAGTTATTTTAGTAGTCACAAAAGAACTAAGAGTAACATCGAAAGCACTGCAGGCCTCACTTAAATAAGTTTATGCCATTCTTCAGAATTCAAACATAAGAAAAAGACTTGGCAAGGCAAAATATCTTTTATTAAGAAATATTCTGTGGACTGACAAGAAGATGTTACACCTGCCATAATTTTACACAGCATTTCAGACACAAAAAAAAAACATCATACCCACACTCAAACATAGTGGCAATGTAGTAGGGTTGGTATGCTTTGCTGCTTAAGGAACCAGACAACTTGCTGCAATTTATGGAACCATGAATAATATCTAGTAGAATGTCCGAAAGGAGAGTGTCCAAACATCAGTGTGTGACCTTAAGCTCAAACGCACTTGGGTTATGCAGCAGGACAATGATTCAAAGCCCACCAGGAAACAGTGGTGGGTACACCTAATGAAAAAGCTTCACTAACCCATATTCTGCTAACTAAAATATTAGCTTCACTACTGCTAAATCACTAAACAGATAAAACAATGAGCAAAAGCTAACTGCGAATCGCTAAGACGTCTGTTAGTCATCTTCCATAACCTGAAGAATAACACCTCGTAAATGCATTTCAAATTTGCCTTCAGCTAGCAATGATGTCTCACGTATACACATAGTAAGCGTGCCTAACAGACTCTTCAAGATGCCCACAACAGAAAGGAACAAACCTGTGAATTTTGTTATTGAACTTAAAGTTGGCGAAACCTATTTTAACGAAAGCTAAACGATTTGCTAACTGTTTCCAAAGTTAGCAAAAACACTAAACCTATAAACAAAAAAATTATTATCCTATTAGCTGTTAGGAAATTAGTGGAACCATGCCCACCACTGCCAGCAAGTTAAGCCTTGGAACAAAAAACATCCTTAAACACCCTCCAATGTGACTGAATTGAAACATTTCTTCAAAAAGCGTGGGCAAAAATTATTCCTCACATCGGCAGTTATTGACAACCAGTTCATAGATATAGGAAGCAGATAATTTTTCACATAGAGTTGTTTTGGATAGCTTTTCCTTAATAGATAAAATGATTAGAACATTGGATTTTACTCAAGTTATCTTTGTCAGTTATAAAATTTGTTTGATAATTTGAAACGTTTAAGTGTAAGCCAAAAGCAATATGAGTGCAATGCTATAAGGTTGAGTGACCAGACGTCCCCGATTTACGGGGACAGTGTTATGATTGTGGCACGTCTGCTCTACTCTGTCTCTCTTGCTGCAATCAGCAGATGAGATGCACCTGGTGACTGCTGCAGTGCAGTGCAATCTGTGGCATTCCAAGCACCTGTGTCTTCCCTGATATATACTGACTCTGATAAACAGACGGTGCCAGATTTTTGAAAGCCATCGTGTGAGTAGATATCCAGCGTTCCTTCCTGACTGATCGTTGTTTTGACCTTGCCTTGCCTCTTGGATTTTTGCCTCTGCCTGCCCCTTGTCGGACTGTTTGGATTTTGGTTTTGACCCTGTTTCCTGCATCTGATTTATGCCTCTGCCTGCCCCTTGCCTGACGTCTCTTGTTCCAATCATTGACCCTGTTTCTGTCCCTGGATTATTGAATCAGCCTAGCCCTTGGATTATTCAGCCAAAAGTCACCGGTCTCTCTCACCTGCGCTGTGGAGATCCCTGCCTTCTACCCACTGAGGTTTCCTCGCTGGGTTTCAAGTTTAACCCAAGACAAGAACAGGTTAGTGACTTTTCTGATCCTTGCAAGATTTGGAGAAACTACAAGTCACTAATCCTTCTTTCTGCTTCAGTGATTCCTGGAAGCTGTGTGGAGTTTAACCTGAGTGATGTTTTCCTGTGGCTGAATAAACTTTTTAATCTTTCAGTTCTGTGTCTGGCTGAATCTTGGGTCCGTCTTTTTCTAATTCGTAATAGAAAAATCTGGCCAAAAATGGACTCATCGCCAGCACAGCAGTGGCGCATCCACATTGATGAGACCCTTTCCTGGCTGGGTTCCGGAATGGAGGAAATAATTTCCACATTACGTTCTGGCAATCCTGTCTCCAAGCCGCCACCGTCACAAAATAACCACGCCCAAGTGACACAGACAACAGCAGAGGTAAGGGAGCCATGCCTATCTCCGCTTGAGATGTTCAGGGGAGACCCAGACCAGTGTCGAGCTTTCCTAACTCAGTGTGAGATTCATTTGGAGCTTCAGCCGTCATACTTTCCCACTGAGCGCTCCAAGGTGGCTTTTGTTATATCTCTGCTGGCAGGAAGGGCGAAGCAGTGGGGTACTGCTGAATGGCAGAACAGGTCTGCATCTTGTAACTTCTATGAAACTTTTTCCAAGGAACTCATTCGAGTTTTTAATCCTGTTCTTCCAAGTCGTGAAGCCGCAAGAGGCTTACTGTCCCTCAAACAGGGTGATCAGCCTGTCTCGTCCTATATAATTGACTTTCATTTGCTGGCCGCAGATAGCCGTTGGAATGAGGCAGCACAAATGGATGCATTTAAGCAAGGACTGAACGCAGACATCAAGGATGAGTTAGCGACCCGTGACTACCCCTCCTCCCTGAAACAGCTCAAGGATCTTGCTGCTCGCATAGATGTTCGGCTAGCAGAGAGAAGGAGGGAGAAGCGACATGAGGTGGGTCGTCCTCATTTCAGGGTCCGGCACACCTGCGTGAAAGAAGGAGCCGGTCACCTCTCACTGAGGAGAACGATGATTGTGAGCCCATGCAGTTGGGCAGAACCAAGATTACCCCTGAGGAGAAAGATCGTCGGAGGAAGTTCAAGCTCTGTTTTTATTGTGGAAAGAAAGGACATTTAGCACTCAGATGTCCATTAAAAGGACAGGCTCAGCAGAGGAAGGGAGGTCTCTACTGAGCCGAAGCCAGCTAACTGCCTCCTCCTTCTTGTTTCCTGCTGTTTTCAAACCTCTTCCATGTCTCTCCAGGGGGCCGTGTTTATTGATTCAGGAGCAGACACTGAATTCATGGACGAAACATTCGCAAATAAGAACAGCATAAAACTCATTCCGTCAGCTGACACACGAATCGTGCTAGCATTGGATGGTCACAGCATGAACAATTCACACCTCAGGACGGAGGAGATTACCTTAACAGTTGGAGGTAATCATCAAGAAAAAGTAACTTTCATGATCATTAATTCACCTGAACTTCCTGTAGTCTTAGGGGCCTCCTGGTTGCAGAAACACAACCCTCACATTGACTGGAAGAAGAAAGAGATTCTGGGTTGGTCTGAGTCATGTTCTGCTGCCTGCCTTTTGTCTGCTGCTATGGAGGTCAGCGTGGAGAATCAGGTCCAGGAAACATACCCGGATTTATCCAAGGTACCGCAAGAATACCATGACTTAAAGGAAGTGTTTAATAAGATCAAGGCCATAGCTCTGCCACCCCACAGACCATATGATTGTGCTATTGATTTGCTTCCTGGCACTTCACCCCCCAAAGACAGGCTTTACTCGTTGTCTGGTCCAGAGCACAGGGCCATGAAGAAATATGTTGATGAGGCATTAAAGGCAGGACAAATTCAAACTTCTTCCTCTCCTGCAGGTGCTGGTTTCTTTTTTGTTGGGAAGAAGGATGGTTCGTTGAGACCATGCATTGATTATAGAGGCCTTAATGAGATAACAGTTAAAAATAGATACCCCTTTCCACTCATGAACACAGCTTTTGATCAGATCCAGGGAGCCAAGATATTTTCTAAGCTGGATCTAAGGAATGCTTATCATCTGGTCCGAATCAGAGAAGGGGATGAGTGGAAGACAGTTTTTAACACGCCTACGGGCCATTATGAATACAAGGTCATGCCATTTGGACTTACTAACGCTCCTGCAGTTTTTCATTCATTGGTCAATGACGTTCTAAGAGACATGGTGGGTCAATTCGTGTTTGTCTACCTTGATGACATATTAATCTATTCTCAAGATCTGGATACCCACAGGAAACATGTCAGAGCTGTTCTCCTGCGTCTTCTGCAAAACCAGTTGTTCATCAAGGCAGAGAAATGTGAGTTTCACACCACTACTACATCCTTTTTGGGCTTCATCATTTCCCCAGGTCAAGTGATTGCCGATCCCTCTAAAGTAAGGGCCGTCTTGGAATGGCCTGTCCCCACTGATCGTAAGCAGCTTCAGAGATTTCTGGGATTCGCAAACTTCTATAGGAGGTTTATTAGAAATTACAGCCTGGTTGCTACTCCCCTGAACGCTCTTACCTCTTCCGAGACAAGATTTGTATGGAATAAGGATGCAGAGAAGGCCTTCAACAGGCTAAAGGAACTCTTCACGTCAGCTCCAGTGCTACGGTCTCCTGACCCAGAAAGACAGTTTATCGTGGAGGTGGATGCCTCAAGCACTGGGGTTGGAGCCGTGTTAAGCCAGAGAGGTGAGGATGATCGTGTTCACCCATGTGCCTTCTTCTCAAGGACTCTGTCACAGGCTGAGCGGAATTACGACGTGGGAGACAGAGAGTTGCTGGCCGTCAAGTTGGCATTGACGGAGTGGAGACATTGGCTGGAAGGGACTAAGACGCCATTTATGGTGTGGACTGACCATAAGAATTTGGAGTACCTGAAATCAGCAAAACGGCTGAACCCCAGGCAGGCAAGATGGGCTCTGTTTTTTGGTCGTTATAATTTCTCCCTGTCTTACAGGCCAGGGAGTAAAAATGGCAAACCTGACGCCCTATCCCGGATTCAAGAGCCCGCAGAATCTCAGTCTGCAGGTGAAGAGGAGTTTATCCTTCCTGAGGTCGTCAGGTTGTCTGTGTCCAGAGTTGAGGGGGAGAGGGAGGTCCAGGAGGCCATCAGGGATCTGCCTATCCCACCATCATGCCCACCGGACCGCTGTTTTGTTCCCGAACGCCTTGTGCCAAAGGTACTGGAGTCTTTTCATTGCTCTCGTCTCGTTTGTCATCCTGGAATCAGCAGAACGATTCATTCTGTACAAGCTCAGTTTTGGTGGCCATCGCTTGTGAAGGATGTCAAAGACTATGTTTCTGCATGCACTCAATGTTGTCAAGCCAAGTCTTCTCGTCGCCCCCCTGCGGGGTTGTTGCACCCATTGCCCATTCCCCCTCGCCCATGGTCACACATTGCTATGGACTTTGTAACAGGTTTACCGATGTCAAATGGTCACTCTGTTCTACTGACAATAATTGACAGATTTTCCAAGATGGTTCATCTGGTGCCCCTGGAGAAGCTCCCATCTGCAAAGGAGTAGGGTGAGATATTGACCAGAGAAGTTTTCAGGCTCAATGGAATACCTACTGACATTGTTTCCGATAAAGGACCCCAGTTTGTGTCACGTTTTTGGAAGGAGTTCTGTTCTTTGTTGGGAATTTCTGTTAGTCTCTCTTCAGGGTTTCATCCTCAATCTGATGGCCAAACAGAGAGAGCCAACCAAGAAGTGGAAACCAAACTTCGCATTTTATGTGAGTCAGACCCAACCAAGTGGTCACAAAATTTACCCTGGGTTGAATACGCCATGAACTCTTTGCAGTCAAGTGCCACTCGTTTGTCCCCTTTCCATGTTGTGTTTGGTTTCCAGCCACCCATGTTTTCCGTACAGGAGAAAGAGGCTAAAGTTCCGTCTGCCCAAGCAGCTGCCTTAAGATGCCAAAGAATATGGAGAAAGGCCAGGAGGTCAATGATCAGAATGTCACTGGTTCAGTCAAGAACAGCCAACCGGAGACGGATCCCTGCCCCTAAGTACCAGGTGGGGCAGAAAGTTTGGCTCTCCGCCAAAGACCTACCGTTACGGATAGAGTCCCAGAAGTTGGCACCCCGATTTGTTGGACCTTTCCCTATCTCCAAGATCATCAACCCTGTCTCTGTACAGCTGAGATTGCCCAATTCCATGAGGATTCACCCCACGTTCCACGTTTCTCAGGTCAAGGCCTCCGTGGAGCTCGGTTTTGTGATTGTGAAAAAAAATGTTGCGTAGACTGTTATTACAGTAGCTGGGTAGAAAGTGCGAATGAGCATTTTGCGCTCAACAACAGCTGTTATCGTAGCTGGTCTTGCTGCTGTTGACGTTACAGACAGAGTAGAAGAGCTGAGCGCCCTTGCCTTGGACTGGGCTGTCCTTGCAGTGATAAAGGTTTGCTTTGCAGAAAGAAACATTAGTCTTGACAACATATGCTGTGCTCAGGTAAAATAAAATAGGGCTGGGATGTGTTTTGTTTTACTAAAGTGAGGACCCAAATGTAAAATAAAGGGTATCTGAAACACAAATCTTTTTTGTTAAAATGTAATTTAAACATTCTATTGTTTCGGAAGGGATTTTGATTATATTGTGTCTCTGTTTTAGAATAGTGAAAGACTGATAAAATAGGAGACAGAAGGAAAATGGAAAGTGATAGAAACAAAAAGAGTGAAAGACCAGATAAAATTGTAAAGTTAAAGAGAGAGAGGAGGAAAATAAACTAATAGAAAAAAAGAGTAAAGCTAAGAGGAGGGAAAGAGCAAAAGAGTGTTAGAAAAAGGAGGAGAGGAAAGAACCCAGAGATTTCTGCTACAATTACTTTGTTTTATAACTCTTAGGAAATGCTAACAGTGTGGACAGACACTTTCCTGCTATTACACTTGATTTGTATTGTTTTAACTATGAATAAATATTTTAAAATAAATGAAACCATAACCATACCAATGTTTTCATTATTGATAACATTTAATTCTTTTTAACTGGAAATGTCCCTGGATTTGATTTCAGACATCTGGTCACCTTACAATAAGGGGGCAAATACTTTTTCATACCCCTGTATGTTCCACAATTTAATTTTTTGTGATATCAGACAATTGTTGGCTGTGTGTGTTAATGTTTTCGATATGCACTTTTTTATTTGAAATCCAAAATATTAAAAAAAACACCTAAGTGAGTGATTGATTTTATTGTAGCAGCCTTATTAAACTCTTTACACGAGACACACACATAAGGACGTTTGCAGACGCAAACACATGTTTTAATATGTGTACACCCACCTGTTTAGGAGCAGTCAGAGCAACTTCCAGGGCAACAACAAAGAACGACGGGGGCTAAACGAAGCAGGAAAGGCCGACACAGAGAGACAGAAGAAAGCAGGTTAAATAGTGAAAGTGTATGATGAAGGACTTGGCATCACTGGTGCCAACCCTGGCTCCCAGGAGACCGGCGATGAATTACAGAAATGAGATCTCAGACAAATGCCAAGCTTTTGCAAAGAGCAGCGAGAATGGCTGGGGCCCCCTGGAGAACACAGTGATTAGAAAGGGGAGGGCAGGGGTCTGCCAAGCCCCTTACAGGGAGTGTGGTGTGTGTGTGTGTGTGTGTGTGTGTGTGTGTGTGTGTGTGGTGTGTGTGTGTGTGTGTGTGTGTGGAGGGGTGGCATTGGGACAACAACCATGTCACAGAACATGACCCTGAGGTGCAGCCATCAGACAGCCAATATGGTGAGTTAAATACCGCTGCTGCATCAGAGCGGAAGGGCTTCAACTGCCTCCAATCAAGCAGGTTTCTGTTCACCTAATGAGCTTAATTAACTAGGCTTAGTTTACATGTTTTTGTCTCTAAAGTGCGAACTGGCTGCATTTAACTGAGGTGCAGAGTTTTGTTTTTATTTTGGCTGTGCATAGAGAAATATGGTTGAACCCATCCACTTTAAAAAGACATAACCATTTTTTCTTACTATCCTCATTAAATCGGACTATATTTTACCTGTTTTAGGTCATTTAGCATTACTCAATGCTATATACTAATCCTATACTATATACTATACATATTTCTATATGCTAAATGTCAGAATAATCAAAGAACCTCTCTAAACAACTTTTTTTTTTACTTTCTTTAAACTGTATGACTTGGATCAAACTTTTTTACAAACACTTCTCTTTATAGTGTGCTGTAATTTGGGTCAAATATTTCCTGATAGAGCTAGTGGAACTTCTAGGGTGCGTGCCTTGCTCACACACACCGTTTCAGTTCTGCCCTCAATTTTTCAATGGGAATGAGATCAAGCCTTTGTGATGGACATTAAAACATTGCTTTTGTTGAATTGTGTTCTCAGGCATTCCTCAACCAAAAATCTGGTATTTGTCCCTGTGTGCATTTGCAAACTGCAATCTAGTTTTTTTTTTTGTTGCTTTTGGCATAATAGCTACTTTGTCTTTGCTGGGACCCAACCATAGGTTACAACATTAAAGGCCAGTAAGAACTGTTTAAGGAACTTTTGAAATAAATCGCGTTCACCTACTTCCAGCAAAGCCAGGAACAGGAACAAGAGGGGTAACAGCGGACGTCCCGTGACATCACTATTTGAATAAAAACCCCGAGCACCAACAAACAGACCTCTTCCATGCAGGTCCCCTGCGGAACTGGAAGGGGGAAACAGCGCGCTAATATCTCTTTGCTGGCAAACAGACATGACTCTTCAACTTGGATCCAGAGTGACTACGAACACATGCAATAAAGTTAAATAATGATTTTCTGTTCAAGTATCCTGCATTCATTCTTATAAAGGGTTTAAAGAAACAAGCTTGACTTGACTTTTCTTCTGAGGCTTCCAGGAAATGCCCTAATGGAAGCAGATTTCCCCCACGGCCTGGGAAAGGACCGGAGACCGCATCGCACGCCGTCCTGCGTGCCTGTCCAGGTAGCGAGAGCTACCCCGCCGCATCGCGGCCACTCAAGGAGCCAAACATGCTTCCACCTAAAGCCCTTTCCCACAGCTACTGAGGTTAGCCCACTGAGGTTACGCCCAGGACAACTTTTCCTCAGCACAGTTCACGTAAGAAGTAGTGTTTGGGCAGAGATTAGTTTAGAGTGAAATAATATAAACAATGTTCGTTTTATGACGTTTGGTTTTGTTTGTGTTGAGAACTCAGCTATTTTAATGCTAGTAGATTAGCTGCTCAGTGCTCAGTTTACATGTTCTGTGTTTGTGTTTTTAGAGTTAAGACAAACTTTATTTAAACGGTGATTTTTAAACACAAAAGATCGGCCATACGCATGCATTTCATTTCAACCCTTTTATTAGTGGTATTTTAAAGGTGTGTGTTTGATTCTGATGATAAGCAAGTTTCTTTTGTTAGCTCCAACTGCTAACAGCTAAGAACACATGCTTGCCTGCTATGAGTTAGCTAAAGATCATTTACCCAGAAAGGTTGTTAGTTTTCAATCTAGGAAATAATATTTCCCTAAATATTATTTTACTAAACTTGATAACTAATTAAACACCATTAAGACCCATTTATCCAGAAAGATTTGGCTCTTATTCAAAATAATATTTTCTCAAACATTATTTTAATATTTCTTTAAATATTATTCTAATAAATAATGGCAGCTAATTAAACACCGTTGAGAATTGGTCATCCAGAAGGTTGATTTTATTCACCAAATCCTTTTTTTTATGTTTTATCAAAATGTTTTATCAGATCTTGCATTGTGAATGGTTATTTGAAGGTATACCAATTATTGCCTAAATTGGTTCAAAGACTAATTTAACTTCATTTCCAGATTCTTCAAGATAATCCTTGGTTCTCAAACATAAATAACATTGCATGGTAATGTTGCATCACTCTTTCGGCCATGGTTTTCAACCATCTTTGATCAGCTTGTTTATATTGTACGTAGCCCATTAGTCTTCCTTATTCTTTCATTTTGCTTTGGTAGTTTAGTTGGATTGTTTTAGTATAGCTAAGAGTTGTTGATTGAAATATGTTTGACTTTGAGTTGACTTATTTTTGTTAATAAATTCTTGTATTTTAAGAAATTGTGTGAATTCATTCTGTGTGTGTGCAGAGAGTTTTGCTGTTCAATAATGCCAGAGCTTGGCTCATCCCTTTCAATTTTGTCCTAATACCACCGCCTTATTGGGCTGGTATTCACAGGACAACCCTTAACAGACCGAAATATTATTTAATAAAATATTAAGGTATTAATATTAAATATTAAATAATATATTCATATTCATAATCACAACATCTTTAAGTGGCCTTTCAGCCAATGTTGCTACAGGACTCGATGTGGATAATGACACTCTTTTAACAGCTACAGCCAGCAACTTCACAAGGTCCTTGGCTTTTGTTCTGGGGTTGATGTGCACACTTCCCACCAAAATACGTTTATCTCTTGGCCACAGAATCCATGTCCTCCCTAAATAGTATGATGTCTGGACTTGTGTCTATGTGTCTATATATGCATATTATCATTTGAACAGATGAACACACCATCTTCAGGCGTCCATCTTGAAATTGTACCCAAGAAGACTTGTAAGAGTCAATAATTTTCTCCAAGATCTTGGCTATTTCCATGATGTAAATTCAATTCAGTTGATCCATATAGCACAAATTTACAACACCTGTAGCACTTTACACAAAAGTAAATTCAATCTAAACATGCACACACATCCCAAGTTAAGTACTTACATTTCAAACTGATCCTAGCTATCAAACAATGCAGCTTATTTCAGTTTATTATTCAAATTGGATAAAAATGTTTCTATCTTATGAAACCCAACAGATTGCAATGAGTCACTGACTTGCTGTCACAATCCTGAGGTGTTGGGTTTTTGATTTTCTGTTGTGTGTGTATTTTTACCATTTCTTTGCTGTTTATTTTGTTATTTAGGTCTTGCTTTCTTTAGTTTATGTCTCAGTGCTCATTCTGTTAGATGTTTTCCTTATTAGTTAATTTTTTGTATTTAGTTTTCTATTTTATTTTTGTGTTCTTTGTACTTTAGATTTTCCTTTATATCTCAGTGAGATAATTCCCCCTGGGTTTCTTTGTATTTCTGTTTCTGCTCTGCTCTGGCTAATTACTCTCTCTGCTTCAGCTGCTCGGCCTTCTCTCTGCCTCAGCTGCAACTTATTGTCTCTAATTACCTTATCTGGTTTGTCAATTTATATAGGATCACTAGTTCTCTACTTGATCCTTCCGTTGCAATGCCTGATTTTTCCTAGCTGGTCTATGCTGTTCCTTGTCTGACCTCCACGTCCAGTTCTCCCGGTGCCTGTCTGTAAAATTTTGGAGGTTTTTTTCATTAAATCTTTTAGACTCACCATGCTGCTTCCACGGCCCTGTATGCATGTTGGTCCACCTACTATCGCTCAGTTAATGACACTTGCAGCATTCTTTCCTCCAAAGAAGCAGTGTCTTTCAGGTGCTACCTCAAAAGTGTGCCTCCTCACAAATGTTGTGAGTTGATGCTTACAAAGCCATGACAACATTGTGTGGGCTTTAACACCTTGTTGAAAGTCATAGTAATCTTAGCAATCTTATGTAAACATCTGACTTTAAAAAAAGTAATATGCAATTCTCCCAAAAATTCCCTCTATCATTATTTTGGTATTCAGGAAAGAGAGAAACAAAAAGGAAAAGTTTAATTAGGTTTAGTAAAGGTTTTAAAAAACTGCAGTCTGTGTTACATAAAATTATTTACTAAGGATGGGTTAATCATATCAGAATGGGAGCGGTAATCAAAGAGAAACCTTTCTTAAATAATTGCCGTATTTCGGGATGGGTCTCACATATAAGTGGAAGTTAAGATCTAATTACCATCCCCGGGAGGGGCATAAAGAATTGGACTTTTACTAGAATCAATATTATTTAAAAAAAATAAAATTAATTTCTAAAATCGTAATCATTGCTGAGAGATGAGGTAATGGAAGGCTGAACAGACGTATGGCTCTATGTAAATCTGGCTACTAGAATTTTCTTATTATCCTTTATTAATGATGGGAAACATGCTGTTACAGCTTAAGTATTTTTTCAGAATAAATACTCCTCCAGATGTGTAAAGCAGATTTTAGCTGCTTTAAAGTATGTTGCTCTGAATTAAACCAGTGAGACTGATTATCTTCTTCATCAAGGGGGCTACATTGTCTAATTCTACATGCATTGAAGTAGTAACACTATGAACAAGAACATCAATGTGTGAGGGGGTAGAAATTAGGTTGCTCCCCTCTGCTCTGTTCTGTGTTAGGAAACTAAAAATGGAACCGATTTTGTTGTTATAGTATTGTCTGATAAACATCTACTATAATGTAATGTATGTCAGGGGCTGTGAGTGAATTGAATTGAATTTTGTTAACTTGGTTAGATTAAACTCAAAGGTTATTAAAATGGTAAGTAAGGACAGGATTATGAGGAAATACTGTTATTCATTCAAACTTAATGCCATAGAAAACTCATGTTCAATGCATCACTTTGTTTTATATGTCCACAGTAGAAGTAGTATTTATTTTTATGAGATTTTCATGATTTACTCCTTGTATGTTGATTTTTACCTGTGTAATTTGGGCCATGGGTAAGACACTGTCTGACTACTTGCAGAAGCAGCAAGAAAGTAGCTACAACTCTGCTTCCTGGTTTGGGCTCTGGGTTGTCCATCCAAAGTGATATGGAAGCTGTCCCTCCAAATCAGACCAGGTTTTCCAGTAAATGTTTGCCAGTTATCAACAGAGCAATGTTTACACCACCAAACCAACCAGTGGTCGACTCACTGCATGTGGCTAAACATGACGTCACTGGTCAAATCCGACTCTGTTTTGACAAACTTAAACACCAAAAAAACACAAATAGTAACTGCTGAACCATGGGCTAGGATCTAGTACTAGGCCTCTTACATACTGTCACCTTACCAGCCGGAGGTCTTACCTGTGGAGGCTCTACTGGATGGATCCTACTGGGAGCTACTCGCAGTGGCTCAATACTGGCAAAGTGGCCTTGACTATCAACTGGCTTTTTAACAGCATGGAGCCAGGCCTTCAATTCTGACAGCGTTCTCGTTAGGGCAGTAACTATATATATGATGCATTGATCAGGAAAGAGGAGAGGCTGAGGCAATGAAAGGAGACCAAAACTCGCCAGTCTAGTACAACAGCTTAAGCTAAGCTGGTGACTCTTAAACACACCATGAAAAACCATGCAAAAATGAAGGGCTCCCAAATGTGAAGTGCAGCAAAAGAAAGCACAAATAGCAACTAGATCAAGTTGGGGGGGATCTGTAAAAGCTCAGAATTCCACCCTATTCAACAGGAAACAGGAGGTTACTCACAGTAACCTTGGAGTCATAATTTATTCTAAGTTCAGTAGCTAGACTGGCTGTGCTCTTTGTCTTCTGTCAAAACCAACCTGCAGCATACAGAAATCTAGATGGGAATGTAAATATGAAGTAAAATTAATTCAAGAATCAAGAAATTGTTATTCTGCATGAAACGTAATAAAAACATCATGAATAAAGTACCATTATCAGAGATAATTAAAGTGATTTGGTTTAAATACTTTCTGCCCTGCATAAGTAAAACTGAGCATTTCACAGAGACAATGCTTCCGTTAAGACCTTCTGCTCTTTTAAACATATTAATCCAATTTCAGCAACACTGAGATCTCTTTTTTTCAGCTACTTTATATACTCAGTACAATTACACATATTGGCTGTGCTGACAAGTGTTTATATTAAACATCACCATATGCTCTTAAAAATGTGTGCATTTAAAATCAAGTACACACAAAGTTTCCTGTTACTGACACATGCCTAAACATGGAACCCTATTCAATCATGCTCTCCTCCTTTAAACTTAAGAAAAGTCCAGCAGGATAACCTTTGCTCTCTTCATTGACTTCTGTTAAAATAAAAATTTGTGGTCTTCGTTCTGCAGATCCAGTGCTGCTCACTGCCCATGGTGTCCATGTCATAACAGACCTAGATTAGGTAGTTGGGATTATATTTTATTTACATTTCTTTGTAGAAAGTATAATGATAGCGCCATATCTAATATAATGTACAATATAGAGTAAGTATATTTGGATGGATGGACTGATGGAAGGATGGATGGATGGATGGATAAAGACATAAGCCAGATTCCCTGAGATTAAATTTTCTCTCAGTGGAAATACTAAGTCAAATGGGAATTTTATTTCAGCGCCTGCCTGAGGGGGATCTATATCTAAGCCAACAGAAATTATATTGGAGTCTGAGATGACAAATGGAGACCTTGAATAACACAATTATTTATATCATATTTAGAAAATGGTAAAATTAATTTCACTGCAGTGCAATGCTTTAGAATCTTACAGCTCATCCGGCTGCAGAAATGTTGATGTAATTCATTTTTAATTTCACTAGGAAAACGTTTACCATCATGTGTCTGTCTTTGTTGCTTTGATCCACTAGCAATCAAAATAAATACAAAGTCTGAAAAGCAGAGGAAGTGCGTGGCCGTCCCGGGTTCGAGTCCCTACCCCGGAGAGCTATGATGCATGTCTTCCCCCTTCTTTCCACTTACTTCCTGTCTGCCTGCTTAGAAAGAAAGACCACTAGTGCCGAAAAAAAAAAAAAAAAAAAGGACGGGGGTGTATTTCCACACAAAGATGTTCTACTTTGAAAATTTGGCTTAGTCTTTGCAGCCCAGACTCATGATCTGGGAAAAAGTCTATGCTTTTAGCCCTTTTGGGTGATGCTTTTTCAGTTAATAAAATGTAGTTTGTAGTTAAACGTACTTTATGTATTCTTTATACTATACACAAAATCTTCACTCACTGTCTCTGTGATGAATTCAACATATGAAATGCATTTTCTTGGACCTGAGACAGTTTTTAGTAAAATCTTAGAACAGCCTAAGAAGATGTAGACATGACACATGAAATATTCTCAATATGGTGTTACACCTGATAATTTGATAATTTTTCTTTGTGAAAGGGTTTTTTCTTAATATCAGTTACCTCAATATAAGTTCAATAAGGTCTTTATATCCAAACTCTGATAAAATGACACGGAGTTTTCTTTAATTAGTTTTCTTTGAAACGGGCCTAGACTACTGAAGGACCGCATGCACTGAGCAACTTTCCATCACATCCCTTTTGCTTTTAATTTTAAAGCTGTTGTCACATTGTTTCTTATCTTGCCACGTGTGTTGTCGTATCTAAAGAGGCAAATTATATCGGTCAAAATGTAAGGAACTTAAGCAGATTTTGTGAAACATCAAGTCATTTTAGTTTTATAAAGAATGTGTCACTTATCATGGTCCCCTGCTATGTATAGTGTGGGTTTTGGGATGAAAGGAGTAAAATGTAGAGTATGTTATTGTGTCAATACATAGTGATATACTTTTGCGGTGGTGCCACCATATAATGTTTTTTTTTCCTCTTCTATTCTTCATAATTAACCGACCATCTCGGGATGAAAGTGCAAAGCTCTATAAACAGGCTATGACAGCCTCCAAGTGGTTAAATATGCTCAGAAATGAGAAAGTAGGTAGAACTACCCCACCATATAGGCCACTCCAAGCATTTAACATGCTGAAATAAGTGAATCTTCATCAGCGCAAACAAAGCATCTGCATAACCTAGCATGACAATAAATGTTATTATTTGGTCACATCTGAGAAGCTTTTACATAAACAATGTAGCAGTGGATCCTTGTGTTATATATATATATGGTGTCTCTGAGTAGCAACACTGAATTGTTTCACATGTTCAAAACATCTGAGGCAACCTAACTTAGCTGGAGATCACAGTATGCATACTACAATATCAGTTGCAAATGCATGAGAGTTATTTACTTAAAACAACAGATTTCTGTTCATATTTCTAACTTTGCTGTTCGTTTTTTGTGGGCAGATCTTGGTTGCCAATAGCAACGATGTTTAAACTGAATACATTTTGATTGATTTTTAATCTGTTTGAATAACTGGATTAGAACCTCCTCATCGTGTAAAGCGCTTTGAGATTATTTTGTTTTGAATTGCCATGTTTGAATAAAATGGAACTGATTGGAAGTTATAATTTTTCAGCGGAATTAACATCAGTTCTAGTCTGTATAAGCATCATAGGTTAACTGACAATTATGTGTCTTCTACGCTTTGAATACATGCAGAGGGGGTCAAAAAAGTGTTTCTACCAGAAGACAAGTACATACCCTTTCTTTATAATTGCACTTTTAAGAAGAAAAGATTGATATGCTTTTTTTTGCATCAGTTAAATTAAATTAAATAAGGCGACAGAGTAATTCTGGGTTCTGTAGCAAATGTTGAACATGATAACCAGCTCTGGCCTTCCGTGCTTTTATAGTCTGCAATAAAATCTTCAGCTCCAGGCCTCAGTAATCTTGAATAAAGCTTCATATCCCTCTAAATGTATTTTTTTGCATGTTCTTTGGTGCTCACTAGTTAAAATACAGGCACAAATTCTGTGTGGAACTAGACCAAAATGAAATAGTACAGCCCAGGCTCCTGATCCCTTCCATATGTTACCATATAGATATCAAGCCATTGATTAGAAGAACACTGTCATCTAGTTGGCAGGGATTAGGCTGCTGGCTTTGGCACTGAGTCAAAAACTAATTCACATGCTAATGTCTTCCAGATCAGGTCTCGCCCCTAAACTGGTTCTCCTTATTGACTTGATTTCCTGATTGGACAGATGGCCACCTTTCAAAATCCCAGACGTCTGTTTGTGTTTTGGCATGGGGTACTGGTGGTGAGGGGCTGTTAAAAATGGGGAGGCGGGTTGTTGAGGATTCCCAGGCTTATGAATAAACAACAATTATCTAGATAAACAACAACATTATCTGGTGTGTGAACCTTGACGACTATCTATTATAGCCATTACTGTCACATCATGTGCTACAGTTGGTTTTTAATTGCTCTTATTCGACATTGAAAATGGGTATGTTAGTGTGGTGGGCTGGGTTAGTGGGAGGGGGCAACTCAGACACTGTATCAGTCGACACTTAATTGATTTGTCCTCGTGCATGCCAACACCATAGTCAATACAGTCAAGTGTGCTGAAACCCATCAAAGCAGAGCGAGAAGTGAAGGCACGAGCACCGAGGATAAAACAGCTGTGTTCTACAGAGAGAAAAAAAGAGGAAAAACATGATTTCCATTTCAGCCACTCCTTCTCCTCCCCCTCACACTTCTCTCCCTCACCTCTTGCTCTGCTCTTTCTCCCTTCTGTCTAGCTCTCACTTTTTGTGCCTGGAAGCAGTCTTTCTCTGGAGACTTTCTCTGCAGTTGTGTAAGGAGAATGTCAGTCTTGTGTAGTTAGAAGTGTATGAATTTCCAGATCTGTGTGTGTGTGTGTGTGTGTGTGTGTGTGTGTGTGGTGTGTGTGTGTGTGTGTGTGTGTGTGTGTGTGTGCTTGCACTCCTGCCTCCACAAAAATGTCCCCTGGATGTGCTCATTAGCAAAACAGAAGTGCATACGGTTCCCCAGAACACAGCATTCTGGGTACCGCCACTGTTTATCTCAGATGTTGAGTTCATAAGCAACTAATGAACAGATTCAGGCACTGGTCAGGGCACAAACCTTAGTGTCTTTATGAGGACACCCACAGAAAGTTGCTGCTTATCATAACCATCTTTCATACTGGTGGGTGACTGAACTCTTAATGGGCCAAAATGTTAACACTAAAGCATCTTTACTAAGGTATATACCCGAAAGTTGCACTGATGAAGGCACATGCCTAGCTATACACACACCCAGTCAAATGAGAAAGGTAGGGACTTTGTTGCCTTTCAAAACATAACAAAAATGCAGCTTAATGTTTTAATTGCTCAACATAAATCAGAGAATGTATTCACCCCAACCCCACATCCAGACACAAAATTCCTTATATGTGCAAAAGAATAAAGTAATAAAGTAAAGTGAGCTACTGCTTCTAATAAGTAAGAACACTTTATTAATCTCACTTGAGGCTCATTTGATGTTTAAATAAGATAAAATGGAGTAAAATCAACTTTTAGATTATATACACTGCTATTAATTGCCCCACTGGTAGCGGCACAGTGGAGCTTGCTGAGCTGCATGCAGTGTTGCTTTTAAGGCAAAATGAGAGCATCCCTAAACTACAGTTAATACGGAAAAGGAGACGGCGACTCCGTGCAGGAACAATATGTACAATGTTTTTATTTGCAAATCTTCAGCATCCCCGAGTGTAACAGAAAAAAGTAGTTATACAATGCGTGTTTAGTGTTTTTACAAACATAAATAATGTTCATAAAGGTAGGTTCCCCATCTTTGCTGCCGTTCTTGTTGCTTCTATTGTCTGCAGCTCCAACCCGCCTACAGGTGACGTTACGGATCTTGCAGAAGAACCAAGTATTCTGCGGTGCCTGAGTTGAGCCAGAGTTTGCATTTTGGAACCTCTTTTGGTTGGTGGAAACAGGCATTAGCATTTCAAAATAAAATTCGGGAACCGGAACGGGCTCCAAACCGCGTTGGTAGAAAAGAGGTATCTGACACAGGGCCGACATGGATAGCTAAAGTGAAAAAACAAGGAAAATAACCTACTTAGATGATTAATACACATTTTTTTAAAGCAAGTGAAGCAAAGTAAATAGAATTTTATCAGCAATAGTGGTCAAAACAATATACATAACAACTATATTTTAGAGCCAGAAAACATACAAAATTTGAAGATATGAATTCTAAAAGTAAAGCAAATAACAGTTACCCGTTTCACTGTTGTTCAAAGCAGATAAGTAATTTTTCAGCACCCTTATCTGACTCATATAATACAAACTTTTAGAGCCAGGCATATTTTTTTGTTTCCTGTCTGGTAGAGTTGCACTCAGAATTGTTTTCTGAGTGCCAAGGACAAGCTCAACAGATTTACTTTCACAAGTGGAGCATTACGGCTAAAGCTATAATGCTCTGCTCGAAAACTTAATTAGAAACTGCTTTGGGATTATTTCAAATGCAATGGACACAGAGATGGAAACAAAAGGGATAAAAAAAAAGCAAGAAAGAAGGAGAGAGAGGTGGGGCAAAATGTAAAAGTGAGAGAAGAAGAAAAGGATAGAGGAGAGAAAGAAGGATAAAGAGAGTACAAAATAACACCTCAGAAGACCGCTTCTGCACCTGCAGAAACGCATACGTAACAACAACAGTCTTATAGAAAGTACACGGTATTAGTGAATGCAAGATGTATTTAGTGGCAACCGCAGCTCAATATTGAGTATATAGGCGTATTTTAAAGTACCATTACAATATATGGTTGTTGACATAGCATAAGTAACACCAGAGTATGATTTTCTTTATTGTAAGCAGAGTTTTCCCATGGGGATGTAAGGACATGAGGATGTTTATTTGTCATTGTATTGCTACAAACAAATTTTGGTGACACGTAACGATAGTAACAGCAAAAAATATATAAAAAAAAACATTAAGATATATAAAACACTGCAGAAATAGAAGAACACAGGTTGACACAACACATAACACTTAACCTATACCAAATGCAATAAGTGATAATGCAGATAGTGTTCAGGTGGAGACTGCAATTATGTTGATGGATGTGTGGCTACTTATTGAAAACAGAGAAAAGGGTGGAGTGAACATTAATACTTTCTTCAAAGACAGACCTTCTACACTGCAACCAAATAGAAACTGAAAAATGTCCCATCTTTCATGTTAATTATAATCTGTTAAAGTGAGCATAATAAATAAATCACTCAAGAATTATAAAGAAGCATTTCTGACATTTACAAAAAAAAAAAACAATTGTGACCAAAATGGCCACACTTCTTTTCAATAACAGTCACAAATGATGGAGTTTGCCATTTTCTAAAACTGTTGACAATTAACTTTTGTAGAGCAGCAACCACAGCCTCCTACACACTGTTTGGCGAGGTGTACTGGTTTCTTACACTTTTTACACCTCCTGTTTAAGACTGGCCCACACATTCTTATTCGGCTTTAGGTCAGGTCAGGAAGTTGCCATGTCACTATTGTTTCACATTTAAGGCCTTTACTGCACTGGAGTACTTCCAAGCATGAGATGGAGCATTGTCCTTCATAAAAAACTGGGTTTTCTTAAAAGATGCAAACTTTTGCTGTACCACTGCTTCAAGAAATTCCTTACTAAAAAGGTGCATTGTGTTTGAGAATTGATTTTGAGTCCATCCTCAAACCGAAAAGGTCCAAGCTTATCTTTGAATATTATCAGTACCAGTACACTTTCTCTACCTTGCTGGAATCTGAATCGAAGAGGGAGCTATGTGCCCATTACTAATTTAGTCATGTCTGTGTAGTTTGGCTCTTCCACAAAACAGGACAGGACCAAACTACAATGAACAATTAGGTCTGCAGAGAGGATCATCGAGGCTGACCTTCCCTCCATTCAGGACTTGTACAGGTCTAGAACAGGTCTAGATTCAGGAAAAGGACAGCTACCCTTTCTGCAGACCCCACACACCCTGCAAACAACCCTTTCAGACTTTTACTATCAGATCAGTGCTACAGAGTGCTGTTTGCAAAAACCAGCCACCACAGGAACAGTTTCTTTCCCCAGGCTCTCTCTGATGAACACCTAACAGTCAGAGATCAATACCATGCATATGTACACAATTAAGCCATTTCTTTCTTTTTAAAAAAATAATATTCATATTTTTCAAAAATATCTTTATTTTCCTTTTATATGTCTGAAAAAAATCCCCTCATTGAGAGCAAACTTGGCAAATTAAGCTGATTAAAGCTGATTTGACAGAATTTGTTGTAAACTGGGGCAACATAAATAAAGTGAAATGACATTTACACCCTAATTTTATTCTTTTCTGTTCTAATGCATAACATACTATACATACTATACTATACTACTACTATATTTTTGATACTTTCTTTTCTAAACAATTATTAGAAAGGAAATGTGACGGTATGTGGTTGAGCAGGACCAAAGTAGCAACAGGACATCAGCAGGAGCATGGTGGATGAATATATTTTAATGTAAGAAATAATGAACTTAATGAGAACACAGCAACCAGGGAGACAGCAACGGCAACAGACGACCCGATAATAAAGGGACAGAAAACCGGAACTTAAATACAACTGAGGTGAAAAGAGCTACATGGAAAACATTTGGGTGCAATTAACCAAACACAAACAGGTGCGGATCATGACAGAAATTATGTGAAAAATAACTAGAATAGAAACAGAAACAGCATCAAACCTATGATAAAAAATTTAATAGAATATGTTTGCTATAATAAAAAATGTTGGCTCCTCTTCTTGTTGATCTAAAAGCAGCTGAACCTCACTGAAGACGAAGAAGTACAGCCTCATGCGCATGGTAGCACAATTATTAGTGCACTTTGGATCAAGGTTTTCCTGTAAGACATCTCGCATCAAAGGTTCCCTGCGTAGGAAACACCCAAATCTCTAAAACTCCATCTCCAGTATTTCTCCACATGACAGTGAACCCTACCAGTGAATAGATTTTAGAGTGTGAGATTAATGAGATAACTCTGCCTGAGACAGTACAATTCGCATTTACTTAGACTTTGCCTTTTCACAATACAACACTTTCATTTCATATAGAGGACAATACAAGTGCTTCTTTCTGGAAACATGAAAGATGTAGTGATTGATCAGAACCACAACACTGTGAAAAATATTTTGCAAATTTACAGTTTTTTTCAGTTTTTACTTATTTGTCATAGTTAAATGTTTCAGATTATCAAACAAGTTTTAACATTAGTCAAAGACAACCTGAGTAAATGCAAAAAGTTTTGATATATTGATTTTATATATGAAGAGAAAAAAACTATCCACACCAAAACCGGCTTTGTGTGAAAAAGTAACTGCCCCCCTTGTTAAATTATGGATTTAGTATGATTAATAACATTTATATCGTTCGGTTTCACAAGCTACAACCAGCCGATTACCACCTGATCTGTAGAATGAAGAAATGACTTAAATGCAAATACATCAAACACATCATAATCTGACATCTTAAAGCAGGCTAAAAGGTGTCATAGCAACACATCATGCCCTGATTTACAGAAATGTAAGAAAGGATGAGAAACAAAATAACACTTTGTAAAGGGTTCAAAAGCCATTTCTAAGGATTTGGGACTCCAGCAAATCACAGTGAAAGTCATGATTATAAGGTTTCTAACCTTACCTCTTTCAGAGTCAAAGGGGAAAGTTTTCAGCCCAGGATTTTCTCGAACAGGATGGAGAGCAAAATTAGTGGAAGTCCAAAGTAATTGTAAACTGAGTGGTTATGTTGGGACCCCACAGCCATGGTTACAAAATGAAAGACCAGTATGAACGTTTCTGGGACTTTCAAAATAAATTGCATTAACCTACTTCCAGCACAGCCAGGAAAAGGGGTAACAGCGGACTTCCCGTGACGTCACTGTCCAAATACAAGCACCGTTCTTGCTACATCCTGTCTCTTCTACGCGGGTCCCCCAGGGGACAGAGCGCACTAATGTCTCTTTGCAGGCAAACAGACATAACTCTTCAAACTGGATCCAAGAGTGTCCTACGATCACGCGATCATATGCGTTAAGTTAAGTACGAATTAATTGCTATTTGTGTATCCGGTATTCATTCATGAACGGGGGTAATTAAGGTACAATCATGGCTTGACTTTTCTCTCTGAGGTCTACAGAATCAAACTGTGTTCCAGAGAGTTCCCAGCAGAGACCCTGTCTCTACGACGCCGAGTGGAGCAGTTTTCCCGGTCTGAAGGAGGGACAACGGGACCGCATCACCGTGGTTACAGCAGTAACGTGCAGTTTGGCCGGCTGACAGAGTGAGCCGCCCCACCCCACAGCTACGGAGGTTAGCTGCAACTAACCCATTGTTCACGGTTCACCTAAGAGGTTAGGTTTGGGCAGAGAGAAGTAATTTAGAATGAAATAATCTAAACATTATTTTTGTTTTATGAAGTTTGGTTTTGTTTGTGTTGAAACTCAGCTAGTTTAGTGCTAGCAGATTATCTGCTCAGCACATGTGCTTATTTAAAACAAACTTTATTTAAAGGGTGATTTTAACCACAGAAGATTGGCCATAACGTTCTGTCCACGCTTATGCATTTTAACCCTTTTATTAGTGGTATTTTAAAGGTATATGTGTGATTTTGATGATAAGCTATAAGCTTCTTTTATTAGCTTTAACTGCTAAGAACACATGCTTGCCTGCTAAAGATCATTTACCCAAAAAGGTTGTTAGTTTTCAATCCAGTAAAATAATATTTCCCTAAATATTATTTTACCAAACTTGAAAACTAAGTAAACACCATTAAGCCCATTTCTCCAGAAAGATTTGGTTCTTATTCAAAATAATATTTCTTTAAATATTATTTTCCTAAATAAAGGCAGCTAATTAAACACTGTTGAGATTTGGTCATCCAGAAGGTTGGTTTTATTCAGCAAATCATTCTTAAAATATTATTTTATTAAAATAATATTAATAAAATAATATTTTAAAATAATATTGGGCTGCACGGCGGCGCAGTTGGTAGCACTGCTGCCTTGCAGCAAGAAGGTCCTGGGTTCGATTCCCAGTCGCGGGTCTTTCTGCACGGAGTTTGCATGTTCTCCCCGTGCATGTGTGGGTTCTCACCGGGTACTCCGGCTTCCTCCCACAATCCAAAGACATGCCTGTTAGGTTAATTGGTCACTTTAAATTGCCCTTAGGTGTATGAATGAGTGTGTGCATGGTTGTTTGTGTGTTGCCCTGCGATGGACTGGCGACCTGTCCAGGATGTACCCTGCCTCTTGCCCATAGACTGCTGGAGATAGGCACCAGCTCCCCCGCGACCCACTATGGAATAAGCGGTAGAAAATGACTGACTGACTAAAATAATATTTTATCTGATCTTGCATTGTGAATGGTTGTCTAAAGGTATACCAATTATTGCCTAAGTTGGTTCCAAGACTAACTTAACTTCACTTGCAGATTCTTCAAGATAATCCTTGGTTCTCAAACATAAACATTGCATGGTAATGTTGCATCACTCTTTTGGTCATGAATTTCAATCATCTTTAATCAACTTGTTTATATTGTACATAACCCATTATTCTTCCTTATTCTTTAATTCTGCTTGGTAGTTTAGTTGGATTGTTTTAGCATAGCAAAGAGTTTGTTGATTGAAATATGTTTGACTTTGAGTTGACTTATTTTTGTTAATACATTCTTGAATTTTAAGAAATTGTGTGGATTCATTCCATGTATGTGCAGAGTTTTGCTGTTCAATAATGTCAGAGCTTAGCTCATCCTTTCAATTTTCTCCTTATACCACCGCCTTATTGGGCTGATATTCACAGGACAACCCTTAACAGACCGAAATATTATTTAATAAATATTAAATTATTAATATTAAATATTAAATACTATATTCATGTTCATAATTACAACAGTTGGTTAGAATGATTCTCTTTGTTTACAGACAGGAGGAAAGAGTGCTGTTTAAACTGGAATGGCAGTGGGGACAGATGACAGGAGAGAGAGTTTACAGTGTTTGTGTCCAGCTGTCTGTGAGTCGTGTTGAAGGGCGTGCAGGCAGAGGTGAGGATTGCAGGCTGACCTGAGGTGAGGATCAGAGGTACGTCTGAGAAGGAAGACTAATACATGCCACATTCAGGCATGTCTCATACTTTCTTAAAGTGGATTGCAGGGGAGCCTTAAGGTAGAGCTCAGGAGCATGAATCTGAAGCACAAGGAGATAAGGAGTAATACACTTGGAACTAGAAAGCACATAGCAAAGTGAGCACTAAGTTTTACCAGAACCAAGGTTGACCTGGTCCCTTCAGGCAAAGAGAGGACATCCATCACATCACCAGTGTAGCCAGTATGCAGATGAGGATCAGAAGTGCAAGAACCTGAGAGCAACCACGTCCACCTAAGGAGAGCAGGAAGCAGCAGAAGGAGATGGAGAAGAAAAACACCAGAGCATGAATGTGAACCATCCAAGGTATAAGAGTGAGAGCCATTGTCTACTCATGGAGAAAATATAGAACAGTGGTGAACAATCCCTACCAAAATTACTCCAGGTGTGCATCAACGGCTCACCTAGGAGGTCATAAAAGACCGCAGGCCTCAGTTGCCTCAGTGTTCAGAATTAAATAACAAAAAAGTGACTTGACAAAACAAAAAACATTGCTGACCAACAGCTAACATTTCCTCCCAAAATATCTCGATGATCCCCAAGAATTATGAAAAATCTATGGACCAACAAGAATTTTGTTTTATTTGAATAAACATTATGCTTACAGTCAAAAATGGTGGTAGTAGTGTGATGGTCTTGGGCTGTTTTTGTGCTTTAAGACCTGGATGATTTGCTGTAATTGATGGAATTTTAAACTTTGCTCTCCTAATCCTAAAGGATAATGTCCGGTCACCTGTTTGTAAACTTAAGCCTATGCACACTTGAATTAGGCAGCAGGATGATAATTCAGAGGTCTATAAAATATCTGCCCCTAAATTGCCTAGTCAAAGTCTGGACTTAAATCTCTAAGGTGGCTGAAATAACCACATTTCTCTGTGTTAACTGAAAAGACTCATCACAAATGCCAACAGTGACAACTGTTGGCATTAGGTTTAGGTTGCAATGATGTTTTTACACCAGCCTGGTTTAAAGAGATTTTTACCCTTAATAAATGAAATACTTTGAAAACTGAGTTTTGCATTTACTAAGGTTATCATTAATATAAAATTTAGTTTGATTAACTAAAAACAGCGATGTGTGACAAAACAGAAATCAGTGAGGGGACAAATACCTCTTGATGCACTATATGTATCAGAACATTCCCTTTTATTGTTGCGTCTGACACAGCAGAGATTTAAGGTGGTGTATCAAAATATTGCTACATGAAATGCATCTCAGTCTGACTTGGGTACTCATAAATATGCATTTCCATGTACAAAAGGAAAGCATTTTTAGCCACTCACGTTCCCTCTGTTGAAAACTAATTAGTGCTGCACCACAAATGGAAAAACGCTGTAATCTCAGATGCAATAAAACCCCCTGAAATGAGCTGAACAGGTGCATAGGTGAACAAAGATAAATATAGCCTGGCTTGATGAAATAATTTCTCTACCTGTCCTGGATAATAACTCATTATGTTAATCACGAGCCCTATTAATCATTTTCTCATTTGAACTGTCAGGATGTGATTGTCGCATGAGGAGACTACGTGAAGTACAACGAGAAGATTTGCTTTTTTCCATTTATCAAAGTCAGACGAGAAGAGGAAGAGGTAGTCTATGCCGGACTGACTGGGAGGTGCCTTAACAATGAAAAACCTCCACACATCTGTGGCATTTAAGAAGAGGGTGGGCCATCGAGGAACACGTTTGGACCAGTAACCCGCTCCGGCTGTTAGATTCTGATGGTGCTGTAACATAACATCACAACAGGAAACATATTAGCAAAAGCCAGGAGACTGTGTGTCTCTGAATGCTGCATACATCTTCTGCATGTATGTGTGCGTATGAGTGAATGTGTGGCAGAAGGCTCGTATATTGTGATTGTCTCATTGTGAAAATGCCCTACTGGGGTGGCCAGCTGTTCTGGTGCCCATAAAAAGGAGGCAGGAATGTCTGGTGGGATGAAGGAGGATGCAGAGACACCGAGAGAGCCACACATGTATTTTTTAGAGGAGCAGATGTGGGACACACACACACAAACCCTTTAACACACAAGAGGTGTACATATGCAGAGCAAGTGCATCAGTCTTTTATACACACACACACAAAACTTCCACAACACAGATGTGTATATATTCTCTAAACTATAACATGCAAAATCTGACACATCTGGAAAATAATAAAAAAGATCACACCCACATCCAGATCCAGATACAAAACTCACTCCCACACACACATACACACACACACACACACACAGAGAGTGTAGAAGCAGCAGCAGCAGGCGAGGTGGTGGAGGCTTTATCGGTCCATATCTGTGCTTGGAGCCACAGCAGTCTCCTAGGCTGCTATCAGCTCCCCCATTATCTCTGTCTGAGAGTGTGGAGGAGGAGGAGGAGGAAGAGGCCAGTGGAGAAGGCGCCCCCCTTACCTCACCACCCCCACACCAACCATCTCCCCTCATAGCTCCTACGCACACACACTTATTAACGCACACTCACCAGCAGCTCGTTAAGAGATCGGAAATGAAATGTCTGTCCCCAGAGTCGCCCCGAGAAGCAGAGCTGTTGTGCTGCTGTGGCACAAGTCAGGTGATTGCAAAGGAAGTCCAACAATAAAACTGAAGAGAGGGAGAGAACAGAACAAGGAAGGAGAGAAGGTGGCTCTGGCAGGAAAGGAAGAATATGACAGATTATAGTAAGGAGCGATAAGAGAGATGGAAAGGGATTGCAAGAAGGGAGCATCCTGCTGCAGCCACCCGTATCTCACTTCTCATTAAGTTAATGGTCTCTGTGGATGGAAAAGAAGGGCCGAGCAAAGATGGAGGGGGCGAAAGATATGCCGTTTTGATGGAGGCTTTATTTTGTTTTTTGTTTTTTGCTGCAAAAACTTCTATTTGAAAAATCTAATCTACTCTTGGTCTTGTTCTGAAAATATTTATACCAATCAGAGTGTACACAGAGAAATATTGGCAAGAATTATTGTAATTTATCTAAAAGTGTGAAATTTAAGTAATGGCACATCAGATTTGTTTGGGTGGGGGGAGGGGTGGTGGTGATAACTTTCTACATCTATTAAGATGCCAAACAGATGAATCGCTGAACCTTCAGAATGTACATATTCTAACCGCCATCATAATATTGACAACATAGAAAAGGTTTCTGCAGGTAAGTGAAGGCGAAGTTGGGGCTGCTTAGTTATGGAAAATTGCTAATCACAATTATTTTGGTCTACATTGAAATTACTTTAAAATTTTTATTTTAAACAATTACTCACCAAGTCTGAAGAAACAACGTATTATTGCACCTGTAGAGCAGTGACTGAATTCGAGTTTTTTCTGAATTTATTGCACATTCCTGAAGAGACTGGACAGTCTGCATTAGAGATGAAATGACTGAGCAAAAAAAATCCAAGCATTATCCTTAGCAATAAATTCAGTGTTAATGGAAGCACTTTAGCTTCTGTGAAGCACAAAGAAATAGCTGGACAATATAGCACACATGCACAATATAAAAATTGTATGAATCTAAACGAAACTATACTGTGGAAACATCATAAAAGCATCATACAAGCACACCCAACTTAGAAACTTTGAGACAAATTATAATTCCCTGGTTTGGTATGTGTGTTGAATTAAGAGTAGTCAGAGGCCAGTATGACATTTTCATGATATATTAATCTTGAGCAAAAATATAATGGCTTCACAGTACCACTGGACTCTAATTAACTTTATTTTAAATAGAAAACAACCAATAGTTTAAAATAATGCTAAAACAACCAAACAGATTTATTATCATGGTTAGCATTAATTTATTGTTATTTTGATTTTGATAAGTAGAGAAATGTGAAATATAGATACCCATTAAAATTAGTAATAGTTTTTAAGAGCTCATTGTGCAGAATATTGTTTGGCCTGTTTATAACACAGGTATAACAAAGTAATATTAGTTGGTGAACTAGACAGGCTGAACATTATTGTTTGAATTAGAGAAACAAATATCGCTCCCTTAGTTTCCACTCCATGGCTGTCAGTGCTTTCCCCAAATAGAACTTTTTTCTATATTTCTTGTTTGTGGGGGAAAAAGTATTCTTGCCTTCTTTTAGCCAGTTTCTCGTTAGAGTGCAAGAACAGGCAGGGGACGGGGAATGCAGCATTTCTATATGCTCACTACAGCCAGGGAAAACTCTGAGAATTCAACTCTTTCTCTGGCATCATATTAAAAACAATATAAGAATATTATGGAAACATTTTGTACAGTTAAACAGGAAACCATTTAAAAATGTGGATAGCTTGATAGCAGTAATCAGCCTATGCTTAGAGCCCAGATTCCAGGCTTTCCTTCTTCACTTTAGAGACGCTTTACAAGGTCCTATCCCAAGAAAATTTACAAGCAGTTCGCAAAATAAAAGTAATGGAATCTGTGAGGAAAGTGTATATTATAGCTTTAAGATGTAAAACATTTACAACCAATACTGTTAAGTTTTAAAAACGTTTAAAGATTTGTTCAAATTCCAACGAGAACAAAAGATGAAAATGATGCTGAACTGGTAAAATTGTATTCAAGGAATAAAAGATGACTACCGTTTGTTTCAAATGATAACCTGTCCCTCATGGTCACTGCTGCTCTACGTTACTGCGTTACTGCGTGTCCATTGGACAATGAGCCTCACTCTCACTGAGCGCTTAAGTTTTTCACTGTGTCAAGGCTACTTAGGAAGGGTTTTTTTCACAACGGCGTCTTTCAACTTGCCAAATCTCTTTTTGTTTACATTTGCAAAGTGTATCGTTTAACATTCATTATGGATTTTTATGACTTTCTCCATTTTCAAAATAGCAGGACTAAAGTAAAAGGTAATGCTGAAAGATCTTTAACTGATTTATTATTGCAGCTTTTCGTAGCATTATCAAATCATGAGGTGCATTGAGACTCTCACACCAAGGATTAGACAAATTGATGTATGAAATATTAAAAAAGAAAATATTTCAGTCAAACGCTTTGTTTGACTGTTTCTAAGAAGACTGACCTCTTCTGTGTAATATATGGGTGTCAAATATCCACAAGAGGTACTACATGTGAAAATATTTGAAGAATTGACCAGAGTGCATCAAGTACATTGAGTGTGTTTCATTCTGCTTTTTATTTCTATAGAAAGTAAGATACATTCTAAAAATTGGCTTGTATGTTTGGGGATAGGTATGGGATTACAAAACAGAGGAGAATTAATTTATGTCTGAGTTATATAAATTAAGCCCTTATAGTATCTCTTAGTCCTGGTGGACCAATTCACTTACTCGTTTCCATCAGTATGCCACAGCAGAACTCACGAGCTGTTTATGTGGGTGACACAGCCGCCAGCGTTGACAGGGCATCAGCCGCTATCGTCTGAACAGTCCGGCCGCTGGCGCCACACTCAAAGGGCCTTCAGCGCCACCTGGGCTCAGACTTAAAAACGGGCAGATAGCTTTAAGAGTACCACTGCTGTGGATGTAAAAGTAGATCAGGCATAAACACAGCTCCTAGTACCAGTACTTTGGATCTGAAGAAAACGGAGTGTGTAAAACCAAGGAGGGGGTAAATTTGTAAATACAAAAACAATGGAAAATAACTTTGCTTCCACTATTTTACACAATGATTTTCTATCCATCAGAAATGTCAAGTAAATGTAGAGTTTCACACATCCATTCAGTAATGGGAACTGGGATGAAAAGATCATTCCCTCTTTAACTCTGCTGTTGTCTGAAAGATGGAACAGCTGCGGATGTGCTGGATGACAGGGTACAAGCCACTGAAAGGTACAGAGGCCGGCACGCCCGAGAACGGGACAAATGACAGATCTCTGCTGCACGGTATGAAGGGAGAGGGCAGAACAGAGGAATAGGAGGAGAATGGTGCTGAGGGGAACAATATCTTGCATGAGGGAGCTGATGAGGGAGAAATGTGATAACATCAGAGCCACCAGGAACAGGAAAGCCATAATTCATGGAAATTTACAGTGAAATAATTCCATCACAGATGTTAAGGTCTACAGGGGGGTTGCTTCTTTAGAGAATTGCTTATCCACAATTACAGCAACTCACCGGATTCAAGTTAGCATTTCCACACCCAAGGTTCCCTGTGAGGTACTGCGACACAAGCAAACAAGCAATACAGTACTTTCTTCCTTCTCTTCCACACACAATCACACACACACACTCACACTAGGGGAACCATCTGACAAGGCCAAAGTGATGTTGCTTCCAGGGGACCGTGAGTCGGTCCCTCCACAGATGGGCCGGGGCCCTGCACCCTCTCCCTAATGCTCCATTCTGCAGCTGTGTGAGATTAGCTAGGTACCATCAATGCTAATTTGTGCTGATACAACCAAAAGTTTTATTGAGATGAGAGGGAAAAAGAAGATAAAACACACATGCTTCCTCACACACACACAAACATACGGCCATATATTGACAATGTCTCCTTGAGTCTGCTGCAGAGGTCTACTCCTCGCTGAGGCCAAGGTGACTGCTTAAACCCATTATTATTCGTCATCATTATGGTGTGATGTCAGGATTAAGTCAAGGAATATTTGCAAACCTTTCAATCATATCGTGTAAAAAAAAGATCTGCGCTATTAGAATCTGTGTCATCCTGTTTTGAGCCACTTTAGTGTAGTGTTGATGTAGTAAAAGTTTAAAATTTTGTGTAGTAAAAAACTTTTTTCTCACATTCTGAGAATAAAGAGGACAGGTTCCATGCTATGGTTTTTGACTTAATCATTAGAAAATAATATGAAAACAATGAGAAGAAGAAGAAGAAGAAAAAGCAGAAGAGGATGAAGCAGTGCTATGTTCTATGATAAATTGTACAGTCTGTTTCTGCCACCTCGATAATTCACCTAAAACTAAGTTTGTGTCCAGCAAGACATGGGGTTTTTTTTTAGATTCAAGGGCGTAATTTGCGAGGAAGGGTGTTGGGAGGGTGGGGGCGGTTTGGGGGTGCTGGATTTTGTCTGGTGGGGTAGGGAGGTAATGACACCCCGAAAATCTGTTCCAGTCAATATAACGCCCCCAATAAAATCAATCACATCATTCTGCTTTACAAAGATATCTTGTTTGAATAAGATTTTGATTTTCTTTCATTTTATTTGACAGCAAAATAGTATCATGTTGAATCATCATGTTGAATCATCTGCTAATGTACCCCCCCACGATTCGGTATTTTTTTTCATCTAATGGAACTGATTGAAATGTTTGACTGACCTGATGACAACTAGTGCCCCAACCCTGTCCGCAGATGCTCTTGTTTTGAAGTGACCGGAAGAAGCGGCAACACATTTGCAGGCGAATTTTTGCAGGTGAATTTCTGCAGGTGAATTTTTGCAGGAGAATTTTTGCAGGCGAATTTCTGCAGGTGAATTTCTGCAGGTGAATTTCTGCAGGTGAATTTTTGCAAGCGAATTTCAGCAGGTGAATTTTTTCAGGCGAATTCTTGCAGGTGAATTTTTGCTGGCAAATTTTAAGTACAAAAAAAAAATCACATACATAATTGCACAGGATAAACATTCAGTGTTATAAATTCAATGTCTAAAAAATGTCTGATTCTAATGAGACTATTTTACTTCCATACACCTGGGTCTCTGGGGCTGACGCCCCAGATGTTTTCTGAATAGCCTCGAATCTCATTCAAGAAGACATTTAGAAGTACATGTCTGTTAAAAAGATGCATTAAGACCCAAAATGACATTAGACTTTAAATTTTTATCTGAAAACAATCAGATTCTATTGTGTTTCATATAATGACTGCCTGCTCCACCTAACCTGACAATGGGTCAAAAGACATAGATGGTTACTTGCACACACACGGCACCCCAACTGCGCAGCTACGCACACAGGTAGAAGCGGACTGGTAATTTGTCTATTTTGGAGAAGTCCAGAATGGTTGTTCAGTCCAGGGCCATCAGCCTGCCTCTTTCCTTACCCACGCTTCGAACCGGGCTACAATAGGGGACATAGCTTATTTTAGAGCAGCCTGCTGAGCCAACCTGGGAATATGAGCCCGGTGTGTGTGTGCACAGGAACAGGTGGAAACAGAGTGCCATAACCCAGGCTAAGGTTAGCGGTAAAACATGAACGTTGACTCAAAATGGGCTAATTGTAAGCTAAAGCTAATCACTTATTCACCCAGCAAGCCATGATGTGGAACTTTACTCTAGCATCATTATGGTCATGATGAGAGGAGAGGGATTTTCACCTGAGCTACAGGTAAAGTTAAATGGCCTGGGTAATGGCCAGTCCTATAGTTCAGTTCTACATGAAGACAGAAAAAAGTGGTGCTTAATAAACTGGGAAAATATCTCCTGGTGCCAGAAAGACGCAGTAAAAAGAGCAAAAGTAAACCTCCCTGTTCTCTTTTATATCTTCTGTGCTGATTATAAATATACAGCTCTGGGTTGTTTAAAGGTGCAGAATTAATAATAAATAAATCACAGCAATTCTTAACAAGTGAACCAGTAATTAGTCAACTGTTTGATTTTTCTAAATAATACATGTTAAATAAAAAAAAATAAAACTAAACTAATTAAAACACGCATACAGTTCTACTCAAGTTTTATACATGCATACCTCTTTATGTATACATTTATTAATAATTGTAATATTCATACTGATAATAGGACAAAAGATTAGAGTCTAAGAAAGGTCCAGGATGAGGCTCTATGCTATATTTTAAAGAAGTAACATATTTAGACAATCAATTTTAAGGAAATGTTTTGAAAGCTCTTAGCATAATAAAATAAATAAATGTGTTTTTAGGATCTTACCATTTGACAAAAATTATATAAAAAAACTATATAATTATGACCCCAGAGCCTCAGGAGTGGAATAATTTGATGACAGAGGAACATTTAAAAATATCATTTACGTAGATGGGAAATGAAAGCCCATTTATTTGACCCACAGTATATATAGTTTCTATGAGTTGAAGAACAACTTTTGAAAGACGGAACAGAGCAGAAATTCAAATTAAGTATTTTCTAAACATCACAAAATTATTATCTGCTTCAGTAAAATGTTTTTCATCAATTCTAAGCTGTTTCTCTTAATCCTTCATTTCAACTACTAACAATAAAATGAAAACCAAATAAAAGTATTGTAAACCATTTTTATTGAATTCACAATAATTTTACATTCAATGAAAACCCAGCCAAGGCAGAGAACTGGTACATGTCCTATATTAGTTTAGTTCTGAATTATTGAGAAACTGGGCCGCTGTCTTTAAACTATTTAGAGCCTAAGCTAAAGTCCCCTTTGTTTCAAGAACCTAAAAATGCCCCTGGTGGTACCGCTACTTTATAATTTAATTCGTTCCATGATGAAGCTCTTAACTAGAATTATTCATATGTGGAATCCATTTTCCTCATTGAAATGAATTGAAATGCAATTAATCCATTCCAGAACCCCCGAAAAACCGCAATGCAGCACTCATGAATATGAAGGTGCTCTAAAAATGTAAAATATTTGCTACTGTGTTAAAAAAAGATGAAAAAAGTAAGCCTTTAAATAATTGTTGAACTGACCTGGGACAGAAAAGGTGCAGAGTAAATAGAAAGAAAACAGGAAAGTTAAGTAAATCACAGTAAAAGCATTACAATGAATTCCTACCACAGGAACACCAAATTAACTGTTGTGGCAGTTTTAAACAATAAAAATCACAGTTTCTCCTAAACCGATAAATCTGTTATCGAGAAAATAATACCAAAAGTGTTCTACAGTCAAGCAAAGCAAGATAAATAAACCAAATAATTGCTGCAAAATTAATAAACATTTACAACAGAAGTATAGTAAAACAGAATAGACAAAAAAAAACATTGCAAGGGTTAAGATGTACATTTGTTTTTAATAAACACACTCAGGATCTCCCTCTAAGTTCTACCGCTTGTCAGATTTCACTGATCAGTGTTCCTTCAAGTAAAGGTATAATTTTACAGATATAAAAATGTTTATATGAAGGTCCTGAGGTTATTCAGTTGGAAGCGTTTTGCGTTTTCTCATTGTGAATGAAAGAACAGAACCTACGTTTATGGTGGAGCAAAATCTCTGCCACATAAAGCAACATATAAATAGAATTTGTTTCCTTCTGTCGGCACACTGTTTCCTCTTTTCTCTGTTTTCATTTCGCTCCCAATTCTGCATTCACCATGTTTTATTTGCTTCTTCAATAACCCATTGAAACACACACATATCAGACTGGTAAATTTCATCAACACACACCTTCAGCCTTCTTCTATCTTTCTCTCTCTCTCACTCACACACACACACACTCACACACACACAAAGACACACATAGTATATATACCACATATGGCTTACCCTAATATGGTAACTCTGACTGAATACATTATTTATCATATGCATAATGTCTCAGCTAGCCTATTTTCCCCAGATAAGTAATATACACTGTAATGTCATTGGCACACGCTCTGTAGTAGGAATAATGGGGTGGTTTGTTCACTTTATGAAAAACTATTCATCACAACAGAGGCAAACAAATTTGATTTCAGCTGTGGAATATTCACTGGTGGAGACTGATATTGTTTTCATGCAAAACCAATAGAGAAGCATCTTGTGGATTTTTTTATTGCATTATCAGAGCTATGAATGCAGTTAATAACACTAGTACCTTGTGACTGAATTATCACACAGCATGCTATGATCCTCTGGGATTTAATGCTGCAGGACCACAAAAATAGCTAAATGATGACAGACTATATGACCCAAACCTGGGTGGTGCCACAGTGTACAGCACATTTTTTTGGGAGTGGGTCATACAGGTGCATCTGTAATAAATCAGAATATTATTGAAAGGTTTATTTATTTCAGACGTTTAATTCAAAAAGTGAAGCTCTTCTTACACAGAATTATTACACACAGAGTGGTATTTTGCAAGCTTTTTTGTTAGCTTACAGCTAATCAAAATCCAAAATTCACGTTATCAGAAAACTAGAACATATTACATAAGTTTTAACTTTTTAAAAACAGAAATGTTGACCAATTGAAAAGTATGTCCATGTACTTTACAGTATATGCACTTAATAATCAGGGCATCTTTTGTATGGTCAATGAAGCAGGTGCTGGTACTTTTGGCAGTGCAGGACTGTGTAAGTCCTGCAGTAAAATTAAATCAGCATCTCTACAAATCTTGTTAGCAGAGGGACGCATGAAGTGCACTAAAATTTCATGGATGACGGCTGCGCTAATTTTAGATTTGCTAAAACACAATGAACAAAGACCAGCAGATGACATGTATCACTAAATCATCACTGACTGTGGAAACTTTACACTGGACCTCAAACAACTTGAATTCTATGCCTCGCCACTTCTTCAGACCAGAACCTTGATGTCCCAATGATACAAAATTAACTTTAATTTAAAAAGACGACTTTGGAACACAGAGCAACAGTGCAGTCTTTTTTTCTCCTTATTCCAGGTTCTGACATCTCTGATTCAGGAGTGGCTCATCAAAAGGAATTCAGCAGTAGTGGTCCATGTCCTGGATACATCTGTATGTGGTGGATCTGGAAGCATTGACTACAGCAGAGGTCCCCACCTTGGAAATCCCTCTCAAACTCTTGAATGGACTTTGCTTGACAATCGCTGTTGCTTGTCCACTTCAACTCAACTTTCCATTAATATAATTGGATGTAGCTCCCTACCATCCTTGTGGAGGGGATCATGTCAACATGAGCTTTTGTAATATTGCAATTTTCTGATAAACTAAAAACTATAAACTTTTCTATTCAGTCATTTTCTATACCGCTTCTTCCATAGTGGGTTGCGGGGAAGCTGGTGCCTATCTCCAGCAGTGGGCAGTAGGCGGGGTACACCCTGGACAGGTCGCCAGTCCATCGCAGGGCAACACACAAACAACCATGCACACATGGATGAATAAGAGACCAATTAACCTAACAGGCATGTCTTTGGACTGTGGGAGGAAGCCAGAGTACCCGGTGAGAACCAACGCATGCACGGGGAGAACATGCAAGCTACATGCAGAAAGACCCCCGGCCAGGAGTCGAACCCAGGACCTTCTTGCTGCAAGGCAATAGTGCTACCAACTGCACCACCAAAACTTTTTTACTCCAGATTGAAAGTAATGATAAATGTTAGAAAACAGAACAGGTCATTTTTACCAAAATGCAACAAAAACAAACCTGCTGTTTGATTACTTCAGTTTTCTCAAATAGTTATGGGAATTAAATACAATTTCATCTTCACTGTTTAGTTTCATCGTTTTACCAAATTTATGATTTGCAATACATATTGCCAGAATAGTCAACTATACAGCTATTGCACTTAATAAGATTTCAAACTGTTTGTACAAATATGCTTCCAATGAAATGGGTCTACAGCAAAGAGAAGTCCTACTTTAACGTTGTTTTACTGAAGTTTAATTTTCAGTTTGAGGTCCTCTGAGTCCATGTGAACTGAGGCACCATGGAAGAAATTCATGACATAACTGCAAGAATGTCAGAGCAAATAGCAAGTTTATTGTTATCATGCTATCAGAATCACATGCTATGTGTCATGAATGAACATGGTGGTAAAACAACAAACGTGACTGCTACCTGTATGACCCCCTCTCTTTTCCAATGGTTATGGTCAATCTGAAAGAGAGAGGTATCCCAATTGTTGTGGTTTTTAGTATAACAATGGCCATCAGTGGGCTCTAGATGGACAAACTGTCTACTTTTAAGGCTAGGCTTAAAACTTTCCTTTTTGATAAAGCTTATAGTGAGAGTGGCTTAAGTTATCCTGAGCTATCTCTGTAATTATGCTGCTATAGGCTTAGGCTGCATGAGGACATAATGACCACTCTCACTCTCTTCGCTACATTCTCACACTACTCTACAATCTTGCATTATTTGCTGTTATTTCAGCTTTTAACTTTGTTCTCTCTCTTTTCTCTTCCTAGAAGCTACACCTGGCCTGACTCTGTGTCTACCTGTGACACCTTTCTGGAGAGGGGCATCGTCCGAGCTTCTGCTGGCGACAACTTAATGCTCACCCTCTACCGATGATCCACATGGCCCTGTCTTTCAGTGTTTAACCCTTTCTCTCTCCTAGACATGGCAATTGACTGAGCTTTTGCTGTGACTAACTCTATGTGCTCTCTTTCAGACTCTAACCTTGAAAACTGGCTCAGATTTTATCTGTTCTTTCTTTCTAGGTGAAACGACTTAAGGAGCTACATCCATTAACATTTACTTTTCCTTCCAATTAAAGGTACTCCTGAATCAGTGCTTCTTTGTTCTCTTTGTGTCTCTGCTCTGTTCTCTCAAACCCCCAGTCGGTCGTGGCAGATGGCCGCTCACACTGAGCCTGGTTCTGCTGGAGGTTTCTTCCTGTTAAAAGGGAGTTTTTCCTCTCCACTGTTGCTACATGCATGCTTAGTATGAGGGATTGCTGCAAAGTCAACGCTAGTGACTGTCCACTGTCTCTACATGCTCATCCAGGAGGAGTGAATGCTGCAAGTCACTGACTGGATGCAATCTGCTGGATTTCCTTAGATAGGAAAACTTTTTATCCAATTTGAATAAATAACAGAATCTGACTGCACTGTTCAATGATTAAGATTAATTGGAATGTATGTACCTGACTTTTGTGAAGTGCCTTGAGACGACATGTGTTGTGAATTCGCGCTATACAAATAAACTGAATTGAAATTGAAACTGAATTGAATTGACTCACAACCCCGCAGACATGAAAAGACTTCCATCCTTTTCAATGCTTTTGGGGTCGAACTACAACAGAACAAAGGTCAGAGACACAATAATGATATTTCGCTACTTTTGATCAATTTAACATGGAGTTTTGACGAAAATGAAATCTGGAAGACTCACCTCCACCACCGGCTCCGTATTATGACTCCATCATGCGTCTCCGCTCCAACCAATCAGCGTCGATTCTGTATTCCTCCTCAGCCAATCACCCTTCAAAGCTTCGCTTTTAAGGACCTCCAACCATGGATCTCCCTGCTCTCCTGCCGAGCTTCGACCCTTCTCCACCCCATCGCCATCATCCGGGTCCCTAGCTCCATCCAACTTTCTTCTGGCCTTCCTCCATCACCAGTATTGGATCCGGTGGAGGGGGGGGAGACATCTCTAATCCTAATCCTAAATTGTTCATTCAAGTTTATGTCATTCATAGCATTCATGTCTTCCTCTGGGGTCCGAGCACCAAAGAAATAAACATCTGCTATTTAACTTCTCTAATCGGCATCTTTGTGTTTTTATTGTGAGTCTTTACAGGATTGAATTATCATTGCTTATTCTGGCTGTATTTTTATAGCAACTTTTCTTGTCTTTGCTTTTTCAATCAGTCCATGCCTGTGGCCTCATTCATGGATGTCATATATAGTCATCAGGGTCACAAGTTTCAGTTTGTGTTATCTTTGTTTGTACAGCCATCATGGCTCATTAAATGAATTACTGTATCCGCTATTCCTGTAATTTCCTTGTTTGTTCCAAGAAAATCACACATGCTGAAGCTTCGAACATAATAATACTTCATATCTTGTACAGTAGATATAAAAGTCTGCAATCCTCTTTTCTGTAAAATGGTCAAATACAATTAGACCATAATAAATCCTTTCAAAACACCTTTAATATGACATATGCTTGGGCTCACTTGACTATGTTATTCAACGAAGAAACAAACACATTTGTCAGAGGAAATTAAGAAAAATAAAAACAGCTAACTTGTACGCAACCTTAAATTTATAAAAAAAATTAATACTTTGTTGAAGCACCTTTTGAATCAATTTTAGCATTCAGTCGTCTTTGGTAGGAGTTTAAAACCTCACCTGCCCTGTAAACATTCTCCAAATCTCTCGGGTTGTGAGGACATATCACGCCCACAACCCTCTTTAGGTAACCGCATATATTTTGTATCCGATTTAGTTCCGAACTTTGGCTAGGTGTTTTCTAAAAACTTTAATTTTCTTATTGTGAAACCATTACATAGAATATGACGTATGCTGGACTCACTGAGTTGCTGAAAAAAAAAGTATCTTCAGTGTCCGTTTTCTTAGCAGACCCTTAAAGGTTTGGGTCAAAACTGAGTGGTTATTTTGAAATATTCATTTCATCCACCTTGACATAAAGTCTAGTTCCATCTGAAGAAAAGTTACTAGCACTACCATACTTCATTGTAGTTATGGTGCTGTATTGTTGATGTTTGGTGCTGTTTAGCCAAATGCAGTTGACCAAAAGCAACACTAAAAGTCTGGATTCATCAGACCATGATCCATTCCTCCAAGCATTTTGAGAGATTTGTTCATGCCTGGATGGTTCCTTGAGTAGAAAAGGCTTTGGTCTCTTGATCCTTTTATCCTAGACCACATATATGGAAAATATATGAGATCATTGTCACATGTAGAACACAGTCAGTACTATTGAGAAATTCCTATAGATGCCTTAGTATTGCTTTTAGGCTCTTGCCCGCCTCCCTGACTAGTTTCCATTTTGTCTTTCAGTCATGAAGAAACATCCAGTTTTATGGATGTTACAGTTATTCCATCTTTTTTTCCAATTATTGATGACTGTCATTACTTTGCTGTGGTAGCTATCTCTACAAAGCATGACTTTAGATAAAGCATTCAAATAAGCATGTCAAATAGAATATAAAAAAATAAATCCTAGCAGGACAGCTGAACTTGATGTATGGTTAATCAGATTCTGACAAAAGATGGCAGGTATTAACCCAAAAGGACTGAATCCTGAGATTAAAACAAAAGGTCCTTCAGCAAAGTATTAGTTCAAGAGTTTACACACACTGGTGGAGCTAGGTTTTTAAACTTTTATATACATTTTTCCTTGAATATTTTTTCAATTGAATAATGAAGAAATATGTCACATTAATGGTGGAAAGGATTCTGAAATAATTGACCATGCTCTCATTTTTCACTTTACAAAAACCAGGAATTTTAACTATGTGTAGACGTTTTATCTCCACTGTACACATTACGTTTTTTTCAACAATGGAAAGTTTGAAATAATTCTTGTAGCAAAATGAACAGTTCCCACAAGGCAGTGATCCATTACTACTTCAAAGATCTCAACAGAGGATGTTTTTGTGATGAGATTTGGCGTCATCTGAAGTGACAGAATCTGTTCAACTTATTGAAAGAATGAGCTCACGTCAGTTTTACAAACCAACCACAAGAGAAATCCAAAAACATTAAAAATGCGAAAATGATGCCTTACTTCTTTTCCCAGCTCTATAAAGATTTAAATGGAACTGCTTTAAGAGTAAAAAGTTTAAACAGGCAGCTAGAGCTGACACTTTTGGATGTCTCTCTGTCTTTGTGCCTTCATCTCCCAAAAACAACCCTTCCTCTTTTTCTCTCACTCTCCCTCTGTCTCTCACACACACTCTTCCTCTCCAGCTCTTTTTATTCCAACTTGTCAATTATTGTCCCAGTGGTTTTCCTCCTCAGTCTGACACATCCACAGAGAGGGTGGGTGTACATCAGAGCTGTTTAACCCTTCACAATGCCCCCGAACTGGAAAACAGCCAGGGAACATCAGGAGGCAGCCACTTGTCAGCGATGATCATTCTCCTCCACCCTCAAACCACCTCCTGTCACCAATGAGCACATCAGACAGGGAGCTGGCCTTGTTGATGAGAAGAAATTCACTAATTGTTTGATTATACAGATCTCCACGATAATGAATCGCTACTCCACGGTTCGGGAACATGGTGTGCAACCCGAATTACCACCCCAACACTCAAGCTGTGAAAGTTGATTACTCATTAGTGAGTGACTGAGTGGCATAAACAACCCTGGCACCCCTTTTATTTCCCCCCTCCTGTGTTCTTACTGTATGTACTTGTAATTGCTGTATAGTACACAAAGGCACAGTAGACTGGTGTGCAACGGTATGAACAAATGAAAACCCAATCCAAAGTCAGGAACCAGTACATAATTACTACATTAAACAGTCTTGGCTCAATAAAAATTTTTTAGCCTGAATTTTGTTTAAGCTGGTATGTATCATATACAGTCCAATGCAGTGAGGAATGTTCAAACACCTACAAATGCAGAAACTAAACAGCAGCTACACATACGGACAACCCAACACTAAAGAGTAAACCCGTAAAAGAATCGACAGTTTATTTACTGTACATCCCAAGAACAAGGGCCAGTCGTTTGAAGACAGCAATGTGCACATTGTGGACAGAGATTTCATCTTTCTAACACATACTCTGCAGCTCTGACTCGGCCACCCGGGTGGTTTTTCAGCAACTTATACCTTAGGACATCTGACCAAAACAATTCACATGACATCATAGGGACATGTTCAGATTGTCAGGCAACAACAACCCAAACACTGAGCCAGTGACTCACGTGTCCCAATTGTCTCATTAATGACTTTATTAGCCTTATTATTGTGATTGTTCTGACCAGAACATTTACTTCTGTAGGGGGCAGTAGTAGCCCAAAGTTCCACATGAACAGGCCTGTCTGGCAGAGTAGCGCTCAGAATTGTTGTCTGAGCATTACAGCTAATGCTTTAAAGCTCTGCTTGATGTTTATAAAATAAACTTTATTAGAAAGTGCTTTGGTATTATTTCAATTGTTACGGACACAGAGACAGAAACGTAATGGAAAAAAATAAGAAGGACAAAAGAGAGAAAGGTGGGGCAAAAAGGAAAAGGGGAGAGAAGGAGAAAAGAATGGAGGAGCGAAAGAAGGATGGAGAGAATACAAGAAAACACCGTGCTAGCTTCTACACCTGCAGAAACATTCATATCAACAGCTTTTTTACCAAAAAGTGCACGATACTTATGAATGCAAGATGTATTTAGTGGTAAATGTGGCTCAATATAGATAATTTGTGGATCTGTTAACACCTGAATATAAACACCTGTGGGTCTGAGTGTGAGCACGCTTGTGTATAAAAGGTTTCTCCATAAAAATATGCAATAGCGAGTGTGAGTGTCCCTCAACCCGGGACAGTTATGGAGGAGATCCGAGCCATAGACGTCTAAAGGCCCCCCAGAGCACAGGAACCCCAAGAGAACCATTGCCGGGACCACCGCAACCCCCCCAGAGAAGAGCAGGGGAGAGTCCCAGGGGAAGCACCCAGCAGCCACAGTGTAGAAGCCCCCCCACCCAGAACCCTCAATTTCTACATGCAACCTAACCCTTAGAGGTGGCCCCCTCTCCTCATCCGGAGAGGGGGCCATGTACAAAAGAGGGGTCTACATGGTCCAAAGTAGCCCGCCAACCTGCCGCCACAGGATGAAACAGTCCCAACCCCCTAATGAATTCCGACTCCAACCCCATGAGCCCCCACCCCCAATGAACCCCAACATGAATTTCCCCACTTGCCCGCCCCCAACCAGGATACAGATATCAAACACATGCCCCCGAACCCAAACGCCATGAATCCCCTCCCCACAGCACAGGAGCACACCCCCACAGGTGAGCTCCATCCCCGAAAATCCATCGAAGCCACACCCACACAGCATAAGCTCCACACACAGCCCTGCTCCAAGCACACCTGCCGAATCCTGCCCCCGACTACACAGCGTGCCGGCAAGACAAGGGCCCAGTGCAATGCTACCACAGCCCTCGCCCACAGGCGCAACTAGCCAGACACCACCGAAGACTGCCCCCAGAACTGAGACCATGACCCCACACCAAGATGAGAGAAACTCACACGGCAAGAAGTCTCCTGCCAGCGGCAAGCACCCAAGACACCAACCCCAGCCCAGATCCCGACCAGAAGGCCCGCTCCCTCTCCCGGCCTCCGACCCAAGATGGCAAACAGCAAATGGAGGTGTGAAAAGACCCCAAGCCTACCTCCGCCCACTCAAATGTGGTGTTCATGCGTGTTGTTGTAGTGTGCATTTAAAAAGAAAAACAAGTGGGGAAGGGGGAAGAGGGTCCACTGCTCCCCCCCACCCCACCCAGAACCCTCAAAGTCTACATGCAACTTAACCTTTAGAGGTGAGCGTAGGCACCAGATGTTAGGTTAATAAAATACACTCCCTCTTGATGCCGTTGAGCGCACCCACCCCCAAGGCCCTACATGTGAATGACATGAAAATGTTATAAGCGAGAGTGTCTAAGTTGTACAATAAAATTGGGGCTGCCATGTGACCGCAGAGATGGAAAACCCTTGTGGCACTCCAATGACGCACCCGCACTCCAAGGTGGTAGTGTGATGGAGTGGGTGGAGGGAGGTGTCCGGGGAATAGGGAGGGAAGGACTAGGGGGCAAAATGCTCTCCCAGGGAGCCAGCTCCCCAGCTGACCCCAATAGGCACCCCCATTCATCGAGTTCCAACAAAGGAGGGAGACATAGGCATATCCACCGGGCCAAAGGCTAGGGACAGGCATTGGGACCGAAAACCGGGACCAACACCCCCAGCCACCCCCCAGAACCTTCCAAACCCTCAAACCCCGATCCCCAGCCCTGACACCCAGTCCCACGCCGAAAAAAGCCACCGACCCCCAACAAAAAGGATCCAGCCAACCAGCTTCACCCAAAAAAAAAAAGAGACCAATCGACCCAGTACAACCAGAATACGCCACACAAAGGAGGGCACATAACCAACATGCCCAACCACCCCCGAACCATGGGGCAAAGCCAACAGAGCGCCCAGTCCCCGATGCCCGGCCTTGGATTGCAGCCACAACCAGGCAAGCGGGGCAACAAAACATCCCACACCAACACCGAAGCTGCCAATATGCCACATCCAACCCATAATGGCAGGCCCACCCAAATTCAAGCTCCAGGCCAGCATAGGCATATGCACACCCCCATAGACAAATAAACCGAAACCACCAGGGCCAAGCAGGCAGTCAAGGCAGACCCCGTGATGCACCACCCCGCCGCGAAAAGAAGACCCACAGCATGCAGGTCCAACAATATGCCCAATACCCATACCCCTGCCAGAAGTAGCCCTGCCAGAAAGCCCACACCGAAGCCCACAAAAGGCAGAGAACCCACAGAGCCAAATCCAAAATCCACCGAGAAGCCTAAACCATGCAGACCCATCCGACCTCCCTCCCCAAGACAGAACCGGGACCATTAGACACCCAGGTTGAATCTGCCCCACCCCCTCCCACAGACCCTCCACCCAGCCAGCAGAATGCACTCCTTGAAGGAGAGAGCACCTGCAATGAGATGGTACCTACCCACCAGTTCAGGAGGCCCTTAAGCCCACCGATGTACCAAAGGCCCCCCGGCCAGGACCGGGTACCAGAGCATGCACTGGCCCAAAACTCGGCGACATTCCCACCAAGACCCAAGCCCCCAGGCCCAGCTGGGACCCCAGCCCGGGCGCGACATGGCCCAGGAACCCAGAGCCCCCAAGACCACCCCAGACCTGCCCAGGAGCAGCACAGCCACTAGGCCAGTAGCCTATGTCCGCGGCACAGGCTTCCCAAAAGCATTGCATGCAGCCACCCCAGTTGGGGCCACAACCCCCGACGCCAGACCCCCCAGTGACCCCAGCCTAGGGACACCCCAAATGCCCCAAACTCAAACATCCCCCGCATCCACCACAATGCCCCACAGGATGAAGCAAAAGGTGCCCCACCCCCACTAGGTGATGGAGTCAATTAAAGGAGCCCCAGAGAGATCGATTGGAGGCGAGGCCTCAAAACTTTTATAATCCAACAGATGTTTTTTATACTGGGAATATTAAAAAATGTTTTATTTTTCCAAAACAGGATTGTTTTTCCTTGCGATACATAAAGGAAAACCATTTTGAATGAATTTGTCCTTTTGGTGACATCACTAAGTTGCCCAAAAGCAAAAAAAAGGGGAAAGGTAAAATAATACTCTCAGACACTTGATAAGTCTTCAAAATCAGGCACCAGAACGTTTTGAAAAAAGGTCATAAAAAAGAATCCACCGTGCGTGGAATAATTGTCAGGTGGGTTGGACAAATGAAACTGAAACACCTGGGGTTTTAAACCAAAATAATTTATTTGTATGGGAGGGCTCCTTTTTTCGGCCAAAACAGCATCAAAACGTCTTGGGAAGACATAACTCCTCCCCCCCCTGGTCAGAGGGATTTTAAGCCTTTCTTTTTGCGGGATAGTGGCCAGGCACTACGTGATTTTGGGGAGGAAAACGTTCTTGACCGCCCCCCAAAAAACCCCAAAGGGCTCAAAAAATTTTTAGATCTGGTGATTGCGGGCCTGGGAGATGTTCAATTTCACTTTTCAGTTCATAAAAACCAATCGTTTCACCAGTCGGCTGTGTGTTTTGGGTTTGAGTCATCCTATACACGGCATGCCTTCAGGATACAATGTTGAAGCATTGGATGCACATGGTCCTCAAGAAGGGTTCGGTAGTCTTGGCAGTGACGCGCCCATTAGCATAAGTTTTGGCCAAAGGGGAAATGCCATAAAGGCCCACCCAAAAAACCATATGATCCACCCCCATGTTTCACTTTGGGCAGAAAAACATTTGGGGGGGTACGCTTCTTGGGGCCCTTCCCCACACCGTAATTTCCCGGTGTGGGAAAACAGTAAAGGTGACTCACAGAGAAAATACTTTTTCACTTTGTTACAGCCAAGTTTGCGCCCCTTTGCCCCCATTAAAAACCAACGTTTGGCTTGGCACGAGTGCCCAAAAGGGTTTGGCTATAGAGCCGGCCGTGTATATGCCCTGTGGGCTCCCGACGGACATTTCTGGGGGGGAAACAGGAGAGTTGAGGTGCACATTTATTTTGCCGTGATTGGGCAGCCCTGGTTTTTGGATACAACCGGGGTGCACCCGAAAATCCTTTCAGACAAACCCCTTTCCCCTTTCTCCACGTTAATCCCGTTGGATGTGTTTCGTCCTTCTTGGGGGATGCTGACATTAACCCTGGATACCCGGGGCTTTATACATAACAAAGACTTGCTGTTTTGGTCACAGATGCGCCAGCAAGACGTGCACCAACAATTTGTCCTCTTTTGAACTCTGGTATGTCACCCATAATGTTGTGTGCATTTCAATATTTTGAGCAAAACTGTGCTCTTAGCCTGCTAAATGAACCTTCACACTCTGCTCTAACTGGTACAATGTGCGATCAATGAAGACTGGCTACCAGGCTGGTCCAATTTAGCCATGAAACCTCCCACACTAAAATGACAGGTGTTTCAGTTTCATTGTCCAACCCCTGTATATTGCCTGTGTAGTGTAAGCAAGTATTAGATGGTCCAAAACCCATCCTGAACATCCGTTGACCTGTATAGTAGACTCTATGAAGGATTTTATATTGTATTAATTATAAAGTACGGTTACTAATCATTTTAAAAGTTCTGGGATATATCTGAGACCAGAATGTTTCTTCAAAGTTAACTGATAAGTCCACCTCCCATTTCGTAATAGGAAGGGAAATTGATTCATCTATATTACACAGTGTCCTGTATATTTTAGACATTAATTTGGCGGGGTTGAATTTTAGGAACCGTAGTAAACTTGATGGAATTTGTAACCCAACATTTCAAAGCCTAAATTTATTTTTTTATTATAGATTTAATTTGTTGATATTCTAAAAAATGTATTCTTGTCCATCCCATATTGTATAATTAATGGGATGAACTGAATTCCTTCAAACATATGTTCTAGGTATTCAGTTCATTTCCTCCTCCAATATGGAAAGTTTATCATATTATTTTTTTGTAGGATGTCAGGGTTGTTCCAGATGGGTGGTCATCTGCATGGGATTAGTGAAGACCCTGTCATTTTTAAATATTCCCACCATGGGTGCTGATATTAAGGCTTTTAAAGCATACCTGTTGTTTTATATTTGAGCTAATAAATGGTAGACCTGAAATCTTAATATTATTGCAATATTTCTACGTCTATCCAGGGTTAATCTGGAGGACTGTGTTTAAACCATTTTGAGATGTATTGTAGCCTGTTGGCTAAGAAGTAATGATGAAAGTTTCCTGTATCTTTGGTCTTTTGTAATGTTTTTAAGCTAATACACCAGGGTTTAGCTTTCCAAAGTAATTTAGTGATGGAGGAGTCCAGAGATCTAAACCAGTCAGATGGCGGTTTATTTGGGATCATTGAGAATAAGTACTTGATTTTTGGCAAGACCATCATTTTTATTGAAGCAACCCTGCCCATAAGTGATATGGGTAGAGATTTCCATCTAGCAAGATCATCTTCCACTTTTTTTAAAAGCAGGATGTGGTTTAGTTGTTAAAAATGCCAATCTATGAGAAACATTAATACCCAAATACCGTTGGAAGTGTTCTGAGGAGAATTGTCTATTAACTAATCGAAGCTCTGGTGGTGTGCCATGGCGCGCGAATATGGACTTTAAGTGTTCAATCACTGCTGCTGATGTGGTAGATGACAGCTTTGCTATTTCTATGTATCTTGAGAAATAGTCCACTACAACCAAGTACAGGCTGTTGCTCCAGTCGAAAAGATCTGCACCAACTAACTCCCATGGTCATGTAGGAAGCTCGGTTGGCACAAGTGTTTCTCTGTGTTGCTGTCTCGCCTTCGCACATGTCTCACATTCTTCTACCAGCTGCTGTAGTTGAGAGCTCGGTCCTGGCCTCCATACAGACTGCTTGGCTCGTTCCCTGGACTTTGCAATGCCCTGGTGACCTGTGTACAGTCATGTCAAAACAACTTTTTGTAAAGGCTTTGGAATAACAATGCGCATACCTTTAAGCAGAAGTCCTTTTTCAACTGTCAGGTCACCTGCATGTTGGCGGTATGGGAAACATGGACCTGGTATCTTATGTTTATCTGGCCAGCCATCTTTGCAGTAGTGTTTGACTTGTTTTAGCATTTCATCTTTGTCTTGCTCCTCTCTTATCTGTTGTAGTTTCTCCTCTGTTGCTGGAAGACCTGAGATCACTTGATGTGCATACATGTCAATTTCATCTGTCTTTTCCAGTGCTCTGGATAGCACGTCTGCAGTTGCTATGTCTTTGCCTGGGACATGTGAGATGGAGAAACAGTATCTCATTAATCTCATTCTCAGTCTTTGTACCCGTGGTGGCAGTTCATCCAAGTTCTTGGAGCCTAGAAGTGGTACTAAAGGCTTGTGATCTGTCTCAACATGAAACTCGGTGCCAATGGGAAAGTCTATAAATCGCTCGCATGCCCAGGTTATAGCTAATGCTTTCTTCTCTATTTGAGCATATCTTTGTTCTGTGGGGGTTAGTGCTCTTGAGGCAAATGCCACTGACTTTGTTGTGCCTTCCTCTTGTTTCTGTAGCAGCACTGCTCCCAAGAACATGCCTCTGCTGATCCTGTTGTTTGTGCTTTAGGGTTGTAGAGAGCCAAGTTTGGTGGTTTGCTCAGTTCTGACTTGATGCTGTCAAACGCTGTTTGTTGAGCCTCACTCCAGCACCACATGTTCTTAGTACTGAGTAGTTCTCTCAATGGCTGGGTTTTTTTTTTTTTTTTTTGTTAGGTGGGGAAGGTACTTTCCCAAGTGATTTACCATTCCAAAGAATCGCCTCACTCCGCTCACATCAGTGGGTGCCTCCATGTTGCTGACAGCTTTCACTGTTTCTGGTCTGCCTTGACACCTGTTCTCTCAATGATTTTTCCGAGAAACTTGACGGAGGTTTTTGCGAATTCACATATGACACTTTTTAATGTCACACCTGCTTTTGTGAGCCGTTCAAGGACTGCCACTAGTCAATTGTCATGTTGGGTTTGTGTATCTGCGTACACCAAAATGTCGTCCATTTGGCAGACAACTCCATCTAGCCCCTCCAAGAGCTGAGACATTCGTTTTTGAAAATGTTCGGAAGCTGAGGAGATGCCGAAACAAAGTCTATTGAAGCAAAACCTTCCGAATGGCGTGATAAAGGTCATGAGAAGAGCTGATTCCCTGGACAAAGGTATTTGGCAAAATCCTGAGTCTGCATCAAGTTTTGAGAATAACTTTGCACCCTCTAGCTGTCCTAGGGTGTGCTCTACTGATGGCAACATGTATCTCTTTTGACAGAATTGTTGAGTTTGGTCAGGTCAACGCACTCGCATACTTCCTCGATGTTTGGATTGGGTACTGGGACCATTCCTGCACAGCAGTCAGTAGGTTGCTCTACTCTGGAGATTAGACCTAACTCTTCCATATGAGCTAGCTCCTTTTCGACTCTGGGTAAAAGGGGAAGCGAGACCCGTCTTGGGGTTGACAGGGCAAATGGCTTAAGCTCAATTTTGTACTCCCCCTCTATTCGGCCTAAACCAGTGAATAGTTTTGGGAACTGCTGTTTCACTGCTTCTACTGAAGTGAGCAACACTGCTTCTACTCTGGCCACCAACCCAAGATCTACACTTGCTGGGCGGCTAAGTAACCCCTGTATCAGATCTGCTACTACACAAACAGATTGTACTGTACCTTTGCTGAGTGTGCCCAGGTTAGCTGTAAGCTTCCCTCTAACTGCTAGTGGAGACCATACTGCTTCAGTTTTGGGGGGTTGCAGGTGTGGTCTTAGTGTTAGTGTGTTGTACACTTTCTCTGGCAACACGGTTACGTCCGCTCCCGTGTCTATTTTGAGTAAACAGTCTAGATTGTTCACTTTTACTGTTGTGTTCCAAGCATCATCTGTCATGTCTGATGCAACTGAGCCCAGAAATGCAACTTCCTCACAGTCAGAACCTGCTGCTTGTATTTCTCTTACTGTTCCAGATCTGCATATTCTTGCATAGTGTCTGTTCTTTTTACACATATTGCAGAGTACATCTCTGGCTGGGCACAGGTTTTTGCTGTGAGAAGGTGTTTTTCCGCATCTGTTGCATTGTTTTTTGTCACGTTTCACGTTTCTGTCCAAATTTTGTGTCAATGTCTTTTTTGGTTTAAACTGTTTTGCTTTGGCTTTAATGATGTCCACAATACCTGGATTTTCCTGCTTGAAGTTGTTTTTAAGAAGATCCTGCTGCCTCTTATCAAGCTCACTTTGGCGAATCCGTATCACTGCTTTTTCTAATATGAGCTCGGCATCCATTTGCAGTTGCTCCGAGAACCGCTTGTCTCTTATTCCAACGACGAGTCTGTCCCGTATCATTTCACTGTGCAATGCACCGTAGCCACAATGTATTTCTGCCTTTGATTAAACTTTGCATGTTCAAAGATGACATTTCTTCTAACAACAAAATGTTTCCCTAGTTTGTCTTTGAGCGGGTCGTACTCACTCGCTTCCTCTGCGGTAAGGGTCAGTGAAGTGATCACGTTGTCTGCTTCATCTCCCACTGTATAAATCAGAGTGTTGACCTGGTTTTCGTCTGGCTGCAGCTCGAGCAGAGGCTATCCTGAATGTGTCAGATCCATTTCAGCCACTCTTCTGACTTTGAGAAGTCGAACTTTGGCGGCGGTGAGACTTCGGGGCCGCGGCTACCATGCTGCTGCTGAATAATAAATGCTAGCTAGTCTTGCTAATTTGCTAGCTTAGCTCTTAGCTGAATTTTTCTTTCAGGCACGTATTACCACACTGAGCCAGTTACAAGGTGCAAACACCAGAGGGTGCTGCATGAACACTGTAATGAATTGGTCACTACCATAACAGTTGAGGCAATAAAAGGTGGAGAGACGGAGGAAGCTCGAGTGAGGGCTTAAATGACTAATGCTAAAAATATTTTTAGAGCCAAGGGGAGCTTCAGGGTGTGAGGTAAGGTTTAAAAATCACATCATTGATAGAATAGATCCAGAAAGGAGAACAGATGAGGATTGATGTCAGGTTGATTTTTTTAGATAATTTTTAATCTTTATTTCTTTATTTCCACTGTACTATAAAGGTTTGGGTTAGAATATGAGTTTATCAGCTGCACTAGAACACCCCACAAGTGTTCTGCACATTTATATGGTATAATGCTACTCCACAGTAACCGAGAGGTGGATTTTTTCCCCTATTTATTTTTAAAATGTGCCATCTTTATGCTCAGGGCTGGTACCTTAGACATGCACCTCTAAAGCTATTTTGTATGTTTAGGAGCAGCAATGCAGCATCGCAAACAGAAAAGGATGGTACAGGGCAGGAGATAAGGTCTTAAAATAAATCAGTGAACACTTAATTTCAGGGTGAGGTTATGCTATTAACATATTTGACTGTATAAGCCTAAACACATCTGCAAATCAGTTGTTAAAAATCTTTATGCATAAGAAAAGCCTCAACAGATGTTGCTTTTTTATCTTTTTAAGTCAAATCTGGATACTGTATACTACCTTATGTAATGTCGTAATGCCATGCAGGGACATCGAGAGTTTGAAGCATTTTTGACCAATAAAACATGTTAAACCATTTATGGATCTGGAAGGTTTCCAATATGTGTCCCCCTAATGTTTAACTCGTTCTTACACCCTTGCCCTGAATAACTGACCATTGACATAAAGTTTATCTACAGCCACTGTAGCTCTGGTGCCTTCGGTGATATATTTCTTCCTGATTGGGAATAATGCTCGCCTTCGATCGAGGATCTCCTTTGGTAACTGGTCATTAACACTGAAGTTTGTTCCCCGCAGCTCTCTGCCCTGTCTTCTGACCTGCTCTTTTTGATCATAGTGCTCGAATTTTGCTACAATTGGCCAAGGTAGGTTGTGATCGGGCTTCTTACCTCCGAGCCAGTGAACACGATAGAAAGTGATGTTTTTTACCTCGTCACTTGGGAGAAATTCACAGACTGTGGATTCAGTGTCCTCCTCTGCCCCTTCTGGGATGCCGGAGAGAACAAGGCTGTCCCGAATGCCCTGAGCCTGTATATCCAGGATGGCATCCTTCATTTTTTTATTTTCTGCATCATTACATCGGTAAGTGTTTTCACGCTATCCCTCAGCATTTGGTTCTCAGCTGTGAGTGAAGCGAGGTGTTCCTGGCTGAACTCCAGAGACTCCCTCAGAGCTTGAAATTTCCAGAGTCCAGGACATCGGCGTAGCTATTCTCTGGAGAGATAGTGGAGGTGCTTGCCGATCACTCTGAACGGGTACATTTTGATGTTGGTGTGGTCATGGGTGCAGATTTTTGTGGCTTGCCCGTTACAATGTTATCAACACATTTGTCCACGTAGCTCTCCAGGCTGTCCAAGGTTTCCTCATCCAGTTTGTTTTATTGGGAGAATATGAGACATTGATTAGTATTTTACACGTTTATGTGTTCGGCTTGAATTTATTGGCTTGTTTTACTTGAGTTCTTTCGTGTTTGTGTACCAGTATACCGCCATATTACTTACGCACAACTCTCGCAAGATCTCAACCGCTCATCACCTCTCCTGTCATTTTATACTTATATGGTTAAAATTCTTGATCAACTGAACAAAAACAGAATCAACTCAAATCAGTTTCAGCTGGTCAGATTTACAAAAAATGAAGCTCAGAATTTGATCATAAACATCTGGTGCATCTTTAATGCTCGCCATTAAATTCATGCAAGTGCATGGTTCTGAAAGGTATTCTTTTCCATATTGACTCTTCTACCTGGAAAGCATAAGTTTCCACAGTGAATCTCTTTGGTAAGATCCAACTTCTTGACATTACAAACTTCTTGCTGAATGTTAACTTTCTCTATTAGTCTATAAATCCTGTTGAGACGCAGAATCCTCGTGGCTCTAAAGGCATGGTAACATTTATAGCATGACTTTTTATTTTCAGTGGTTAACAAACGGTGCTTCATAACAGAGGGGTTGTTTTTGCTCTTTAACTATCATCATATCATTGTCAGGACACTGATTTCAGAACAGTAGTCTGTTTATATGAAAGTACGTCCATATATTCCCTCAACTGAGGCATGACAGAAAGATTGTATACCTCAGAAATAAATGGCCCCAATAACTGAAGTACAGAAGGATATCACTCAACGGTGATCAGGTTTGTGTCTGCTGCATTTAATGTGTCACCTTTCCTGCAACTGCAACCCAGTTGTTCAGTTGATGGTAATCCTAGCATCCTTGTGAGCTTTGTAGCTTTTAATATGATACAAACCCATGTGATGATGTGATAGAAATTGAAATTACAGTATTTCAAATGAAGAGGGGGAAGCAACCAGTGGAGGCAGATGGAGAATGGGTGGTGGGGGTCTATGGAGCTTGCTGGGAACTAATATAATTTGAATAAGGTTCTGGGGAAAATCTGTCATCCAAAGGTTATAGTGGAGGAATTTAGAGATGACAGAAGTCTCAAACTGCAGCTTCAGCCTGGAGGCACAAAGAGCACAAAGGTAAGCTATGAGGAGGTAAGTTTCTTCAGAAAAACATTTCAGCAAAGGCATGAAGAAAATCACTAGGAGCACAAAAAGGTAACACAGGGGGCTTAAATCTACCACATGGGTTCAGGTGAAGAATGGTAGCCCCACCTTAAATCCACAGTAGTCTGATCAGGAGATTCAGCTCAGGTGCGCAGTCTTCCACCGCTCAGCCACGCCTCCCACCAGAGTTCTTCTGTTCCAAAGGAACATTTATTTCTCATTACCACATGGACGCTGTATTGTCATCACAGCCTTTAGTATGTGTAGATTCCGTTTTTAAGTTTTACCTTGATTGATGTTGGAAGCTTTCTTGTTTTACAGTATTCCTCTTGTCAAGAGTTAAATTATCTTCTTATATTCAACCTGCCTATTAAGATGTTTTGGATTTTGCCATTGCAGCATATTTGTTATTAAAATAAAAGGTTTTGAGGGGGGGGAAAGTTCTGCTTTTAAATACCTCCATGATATTTCTGTTACTTTTAGACTAATAATTTCCCCCAGTCAGATTAATTACAAAAAAACACCACTTTTACAAAAAAGTTAGTGTGCAGTTTCTGCTGTCTTTAAATGACTGCCTTTCCAAATTATTGTTTCCATTAAGAGACCCATATACGGCACTGATCAGAAGTTTATAAACACTCCTCATGGACATGCCCCTTATTTTGTTTTAGGGCTTTTAATTTATTTATTGATTTTTTGGAACCGTTCTTTTTCTTGGAATGGATGGTTATTGGTATTCGTATTTATCTAACTGCATCTAAAAAAAACCTATTAATTATTGTGGCACATTTTGGCTTATGTGTCTGAATAATCCGTCCAGTTTGATTCAGTGACCAAGATCCTGTTTCAGATGTTGTCTGCTTCACTGCTCAATGATCTGCCTCAAAGCAACTTAATAAGTCTGTGAATGACACCCATCTTTGGACAGAAGCCAGTCAATCATTAGGTAGATAAACTGTCCAAAGCTTTAAAATGTGTCTTCAGCAGTAGAATGATGATGTTAACTGTAGAAAGCAGACATCGAGATATTGTAACACCCTGGGGTCTCTTTATTTTGTCCTTCTACTGTGTCCCCTGATCACAAAAATGTTCTATTAAAGATTGCAATGGAAAAATAATGTGCCAACATATTTTTTTTCTTATGAATACCAATGGTAATTATTAATAACAATATAAACAAATATTTCGGAATTTTCTAAATCTTTTCCCCAATGATTTTTTTCACCCATCAAATATACAGTATACACCTAGAATTATTATTATTTTTTTGGTATCTGAGCCTACAAGTGTCAAAACCTGACAGCAAAAATAATTTTGTTTCACTTCATTTTTTTCTAGAAAGTTGTTAAGAATTAGATTTCTTTTCCATTCCGTACTTTATACGAACATATACCTACACCTAGTGGAAAACAAAAAAGTGCATGTTTTAAAAGGAATTCTTCTCCAAGGAACAGTAGTTTATTCAAAAATCTGAATTTGAATGTGAAAAGTTGAAGTGAAATATATTGCTCTGTTTACTTTAAAAGACACAATTAAGACTTAAAGGAAGAAATCAAAATTAAAATCCGCTCCAACATACATAACCTGGGCAAAATTTTGTACAACTGGTATAAACACAGTTGAAGTTCTATGAAAATATGAATGAAAACACCCAAAAATGGATCCAGGAAGGTTAACTTTTTGCACTGGTGAACAACGTGTATGTACAGTGACTAAAGAGTAACATCACAAAGCACCATCAGACAGATATTTTTTATCTTTTCCTAACTGCTATAATCTTATGTCCATTCACTAGCAAAATAAAAATCCAAAAATAACGTATAAAAAAGACAAACTTTTTATGTTATTTCATCAGATAATTTGAAGTTTGAAAGGCTTCAGAGCTGAAGACGGACAGCTGGACACCAGGATTTTGCATGTGTGATTCAGACACACATTCAATATGTGGTTGATTGCATGTGCCCTACAACGACAAGTCAGCAGCTGGTAGTTTTTGTGCATACATGTTTGTGTGTGTGTGTTTGTGTGTGTGTGCTTATACGAGTGTGTGTAACTGCTGCAACAAGACAAAAGTTAATGAGGTTTGAAGGCTGCTGTGGCAGAGGCGGCCTCGTCTTTGTCTCCGTCCTCTGCCTCCCTGCTTCCTGCCCAGGCCTTTATTAAAAGGATAATGCAGCAAGGGTCTTTAAGTGTGCAGCTGCGGTGAGAAAGACAAGGGTGAGAGAGAGGTAAAATGAGGCAGACATGAGAGAGCGAGGAAAAAGACTTTGAGGTGCTGCGTAAGAACTACTGTTTGTGAAATAGCTCATTAAGGGCAAAAACAGGCAACATGAAGAGAAGATGCATAATGCTTCAGATGAAAAGAACTGAGAGTGAAACGTAAGGTGGGGAATACAGAGAAAGAAGCAGGGAGAGTAAGAGGAGATCCAGATTGAGGGACAACAACTGAGATGGAGACAGATATTCCAGATTAAACACAGAAACAGCAACAGCTGTTGTAGCAGGTTTTTTTTGTTTCGGAGTAAATGGACAACAACAGATTTACACTATGAGGTTAATGTAATTAAGGCTGGAACTAAATGCCCTCGTCATTAAAAACTAAATGTGTGAATATCATTTTATTCTTGCACCCAGAAATAGCTGATCCTTCGAAAACTGTGAATGAAGAATATGAGGACCAGACCATAAATTGACATTACAGCTTTCCAACACAGCTGAGAGACTGTAACCCCTTTTTTCCAGACAGATTAATTTTTGGTTACACTACAAGAAGCCCTAAAAAACTGTCGGGGTTTTTTAAAACCCTTTTAAAGGGATTATTGTGCCAATAACAAAAAAAAAAGGGGTTTTTTTCTGGTTGGGGGCTATGCCTGGGATCAAATTCCAAAAATTAATCCAGTAGACGTCCCAAAGGTCCCAAAGGGTGTTCCTTCAATGTATTCTTTAGTGTTCTAAGCAGTTTTGGGGTTTTGCCCCCCCCCCCCTGTTGCTTCAAAACCGGGCAGCCTCCTATAAACTTTAAGATTATAACTGTAATAATCAGTCTGTAACACCTTAGTTTATCTTTTATGAAAAACAGTTGCAAAAAAATTTAAAAAAGGCACTTTAGTTTTAACCCAAAATCACCCAACCCTATAAAGGCAATTCAAATTCACATGTTCCAGTTCCAGTTATAATTTAATGCATTTATTTTGGTTTAGTCATTGGAATCACTTAATGACAATGGTAACAAGACCTTTGCTGCTTGCTACGGGTATGGCGATATGCTTTTATTTTAAAATTAAATTTGTTATCTTTTTTAAATTTTTTTTTAAAATTTTTTGGGGCAATTATGTTTTTTTAAAATGGAAGATTACCCTTTTCCAGGGAAAACCCTTTTACTTTTTGTTTATATCGCATGAAAGATGAAAAAGTTTTAAATAACAAGTTTAAAGTGGGTTTTTTAAACCAAAACAATGTCCTAAGTACGGTCAGAGGTGGGTGGCAGAAAATTTTACTTTTCACCCGCTTTTAAATCTTACCATACTGTTTGTTTTCGGGCCTTCTGCTCTACCTGCTCTTTGGGCTGCAATCAGCAGATGAGATGCCCCTGGGATGCTGCAGTGCAGTGCAATCTGTGGCATTCAAGCCCCTTTGGTTTTCATTGATATTACTAAACCCCTGCCGGCAGACTTTTGGAAAGATTTTTGAAACCCATCGTGTGAGTGAGATACCCCACTTCCCCTTCCTGACGGGTTTCGTTGTTTTGACCTTCCTTTCCCTTTTGATTTTTGGGCCTCCCTGCCCCTTGTGGGGTTTGTTTGGTTTTTTGGTTTTTTGACCCTTTTTTCCCCTGCATCTAAATTTATCCCCCGGCCCTCCCCCTTTGCCTGACGTCTTTTGGGTTAAATCTTTTGCCCTTTTTCTGGCCCTTTGATTTTTTGAATAAAACCTACCCCTTTGGGATTTTCCCAAAAAGTCACCGTTCTCTCACCTGCCTGGGGGAGACCCGGGGCCTTTCTACCCACTGAGGTTTCAAGTTTAAAAGAAATCCTTCTTTCTGCTTCATTGATTCCGGGAAAAAGCGGGTGTGGAGTTTAACCTGATTTGTTTTTTTCCCTTGGCAAAATAAATTTTTTAATTTTTTCCCAAGTTCTTTTGTCGGGTGAACCCTGGGTCCGTTTTTTCCAAAAAATTCCTAATAAAAAAATCGGGGAAAAAAATAAAACCCATCTTCAGCACAGCAGTGGGGGCATCCACTTTGGGATGGCCCCTTTTCCTGGTTTGGGGTTCCCGGGCTTTGGAGGAAAAAATTTTTCCACATTACGTTCTGGGCAATCCTGTCCCCAAAGCCGCCCCCGGGTCACAAAATAACCCCCCCCAAAGTGACGAACAACAGCAGAGGAAAGGGAGCCACCCATCCCCGCCTGAGATTTTTCGGGGAACCCAAAACCAGTGTCGAGCTTTCCTAACTCAGTGTGAGATTCTTTTTGGAGGCTTCACCCGTCACCCCTTTCTGGGGGGGGGGCGCCCCCAAAAGGGGGGCTTTTTTATACTCCTGCGGGCCCGGGAGGGGGCGAAGCAGTGGGGGACTGCTGAGTGGCAAAAAACCGGGGTTCTTTTATTTTGGGTAACTTCTATAAAAATTTTTTTCCAAAGGAACTCATTCGGGTTTTTAAAACCCGGGTTTTCTTCCAAATTTTGTGAAGCCACAAGAGGCTTACTGTCCCTAAAACCGGGGTGATCACCTGTCTCGCCCTATATAATTGCCCTTTCTTTTTCGGGCCGCAATCCAATTAAAATTGAGGCAGCACAAATGGATGCAATTTATAAAGGGGACTGAAGCAGACAATTTTAGTTAAAGGCGCCCCGTGCTCCCCTCCTCCCCTGAAACAGCTCGGGGAAATTTTTCGCTGGGCAAAAATGTTGGCGGGCCCAGAGAGGAGGGGGGAAACCCGCCCCTTGGGGGGGTTTTCCCTCATTTCAGGGTCCGGCACCCCTTTGGGTTGAAAAAAGGGCCGTACCTCTCACCGAGGAAACGATGATTTGAGCCCATGCGTTGGGGGGGGAACCCAAGTTTCCCCCTGGGGAGAAAAAATCTTTCGGGGGAAAATTCAAGCCTTGTTTTTATTTTTAAAGAAAGGACTTTTAAAGAAACCCCAATGTCCTTTTAAAAGGACAGGCTCACCCAGGGGAAAGGGATTTTCCCTACTGAGCCGAACCCAGCTAACGGCCTCCCCTTCTTGTTTTCCCCTGCTTTTTTTTCCCAAACCTCTTCCTTTGTCTCTCCGGGGGCCGTGTTTTTATTTCGGGAGCAGAAAACTAAAAATTCAGGGGCAAACATTCGAAAATAAGAACGAAAAAACTCCTTCCCGGTCACTGACACCCCAAAATGTGCACCCTTTGGGAAGGGTCACGCATGAACAATTCACCCCTCAGGAGGGAAAGGAGTTTAAACCTTTAAACATTTGGGAGGTAACCCAGCAAAAAAAGAAATTTTCCCATGATTTTAAATTCACCCTGAATTTTCCTGTAGTTTTTAGGGGCCCCTGGTTTGCGGGAAACAAAACCCTCACTTGATTTTGGAAAAAAAAAGAATTGGGGGGGTTGGTTGAGCCCAGGGTTCCGCGGGGGTCCTCCCTTTTTGGGCCCTGCTGCTATGGGGGGTCAGGGGTGGAAAATCGGGTTTCCAAAACATCCCCGGGATTTATCCGGGTACCGCAAAAATCCCAAATGATTTAAAAGGGGAAGGGTTTGGTAAAAATAAACCCATGGGCTCTCCCCAACCCCCACAGCCATTTAATTGTGCTTTGTTTGCTTCCGGGCATTTTCACCCCCCAAAAGGGGCCCAGCTTTACTCATTGTCTGGCCCCAAGCACAGGCCATGAAAAAAATATGTTGATGAGGTTTAAAAGGGCCCAGGAAAAATTCAAAACTTTTTCCCCTTTCAGGTGCGGGTTTCTTTTTTGTTGGGAAAAAGGGGTGGTTCGTTGAGCCCATGCTTTGGGATTATAGGGGCCCTTTAAGGGAAATAAAAATTTTAAAAAAAAGATCCCCCTTCCACTCATAAACCCACACCCTTTGGTCGATCCGGGGAGCCAAAAATTTTTCCCCCTAAGCTGGATCAAAGGGAAATGTTTATCATTTTGGTCCGCAGAGGGGGGGTTGAGTGGAAAGGGCCCTTTTTAAACACCCCCTAGGGGCCTTATAAATACAAGGTCATCCTTTTTGGACTTACTAACCTCCTAAAATTTTTTCAGTCATTGGTCAATGACGTTCTAAGAAAACATGGGGGGTCAATTCGTGTTTGCCCCTACCTTGAGAATTTTAAATTTAAAATTCCTCAAGATCTGGATACCCACGGGAACATGTCGGGAGCTGTTCTCCTCTCCTTTTGAAAAACCCATTTTTCAAAAGGGCAGAGAAAGGGTGGGTTTCACCCACTCCACCCTTTTTTGGGCTTTCATCTTTTCCCCCCGGGTAAAGTGATTTCGATCCTCTAAATTTAAGGGGCCTTTTGGGAAATGGTTTGTCCCCACTGATCGTAAGCAGCTTCAAAAGATTTTGGATTCGCAAACTTCTAAAAGGGGGGTTTTTTATTAAAAATTACAACCGGGTTGCTATTTCCCCTGAACGCTCTTCCCTTTTCCCAAGACAAGATTTGTATGGAATAAGGATGCAGAAAAGGGCCTTCAACGGCCCAAAAGGAACTTTTCACGTCAGCTCCGTGCTACATTCCCCCTAAACCCAAAGAAAAGACATTTTTATCGTGGAGGTGGATCCCCTCAAGCACTGGGGTTTTGGAGCCGTTTTTAAGGGCCAAAGAGTGGGATAAATCGTTTCCCCATGTCCCCTTCTCTAAAGGACTCTGTCCAGGCTGAGGGGAAATTTACGAGGGGGGGAACAGAGATTTGCGGGCCCGTCAATTTTGGCTTTTGACGGAGTGGAGACTTTTGGGTTTAAAGGGACAAAGGGCCATTTAGGGTTTTGGGCTGACCATGAAAATTTGGAGTACCTAAAAATCAAAAAAAACGGCTGAACCCCGGGCCCGGGCAAGATGGCTCGGTTTTTTGGTCGTTTAGTTTTCTCCCCTGTCTTACGGGCCGGGATTTAAAAAATGGCAAACCGACGCCCTACCCGGGAAATTCAAGGGGCCCGCGAATCTCAGTCTGCAGGTGAAGAGGAGTTTACCCTTTCCTAGGTCGTCGGGTTTTCTGTGTCCAGGTTGGGGGGGAAAGGGGAGGTCCAGGGCAATCAGGGATCTGCCTTATCCCCCCATCATGCCCACCGGATCGCTTTTTTTTGGTTTTCCCCAAACCCCTTTGGGTCCCAAAAGGGGACGGGAAGCCCCCCTTTTTCATTGCCCCTCGTCTCGTTTGCCATCCGGGAAAATCACCAAAAAACGTTTCATTCCGTACAACTCAGTTTTGGGGGGCCCCATCGCTTGTGAAGGTTTGTAAAAGGACTTTTTTTTGGGGGGGGGGGGATCACTAAATGTTTTCAACCCCAATTTTCTGGGTCGTCCCCCTGCGGGTTTTTTGGCACCCATTCCCCCTTTCCCCCTCGCCCATGGTAAACACATTGCTATGGACTTTGAAACCCGGTTTTACCGATTTTAAAAATGGTAAATCTTTTTCTACGGGAAAAAAAATTTAAAAATTTTCCAAATGGTTCATCGGGGTGCCCCGGGAGAACTCCCGCCTGCAAGGAATGGGTGAGATATTAAACCAGGGGAAGTTTTCAGGCCCCATGGAATCCTTTCTGACATTTTTCCCCCGGGAAGAGGACCCCCAGTTTGTGTCACGTTTTTTAAGGAGTTCTTTTTCTTTTTTGGGAATTTCTGTTAGTCCTCTTAAAGGTTTCATCCCAACCCTATGGCCAAACAGAGAACCCAAACCCCAAGAATTTGGAAACCCAAAAACTTCAGGCCTTTTATTTTGAGTAAAGACCCGCCAAAGGGGTCACAAATTTACCCGGGGTTTTAAATACCCCTTTGAACTTTTTGGCAGTAAAGTCCCCCTTTTGGTTTTGCCCCCCTTTCCATGTTGTTTTTGGTTTTTCAGCCACCCAGGGTTTTTTTCCCGTACAGGAGAAAGAGGCAATTTTCCGCCCTGCCCAAGCACCCTGCCTTAAGATCCCCAAAAAATTTGGAGAAAGGCCAGGAGGCCCAAGGATCGAATGTCCCTGGGTTTAAAGTCAAAAAACCCAAACCCGGGGAGACGGATCCCTCCCCCTAATACCAGGGGGGGGGAGAAAGTTTGGCCCCCGCCAAAAAACCTCCCGTTACGGATAAAAGCCCCGGGAATTTTCCCCCCGATTTGTTGGATTTTCCCCTATCTCCAAGTTAAATCCCGGGCCCTTCTGTACGGCTGAGTTTTCCCAAATTTCCCATGGGGAAATTCCCTCTTTTTTCCATTTTTTCCCCAGGTCAAGCCCTTCGGGGGGCTTCCTGACTGATCGTTGTTTTGGCCCTTTTGCCTTGCCTTTTTGGGAAATTTTTGCCTCTCCCCTTCCCTTTTGTGCTGTTTGGTTTTTGGGTTTTTGACCCTTTTTTTCCGGGCATCTGATTTATCCTCTGCCTGCCCCTTGCCTGACGTCTTTTTTCCCCGATCATTGACCCTGTTTCTGTCCCTGGATTTTTTGAATCAGCCTAGGCCCTTGGTTTTTTCAGCCAAAAAGTCACCTGTCTCTCTCACCTGCGCTGTGGAGATCCCTGCCTTCTACCCACTGAGGTTTCCCCTCTGGGGTTTCAAGTTTAACCCAAGACAAAAAAACAGGTTTGGTGACTTTTCTGATCCTTGCAAGATTTGGAAAAACTACAAGTCACTAATCCTTCTTTCTGCTTCAGTGATTCCTGGAAGTTTGTGGGGATTTTAACCTGAGTGAACGTTTTCCTGTGGCTGAAAAATTTTTTTAATCTTTCAGTTCTGTGTCTGGCTGAATCTTGGGGTCCGCCTTTTTCTAATTCGTAATACATACTTGGGTTATTTCTGAAACAAATACTGTTATTATTATTCTTCATTGTATTTTTGAGTAGATACAGATCACTGAAAATTGTAGATTAAAATTCCCAAATATTGGGAGTGATTGTTGATCTCCCCTACAATTTTCCTGATTTTGCCTGGTAAATAGAAGTGGGTCCTTCCAAAACAGCTCCAGTTTTTAAAGACATATTAAGTATTTATCACTCTGACAACATATAGGAGCATATTTGGGTGCGTAGCTTTTCTTGTCACTATTTCCTTATTTAGGATGATCAACATATCTGCCCCAATTGAATGGCATTTTATCGGGAAAAGTAGCTATGAGAAAATGGGGTCTTGTGTCACATCGTAGTATCTCGGGGAAAAACAAACTTATTAATTAATAATTAATTCCTTAACACACTGACAAACGTTAAAAATAAAAAATGCTATAGTTAAATTTGTTATATACAGTACAGACCAAAAGTTTGGACACACCTTCTCATTCAAAGAATTTTCTTTATTTTCATGACTATGAATATTGTAGCTTCACACAGAAGGCATCAAAACTATAAATTAACACATGTGGAATTAATATACTGAACAAAAAAGGGGTGAAACAACTGAAAATATGTCTTCTAGGTTTTCTTCAAAGTAACCACCTTTTGCTTTGTTTTGGGGCACGCCCACTCTTGGCATACTGTTGATGAGCTTCAAGAGGTAGTCACCTGAAATGGTTTTTCCCAACAGTCTTGAGTCCCCAGGGATGCTTAGGACTTGTTGGGCCCTTTTTTGCCTTCACTCTGCGGTCCAGCTCACCCCAAACCATCTCGATTGGGTTCAGGTCCGGTGACCTTTTGGGGGGCCAGGTCATCTGGCGCAGCCCCCCATCACTCTCCTTCTTGGGCTCAAATAGCCCTTACACAGCCAGGGGGGGTTTGGGGTGTCATTGTCCTGTTGAAAAATAAATGATGGTCCAACTAAATAGCATGCCGCTGCAAGATGCTGTGGTAGCCATGCTGGTTCAGTATGCCTTCAATTTTTAATAAATCCCCAACAGTGTCACCAGCAAAGCACCCCCACACCATCACACCTCCTCCTCCATGCTTCACGGTGGGAACCAGGCATGTAGAGTCCATCCGTTCACCTCTTCTGCGCCACACAAAGACACGGTGGTTGGAACCAAAGATCTCAAACTTGGACTCATCAGACCAAAGCACAGATTTCCACTGGTCTAATGTCCATTCCTTGTGTTCTTTAGCCCAAACAAGTCTCTTCTGCTTGTTGCCTGTCCTCAGCAGTGGTTTCCTAGCAGCTATTTTACCATGAAGCCCTGATTCACACAGTCTCTTCTTAACAGTTGTTCTAGAGATGTGTCTGCTGCTAGATCTCTGTGTGGCATTGATCTGTTCTCTAATCTGAGCTGCTGTTAACCTGCGATTTCTGAGGCTGGTGACTCGGATGAACTTAGCGTCCGCAGCAGAGGTGACTCTTGGTCTTCCTTTCCTGGGGCGGTCCTCATGTGAGCCAGTTTCTTTGTAGCGCTTGATGGTTTTTGCGACTGTACTTGGGGACACTTTCAAAGTTTTCCCAATTGTTCGGACTGACTGACCTTCATTTCTTAAAGTAATGATGGCCACTCGTTTTTCTTTACTTCTTGCCATAATACAAATTCTAACAGTCTATTCAGTAGGACTATCAGCTGTGTACTGTATCCACCTCCTGCACAACACAACCGATGGTCCCAACCCCATTTATAAGGCTTGAAATCCCACTTATTAAACCTGACAGGGCACACCTGTGAAGTAAAAACCATTTCAGGTGACTACCTCTTGAAGCTCATCAACAGAATGCCAAGAGTGTGCATAGCAGTAATCAAAGCAAAAGGTGGCTAGAATATAAGATATATTTTCAGTTGTTTCACACTTTTTTGTTCAGTATATAACTCCACGTGTTAATTCGTAGTTTCGATGCCTTCAGTGTGAGGCTACAATATTCATAGTCATGAAAATAAAGAAAACTCTTTGAATGAGAAGGTGTGTCCAAACTTTTGGTCTGTAGTATTGATAGGGGTGGCTATAATTGTGGTTACAGGGGTTTTGTTACAAAGAAATATTTTTTTTCCTGCTTTGTAATTGTGGTCAACTTATTTTTTCTAAACTTTCTAAATTCTAATTTTCTAAAATCTAAGTTTGAGTTTGTGGTAGTGCAATAAAAGATGAATTTCTTATAAGGCCTTTTACATAGCTTTCCCAGAGTGCTAAAAATATGTGGCCAGTTTTGCACATTCCTTGCTCAAAAAGGCTTCAAGACAGCGATTCTCACTTTAATATCATACCACTTGTCAATAAAATACAGTATATCAGAACAATAATTACCAATATATTTATTTTTTCCAGTTCATCCTATGTCATTAAATGACGATAAAATGCAGAGCCTTATTTCTTAAAGTCGAGCGGTATGTTTGTAAATTCCAGTTTTCTTACCTGTGTACAAATCACACACATATGAGAATGAAACAAAACCTAAGAAACATAACAAATCCAACTGTTTCTAATTTGAGAGGCCCGACACTGAGCATTCTCCACTTCCTTCCCCAGTGGGTCAATCAGTGCGCTGAGAGGAACAGACATTTTCGTTACATCCGGCTCTGAACGAGCCAATTAGTAACCTGTTAATTGGCGCAGGTGCACATGTCTGAATCCAGGGGCATCGTTCGTTATTTATTAAATGATCTCTGTAGACCTCCCGTTGGCTGAAATTAGGCTTCCTTTCAGCCAATGGCAAGTCTCAGGTGTGAGCGCTGTGGTTGAGACGTGTGCCTGTTAGCACTGGTAAAAGCATTGTAATTAGTCTCTGTATGTAATAAGTATATCTGTCTTCTCGCGCCTGGCCACACCAGCTGCCTCTTCGTGCCCTGTCCGTTATTTTCATGTCTGTTCTTTCCATCTGCCTTAATGGCTAAAAAAGCCCTCTGTTTTCAGCTTCTGCTGCTTTTTTGTCTTTCTTTTGTCTCACCAACATCATTTCTTGCTGCCTGCTGAGTGATTACCTTGTATATTCACCTAGTGTGGTGCAAAATAAGAAAGTGTGTGTGTGTGTGTGTGTGTGTGTGTGTGTGAGGGATGGTTGGAGGTGGAGTAGCAAGACACTATTTGTAATATCCTTTTGACAATTTTGTGTGACCATTTACTTTACTTTTATTTTACTTTGTCCTTAAAAAAATTACTACTGAAAAACATACTACTGAAAGTGATTGTGTCAAAGCAATAATGTCATTAGGCAGAAACTAAAAGGTATCAAAGAATAACAGAGAAGGGGGCAGGGGAGGTGGGGGGGGTGGAGGGGCTGGATGACTTTGCGCTACTCTGTTACTAAGTTATTTCTGAAAAGGTATCACTTGGGCATCTGCTGTGATGCAGAAACTGTTCTAGTGGGATCCAACCCTCATTTATGGTAATAAGCTGTGGTTCGGGACCAAAAGAAGTTGTAGGTTAGGGTTTTATTTCCATAATTCATTGATTGGCAATTTTTTTGTTAACTGATTTCTCTAACTGACTAAACTAACTACAACAAACAGAAGCAACTTTATTTTAAATTATTTTTACGGCTAAATTTGAGAATTATTGCATACCACAAAAAAAGTTAACAAAAACTGAAGACATGAAAGTGCAAAAAAGGCAATCGGTACAACTTCAGCATCTAAGTACAAATGAAACTTTGATAAGTCATTTACATGAACCACCTCATTTACATCGGTGACCCTGCTGTGCAACCCCATAAATAATTATCTGCCAAATCCCTGGCAGGGCAGAATTAATTGATTAATTTCATTATTTTTGAAAATGCTGTCAGTCCTTCAACTCTTTCACAGCACTGTAAGAATGAGTGGTTTTTATTACTGTATATATCATACATCAGTCTATTTATTTCATAGTGACATAGTTTTACGTCGTATGCTCAGGCATCATGCTGTGCTTCTGTTTTAAACCAATAAATATTACACAGCGTCCAAACTCTGTTTTTCATCATCTTATTTCAAGTGCTCCTTAACTTTAACCCCTTCGATTTTAGAAATGTTTTAAAAACGTTTATACCCAAGAACTTAGTCACTGAAGAAGATGCTCAGTCAACCAAGATTGTTTTAAAGTCCAACTTGGACACAACTTACCAATAATTGGTGATAGCATTGGTTGACATATAAGGCACATACACATACACAAGCCCCTACAGACTGCAGCCAGGGCTTCTCATTATTCCACAAACTGGCTTATCACAAGCATAAAACACCCAAACACATGTTTAGTGGTGTGGTTTAAGCAGACCAGTGCAGGACATTCAGACCTTTACATTGTTCAAACAAAACAACAGCAACACAGAGTCGATGGGTTCAATCTTTACTGTGAAACAGAAGTAAATGCAACAAAAAAAGTTAAACAAGGTTTAAGGTACTTTTATGTAAACTTTTACATCAATGTCATTTTCACCTATGTCACTAAATTCACAACAGACAACTTTGACTCCAATATTAATGTCACTTGTTAATGTTATACAGGTACATCTAAAAAAAGTAGAATATTGTGAAAAAGTTCGATATTCTTTATCACCCATTTCAGAAAGGTAAACTCGTATTTTACATAGATTCAGAGAGTGAAGTATTTCAATACTTTATTTTTTGTAATTGTGATGATTATGGGTTTAAGATACTGAAAACCCAAAATTCAGTGTCTCAGAAACTCTGAATATTACAAAAAAATCAATAAAACGGATATTTCAAACAGAAATGTCAGGCTTCTCTAAAGTATGTCCATTTCTATGCACTGAATGTTTGGTTGGGCCTCCTTTTGCATGAATTACTGCATCAATGTGCCATGGCATTGAAACGATCAGCCTGTGATTCTGCGTAGGTGTAATGGAAGCCCCGGTTGCTTTGAGAGGAGTCTTCAGGTCATCTGCCTTGTTGGGTCTGGTGTCTCTCATCTTCCTCTTGACTATAACCCATTCTCTATAAAGGTTCATGTCAGGTTCAAACAACCTGAAATACCTATAGCATCACAAAAAGAAGAGAAAGACAAGATAATTAGTTTCTTACTCGCTGCGAGGAGATCGGACAGAGATGTGCTTCTGTTACAAATCTCCTACCGCTCTGAAACACATCCCGCCGAACCCTCTTTTTATTAGGGTGGTCCCTAGTTACATGAACGTTGCTGCTCTAAAAGGGTGGGAGGAAAACGAACAGCAGCAACACACATCTTTTCCTTCCATTTAACTTTCTATGAATATGCTTGGATACAGCACCCTGTGAACAACCAGCGTCTTAAGACAATGAACCTTTGTTGCCACAAATGTTTCACAAATTAATGTGAAATCATTAATACATTAAAAAGTTAGTTTGGGTTTTTTGGGGGTTTTTTAATTGGTGATGTGTAATGTTCACATTTTCAGAGACCACTGATTTTCTGGTTTTCATCATCTGTAAGCCATAATCAATAAAATCACAGGAAATAAAGTCTATGTGTAATTAATCTATTAAATAGTTTCACTTTGTGAAATGCATGACAAAAACATTAAAATTTTTCATGATATTCCAGTTTTTTGAGATGTAACTGTACCATCTGTTAAATTGAAAATGTGCTGGTGTATGTTTGTTGGATTGCTATCCTTTGGTTACTTTGTAAGTCCTGTCTAGACTGAGGCTGAAATGTAAGTTTTAATAAAAATCAAGTTGTAAAGTGCTTTCTGTGACTGATGGCAGGTAATGTTTGTGGGTGTACAATGATTTGAAAGCTTGCTTGCAATTTATTGATTTTACACATTAGAATTTGTGAAGTTTTACAACTTCACAAATATCAATCATCTATTGCTTGTTCCTAAACATCTGTGCCTTGTGGCTTGAAATTCATGTTCATGCAAACGCAAAAATAGAAAACCATTTTTTTTCCCCAAAGTTCAGGAGATAGCAGAACAAAAACCTAAATGTCAAAAACATTACGAAGTGTATGACCAAACGCTATAGAGGATATGACCAAAGGGCATTGTATTGCATTGTTTCTAATACTGCTGTTAACACTGTTTCCTACCTTGCCATGTATGCAGGTGTGTTGAAAACGTCTCGTTGAGGTGGAGTAAACAAGACAAAATGAAGCAGATTTTGCAGAACACCATGTCCTATATACACCATGTCTTTGATTTATGTGTGTCAATTTTAGTTTACTGGGGTCAAGGGGGTGGAATTAATTATGTTTAACTGCATCAGGACCAGATACATAAATTTTGCCTCGATGTCACCATGTTGTATTTTATTTATTTTATTGCTAGATTTTTTACTATATTAAAATAAACAAAAAAATGTTTTTGTCACTAATCTAAAAAAAACCTACATCTAACAAGGTAAAGTATAAATACAACAATGCAGATTAATAGTCTAACTTATGACTTATGCTAAACGGGATCATATGGGCAGCTCTTGTTTTTTCAGAAAAAATTAATTACTAAAAGTTGGATTTGTATTGTATGGAGTTTGGAAGAAAGAAATATTATTTAAAAAAGGATTATGTTAAAAAAAAAAATCTTCACTGAGAGCAAAGTGTACCAGAGTCAAATTCCTTGTTTGTGTCTCAAACATTGCAATAAGGCTGATTCTGATTATTTATACCTATATTATACATATGTAATATATTATATATTATTATATTTCCCTTGTACATGGCCTATATTTTCATAAAACCACAGTAACAGAGTGAGGTCTAATATGGCACAGAGGATGGACCAAGCAGACTGGATGAATCCCATCGCTTGTACATGGCCCATTTATTCACATCCATCACTTTCAGTTTGGAGCATTGGGAGAGGGGGAGACTGGGTAATTTATGAGTTGGCTTCCTCCAGGGTGGCACGAGAAAACCGAGTGTGCAGAACTGAGAGAGAGGCAATACTGGGGAGAGTCCATGTTCAAAAAATTAACACAACAATGACAGCTTGGTGTGGCACACTGTAATTTTTCCACTCAAGATATATACACTCTCTAAAAGAGATCAAACTTTTGTTTTTAAATATAATAGCTTAAAGAAACTTTTCATTTAAAACAGAGTTCTTTCAGAAATAAGATGTTGTTTATTTCTTCATTTTTTGTGGAATGAGATCTGCCGTGAGACTTTTACTGCTTGTTAGTTTTGCACAGTGGACACTTTTATCCTCTTCTGTGCCTTACTTTCCTATTTTCAGGGATGAAAAAGAGGATGAAAAGAGGTTGAATCAATTTTGACAGAGCATCCTTGGCAAAGAAGAAAAAAAAGGAAAATAGCGAAGAGAGGAGCAAAACAGATGAAGTAAAAGAAGCTCAGGAGAGGAAAAGGAGATGAGATAGCAAGAAAAAAGAGGTAAAGAAAAGAAGAAAGGCCAGGTGGGTGGTTGGAAGGACCATTCTCTCCATCCCTATGTTGGAAAGAAATAGAAGAGAGAAGAGGAAAATGAAAGCACAGTCTGAAGGTATTGGCCTTCTGAGAGGATCACACCTCTGTTAAACCATCATCCTAGATGTCATAAAATCTTTGTCTGTATTGCACACAGTGAAAAAACTCGGTGGAACCTCAAGGAGATATATCAGGGTCAAAGGAGACTGATACACACAATATAGTAAACAAAACACACAAAGAGAAAGACCACGAGGGAAGGAGCTGCCAATTTCCCTTTGTATTTCTATTCTTAAATATCTCACTTGTTGGTGCTGAGTTTTATCTTATTCTTTAGATCCTCATAATCTAGATCTGGCCATATCACTCTTCTTCTGTTCTTGTTGGTGGTGGTGCTGTGTACTATAATATACCTCTAATGTTAATGACTGCTTATCCTTAATCTCCAGTAGTCGTTGTCCAGGAGCTAGGTAACCAGTCCATCACAGGGACGCACACACACTCACTCACTGTTAAGGACCATTTGCAGTGGCCGATAAACCGAAGACACATGTTCTCGGACTGTGTGAGAAAGGTGTAGTCCCCAGAAATAACCAAAGCATGCACATGGAGAACATGCAGACTCCACACAGAAAGACCACAGGCTGAGATTCAAACCCAGGACCTTCTTGCTCCAATGCAACAGCGCAAACAACTGTGCCACCATTCAGGCTTGTATGCCCTGGCATTAATACATTTCATCCTTTTTTCCAATTGTGACACTGCAGTAATATCAATGTGCAAACATCTCTGGATTTTTATTTGAAATAAGAAAAAAAGACAATGGTTGTAAACATAATGGTGCACAGTATGTTCCATTATTGTTGTGTTGGATGGAAACAAATAGCATTTTTATGAAAAGTGCTTTTAAACATTTGAGCTGTAATGTTTGCGGACTAACAACAACATGCTGTCTGAACATCACCAGAGACAAAGGTCCGTTTTGTCCATAAAAGAAAAACATCAGTTGTTCAACATGAATCATAATTTACAACCAGAACTGCTAAAGTCATATCAGCGGCAACACCTCTGTGGTTTTAAAGATAACTCAGCGAGTTTTCGTTACACAGAGATGATGCAGTACTGACAGAACATCTCCAAGGCAGATGAGAAGGGACATTTAATTAAAATTTGTGTTTAAAAAGGTCATTAATTCTATAAGACGGACAATAAAATAATGGCTGGTACTCGTGAAAAGTCCTGAGCTTTCATATTATTTATGCACAATGAAGTGTACGACTGTATAGCTCATCTAGTACATATGCTATGTTGGTAATCCAGTGGTCCATAGCGCAACTTCGATTCTTCTCATCTTTTTCTTATGCTTGTCAATTTTATAGAAAGGTTTTTAATTTTTTAATTCTTTGTCTAAAAACAGTTTCAGTTTTTGACCAAATATTTACCAACAAGAAAGAAATTAGCTAGGTAGGCATTACAGCATTTTTAAATGGAATGTAAAAACAAAAAGGAAGGAGTAAAATGTATTTTTGAAAAATCCTGATGTAATGTAGCTAAAGCTTCTGTGAAACAGTTGGTACATGAAATCCGATCAAATGTACCAAAGGAGGCATTGGGTTTCGATTGATATTGTAGAAATTCAGGGTAAAAGGATTTTAAAAATTAGAATAGCAGCAACAACTTTCTGTTAATGAGTACTCTACAGAGGAGAATAATCATTTTATTATCAGTTTGTCTGAACTAATACCCAACTGGTGAGGCAGCTGTCAAACACGAGATTAAGTGAGGAAATTAATTTCTGAGGTGTAACTATTCCATAGCTTCAGAGCAACTAGTTTTCTGCTGCTCTTGTATATAGAGAAACCCCTTCAACACACCCTTGCTATGAACAAAGGGCCTCTTCACGCCACTCTACCATTCATTATCTTGTTCCATGGTACACTAGGTGTGCTTTTCTGTTCTGTTGTGTTGAGCTGAGCTGAGCTGAGTCGCTCCTGTTCATTTTCCTCCTCTCTGCCGTGCTCCCTATCACTAATGTAACAAACATTAGCATAGTGTTTGATGTCGAGTTAGGAGACATTTAGAGGCTTCATGTTCAACGACTGTGTCAAGTGTTTGCAGCGTCTATTTACTTCTCGAACAACATCAAACAATGCACACACTGGGCCACAATGGCTGTGGAAGATGATGGCAGGAGGAGAAAGAGAAAGGGAAGGAACTCGCACTGCTGAAAATAAACGGTGGATCAGCAGCACTGTGAAGAAATTGTGGTGTCCACTGCAGGTTTTCTTTGGAGCACAGCCAAGACAGGGAGAACTCACTATGATCCTGTTAAGCTAGTTTGGGATATTTCTTTCAATTCTGCTTATGTTTTGATCAATGTGTGGTGTTTTCACATGAATATTGAAAAGTGTATTCAGATTTATAGAAAAAAGACTATCACAAAAGTACTTTATTGAGTCTGGTTTGAAAGGAAAAACTTCATGAGAATGAAATGCAAAAAGATGAAGATAAATCATTTTTAAAATGAACAGCTGCAGACAAGAGATGCAAATGCTCACGTGAATTAGAAATAAACTAGGACTGATGCCACTTTCAGTAAATGTCATAATCAGATAAAAGTCAAAATTTTAGAGGAACAGAAATAATAAGCTGGGTGCTTGATAGGTCAAACATGTCTGTATCTAAAAGCTCAGCTTGGACAACTAGAATCCTGCGCCTTGTTGTTGTTTTGGGGTTAGAGCTTGGAACGTTCTTACCTGTTTTGGGAAAACACATGTTTGCATTGTCTGTTTTCCAGCTTACTAATTTAAGTGATGCATTAAAAAAATGAACTGAAGTAATCAGTTCAGTGTGTACAGGATTTCACCGTGTGGGCGCGAATGATATGACTTGTAATTCCTACTTTGCCATTTCATCATCCACCAGGGTCCGCTGAAAGTCTCTGCAGATGGCTGATTTTATTCATCCTTCTCTACCTCTTTTCAGATACCTACTCAAATACTAAGAGTATTAACATATGCAACTTCATTCCCAGTCTTTACTGAACTGATATCTCTGTGAGGTCTTTTTTGTCATGAACCAGCTGTGGCAAGGACCAGCCGGCACAATGGATATTTTCCCATTTATAATTCCCTAGGTGGACCCCTCCCTTCTGTGCCTATTTATATGGTTTCAAAAATAGATCAATGATTTCACAAAACAAATCAGCATTTTAAGGAATATGTGATCATTGTAGAATAATTTAGGCCATGGTCCATAGTGTAGACAATCTACAGTTAAGCCATACATATATCATACCTTGGCAGATTTAAGTTTAAAGTTATATTTTGGTTCTTCTGACTGGAATCAATATTTGTCTGGCTTAGTTTCCCAGCCAGCCTTTTGACTTGAATCTCACAGACAAACTGTGGAGGGAGCTGAAGATCTGGGCAAGGAGGCCTTCTAACCTGAAACACATGGAACTCATCACCAAAAAGAAATTGTGAAAATACAGGCAGAAACGACACCCTGGTCATGATCTATCATCTTCCATCAGAGACTGTTGTAATATTAAGCTTGTTCAGTGTGACTTCGGGCACCAACCTTATTATTAAATGTGGAGGCAGATAAGGGGGATTTTTTTTTCACATAATGTTTACGAGTTTAGCTAACTTTTTGAACACATTTTGATACTGAAACTAAAACATTATTCTTACTGTGTGACTTGCTTGTATCATAAACATCAGTTAAAACATATGCTTTTATACAAGAAGTTGATTTTCTTCCCAACTTAATTAACATAAAACCGTAATACTCAGTGCTTAAAAAAGCATACAGGAAATCTGCAGCTGCTGTTATTGGTTTGTTAATTAGTCACCCATTTTTAAGGCTTTCTAGTTGTCATTTTCTTTCTAAAAACACACATGTCAGTGAACTGTGATGTGTAAGCTATTGAGTTTCGATTTTTTTCATCGTAATTAACAAGTTTTGCCCTACAATTCTAAATCTGTGTATATTCTACACATTTGTGTGAATATGCATGTTGTCTTATTTCTTTTTGCTATAGAGGATGCAGAAAAAGAAGAGAATATGAGAAGAAAAAAAGGAGAGAGGACTATGAGGAAGGAGGATGATAACGGGGATGAAGTGAACAGCAACACTTGTCACAGTTGATGCAGCTTCAGATTGAGGCAGTTAAAATTTTATGGAATCACGGCACAAATGGGATTTGAATGAGAGCGAAGAAATTGTTGAAATCTTTGTGGTTGGGATACAGCGTTGTGTTTTCAAAGTCTCTAAACACAGTCTGCTTGAACTCTTTTTTGCATTGCCTAAAAGTATAAAACCCTAAAAAGAATTATTCTAACTCTGTATCACTCCCTGAAGATTTTTCTCTATAAGGATATTTTTTCCGATGTCTAAATATGTTAAGAAAGAAGTGTTCTCATTTAACCGTGTTGCCACCAAAAACCCAAACCAAATACAATTTTAAATTTAAAAATGATGCAGTTCATCAAAATTATTTTTAAAGATATAAATAAATTTACCTTTAAATTTTTGTTCTTTCCTATGAGGGACTGGTGACCTGTCCAGGGTGTACTCTGCCTCAAGCCCATCGACCACTGGTTAAAGGCACCCAGACCCCCATGACCCTTTTAAGGAAAAGCAAGTTATGGACAATGGATGGATGAATGGAATTATTTTTTTCATTTTAGGTCTGCAGCACTTTCAGAAAAAAGTTGGAATAGTAGAAGATTTGTTATTTATAACTAATTCTGAGCACATTAGACGGTTTCACTGTGTACTGGTCCATCCCAGAAGCCTCAGGGAAGGCAATATGGCCTTTGGAAAATTTAAACATAAGACTTTTGGCCTTCATGGATGCTACCTCATATTGGTGTCGTGATCATGGGGATGTGATTGTTATTATTTGTGTTGTCTCTCCACTCTACCCCTACATTCCTGTGCACCTGCTCTTCTATGTGGGTGGGGTCTATTCCTGTGAACAGTCATTCCACAGTCACCACTTTATGGTCACCGATCCCCTCCTTCAGTTGCCAGATTGTCTGTTATGCTCATGGTAATCAATCTAATTGACTCATACAATGAAGTAAATAAAAGTGAGCGGACAGAAACTCTGAAGGAGAAGGCAGCAGATAAACCAGCAGAGATATTTCTAGTAATATTAACTGTTGTTAATCCCTCGTGTTTCTTTTAGCGGTTTTCCACCAATGGAACTCTCATTCTTGAACCGATTCAGTTCCAGTGAGCGTTATGCAATGCGGGGGGAAAGCTTGGTAGCGAGACAGCAAAGCTTGCTGAGCTGCACGCAATATTCCTTATAATGCAAAGAGAAAGCATCCATAAACTACAGGTAATACAAAAAAGGAGACTGCTACTCCGCGTAAGAACAATAGTATGTACAATGTTTTTATTTGCGTATGTTTCGTATCCACGAGTGTAATGGAAACGGGTTGTTGTAAAATGCATATTTAGTGTGTTATTGCAAACATATAAATGTTCATACAGTACCTTCTTCGTCTTCGCTGCCGCCAACCTACAAAGAAACAATAATACTTTCCATCCATTCTGTTTTTCCACCACTGTTGTCACTCTGGGATCACCTGCAAACCTTCAACTTCTAAACTCTTTGTCGAAGACATCTCACTGTCATTTGCGTACATTCAAGACCTGTTACAATGGTTTTTTGTATTCGTAATTTTTTTACTCCTTGGCTCACCTTTGCTTCATCCATGTTTCCTGCTTTTAAGAACTAAACATGACACACACACACACACACACACACACCCATGCACCTACACACAAATAATCCATATGGTTGCAGGTCATACAAACACAACTTACTATTGCATCGATAGAGCCACCCTAAGTTGATGCTGGGTCCAGTCTGAATTTAATAAAGTCAATCATGCAATAAGGATTCTGTATTGAGATATCCTTTTTGTAGAGCAAATGTGCCCTGACACATAGGCAACCCGCTTCTCTGTATGGTGCATCTGAAATGCTGCGATAGGACATGTGGAAAACATGACAACATGACAACTTGGCAGCTTCTGATGCTGTGCCATGTGAAGGAGCCGTGATGAAGGATCTCTAAGCTATGTTTCCATCTTTACTCTGTATGCATTGTAATTGTTTCAAACTTTTTTTTCTAGATTTTTTTTCTGTGAACCATTACTGATGACTGTAGAACAAATGTATGCACCAACAAGGAATAGTTTGATTTAGATTTGTCCTTTTATCCCATTTACTTACCTTTGATATGTATGTAAATTATTTAATGTTGGGGGAGCTGACACAGTTAGAACAAGAAGTAGAGAGCGTATGTGTCGGACTTATACAATTTATGTTTTGCGTAAATGGGATACCAGAAAAAGAGATCAAGAACTGTCATGATTTGGAATCTGTATCTGCATCCACACACAGGTAGTGGAATCTTTTCATCATTCCCAATCATCCTGACTGTATCATTGTATCTCAACTAAAGCCTTCAGACTATTGTTTTATTGGCCCAATTTGTAGAATGCCTTAAAAACTAGAGCAGAGATGGTTTGAAGTGGTTCTTAAACCGGCAGCCTTAAACTGATGACAAACAGCACAGTATCATGTTCAAGGATTACTTTTTGTTCTGTATCATTATGGATAAACATAGTGTGTGTGCATGTGGAAAGAAGAATCTTGCAAACACACTAACTGGACTTATGCTTGGCATCATGTGATATATAGTAACTGGGTATAGCTTCATGAGATAGTTCAGATGTTTTTGAAGTGAGATTCTGTGAGGTTATTTTCAGTAATAGTTCCCTTACATGAAGTAGTAAGTGTCGTATTGCTGTAAGTTTGTAAAAAACAGTGAAGAACTCTCCAAAAGGGTGGAAGGCCAACAGCTAGATGGACAGGGGCACTGTTTATGTTACTGTTTATGTTATCTGTTGGACTTTGAGTTTGGTTTAGTACTTTTGATCTATTTCTAATTATTTTCTGTGTTCAGTTTACTTTTCCACAGTGCCCCAGGTTCCTGCTCTCACAGAGCTGTTTTTTATGTGCTCCTTTACTCGCCTAACATTCCAGTAATTAATCTCCCTAGCATTAATAGTTCTCAGTTTTGTCAGGCAGTGTCAGGGCCTCTGTTGTTGTCATCAGGCTGTTGTTTTGACTCCAGTTTTTACAGAGTTCTGTTATGGGGTAACCGGTGTTGCTGGTTCAAACCCCTGCTCTGTCTGTCTCAGTCATTGTGTCCTTGGGCAAGACACTTCACCCACCTTGCCTGCTGTCAGAGGGCCCGGTGGCACCAATTGTATGGCAGCCTCCCTTCTGTCAGTCTGCCCCACGGCAGCTGTGACTGCATTGTAGCTTACCACTGTCAGTGTATGAATGGGTTGATGACTGATTGTAGTGTAAAGTGCTTTGGGGTCTTTGGAGACTTGATAAGGCGCTATACAAGTGCAGGAAGGCCATGTTATTGAAGACTTTATTGAGCATTCTCATCCCATCTTTATCTTATGACCCCACAGCAATCTCAATTATTGACAGTTTTAACTGATTTTATTAGTCTCATGCTGAAATATCCAAATCCATAGAAACAAACATGTGTACCCGATTATGTTAGAAAATAGGAGAGTAAATTTAGAAAAAAAAAATACTAAAATTTGTTGGGTATTAAACATCTACACTTTTACAAGAGAGTTATTAAATTTATCTCAGGTTTCTGAGCGTCTTTTTCTCTGTTACTATGCAAAGTTATATTGATTGAGACTGCTTGCTGTATTAGTACACATCTTTAACAGCAACTCATCTGTCCACTCTTGGTCCACCAAGATTAAAATAAGCCTGTGGATTTTGTGTCAGGCACATTTGTGCAAAGCCATTGAAGAATGTATATTTTTGTGCTTTTGCAGGTCTGGTAGTTTTTTTTTGGACAATTTTCCCTGTAGACTTTTGATCATCGGACTGATACAGTCCATAGACTTAAGTAGCTTAACATACCAGTTTCAGTTTGAGTTTCTAAATCCCCCCCCCCCCCCCCCCCCCCCCCTCAACTGACCAGCCGTAGTCTGCAGTTTCTCTGAGGATTTCTTCACTTCTCTACAAAATCACTGCAATATCACATCCTTATACTACAGGTAAGGGGACCAATATTGATATTACCTTCACACCAACTCACTTTAAAAAATCCAAACTAACTCATTAAATACACCTCTGGTTGGGATTGGAGCAACTGAGGCAGTCCAATGCTATATCATCAATACCTGGGTGGTTCTGCACCATACTGACAGAGACCAGCAGTGTGTGTCTCCTTCCAAACGTGCAGTGTGCACATTTTCATTTTATTTTCACCACTGTACCAGTGAGTGTCTATTAATAAACTATGCTAATCTGATCAGAGTTTTATGTCTGGTTTGTTTTAGAAACCGAAAGTGCCATCAGTCTGTTATTATGTTCCCATTCCGTTTACTGTACCCTCTGACTTTGCGCTTGTCTGTGTTTGATCCTTGAAATCAATACATGTCTGGTATCCTGACACAGCACAATGTTTTAATGTGTAGCTGAGTCCAAGTGCTGGCAGGTGTTTTCACTGGACGGACTGCCAAGGACAAATGGTGAGATGAGGCGGGTCAGCAGTAAATCATAGGGAGCAATCTGTGAGTCATTTCTGCTTCATGCACCTTTATCATCTTTAGGCTAAATTAAACTACATGACTACTCTGGCATTATAATTGTTAATGGGATACTCATGGATTCTTCTTTGAGAATATATACAGTACAGCGCAAAAGTTTTAGGCAGGTGTGAAAAATGCTTTAAACAAAGAATGCTTTCAGAAATATAAATGTTTATTTTTATCAATTTACAGAATGCTAAATGAGCGAACCCAAACATTAAGCCAAAGTCATTAAGAACCATCTTCAGCATAAAGAAGAGCAAGACTTACTGGAAGTGATGGTATGGCCCCCACAGAGCCCTGATCTCAACATCATTCATTGTGTCTGAGATTACATGAAGAGACAGAAGGATGTGAGAAAGCCTCCATCCACAGAAGATCTGTGGTTAGTTCTCCAAGATGTTTAGAACAACCTACCAGCCGAGTTCCTTTAAAAACTGTGTGCAAGTGTACCTAGAAGAATTGATGGTGTTTTGAAGGCAAAGGGTGGTCACACCAATTATTGATTTGATTTGATTTGTTGATTGATGAAAATTAATGATTAAAACTTCCATTTTTGAAAGCATTTTTTGTTTACAGCATTTTTTCACACCTGCCTAAAACTTTTGCACAATACTGTTTATGTATAGGATAGGTGTGTGTAAAAAATGTTTTTGAAACTCTGCCCTCTGAATCTTTGCTTCCTGTAGAGCCAGCAGAGGTGTGCAGTAGCCACAGGACTCTTTTCTTTGATATGAAGAGCAGCCAAAAGGTCCAAGGCTGGAGGCTGATACATGTCAATCAGCCTTTTTCTTCTCATGCAACAGCAGCAGCAGCAGAATCTGCTGTCCTACCCATCTCTCTCGCCTACAGCGAATCCCTCCCCAGCACTGATAACACTCCACATAACAGGTGAGTGACTGCTGGCAGAAAGGAGATTGCCTGACCTTATTGTTTGCCTTCGCCTTCTCTTTGTTCTTCACAAATAAAGGGTTTTTTAATAAACTGAAAGGTCCTCTGCTGTGGCCCATAGAGAAAATGAAAGGGGGCAGTGAGGTATGGTACAATGTGGTAGGGAAAAAAAAGCAACTCATCAGAAAATAACAAAGGTGCAAGTTAAAGATAAGGCGCCCGTCAGAGATTAATCCGAGCCCGCTTGATTGTTTTCTTTAATACCAAACCTGCTACAGCAAGCGATAACTTTGCTGAGTAATTTGGTTTTCTAGGGGACAGGCAGCAAGTGGGTGGCTGGGTGCTCAAAATAATTTTCAGGTGTGCTCCATAATTGATTTCTTTTTTTCCACTTCACCCCTCAGTTCTCAAAGTAAAAAAAAAATGAGATGAAATTCAAAACTGCTTTGACTTGCTTTTGTGCTCACTCTCTTCTCCCCACCCACCCTCTTTTTTTCTCCCTCTCCTTTTCCTTTCTGTTCACGTCCTCCTTTGGATTAATAAACTGGCTTTGTTGAAGACAAAAAAGAGCAGAGAGCGTGTGCTTAAGGAAGCAGTTTTCTCTTCTCGCTAGCAGCACCATTGTGATGGTTTCTGAGAAAGAAAATCAGAGGGGAGAAAAGAATGAGGAGCATAGGCAGTAGACAGACAGTGCTGTGTGTGTGTGTGTGTGTGTGTGTGTTCCTGTCTTGGCATCACAGTGAGAACCATTTTCCCGATTTCACCATCAAATTGAGGACGTTTGTACCAAAGTGAGGACATTTTGTTGGTCCTCCCGACCTATTTTGCTAACGGTTAGGTTTAGGACTAAGGTGTGAATTGACTTTAGGTTAAGGTTAGGGTTAGGCATGCACTGGTATTGGTTAGGTTTAGGGTTATTGACAGGGTTAGGGCATAGAAAGGGGTGAAAATGACTGAAAATCAATGGAAGTCAATGGGAGTGAACACATGGTCCTCACTACATACAGCAAAACAAGAGTGTGTGTGTGTGTGTGTGTCAGTATGTGTTCCATGTTCTGATGAGTCTGAGTGAAATTAATGCAAAAAACAGTAGATTAAAATCTATTAGTTTGGTAATGAAAAGAGCGGATGCAGTTACCGTATGTTAATTTGGCTGCTGAAATAAAAACATTTAAATATATTATGGGAGTGAAAACAAGCTGAAAAAAGCATTCTAACTTATCTAAAAGCATTTTTAATTTCCTACTGCAATTACCATCTTTTCCTGCCTCAATTCTGCTCGCTTACAGAGTTTTCCAGTTTATATTGCATACTGCATAGAAAATGATTTGGGAGATTTAAGGCTTTAAATTAGTCTTTCAAAAAAGGAATTATGAGTCTCAAACAACAGACAAAAAGTCGAGCATATTGGAGGCATAGGCTGGCATGAGATTGTCATGATAACCTTGAGAAAAAAACACACAGACGGAATAGAATCTTTTTTTTTCTTAGTGAGGAAATTTCAGCAGCAAAGTAAGAAGCAAATGGAAGCACACAGATATACACACAAAATAAGCAGTAATATCAGTAATTAAATCAGAATATTTTTTTTTGAATTTCCACAAATATTAATAACAAAAATGTATGGTGTTGTGAAAAAGTATTTGACCCCTACAGGACTTTTTCTGTTTTTGCTTTTTTGTTAGTTTCAAATAATTACATAAATGTCATTATTAGTCAACGGTAACCAGCGAAAATTTATTTTAATAAGGGAAAAATCTGAGGGTTGACCTCCTCTTCATCCAAGGCTTGTACTGGTCTAGGGTCAGAAAAAGGGCAGCTAACATCTCTGTCAACCCCACACATCCTGGTCACAGGTTGTTTAGACTTTTACCATCGGGGCGGCGCTACAGAGCGCTAATGGCAAAAACAAGCCGCCACAGAGACAGCTTCCCCAAGCTGTCTCTCTGTTAAACACAACAAACACCTTACAGCCAGAGTCACCAAGTCTGCTCGAAACAAATAAGCACACTGCTCCATCACAACCTGCATCCACTCTTACTTGGAAAGCAGAGTTCAGTTTCAGTAGTCACACACAGATCTCAAAAAGTAACATTTTTAATTGATCTAAAGAAAATGAACAACAAAGCCATTTCTAAGGCATTGGGACACCAGTGAATCACAAAGAGAACAATTATCCAGAAATGGAGTCAACATGAAACTGTGTTGAACCTTCCAAAGAGAGGCTTGACAACCAAAATTACTCCAAGAGTGCATCAAGAACTCATCCAGGAGGTCACAAAAGAACCCAGAACAACTTTAATATAACATGTATAACATCATATAACTTCTTTCATTTAAAGCTAACCATCAGCTGTTCTTCCTACTGTTGTTAGAGTAACAGAACATTGTTATATTTGAACTAAACCAATCTTATTTAAAACATTTATTTTTGATTGTTACATAAACTTAAGCTAAACTATAGATTAAAGAGCCACAAAAATTTGTAATAAAAACTGTATTAGCTTGGACGTCTTATTCAATATTATATTAACTCTTTTTCCCATTTTGCTCCTTAGAGAAACACAAGTATAACAAGCTGATAACAACTGGGTATTAAGTCCTGCTATCTGCACAGGTAGAGCCTGCAATCAGCTGGATAACACACATCCCACTCATGCAAAGGAGAACCGATATAAATGTAATATTTTTGTCATAATATTTTCTGTTCATTGCAATGAACAAAAGTGGCCAGAAAAAGTATTTAAAATTATTTACAAATTCATCATAACCATTTTGCTAGAAAACTGTTGCTGCAATAAAACTACAAAATATGCAACAGATCTTACACAAAACATTTACACCTGTATGCAAACCTCATCAATATAAATTGATCTGTATTATCACAGAATAATTAATATTTTTTCATGGTAACCAGAAATGATAGCATTATTGCCCTTGTTTCTAACTCACTGTAACATCTGATGTAACATGATGTTTGCTAAATATTTCTAAACAGTTTTGAAACCTTTTCAAACCTTGAGTAATAATACTTAATACTGATAACAGACAAGCCTACTTCTTAAATTTGCATTTTACTCAAAAAAATAGATTAGCATCAGATAAATACTTAAAACATTATTTTCCAATGGTCCCAATTACTTTAGTAAATTTAAACAGCCTATTTTCACACTGAAATAAGCACCAAGCAGACCGAAGATGAAGGGAAACAATTCTTTTTTTTTACCGTTTCCATTTTGTCAGAATTCAGTTGCCTTAAATATCCCTCCCCTTCATTTCAGCCACTTGTGTAGAAGATTGGCTGTACTCTGGGGCCGTTTTCCAATTACGGCTCAACCTTTTCAGTGGAAGCCGTTATAATTAGAGAGAGGTCCATCAAGTGTTTCTGTGAAAAGCAGAAAACATTTTTTTTTTATTTTAGACTGAAAGAAAAAAAGAAAATATGGTGCTGTTGTCATGATCTCAAGTGGGTCTATTAAGGTTGGATGGACAGGTTGCATGCATTAATGGTTTCATACTGGTAAGAGACTAGCCTTTTGCACATAAGGAGTGCATAAACGAAAAAATACATATCCTAAATAGCTCTGAAAAGCCATACTGTGCGTTTATGTATTTCCCTCTTCAAAGGTGGCATAATGTGCACAAGATGCGAGAGAAAGAGGTTTCACGATATATCAGAAAAATAATCAATTTATCATATGTAATCTGAGGGGAAGTTACAGAGCACTGTGGAGTTTGGTGTAAAAGGTCCAGTCATGAACAGTAAAACACTCATTTAAAAATAAAACTGCAAGTCGGCCCAGAGATGTCAGGCCAAATACCAAAGCCACAACAGAATACAAAAGCCACAACCTCTGGGCCACTGTAGCAAGGAGTAACACAGAGGACTCAGAAATTTTGCCACAACACAAGAGTTAGCATTGAAGGAAAGTTTATTGAACAAAAATCTGGATTATCGATTTTGACACGGACCACCACTCGTAGCTCTGCGGAGAGAAGAAGCAGTAGTCTGTGCATGGTTTTTTCAGAGTTGTCACAGAAAGTGAAAAACTTCACAATTAAAGCCACAATCCAAAAAATGTGGTCCGCAAACAGGCAGTGGTCATTCACAGGAAGGCAGAGGTTGGTATACTTAACAAGGGGTTTAGGCAAGAATTGGCTGGGGAAGGACTTGGAAACAATGAGAACGCAGGATTTCTACTGGCACAAAGCTGTCAACAACAGGTAAGCTAAATAAGGCTTATTAGAGCAAAGAGACCTGACAGGAATAACATTGTGATGGGTAGGAGAGAACACGTGGTTTTTAGCAGGTCAGAAATTGGGCTATCTTCACACTGCAGGCCAATGCGGCCAAATCCGACATTTTTCATGGTAGTCAGAACAGCCCAATACCAATCTTTTCACCTCCAAAAAAATCCCAATTGTGCCACTTTTATATGTGGTACTAAATGGAATACGTAAAGTTTTCCATGTGTCTGCAGTCTGAATGGTCATGCCGCATTTCATCCGACTTCTATGTCTCTGTCCTGGCTTTGGCTACGCATCCAAACAGACTTCTCTACAGAAGCAACAGTCACTGCTCCACAAAAGTTATTGTTAATAGTTGTGTTCTGCTTTTTCTTGCCTTTCTTCATCTTATTATGTGGTCAATATTGTCGGCTCCCATTGCTCATCAACTTAATAATAACACAGAGACACCAGCATCCATCCGACCTCCATTTTTATTCCCGTAAACAGTGTGCTGCTTTGTAAAAATCGGATTTTAACAAGAAATCGGAATTAGCATTGAGCAGTAAGACCTGCAGTGTGAATGTAGCCCTGAAAACACACTGCTTAATAAATCTCTGCATTTAACTGAGAAGCACCAGATTGGTCACTGTAGGTTTTGTCACAAGGATTAAACTGTGAAGATTGTCCTATTTAGATGTCTAATGATGAGTTATGAAAGGGAAAGGATAATTATGTTTAGAAGACCAAAGAAGCAGGGAAGTCCATCAGAAAAAGAGATCCTGATATGATATAAGCATCCTGATTGCACAACACCCCACTGTCTTAAGCAGCTCCACCCATGGATGATATTAGAATGCTTCCTGGTGGTACAATACAGGTTAATGACAGCACTTGACATTTTTTTCTCAGTACAAGCAACTTCCTACATGTCCCAAACAACCAGAAGAAGTATCTATCAAACATAGTAACTTTCCGCCAGTATTATGCTGTCTATTGTTATACTCCATGAGGAAGTTAAGTGTATCCCTTAAGTCTTGCCCTTCTAGTCACAGGGCTGTTGTCCAAAACTCATGTGCACCTTGTGCATGCAGGTGCAACCACACGTGCCAAGGAAGGAATAAAATTACTGAATTATACTTGTAACAAACAAGACTGGTAAAAACTCTGAATCCCAGAATGGTTTTAACCCATTCTCATGCACAGCTCTCAGGAAGGAGGAGTTTCACGGCTGGAATTCCTGTGATGTCATAGAGCTATAAAACTATTGGACAGTAGTGTTTGTACTCTTTGCACGTAGCGGACTTACCCAACTGTTCACCAGAATTGTTCATTGTAAGAGGTTGTGTCTGGGCAAAGAAAATCAAATTAATATAAGACAATCAAAAATGTTTTTTTTCATTGTATTTTACTTTGTTCATGGAGCTTAACTATTTGAGTGCTAACAGGCCACTGAGCCTGATGAATACAAAGATTTGTTTTGTAAAGTTTGTTTTGTATTTTGCATCAAAATTACTTTGTTAAATAAATTAACTTAATTTAAGCTTATTAATAGTTTTATTAGCCAAACCAAGCCTATTGTTGCACAACATTGGGTGCTTGCTGGAAACTCTCGACAGCCTGAAGCTGTCTTCACTACAGCTGAGCCTCTTACCTGGAAGTTCTTGATGATTCAGAAAACATTTTTAGCTGCAGTTTTAGCAGCAGTTGTTTTAGGCCAGTTTAATGGAAAGTGATGATTTTTGCACATTTTTCTCTGGAGATGCCTATTGCTTTTACAAGAAGCTGATTTTTTTAAGAATATTTGTCTCTCTCTAAAGCAATCATTCTGCTAATTAGGTTGGTTAGGGGAATTGAGATTAAAAGTTCACAGATTCACCTGTGTTTGTGATGTGTCTATTCTGAAATAAAGTTAGCTCATAGTTTTACACTAGGGCGAATGAAAAAAAAATTTTGTAATAAAGTGAACTTTAAATTCTGCATAATTCATTAATTAATATGCATCTGATCAGGATGCGCAGTACTCTGTCTAACTTGTCATCTAACAAAACACATTCTTTTTACAGCCAAAACTTTGGCCCATCACTGCAAAGTGCTTTGTTTTTCCTTCCCTGTGAGAAAACATTGGCGCATGTGTAACTGTTTAAAACAGCGACTAAAACTGTTTAATGTAGTCACAGGGTCAAATCATCATGTAACAACCAAAGTTGTGTTTTTGCTGAACTTTTTACTTTCTTAATTTTTGCTGCATTTAATGTGGAATTATTTCAGTTGAACTCGTGGTATGAATCACTCATACATTCTGTGATCTTTACTGAGGTTAATCTCAACAAAATGTATTCTGATGTGTGCAACAGCAAATACTATTTATCTCTTTATTAGGCCTGTAAGCAAAATACCTGGAGTTACTAACAATCAGATTGTGTTTGTCATTTCTTTAGAGATTTGTTTAACCCAAATGCAAACAAACTCAGGAGAACACAGAAGGTTGGAAGGTTTATTTTACTGGTCTTGTTTAAGGTTACACCGGAACTCCGGTCTGGAAAACACAGGCAGGATCTCTAGAAGGAGAAGCGCTGGTTAATTTACTTCAGATATCTTAAAAAGGTCCAAACTTGCTTACTTTGTCTCTGGTTGTTACTGAACTGGAGGGGGCCTTCCAATGGGGCAAGGAGTCTGGCAGAAAAAAACGCGAGAAGAATAGGGACCAACGGGACTGACGTGGGTTCAGTCTCCTAGCTGATTGGAGAAAGGAAAGGTTCTTGTGATCCGTCCAGACCAGCACTGGATGTTCCGTGCCCTCCAGCCAGTGACGCCACTCCTCAAGGGCAAGCTTAATGGCCAGGAGTTCACGGTCCCCCACATCGTCGTTCCTTTCGGTGGGTGTCAGTCTGCGGGAAAAGTAAGCACAGGGGTGGAGTTTATTATCTTCACCAGAGCGTTATGACAGAACAGCCCCCACCCCAGATTCTGATGCTTCTGCCTCCAGGATAAACTGTTTGGACGGGTCAGGCTGGAGAAGGATGGGTGCCAGGGTGAACCCCTTTTTTAAGGCCATAAAGGCTGCGTTGGCTTCCGGTGTCCAGGAGAAAGCTACCTTGGTAGAGGTTAGACTAGAGAGAGGGGCAGCGGTTCGGCTAAAATCTTAAAAAAAAAATTGGCAAAGTCAAGGAACTGCTGAAGCTGTTTCATGGAGTCAGGAACGGGCCACTCTAGCACTGCTTTTATTTTGGCCGGGTCGGAGCATAGCTGTCCACTCTTCAGTATAAACCCCAAGAAAGACACAGACGATTTGTGAAATTCACACCTGTCGGCTTTAATAAGCAACCTGTTTTCTAGTAGCCGCTGTAATACTAGGCGAACATGAATTCGGTGCTCAGTCAGATCTTTAGAATAGATGAGAATGTCGTCTAAGTATACAAAGACAAAAATGTTCAAAAAGTCACGAAGGACATCATTCACCAGGGCCTGAAATACCGCTGGTGCGTTGCATAATCCGAAAGGCTTTACTAAATATTCAAAGTGACCCAAGGGAGTTTTAAAAGCTGTCTTCCACTCATCCCCGTGTCCTATCCGCACTCAATGGTACGCATTGCGCAAGTCTAGCTTGGTAAAGACAGTTGCCCCTTGGACGGGCTCGAAAGCAGGGACGCAGGGACCCGTCTTTCTTGCTTACAAAGAAGAATCCTGCCCCAAGTGGCGACGAAGAGTGGCTAACGAGCCCAGCAGCCAAAGATTTAGTGATGTAGTCCTCCAGGACTTGGTGTTCAGGATGGGAGATTGGATATAACCTGCCAGAGGGTAAAGGTGCTCCCGGAAGCAGGTCGATGGCACAGTCATAGGGGCGGTTTGGTGGAAGAGACAGGGCTTGTTGTTTGCTAAACACCCGGTGCAGGTCATGATTCTCTGTCGGCACATCGATAACTCGCTGGGGTCTGCCTCCTCGAGTGATGCCGGCAAGGAAGTTGGGGAAAATTCAGACTGTAAACAAGTGGAGAGACAATATGAGGACCAGGAAAGAATGCTGGACTTAGCCCAGTCTAAGTGGGGATTATGCAACTTCAGCCAACTGAAACCCAGAACAATAAAGGAGTGTGAGATGGGGAAAACTTAGAAGGAAATAGTGTCCCGGTGGTTACCTGAGAGGACTAGTTGTATGGGTCTGGTTCGATGCGTAATTCGGGGCAGCTCCTTCCCATCTAAGACCGTGGCTCTTAGAGGTGTGGTGAGTTCCTTGGTTCTGATTCCCAACCGATCCACCAGTGCCCTGTCAATAAGGTCCCGTTCACAACCAGAGTCAATGAGCGCTGTAAGATCATAGGAGGAGTTTTGCAACAGAATCTTGGCTGGAAGAACTAGACGGGGATATTTAGGCAAAGTGGTTTGGTCTGTCACACCCCGGTTCTACTGGCGGACCCAATCTTTTGGTCGTACCGGGCAAGAAGAGATTAGCTGCACGTCTCCTCTGTTTCTCCTCAGGAGTGAGGTGAGCACGACCCATCTGCTTGGGCTCTACCTCAGATGACAGACTAGATGACAACATGGGTTGGGTGGGTCTTAGCGCAGTAGTGTTAGCACCGCTCCCAGCCGATGACCTATCTGTCCGAAACCTTCTTCTCTCCCTGAGTCGGTTATCAATTCTTACTGCTAAGGCTATAAAATCATTGAGGCTCATCCCGTGTGGCCAATTCATCCTATAAGGACTCGTTTAAGCCTTGAAAAAATTATGCCTTTAAAGCACTGGTGTCCCAGCCAGATGCTGCAGCCAGTGTGCGAAACTCTATGGAGAACTCAGCAACAGATTTGAGGCCCTGCTTTAGACTCCATAGCCGGCGGGATAAGCCCGTTCAATCCGACTCTTCAGAAAAAGTTAATCAGAACTCATCAATAAATTCCTTGTCCGTGCAACCGAAACTGGAAGGGTCCTGAAATCTTGCTTCAGCCCATTTTAAAGCTTTTCCAGTGAGCAGACCCAAAATTAATGAGATTTTAGCTTCGTCCTGGGGAAAGGGGTGGGGAGATTGATTAAAAACTAAAAAACATTGCAGCAGGAAGCCACCACAACCCACCTCACCAGAGAACTTCTCCGGGTTGGGGGTAGTGACGTCACGAAAGGTCGTAGACTGAGTAACCAGAGGTGCAATAGCGCCGCCAGGCGGAGAGGAGTTGAACTCGAACTAGGCTGCAAATTTTGTAGGAGCCCCTGCATCTGTCCAGCCACTCCAGCCACTGATTGGAAATTGCAAGTTGATCGTGTAGAGACCTGAGCATGGTGTCATACGACTGAATTAGCTGATGTTGATCGGCTAATTGTCTCCTGAGCGGGTCTGCTGGGTCTTGTTGGCCTGAATGTTCTGTCATTTCTTTAAAGATTTGTTTAACCCACATGCAACCACACGCAGGAGAACAAAGAAAGTTAGAAGGTTAATTTTACTGGTCTTGTTTAAGGTTACATCGGAACTCCGGTCTGGAAAACACAGGCAGGATCGCAGGCTTCTCGGGTTCTCTAGAGGGAGAAGCGCAGGGTAATTTAGGACAAACTTCAGATATCTCAAAAAGGTCCAAACTTGCTTACTTCGTCTCTGGTTGTTACTGAATTGGAGGGGGGTCTTCCAGTGGGGCAAGGAGTCTGCCAATCCAGAAAGTGGTCCAGCAAGGAACGATCCACGGCTGGTCAGAGTACTCACAGGGACAGGGTCTTAGTTGGGTCCAGGAGCCAAGCCAACAGTCAAGTACAGAAAATCCAAAATCACAAACTGTCAGAATGAAGTCCAAGTAGTCTATGTCTGGGGTTGCATGGAATCTGCCCACACCTCACTGGTACTAGTAGGGAAGCAGGAAAAAACAAACCAAGGGTAAATACTTCGTACAGACAAACTGGTATGTTTACTCTGGCTTGAAGATTACCACATGGGCAAAACATTCAGGCATCGAAGGACTGGCGGTTGGCTCATAATTACTCCACCCAGGCACACACAATCAGCCATCGATCAGGAACACCTGTTGCAGGAACATACTGTGGCTCAAGGACCACCTCTGGTGGACTAACACAGCATGAAACTCCCAAGCCCCAACAGTTTATGATAGTTTTCACATTATAAGGCAAGACTGAGACGGTGTTATTTTTTTTTCTTTTAGCAAAGCTCAGTTTAAACTTCTAAATCCCAAACCTTAAAAATTGTAATCGCAAATTAAACCGACTAATAGTAAAGTTTTCTTCCTCACTAACTTTCATGGTTTCAATCTACCTTTACTCTGATCCTTGAAGGTACTTTTTACTTGAAATAGTAGCACATTACTGGGAAGTAGAAGGAAAACTATCCATGTTTCTAAAACGTAGAGTGTATTCAACCCCATTTACACAGATACTCCTAAATAAAATACTGTGCAAATAACTTTCAGAAGTCACCTAATAAATACATAGAGACCACCTTTGTGTAATTTATTCTAAATATGAATTGACAGACTGATCGGTGCGGATCGGTGCGGCTGCCGCAGTAATGGGGGCGCTTTGCCGGTCCGTTGTGGTGAAGAGAGAGCTGAGCCGAAAAGCGAAGCTCTCAATTTACCGGTCGGTCTATGTTCCTACCCTCACCTATGGTCATGAACTTTGGGTCATGACCGAAAGAACGAGATCCCGGATACAAGCGGCTGAAATGAGCTTCCTCCATAGGGTGGCCGGGCACTCCCTTAGAGATAGGGTGAGGAGCTCGGCCATTCGGGAGGGGCTCGGAGTAGAGCCGCTGCTCCTCCACATCGAGAGGAGCCAGTTGAGGTGGCTCGGGCATCTATACCGGATGCCTCCTGGACGCCTTCCTCAGGGAGGTGTTCCAGGCATGTCCCACCGGGAGGAGGCCCAGGGGACGGCCCAGGATACGCTGGAGGGACTATGTCTCTCGGCTGGCCTGGGAACGCCTTGGGCTCCCCCCGGAGGAGCTGGAGGAGGTGTCTGGGGAGAGGGACGTCTGGGCGTCTCTGCTGAGTCTGCTGCCCCCGCGACCCGGTTCCGGATAAGCGGAAGACGACGAGTACGAGTACGAGTACGAGTATGAATCCAGCTGTCCTGTGAAGGCCCCAGAGCTTTGTTAGAGAACATTAGTAAACAAACAACATCAGGGAGACTAAGAAACACAGCAGCCTTTATCAAAGCATATTAAAAGCCATTATAAGTCCCGATTACAGTTTAATACATGCCATGTTGGGGACACAGCAAACAAGATGTAGAAGGTACTCTGGTCAGAGGAGACCAAAACTAAACTTTCTGGCCTACATGCAAATGTTATGTGTGAAAGAAATATAACAATGCACATTTTTGCGGCAGCATCATGCGTAAAAGAGGCAAGCTGGTCAGAGTTGATGGGAAGAAGAAAGGAGTTACAGTAAATACAGGGCAAACCTGAAAGAAAACCTATTAGTGGCTGCAAAAGGCTTGAGACTGGTAGCCAGAGCTACAATGGATTCTTTAAAGCAAAGCACAGTCATATTTAATAAACTAGAAATGTGTTCCAAGGAGGCTTTGTCAGATTAAAAGTACCTTTTCTAAAGAACAACCTTTAAGCGGGTATCAAAACATACTTTTGATTAAGAACACATTTCTGTATTAAAAATGTTTTTTTATCGGTCAGATTTAATATTCTAATCTTAAATAACAGAAATAAAAGCTTGAAAACATGAGCCTGTGTGTAATTATCTATATAGTGTGTTTGAATTTGTGAATTTAGTTACTGAAATACAACCTCAATTCCAATGAAGTTGGGATGTTGTGTAAAATTTGAATAAAAACACAATACATGGATGCACAAATTGTGTTCAACCTATATTCAATTGAATACACTAAAAAGACAAGATATTTAATGTTTATGTTTTTTTTTTCTTTGCAAAGTATTCACTCATGTTGAATTAGATGCTTGCAACACTCATTGTTACCAGGATCCTGTCACAAAGCCACAATTTGTTCCAGTTTCTTTAGATTAATCTATAAAAATCTGAAAGATTCTCACAATCTGTGGAAACAGGATTTTAGCTCCGATAAGTGGATTTCCAAAGAATCGTTAACTGTGAAATGTCCTCAAAAAAACTCTTCGGGATTTACTTGAGAAAGGAGTAAGGCTTTTGACATGATCTCCAGCAGATGAACAGCATCTGAAAAATAATATTTTTTTCAAAGATTATTTCGCGGCACCAGTGCCCTTTATTTTTGAGAGAGAGGGAAAGACATGTGACAAATGTCACCAGGGCCGGAACTCGACCCTAGGACTGCCACGTCGTGAACTAAAGCTTCTTGTACATGGGTCGAGCGCTCAAGTCCCTTCACCACCAGCACCGCTCCCCAGAAATATAATCTTTTTGTCTTTTTCTGTTTTTCATTTTGCTTTGCATCTGTTTTAAAAGATAAAATAAAATCAACAACATCAATAACGGGTAATGATAAAATGTAACAAGAACAAAGCCAGCAAAAAACTGACAGAGAACCTGAGCTCTGCATCATCCTTCATCTGGTCATCTTTTGTTTGCAGAGTTCTCAGCTCTGTGAGAATCTCCTTGGAGCCTGTCAGCCTGTGCTATCTTTGTCCCAGGTGTCATGTTGTTGTTCTGAAGTGTCACGGCATGCGGTTGAACAGAACCAAAGTGGCAATAGAACACAGGCAGGCGCATGGTGGCTGGATATATTTTGATGAAACACTGACACGAAACAAACATAGGAATCTTGGAGACGACAACAGACAACCAGACAATGAAGAGACAGAAAATTTGGACTTAAACACCACTGAGATTAAAATAACTGCATGGAAAACAGGTGGGTGCATTCAACAGAAACACAAACAAGTGCGGATCATGACAGTAAGGACTCTCTCTAGCTTGTACTTAGGTCTGATGGTCCAGAGAATGATGTGAGTCCCAGATCCCTAGATGGATCAGTGGAAGCAGCACTGCTGTGAGGATCAGGACTCTCCAACTGAAGGACTTCAGCTCTACAAGCTGCAGCATGTTTCTGTTCCCACTTCTGCAGCTTCAGGGGACCTTCTCCCTAAGCAAACATGGTCAATCTTCCAGCTTATCTCACAAGATGGTTCATTATAGGGGTGCACTGATATGAAGACCTGGACCGATATCAGATGTTAATGTTGCTATAATAGCCGATAACCAATATTTACTGATATTAAATATATACTGCTCAAAAAGGGAACAGTTTGAAAACACATCAGATAACCATATCAGTTTGGAATGGGCAGTGTGTTGGAAACAAAAGGATGTCATATTTCATAATAATGTAAATTATCAATCTGCAGAGGGCCTAATCTGAAGTCACCAAGAAATTTAAACTAAAAAACTGATGCAGAAGGCAATTTCATTGCATCAACTCAAAAATCAACTCAAAATGGTGCTTAGTAGTTTGTATGGTCCCCATGTGCTTGTATGCAAACCTGACAACGTCAGAGTCTCCTGGTGTCCTGAGGTATCTTCTCCCAGATCCTTACCAGGGTGTCAATGAGCTCCTGATCAATCTGAGGCAGTGGCACCACCAGAAATATTTAATGGGAGGGGGCACATGGGGCCAATAAAAATCTCAGGGTTGCAAACACCAAACACTTTTATATAGAATAACGTGCAAAGTTCCTCACAAAGTGAAATTAAGAACAATATAAATCTATGACATTACATTCCTCAGTGCCTTCCTGATGGAAGCTGTAGCCACTTCCTGTTCAGCGGCGAAGCATTAAGAAAGACTACCTCTATTATTTTGAAGATGTCATTTCAAGTTATTATCTGTTATTAGTCAAATTCTGAAACGTCTGTAGACTGTTATTAAGGGTCATTCACTGCAGAACCTGTGACTTTGTTCTCAGCGGGAGGGGCTAAACAGATGTCATCAATTTAACCAATCAATGTGTTGAACTGTCATTCACGAAGACACACACAAAACTGGGTGTGGATCTGATGATGCCCCAGGGAGATGTAGCTGTTTGAAATATTCCAGGGGGTCCAGTTGATTCAAATTTCTATTTCACAAAAGTCACGTTTTTGTATTGCCCCTTTTCCACTGGCTCAATTTGGCCTTACACGACTCCACTCAGCTCGCTTTGCGACCGTTTCCTTACTCTTTTTTCCATACAGGTACCTTCTTTTTTGGTCCCTGCTCCTGAGCAGGTACAACTGGGGCTGAGTAGGGACTACATGTGACGTAAACACACTGCTGTTCACTGATTGCGTCGGATCAAATGGGAGAAAAACTTTGCTGAATCTGCGTAGCACGAACATCAAATATCCAACCTAATATTAACTTCACCATGGTCAAAGTCCATGTTGTGTTTCAGTAGAAACACAACTGGTACCATACCCAGTAGAGCAGAGCCATGCCAAAACGAGCCAGTAGAGAACAGGCATTTGTTGACAAAGATCATTAATTTCCAGTTTGGAGCGAATCAAATCATGCTTGTAATTAAGACCCAACCGTGGTCATATGCTGATGATGTCAGCATATAACAACATAGGAACGACTTTAATACAATTACTCCACTTAGACATTAGAAGTACACTGTGGGATTGTGTCACAAACATTTGTATATTCAAACGTGTGGAGGGTTGAGACTCTTAATAATTATAATAATACTTTAATTAATAATTGTTAGCCAAAAAACACACTAATTTTAACTGTATAAATAGATCATTAAAAGGAATGATACGAGCACTAGCCTTGCTGGCAGCAATTCACTTTAATATCAAAATAAGAACAATAATGTCTCTCTTTATCTATGTCCAAACCTGATTAAACAAAATAGTTACCTCTTACAGACAAACTATTCAGGTCCAACAAACTCTTCACCTACCTAGAACACTCACTAACTACTAAAAGGATAAAATAATAATCTAGAGTAAAAATGTAAAAATCGATCATTTAATAAGTAATGCTCACTGAACAATGTTGAAGCTCAAACCAGAAACTTATGGGCAAAGGTGGGAATAATTAAAGCTTTGGGTCATTTGGAATGTGGATAGCAACAATTACCATCTATGGGCATATATCTATGTAGATGCAGGTGTTTAGATTCAGCGCTGTTATGCCTCATAAGGCGTATTGCATCACGTGCTGTTTTCGTTGTTGCACTCGATGGATTGTTTGGTGTATCGGGCTCTCTCGATTTAATCTGAATTGTCTTAACTGTGACATCTATGACTTATTCTAATAAATAGGCATGTTAAAAGACATATTTTCTGTTGCTGCACTTTACGTTTGGGAAACCTCTGTAACACCAAATTGGAGGTCACCAAAGTTAGTGTTGCTTCAGTCTGTAAGTTTGCCAAAACAGATGTCAGACAGTAATTTTCATTGGTTCCCCTCCCTGATCTAACCAGTGATGACATGTTTAGCTGCATGGTATCATTCAACTGCTGGTTGTCTAGGTGGTGTCCTGAAAATGATGTGGGCTACACTCATAATTGCCGAACATTTTGTGGAAAACCTGTTCTGGTCAAGCGAGACATCCATACCACTTTGGATGGAGCAGCTCTTCTTTCTAGGAATCTGGTCGAATTTATTAGTTCTCCAAAACTCTGACAACCCAGGGTTCAAACCAGGAAGCAGGGTCATAATTTAACACTTCTGTACGGTCACTCATCCATTACCCCACTGAGTCTCACAGTAACCTGGCTGCGGCAAGAGGATTTTGTTAGTATAAATGAGTCAACTCCAAATTATTTAAATTTTCACATTCCTCGAACACAGGTTATTAAAGCTGCCGTTATTTAAACTTTTGCTCAAGAAACTTTCACTTGATCAAGATGACTTAATAAATTACAGACCTATATCCAATCTTCCACTGTTATCTAAAATTATTGAGAAAATAGTAGATAGACATCAAGCATGTCTTGAAAACATAAAAACCTGGATGACTTGTTCTGCTTCTAAATCCAGACAAGACAGAAGTTGTCATCTTTGGATCGTAGTCTTTGAAAAAGAAACTGCTTAGTCAATCAATTAATGTGCACAGCTCCCGAAGAAAAACCTGGAGTAATTCTGTTTGGTTTCTAAGGTGAAGGTTTCTAAGGGAAAGTGAAAGTGAGAGAAATGACCTGGTACTGGATACAAATTCACATTTACCTTCAGAAAGTTCAACCATGTTTTCCAGCTGGAGCCAAACACTGTTGAGCTGGATGTCACCTGTGCTGAAAGCCAGCAAATAACCAAACCCCAGCATGATTTCAATGTGTGAGAACATAATAGAAGGGGAGGAAGGGAGGGAATAAAGCTCAGACAGCATGGGATCAAAGTCTGTGGTGACATTAACTTCAGTCCAACTGTGGAAATAAAAAGATAAAAGTCCAGAAAAAGACAGCAAACCTGAATGAGCCAACAGCTCAGTGTGATCCTCTGCTGAGGGAGCTGATGTTTGACTCCCACCTGAGGTCCCGGGATATGATGGTTCCCAGGAAGCGGAAAGATACAACAGTGTCAATTGTGGAGTCACAGAGGGTGATGGTGGCAGGTGGGACTAGGTTCTGCCTTAAGTCCACAACAATCTCCACTGTCTTTAGAGCGTTGAGCTCGAGGTTGTTCTGGCTGCACCAGTCCAATAGATGGTCCACCTCTCATCTGTACGCGGACTTGTCACCATCAGAGATAAGTCCGATCAGGATGTGTGTGATAGACTAAAGTACTGAGAACATCTAGTGTCCTAGTTCAAGTCCTCAACTGATCAAAGAGCTTCTATTAATAGATCTTTAGCATAAATGAAGTTGAGACTATGTTCAACTTGACATTAGATAGTAAAGTTGAAAGAAAATTCACATTAGTTGATAAACCAGCTGCTGTCAGCTCCATCCATCACATTGAGCCAATAGGTCAGAGGTCATGACTGAAAGGCTTTAGGAGACAACAGCAAAATGTCTGGTTGGATAGCTCAAGGTGTTTGCTCAGAGATCAGCTACATGGAGGTCATGGGATCAAGACTGAGAAGGTCCATGTTTTTAAAAAACAAAACTAAATAATTTGAGAGAACTTTGAACAACATTTCAAAGAGTTGAACCAGTGTGAGTCAATAGCTCAACATGATAGACTGTAGGGTGGCAATTCAAGAAAGTCTGGGTTCAACTTCTCATCAGGAGCCATTTAGGAGCTGATTTGTTGTGAAGAACCTCAGACTCTGTATTTTGAGGAGTTCAGGGTTCAAACTGAAAAGTTGAAAGCACCAAGAGAAGAGATATGAGAGGAGAGCAGACCTGATGGTGTGGAGGAACCGTCTGTGACCAGAAGATGCCAGTGGTGGAGTTCCTGGGTTCAAGTCCTGCCTGAGCTATGACCTGGAGATAAGATGTAGTCCTGCTGCATAGAGTGGGTGAGGGGGCTGTGTCCCCTCTGCAGCTTCTCAGGAGGTAAACGAAGGAGGTTATGAGCTTCTAAACAACACAGGATCAATACTTTATTGCACAATCTGGATCTTCTGCACTGACACACTTTCACTGCTTGGACTTGATTGCTTTTGGCTTAACTGAACTTTGATACCAGTGACTTTAAACCTGAAACTGGATTAAAATCACTGGGAATGTGGAGTTCTACTGGCAGAACAACAGGAAAAACTTTGGACTTGAGTAGAACCTGCTGCTGCTTTCTTTCTTCAGCTTCTATTCAATTCAATTTTAATTCAGTTTCAATTCAGTTTATTTATATAGCGCCAATTCACAACACGTCTCAAGACACTTCACAAAAGTCAGGTACATACATTCCAATTAATCCTAGTCATTGAACAGTGCAGTCAGATTCTGTTATTTATTCAAATTGGATAAAAAGTTTTTCTGTCTAAGGAAACCCAGGAGATTGCATCCAGTCAGTGACTTGCAGCATTCACTCCTCCCGGATGAGCATGCAGAGATGGTGGACAGTCACTGGCGTTGACTTTGCAGCAATCCCTCATACTGAGCATGCATGTAGCGACAGTGGAGAGGAAGAAACCTCCAGCAGAACCATAACCAGGCTCAGTGTGAGCGGCCATCTGCCACGACCGACTGGGGGTTAGAGAGAACAGAGCAGAGACACAAAGAGAACACAGAAGCACTGATCCAGGAGTACTTTCTATGGGAAGGAAAAGTAAATGTTAATGGATGTAGCTCCTTCAGTCATTTCACCTAGAAAGAAAGAACAGATAAACTCTGAGCCAGTTTTCAAGGTAAGAGTCTGAAAGAGAGCACACCGAGTTAGACACAGTAAAAGCTCAGTCAGTAGCTATGTCTAGGAGAGAGAAAGGGTTAAACACTGAAAGACAGGGCCATGTGGATCATCGGTAGAGGGTGAGCATTAAGTTGTTGCCAGCAGAAGCTTGGACGATGCCCCCCTCCAGAAAGGTGTCACAGGTAGACACAGAGTCAGGCCAGGTGTAGCTTCTAGGAAGAGAAAAGAGAGAGAACAAAGTTAAAATATTGCTGAAATAACAGCAAATAATGCAAAATTGGAGAGTAGAGTGAGAATGTAGCGAAGAGGGTGAAAGTGGTCATTATGTCGTCCAGCAGCCTAAGCCTATAGCAGCATAACTACAGAGATAGCTCAGGATAACCTAAGCCACTCTAACTATAAGCTTTATCAAAAAGGAAAGTTTTAAACCTAGCCTTAAAAGTAGACGGTTTGTCCATCTAGAGCCCACGGATGGCCATTGTTATACTAAAAACCACAACGATTGGGATGCCTCTCCCTTTCAGATTGACCATAACAATTGGAAAAGAGAGGGGGTCATACAGGTGGCAGAAATGGAGGGTGTGTTTGCACCTCAACCATAACTGAGCCGGTTTAGGCCAAACCTGACTCCCCCTTGCTCCATCCAACAGGGAGGGAAGAAGACAGAGGTACAAAAATAAGGAAGAAAGCTCAGGATAACCTAAGCCACTCTAACTATAAGCTTTATCAAAAAGGAAAGTTTTAAGCCCAGCCTTGAAAGTAGACAGGGTGTCTGCCTCACGGACTAAAACTGGGAGCTGGTTCCGCAGGAGGGGAGCCTGATAACTAAAGGATCTGCCTCCAATTCTACTTCTAGAGACTCTAGGAACCGCCAGTAAACCTGCAGTCTGAGAACGAAGTGCTCTGTTAGGAACATATGGAACAATCAGATCTCTGATGTATGATGGAGCTAAATCATTAAGGGCTTTATATGTGAGGAGGAGAATTTTAAATTCTATTCTGGATTTAACCGGGAGCCAATGAAGGGAAGCTAAAGTAGGGGAAATATGATCTCTCTTTTTAATTTTCATCAGAACTCTTGCTGTTTTGAATCAGCTGAAGGCTTTTAACTGCATTTTGTGGATATCCTGATAGTAAAGAATTACAATAGTCCAGCCTAAAAGTAACAAATGCATGGACTAGTTTTTCCGTGTCACTCCTGGATAGGATATTTCTAATTTTGGCAATGTTCCGAAGGTGAAAGAAGGAAATCCTAGAAACCTGTTTAATATGGGATTTTAATGACATGTCCTGGTCAAAAATAACACCAAGGTTTTTTACTTTATTATCGGAGGTCAATTTAATGCCATCTAGGTTAAGTGATTGAGTAAGCAGTTTCCCTTTTTTAAAGACTCCGGTCCAAAGACAAATTCTGTCTTATCTGAATTTAGAAGCAGAAAAATTTTAAAGTCATCCAAGTTTTTATATCTTCAAGACATGCTTGTAGTCTATCTAACTGGTTGGGCTCATCAGGATTCATGGATAAGTAAAGCTGAGTATCATCAGCGTAACAGTGAAAATGTATCCTATGCTGCCTGATAATTTTACCAATTGGAAGCATATATATAGTAAAGAGAATTGGCCCAAGTACTGAACCCTGTGGTACTCCACAATTAACCCTGGAGTTTAAAGATGATTTATCATTTACATGAACAATCTGGAATCTGACAGACAAATAAGATTTAAACCAGCCTAGCGCTGTTCCCCTGATCCCTACAGCATATTCCGGGCTTTTTAAGAGAATATTGTGGTCGACTGTATCAAATGCAGCACTGAGATCTAACAGGACAAGTACAGACACTCCATTATCAGAGGCCATAAGAGTATCATTAGTGACATTCAGCAGAGCTGTTTCAGTGCTATGATGAGCTCTGAAGCCTGACTGAAACTCTTCAAACAGGTCATTGCTGTGTAAATGCTCACACATTTGATTAGCAACTATTTTCTCAAGGATTTTAGATAAGAATGGAAGATTGGATATCGGTCTGTAATTTATTAAGTCATCTCGATCAAGCGAAGGTTTCTTAAACAAAGGTTTAATTACAGCTACCTTAAAAGCCTGTGGTACATATCCATTTACTAAAGATAGATTAATCATATCTAAAATGGGGCTGGTAATCAGAGGGAACACTTCCTTAAATAATTTGGTTGGGATTGGGTCTAACATACAAGCTGAAGGTTTAGATGAGCTAATATTTCTGATAACTCAGGAAGCTCCACAGGATCAAAACAGTCCAAAAACAGATCAGGTCTACAGTTACTTTGAATGTTGACTCATTTTTGAGGATGAAGTATATTTGGGGTATGTCAAAGATTTTCTTTTTTAATAGAATCTTTTTTATTTGGAAGAATCCCATAAAGTCATGACTGCTGAGAGCTAAGGGAATGGATGGCTCAACAGAGCTATGACTATGTGTAAATTTTGCAACTGTACTAAAGAGAAACCTAGGATTATTCTTGTTATCTTCTATTAATAATGAGAAATAAGCTGTTCTAGCTTGGTGAAGTGTTTTTTATACAACAATAGGCTATTTTTCCAGATTAAGTAGGAGTGTTTAAATTAGCCAGAAAAGAGCAAATTGTTTTTCATTATGTGTTAACCCCCTGCCACAGGAAACAATGTGATAGATGGTTGTTTTTCAATATGGTCATAGTAAAGGAATGCTGCTTTAAAGAAGGCCACAAATTTATTTTTGTTAAAGAGGCTTAATGTTTTTCTAATCATAATTTAGATGTTTTTATGAATGTGATTATTTCAATTATGCCACTATGTGGCCTATTTTTATGCTCGTAATATTAGGGGTTAATCAACTAGCTTCAGGTAACTCTGTGTATACCCCTTTCAGGTAGCTGAACCTGCTAAAGGACATTTGGGGATGGTTGCCTGTCTGAGGGGGGGTGAAGATGGACGGAGATGATCAACACTTAGGGTCTACATTAACTGATTCACATGATGTTGGATAGAATTTTCTGCTGTGCTTCAGGCTGTTGTCCTTTCTTTCTTTCCTTGTTATCATCCACATACAGGTTTGATGGGGTTACAATAATCTCCTCTAGGTGTATCGCCTGTTGCTTAGACACTACCAGGGGTCTACCGGAGAGATGCCGTTCCTCCTGGGAGAGGGGAGGAACCACGTGACATCTGGACGGAGATTCCCTGGTCATATATACGTTTAGCGCACACATACAGGGTTGAATGATTGTTTCGGGGGGTGGTTAGCCAGTTGCAGATGGTCCAAGATCTACCCAGTGCCTATGGGGTTACCTGGTCTTAATTAGTGAGGTGCCTTTGAATGACACCTCATCGGGGGGATGTTAGGGATAACCTTTATTAATATGACTCATAGCTGTTTTTCCCACTTATACCATAATAATATAAAGCATAAGTTCTAATGTTTCTCTTTTGTTAGAATAGGAATATAAATGCTCATGGACATACATTACAAGGACAAATGGCCCAAGGTTTGTCATGAATGACCTGTGGCTGGTGCACTGGGTTTGATATTGGAGAAGGCTGTAAGTTGGTTGATTAAAATGCCGCAGCACACTTAGATTAAGGATGGACACAAGCTACTACACCATTACATAATCAGAGACATCGGTAGTCAGAGCCACAGAAGCCATAGGAGACAAGTGGGTCAACAGCGCAGCATTAGCCAGGGCTTTTTTGGCATCATCGAATGCCTGTAACCTGTCGGGGGTCCACTCTATTTGCTGGTCACCTTTTTTACCTTTAAGTGCTTCGTGCATGGATGCATAAAGTGAGCAGCCCGTGGAATGAAACGGTTATAAAAGTACACCATCCCCCAAAACTCCCGCAGAGGCTTCACGGAGGGGGGACGACGAAAAACCGAAAACGCTTCAACCTTGGCAGGCAGGGGAACCGCCCCGTGAGGCGACACTTTGTGTCCTAGGAACTCAACAGCAGGCAGACCAAACTTGCATTTAGCCGGGTTCACAATCAGGCCACGCTCACTGAGCTGCACAAACAGCTCCTGGAGATGCACCATGTTTTCCTCCGCAGAAGGACTAGCCACCATCATCCAAATAGACAAACAAAAACAGCATGCCCTGCAGTACTGAGTCCATGATTCACTGGAACGTCTGTGCAGCACCTTTAAGGCCGAACTCAAAAAGGCCGTAAAAACTCAAAAAGACGGGAAGGAGCGACAACTGCAGTTTTGGGTACATTTAACTGATGGTTTCGTTGTCCGATGAGATAACCCCTCCCTCCTACTTCCCTATTTCTAAGGGGATTGCTCAATCCAGCTCTCCATCCAAAGGGTCCGGACTTCCCTAAACCTGGATGGTCTTACTAAGCAGGTTTACTGGAAAATCTGTTTAAGCTGGTGTCGGGAAATGATACGCCTAACCTCTTACAGCCTGCATCCAAAAGTCTCGCCCTTCTTCAACTGGTGGTCTGGATTAGGTTGATTTTAGCAGCTTGGTACGAGCCCCAAGGGCATTGTTTGGCTTAAGGCAACCTATAAAAACCTCCTAAAATAATTTGGAACCAGGCAACAAGACTTTTTACCACCAACGAAAAACCCAAAAATAAGGTGACTCAAATAATTGACTGTCCACAATAAATCTAGAATTTTATATGCTTTCTTTAATTAGCAATGCTTTTGCAGGGGTCAGTAACAGCTTACAAATCAGCAAAACTTAAAAAATTGAATAATAGAAATAAATCAATCAACTTAACCTATCTTTCCCTAATGCTTAAACTGGTGAGACTAAAGAGGCTTTGGAGACGGAGGCTCACCATGGATCTGAATGGAATGATTTCTTTAGTAGGCAAGAGTGATTTTCTTCTTGGGTGAAAGGCAAATCTTCAGTTTTCTTCCTCTAAGTGGACAGGCGCTGATGCTTGGGGCTCCGATGGTCAAGTTGGAAAAAATAAAAATAAAATTAAAATTTTAAAAAACGGAAACTTTGTTGGCATATGTTTCAAAAGTCGGTAGCTTCCAGAGCCTGAATAGTTGAAGGAAACCTTTGAGGTGTAATTGAAGTTGGTTCAGGATTTCCAGAAGCCTAAAACTTAGAGCAATTAGTCGTTCACTGACCAAGTTCAGTTCAGTTGTCTTGGTAAAAATGCAACAGATGAAATTCTGATTCTCAATTCTTAGTTGCAGCTGTTGTCATTGCCCATGGGTTGATCCTCTATAATGCAGAAATGTCAGCGGGGCTGCGTCTCCGGTCTTCTGATTCATCTGTAGCTTCTTTCTCCGTCCGATCTTGTTCGCTGGTCTTCGGCGAGGAAACAACCCCATTTCTTTCTTTGGCAGAGTTTTTATAGTGCAGATAGCCTCACTGCTAATCCCCTGTTGCCGGGCAAGCTATCCCATCATTGAGTTACACGGTCGCCGTGACTTTTCGGTGCTTTCTCTTGACCTCCATTGACAGAGTCGTAAACAGCCCGCAGCTGGCTCCCTGTGTTATGACTTTTGCCTGTTTTTCGACCTTCAGGACTCCCGCTCCCATCCTGGTGCCATGACTTTTGCCTGTTTTTTGAACTTCAGACTGATGAAAAACAGCGTGGACCTGGTTTCTCGTTTCTCGCTCCCATGCTTGTTATGACTTTAGCTTGCTCGTTGACCTTCCATCCATGCCCAGTTCCCATGAGCTGGCTCTCCTCTGCCCCTCCCGTCCTAATGTTATGTCTCTGCCACCTCTGGCTCCCAAGCAGTGGTGCCCTCCTTATCTGCTCAGCCTCAAACTTTCTAAGAGTATTTTTCTGCTTCTTGCTCTCATACCAGTTACAGTTAAAAGAAAAAAAATCACTTTTTTTATTCATACATCACAATTGATTAACATTACCCCTCTTCATTACATATAATAATTGTAGAAAAATAGAAAATCATCATACATTTTGCTTTGATTATACTTGTAGTTTTCTACTTCTGAAAAAGATAAGACAGTTAAGACTTCTGAAAAAGATAAGACAGTCACAGTTAATGTGTGACTCCATACAGGCCTCTTCAGTCTTCAGTTCCAGAGTGCGAAGATATACTCATTTTACTGTTTAATGACATCTTATCCATGTGATATGATCATTATTTATTTGATACTCTAAAGATTAGGCTCTCATTTCATCATATGTGATTGTTGTTAAACTCAATCATAGTGATTGCTTCTGCAAAAGAAAGAAGAATTATAACATACACCAAATGGGCTCCCCATACTTCATAGCTTTAAAATGTGAACATTTACTGCTGTATATGTCATTGATCTAATTATGAGGGTTTAATTAATTTCTGCATGGATACATGGAAGGATCTCACCTCATTTTGACAATGGACAGAAACCTGATGGCAGCCCCGCACTAAATCCACCTTCGAAAAAATAGTCGCGCCAGCCAAACGGGTGGAAAAATCCTGGATGTGAGGGACTGGGTACCTGTTGTTATTGGTCGCATTATTAAGGCACCAAAAATCCCCACAGGGTCGCCAACCCCCAGCAGCCTTGGGAACCATATGTAAAGGAGACGCCCACGGACCTTTTGAGCGGCATACATTGCTGAGGCCATCCATGTTAGCAAACTCCTCCTTAGCTATTGCTAACTTAGTGGCATCTAGGTGGCATTCCAGCGCAAAAACCAGCGGACCCACCAATGTTTAGCTATTGTAGCAGAAAAAGTGGGGACCATGAGAGCAGGAAACTCAGCCAACAAGTGCTGAAACTCATCACCCATGGGAAACATGTTAGCAAGAGGCCGATGGCCGGGACCCCCAAGTGTACAGGGATAGGTGTCAAAAAACACAGTACCAATAAATCAACTATTAGCAACAAGCACTAACAACCGGAAAGCACACAAAAAAATCTGCACCCAGAATAGGTACTGACACAGATGCTACTACAAAGTCCTAGTTAAACTAACGTCCATTGAAACATAATTTGCAGCATCTGGTGGTGGTCCCTGGCTCTGACAAAAAATGTCTGCAGCCGACACTGGCATAATGAAACGAAACGGAAGGAAACGACGACCAGAAACTTCATTCAAGATAAAAAGCTGCTTATTCGAGCTGTCGGCACACAGCCACTAGCGAGCACCGGCCCTTTCGTTTTCCTGAAGTTGGAACAAACACGGAGGAATGCAGCGCTTTGCCTTCACTCCAAATCTCCAAAACAGAGAACTTCGTCCTTTCGCCGCTCCGTCACCGCAGCCAAGGCTTCAACAGCCTCTGGCCCTCCTTGAGCCATGCATGCACCTTGAGCCTTGTTGTGATTATCGGCAATAAAACTAGAACCAATATTCCTGCCACACCTGCAATTCGTCACTTTTATACAAACTACATGTAGAGGTGCAACTTTAACAGTTTCCAAGGAGGTTTGTCAAAGTGGAGTTCAGTGTTTTGTTGCTTCAGAGGCAAAGAAAAGGCAAGACAGCTCCTGGTTGGATTAAAACCCATGTTTTAAGCATAACTTTTCACTTTAAAACTGTATTATAATCTTAACTGAGAAAAAGGCTGTTCATTATCGAAAACCTTCCAATGTGGCAAAATTACAACAATTCTGGAAAGATGAGTGGACCAAAATTCCTCCACAGGGCTGTAAAAGACTCATTGCACATTATAGCAAACGCTTTATTGCAGTTGTTGCTGTTGAGCGTTAGCCCAACCAGTTGTTAGGTTTAGGAGGCAATCACTTTTTCACACAGGGCCATGTAGGTACGTATTTGTTCTTTCCCTTAATAATAAAAACATTTAAAAATGCAAATGTTTACTTGTGATGTCTCTGATTAATATTTAAATTTGTTTGATAATCTGAAACAATTAAGTGTGGCAAACATGCAAAAAAAAAAAAAAAATGAGGAAGGTGGCAAACACTTTTTCACCACTATCTACCTGGTGAATAGCCACTCCCGGGCAAACTAAACAAGCGAGCTGCTGCTGCTTTTCAGCACAAGCAACACGGACTTCCACGAATCTGCCACAATTGGCTAGCTAAACTGATAACAGACGTGGAAAAACATTGTTTCCTGGGACCTACGCAATATGGTGTAAAGAGGGTTTTAAATTATGCTTAAATCTTTTCCACAATCATAACCAGCAAAGGGTTTATCTTTTATTTCATCAAAAAAGTGTCTCACCAGTTTGGATTCGTGTGTGTATGTTTAAAGACGACTTGAAGGCAAAGAAGTTGCCATAAGCATCTGAACCAAATGTTTTTTCTCTCCTGTGTGGATTCTCATGTGTATGTTGAATATTGACTTGGAAAAAAAATTCTCATGTGTGTGTCTAACTTTAACTTCCAGGTGTTGGAGTTATGATTATTGATTCATTAATATTTATCAATAATTATAATTTTAAAAAAATCATAATTTTAGAAAATTAATTTCTTAACCACAAGTCCTCATTTATGAATCGAAACCAGAAATGTCATCTGGTGTTGTAATTGCAGCTTAAAGCCTTTGATAATTACAACCGTTGAATACTCAGATGATGTCACTGTTTAATCAACCGTTTCTGCCGAAACGTGGGGAACTTTAACCTTACTTTGACTGACAAATCACTCTTGCACAAAATAAACACAAACTACTTCTCTTTATCTACGTGACATTTATTAAATCAACAGCCTGATACAATCCGCTATCCGATCCAATAATCTTCACCTAATCAACAAGCAAAGATGTACAAGAAAAAAAAGGGGAAAATATCTACTAAACAAGGTAAAATAAAACAGCAATGGGTGTGTATGGAATCAACCAGCAGTTATGGCAAAAATGATAATATGACCAAGGGATGTGGTGGTGAACGGAGTTGAGATCGGCCCACCGGAAAGTGTAGCTTAGTTACTGTGAGCCATAAAACATCCCCACAACGCTGAGAATGTCCGAGCACACAAAAGGTTGTAAACTAGAGGAAAAAGGATAATAAAACTTTGGCAACTCATAAAACAAGTTGGAGACAAAGAAAATGGTTGATTTTCACCATGAAGTTATTCTGGCAGTCCAATTTCACAGTGCACCTGCTTTCAGGTGCCCGCACAGTGAAACACAGTTTTTGCGAGACTCGGCGGCCTCATAAATGTTCAACAGAACAATGGCATGCACATACAATTTAGAACACGTTAAACCATAAGTTGCGATCCTAGATCGCACTAAAACTCTACTCTGCCCAAGCTATTCCTAAATAAAGAAATGAAAATAAAAGGTGGATTTTACTTGTCGTTGTCTCCTCTGAGCGGAGGGAGGGAGAGTGAGGGGGTGAAGAGTTTCCACGCGTCCGCGGATAACTCAGTGGAGCGGTCCGTTTTCCTCCTTTGTGGCCTCCTTGGCAGAAAAGGTAGAAAATATGACGGACCGTCACTAGTCGACTGGAACACCAAAAAAAAGGGGTAGAAATCCGTCTCCTTGAAAACTCCGTGGTTTTTTTGGTTATGTGTTAAACTCAGCAGCTTCGATTGGTAAAGTTGAAAACTTACAAGCCTTCCTATTCTTGTAAGCTTAATTCGCTTAGTTTCTCGTTGACCAACGTGGAGAATAAATCTTCTGTAGAGGGATGCTTCAGTTGCGTGGTAACCGAGGTCCCAAGCTGAAGGTAAAGGTGGTCAGTCTCATAGTCCGTTATATAGTTCACTGTGACTTCAGAACTGGGACGCCCCCGTCTTATCAGAGGCAGTACCCGCTGGGATTTGTAGTGGCGGACTATCCTGGGATACAAAATGGCTGATGATGCCAAAAGGCCCGGCAGCGTCCAGCAACGTGCAAATGGTCCAATATTCAGCACAACATGTGGTCCAACACAGGCAAATCTTTTTCCACATGTTTCACAGCTAAAGGCTTCGTGCAAATTCTCATGTGTTGATTTATATATGACTTTTGGACAAATATTTTTCAACATACATCACAACCAAAAGGTTTATCTCATGTGTGAATTCTCATGTGCCTGTTTAATTGTGACTTGACTGCAAATCTTTTTCCACATGCATCACAAGCAAAGGGTTTTGCTCCTGTGTGGATTCTCATGTGTTCGTCTAAATTTGACTTCCAGGCAAATTTTTTTCCACATGCATCACAACCAAAAGGTTTATCTCCTGTGTGAATTCTCTTGTGTTTGTTTAATCGTGACTCGACTGCAAATCGTTTTCCACATGCATCACAACCAAAAGGTTTATCTCCTGCGTGGATTCTCATGCGCCTGTTTAATTGTGACTTGACTGCAAAGCTTTTCCCACATGCATCACAAGCAAAGGGTTTGTCTCCTGTGTGGATTCTCATGTGTGTGTTTAATTGTGACTTGTAGGCAAATCTTTTTCCACATGCATCACAACCAAACGGTTCATCTCCTGTGTGAATTCTCATGTGTGTGTTTAATTGTGACTTGTAGGCAAATCTTATTCCACATGCATCACAACCAAACGGTTCATCTCCTGTGTGAATTCTCATGTGTGTGTTTAATTTTGACTTGTAGACAAATCTTTTTCCACATGCATCACAACTAAAAGGTTTATCTCCTGTGTGAATTCTCATGTGTGTGTTTAATTTTGACTTGGAGACGAAGCTTTTTCCACATACATCACAACCAAACGGTTTGTCTCCTGTGTGAATTCTCATGTGTTTGTTTAATCGTGACTTGACTGCAAATCGTTTTCCACATGCATCACAACCAAAAGGTTTATCTCCTGTGTGGATTCTCATGTGCGTGTTTAATTGTGACTTGACTGTAAATCGTTTTCCACATGCATCACAACCAAAAGGTTTATCTCCTGTGTGAATTCTCATGTGCGTGTTTAATTTTGACTTTGAGACAAATCTTCTTCCACATGCATCACAAACAAAAGGTTTATCTCCTGTGTGAATTCTCATGTGTGTGTTTAATTTTGACTTTGAGACAAATCTGTTTCCACATGCATCACAACCAAAAGGTTTATCTCCTGTGTGGAATCTCATGTGTGTGTTTAAATCTGACTTGTAAGCAAATCGTTTTCCACATGCATCACAACCAAAAGGTTTATCTCCTGTGTGGATTCTCATGTGCGTGTTTAATTGTGACTTGACTGCAAATCTTTTTCCACATGCATCACAACCAAAAGGTTTATCTCCTGTGTGGATTCTCATGTGCCTGTTTAATTGTGACTTGACTGCAAAGCTTTTTCCACATGCATCACAAGCAAAGGGTTTGTCTCCTGTGTGGATTCTCATGTGCGTGTTTAATTGTGACTTGACTGCAAATCTTTTTCCACATGCATCACAAGCAATGGGTTTGTCTGCTGTGTGGATTCTCATGTGTGCGTCTAAATTTGACTTCCAGGCAAATCTTCTTCCACATGCATCACAACCAAAAGGTTTATCTCCTGTGTGAATTCTCATGTGTGTGTTTAATTTTGACTTTGAGACAAATCTTTTTCCACATGCATCACAACCAAAAGGTTTATCTCCTGTGTGGATTCTCATGTGCGTGTTTAATTGTGACTTGACTGCAAATCTTTTTCCGCATGCATCACAACCAAAAGGTTTATCTCCTGTGTGAATTCTCATGTGTGTGTTTAATTTTGACTTCCAGGCAAAGCTTTTTCCACATGCATCACAACCAAACGGTTTATCTCCTGTGTGAAGTCTCATGGGGGTGTTTAATTGTGACTTGTAGCAAAATCGTTTTCCACATGCATCACAACCAAAATGTTTATCTCCTGTGTGGATTCTCATGTGTGTGTTTAAATCTGATTTGTAGGCAAATCTTTTTCTACATGCATCACAACCTAAAGGGTTATCTCCCTGTGTGATTTTTGGGGTCTGTTACGATTGTGTTTAAGTTAAAACTTTTACACACACTAACCAAAATGTTTATCTCCTTTTGGGGGGATTCTCATGTGTTGTTTAAATCTGATTTGTAGGAAATCTTTTTCTACATGCATCAAAAACTAAGGGAAATTCCCCCAGGTGTACTTTTTGTGTCTTTTTCGATATCTTTTTAAATTTAAAACTTTTACCACACTCACCACAATTAAATTTTTTACTACCTTTCTGGATTTTTGTAAGTGAATCCATTATTTTCTTCTCTCTGAAACACGTCTCATTACCGGAACAATCTGAAGACGTCAATCTTGGATGAGATGTCATGTGACTCTGAGAAGAGCGTCTGTTAGCAAATTTTCCCCCACACTCAGAGCAGCTCAAAGATTTGTTGACAGTGTTTCTGTCTGACCGTGGAGCCCTGCTCTCCTTCCAATCATCCTCACTGTCTTCAGTTTCAGAGTCTGACAAGCGTTTAAGCGCAGACTCATGATGCTTCACATCATCATCCTGTTCATCATCTTCACCGTCTTTAGTCAGTGAATAATTGAAAGAGCCTCCATGAGTATTTAGATATGGGTTCCTGCTGGATCTTTCTGTCCCACAGTCCTCTTCTTTAAATTCTGCTTTTATATGGTCAGCTGAGCTGCTGCTTGGAAGATCTCTGTCTTCTGTTTGGTGTTGATGAAGCTGAGAGAACAGAGGTTTCTCTTCATCCTCTTCACTCTTCATATGAACAACAGTTAATGGAAGCCTGGTATCATCAGTCTCCTTCACATTCAGTTGTTCTTCATCCTGGCTGGCCCAGATTCTTTCACTTTCCTCCTTTATGTGGAGGAGCTCCAGCTTCTGCTGGTCCATATCAGGACTCTGTTCTTCAGGAGCCTCTTGTTTAGCATCTGCAGACATCATTGAAACACATTACATGCATTAGGAACAACTTTATCTTGACAATGTTACAAAGATCTTAAAGATTAAAACTAGAGAAAATAATCTGATAAATATTATCAGTGAACAGTACAGTAGGTAAAATCAAAGTCACCACACTGGTATGATAACCTTGACTGAAAATATATTGGCTTCATGGTGCCATGGTTTAAATACCATATTGTAAAACATATAGTGATTTAAATGCTTTAATTTAAAGCTGAAAAGAATAGTTATTACATTGTTGATAAAAATACTGTATGTTTATTATTTTGTACATAATATATAAAGTTTTTATTGTTATTTTTGAGGATTTTCAATTGCTTTGGATACTTTTATTAGAAGCTTTATGCTTTTGATTGGTTATGATTTTAATCAGATTGTCTTGAATCTCTTTACTCCTGCCTTACAGGTACATGCTTTCATCAAGCTGAGCTCTGCTTTACATTAGATTATAACTGCGCTATCTAACCTCTTATCCAACCAGGTCCCTGAACAACTGACCATTAACAGAGTTTATCTACAGCCACTTCAGTGACATTTCTTCCTGATTGGAAATAATAGTCTCCTCCAATTGAGGATCTCCTTTGGAAACTAGTCAATGACACTGAAGTTCGTTCCCGTTGCTCTCTGCCCCGACTTCTGACCTGCTCTTTCTGCTTGTAGTGCCTGAATTTCACTGCAACTGGCCGAGGCTGGTTGTTGTCGGGCTTCTGACCTCCGAGCCAGTTAACACAATGGAATGTGATGTTTTTAACCGTGTCATTTGGGAGTCTTAGCTGACTTTGGAGAAATTCCCAGATAGTGGATTCACCGTCCTCCTCTGCCCGTTCTGGGATGTTGGAGAAGACAAGGTCGTCCCGCATGCCCCGAGTTGTATATTCAGGATGGTCTCCCTCATTTATTTGTTTCAGACAGCTGCATCATTCCATCGGTACGTTTCTTTACCTTATCCCTCAGCGTCTGTTTCTTGGCTGTGAGTGAAGCTTGTTGTTTGTGGCTGAACTCCAGAGATTCCCTCAGAGCTTGAAAATTCCTTGTGGAGAACCTCCACCAGGGGAAGACGAGCACCCAGGCTGGGTACCTTCTTGTCAATAGAGTCCAGGACATCAGCGTAGCTTTTCTCTGGAGAGATAGTGGAGGTGCTGGCCGGGCATTCTAAATGGGTACATCTTGATGCTGGTGTGGTCATGGATGCAGATTTTTGTGTTTTGCCCATTACTATGTTGTCAAAACATTCGTCTACCTAGCTCTCCAGGCTGTCTAAGGTTTCCTCTTCCAGTTTGTTTTATTGACAAATATGAGACAGTGGTTAATATTTTAAACATTTCTATGTTGAGCTTCAATTTACTGGCACACACACACACAAGGCCAGTACATCCTTACATGGGTAATGTCACAGCAAGACAGAGAAAGACTAGAGGGGCTTGATTTCTGACGGCCGCCTCAACTGAAAGAAAGAGGACCTGTGAGCCAAGGTTTGACTAATTGATTGAAACTTTATTAATCCTCAAAAGGGAAAATTAATTTGTCCCAGCATAAAATACACCCATAAAAACAAAAAATATGCACTAATAAAAGTCTAAAAGACACACACACAACCCCACTCCAACATGGGGCAGGTGAGCAAACTGCTGAAGCTTCTGGCCTTTACACACCCGTGTCTTCAGGTGCACCAGAACCAGCCTCTCTCTGCCCTTCATAATGTGGGAAGTCAGAGCTATGGGTCTATAGCCATGAAGTCCTTTAGGATGTACTTTCTTTGGCACTGGGACCAGACATGATGTTCTCCATAGCTCTGGAACTCTTTGTTGTTTCAGGCTCATAGCAAAGGGGTACTGTCAGGACCAGGAGATTTCCTAGGGTGAAGCTTTTAGAGCTCTATACGCACCTGGTCAACACAGAAATCAAAGCTACATGCAGAAGATAAATGAGGAGGGGGAGTCAGACCCAGGACCTTCGAGCTACCGCTGAGAGGTAGTTGATGTAACAACGAAGCAGAATAAAAGCTGCTACTGGGGGTGGGACCTTCAAACCCTGTTTTTTACATTTTAGCCCGTGGTTAATTTTTTACTGAACTAAAACTGAATTAGTGATGCTGGATTTTTTTTGCGGGCCACAGGAAAAATACTGCTGGAGCCCAGGTTTTGGGAAAAAGATGACCACTTTTTTTTAAATTTAAAATTAAAAAAATTCAGTGCCATCCATGCCCAGATGTCACTAAGACAATCAAGGAGAGGCTAAACAAAAAAATTTATTTTTTAAAAGGGAAATAGACTTGGACAATCATCAGCAAAAAAATAAAACGCAAACTCAGGGGCCTCCAAGAATGGAGCCTTGGGGTTTATCCCAGGGGAGGAAAAATCCTCCCCCATGGCCCCAGAAACTCCTATCAGAGAGGTAGGACCTAAAACTTTTTAAAGAGCTGAGCCGGGTGAGCCCCCCCCAAACCTGCTCCAAATTTGGGAAAGTAGAGAACTTTTATAAAATCCACTGGATCAAAAACCCATTTTGGAAATCAAAAAAGCAGTTCCCAAAAACCTTTTCTAAGAAATACATCATCAAAAACCCCTTAAAAGAGGCCGATTCAGGGGTAAGTTTTAAAACCCAGACTGGAAAACCCCTTCCATAATCATATATCTTATCCAGTAAGGCTTCACCGGGGTGAAACGGTTTTTCAAAATTTTTGGACAGAAAAAAGGTAACTTGGAGATCGGCCTAAAGCTTAACAAAGCAAAATGATTGAGGCCAGATTTCAAATAGTAGTTTTAAAAAATTTTTCTGCTCCCGGGGAGGCCCAAACTACTGGGGAAAAATTTTTAAGGATAAAGAGGCCAATAGAAGAAAAAAAACTCCTTTTAAAGGGCCCGGACATGGAGGAAAAAAACATCACAGGGGAGCCGGGGATGGTTTTAAAAACTGATAACCCCATTGTCTCATAGAGGGGAAAAGGAAAAAAGGCTCCAGTGATCAAAGAACAGCGAGGCGGGGGCCCAAAGAGGGGACGGATCATAGGAGGGAAGAGAAAATACAGGCCCTAATGTCCAACCTTGTCCAAGAAATTAAGAAATAATTTTACAGATTTCTCTGGAAGTTCCCAGAGGAAAACGGGTTCATGCGCATTAAAAGACCCAATTTTTTAAAGGACACATCTGCAAAGGGCCATTTTTTTTAACCCTTTAAATAATTTTGTGGGTGTACCCCTGATTTTCTGTAATGAGAAGAATAGTTTTAATTTAGTCTCTCCGGGGTTCTGCATGGATATTTTTATAATCTGTTTGCGTCGTATTTTCCCCCCCCAAAGTGTCAGCTCAGGAAAAGTCTCATTTCTTCCTCCTTTTTATGAAGCAAATCTACTTTTAGATCAAAAAAGACAACCAGATGCACCAGGACTGTTAGCTGCCCGACAGGAGACACCCCACACAAAACCAAACCCTTTTACTCTTGATAGGAGCTGCAGTTAAAGGGGAAAACCTGGTACCCTTTCCCCCCTTTCCCAACAGGGGAGCTTCCCCCTTTTTCCTTTTCCGGGCCCGGTCCAGATTTTCCCCGGTGTTCCCTCCTTTATCTGGAGGGGTCTCTGGCTCCCGCTGACCAACATCAGGACTCTGTTCTTCAGGAGCCTCTTTTTTAACATCTGCTGGCAGCACTGAAACACATTACATGCATTAGAAAAAACTTTTAAAATTTCATGTTTCTAAGTTGGGTAAAGTTTTTTCACTATTAGAGAAAAACATCTGATCAGCAGTGTAGAGAAAACTGAACCTCAAGAACTGACAGTTTAGGTCATGTGCAGAAACTCATATTTAAAAACCCCTGAATTTAAATCACTATTAAAAAAACAATTTTTCCTGATTTTTGCTGTGAACGCAGATGGTTTGTGAAGTAGGAAGATTGTTCATCGGGCACAGACAACCAGTTTTTAAAACCCATGATTTAGATATTTAGTATGAGGAAAGGGAAAAAGGAAGCTTTAATTTTGGGGCATTAAATCAACCACTGGTATTGCAGAAAATTGTTCCCTAAAAAATTTTTGGGGTAGGGAGAAAATACGTATCAAGCAATTTTTAGGGGGACATTTGCCCTGAGGGAAAGAAGCGTCCGATCTATTCTATTTTTAGGATCATTTTAAATTATAATTAAACACTATATCAATGAGGGTTATTATTTAATGTGTTCCTCCATGTTTTTGGCTTATTTTCAGAATTTTTGATGTGCTTTTCCCGATAATAAAAAAATGCACTGCAGGAGCTCTCTTACATTAAAAAACAAGAAGATTACATAACATTTTGTGATTATATTAGGGAACTTCATATTCAGGGGAGATGTTTTAAAAAAAAAGATCAAATTTTTGGCCAATTTTTTGGTACAAGTTTGAGTACAATTTTAAGCACATTGCCACTTAAACTTAAGTACAAGTTTAAAGTGCCAATGGGGTTTTTGTTTTACAGCAGATTAGCAAAAATACTCTGGCTTGGGGGGGGGGTTTGGGGTGGGGAGAGAAAAACCCACCCCCTGGAGAGTGCTGGTTTTGATGGTTTCTTGAGCAGGAGAAGAGCAGGCAGCAGCAGGTGAGGCTTCCCAGACTCACCTGCTGGGGGGTTTTCAGTCAGAAGCTGAGTTTCCCATGACAGGTTTGGAAGGCCGGGGTACCTGTGAGCTGGGTTTGACCTTCTGATGGAGGATTTTGGGGTGGAGGTGTTTAATTTTTAGTTCTCTCTCTGTGTTTAGGGGGAAACCCCTTTCCCTGGGGGTTGAGCTGCTGTGCGGCCAACAACTTAATTTTTCCCGCTATAGATGATCACGGGGCCCGTCTCTCCTAGACATGGGAAAAATTTTGGCGAGCTTCTTCTGTGACTGTATGTGTTCTTTTAAAACCTAGACCTTGAAAACTGGATCAAAGTTTATCTGCTTAGCTGTGTTTCCCTTAGATAAAGCCACTAAAGGGGCTACAACTGGGCCCTTTAAAAATTTTACTTTTCCCTTTCACATAGAAAGTACTCCTGGTTCAGGTCTCTCAAACCCCCAGTTGGTCTTTTTGGCAGATGGCCAGGAGGGGTGGGGTGTTTCAACTCACTGGGGCGGATTTCCCAATCGGTTGTGTTTCCTTTTGGGAAAAATTTAACAGTTGTGAAACCCAATAAACTGAATCTGACTGCACCGCTTGATAACTAGGATCAATTTTGGGAATGAATGTCCTTGACTTTGGGAATCTGTTTACGATTTTTAAACTGAACTGACCTTGTAAAGTGCCTTGAGGGGCCCAACGTGTGTTGTGAATTTGGGGGTTATATAAACAACTGAACGGAATGAGTAAAAAAAATGTTTTAAAAAAAAAAACCCCATGAAGTCTAAGGGGATAACCTTTATTAAATTTTGGACTCATAGCCCCGTTTTTTTACTTATACTTTAATAATATAAAGCATAAAATTTTTTTTTTTAAAAAAGTTTTCCCCTTTTTGTTAGAATAGGATAAGAATGCTCATCGAACACACATTACAAAGGATAAATGGCCCAAGGTTTCCCTCCGGGAATTGACCTGTGGCTCAGTCCACTGGGTTTTTATAGTGGAGCAGCCGGTAAACTGGGTTGATTAGAAAGCTGCAGAAAAATTTAGATTAAAGGAGCTGAAAGTTGGAAAACTGTGTCCGAATGCATTTAAAGAGTCTCTTCTTAGGAGGGGCAGGAAATAGACATCTACAAAATGATCTTTGCAAATTGAGGAAGTGTGTTAGAAGTTATCTTGAATGGATTATCTCCATTTAGATTGCAGAGAGGACGGGTTTTAAACCCCCTTATCAGGAGATGGCCCGTTAATGTAATACCAAACATGAAAAAGGGTTGTGTTTTCACAGTCCAGGATGGTTAATTTTTGGTCTGTTTTTAAATTTAATCAGTCAGAATTCATTCATTTATAAATCAATTTTTAGGTTACCCTTTTAAATGTCTCCCAGATAAATGACTGAGTTTTAATATAAAACATTTATAATTTAAAAAATTAAATTTATTTATATATTTTATTTAATCCCAATTTTTCTTATCATATTTAATTCAATTCCAAGTTTTTTATATAGCGCCAAAATTCACAACAAATGTCAATTCTAAAAGGCCCCTTCAAAAAAGTCAGGGACATGCATTAAATTAATCTTAACCATTTTAACAGTGACAGTCAGGAATTCTGTTATTTATTCAAATTGGGGGAAAAAAATTTTTCTGTCTAAGGGAAAAACCAGGAGATGGCATCCAGTCAGTGACTTGCAGCATTCACTCCTCCGGATGAGCATGTAGAGACAGGGGACAGTCACTGGCGTTGAATTTGCAGCAATCCCTCATACTGAGCATTGCATGTAGCGACAGTGGAGAGGAAAAAACTCCCTTTTCTTTGCCACCACCGACTGGGGGGTTTGGAGAGAACAGAGCAGAGAGCCAAAGAGAACAAAGAAGCACTGATCCGGAGTCCTTTTTTGGGAAGGAAAAGTAAATGTTAATGGTGTAGCTCCTTTAGTCGTTTCACCTAGAAAAGAAAGAACAGAAAAAACTCTTGAGCCAGTTTTTCAATGTTAGAGTCTGAAAGAGAGAACATAGAGTTAGTTACGGGGTAAAAGCTCCGTCAGGGAGCTATGTCTAGGAGAGAGAAAGGGGTTAAAAACTTAAAAGACAGGGGCCATTGGATCATCGGTAAAAGGGGGGAGCAAAGTTGTTGCCAGCAGAAGCTCGGACGATTCCCCTCTCCAGAAAGGTGTTACAGGTAGACACAGAGTCAGGCCCCAGGGTAGCTTCTAGGAAGAGAAAAGAGGGAGAGAACAAAGTTAAAAGATGAAATAACAGCAAATAATGCAAAATTGAAGAGTTAGTGTGAGAATGTAGCGAAGAGGGTGAAAGTGGTCATTATGTCCTCCAGCAGCCTAAGCTATAGGAGCATAACAACAGAGATAGCTCAGGATAACCTAAGCCACTCTAACTATAAGTTTTATCAAAAAGGAAAGTTTTAAGCCTAGCCTTAAAAGTAGACAGTTTGTCCATCTAGAGCCCACTGATGGCCATTGTTAAAAAAAACCACAACGATTGGTCAGATTGGGCCATAACCATTGGAAAAGAGAGGGGGTCATACAGGTAGCAGAAATGGAGGGTGTGTTTGCACTAAACCATAACGGAAGCCGGTTTTGGCTAAAAACCCGGACTCCCCTTACTCCATCCAACAAGGGGAGAAGAAGACGGAGGTAAAATAAGGAAGATAGCTCAGGATAAACCTAAGCCCCCTCTAACTATAAGCTTTATCAAAAAGGAAAGTTTTAAGCCTAGCCTTAAAAGTAGACAGGGTGTCGCCTCACGGACTAAAACTGGAGCTGGTTCCACAGGAGGGGAGCCTGATAACTAAAGGATCTGCCTCCCATTCTACTTCTAGAGACTCTAGGAACCACCAGTAAACCTGCAGTCTGAGAACGAAGTGCCTTGTTAGTAACGTATGGAACAATCAGATCTCTGATGTATGATGGAGCTAAATCATTAAGGGCTTTATATGTGAGGAGGAGAATTTTAAATTCTATTCTGGATTTAACAGGGAGCCAATGAAGGGAAGCTAAAGTAGGGGAAATATGATCTCTCTTTTTAATTTTCATCAGAACTCTTGCTGCAGCATTTTGAATCAGCTGAAGATTTTTAACTGCATTTTGTGGACATCCTGATAGTAAAGAATTACAATAGTCCAGCCTTGAAGTAACAAATGCACGGACTAGTTTTTCCGTGTCACTCCTGGATAGGATATTTCTAATTTTGGCAATGCTCTGGAGATGAAAGAAGGAAATTAGAAACTTGTTTAATATGGGATTTAAATGACATGTCCTGGTCAAAAATAACACCAAGGTTTTTTACTTTATTATCGGAGGTCAATTTAATGCCATCCAGGTTAAGTGATTGACTAAGCAGTTCTTTTTAAAGACTCCGGTCCAAAGATGACAACTTCTGTCTTGTCTGAATTTAGAAGCAGAAAATTTAAAGTCATCCAAGTTTTTATATCTTCAAGACATGCTTGTACAACTAACGGTTGGGCTCATCAGGATTTATGGATAAGTAAAGCTGAGTGTCATCAGCGTAACAGTGAAAATTTTTATTCTATTCTATAATTTAATAAATAAAAATAAATTTAATAAATGCAGCAATGAGACCCAACAGAACCAGTACAGACAAAAAGTCCATTATCTGAGGCAATAAAAATATCATTAGTGACTTTCAGCAGAGCTGTTTCAGTGCTATGATGAGCTCTGAAACCTGACTGAAACTCTTAAAAACGGGTCATTGCTGTTTAAAAATGACACATTTGATTAGCAACTATTTTCTCAAAAAATTTTAGATAAGAATGGAAGATTGTATCCCCGGCTGTAATTTTTTAAAAGTCATCTCGATCAAGCGATGGTTTTTCTTAAGCAAAGGTTTTAATTACAGCTACCAAAAAGCTTGTGGTACATACCCATTTTAAAAAGATAAATACTCGTCGTCTTCCGCTTATCCGGGAACCGAGTCAGGGGGGCAGCAGACTCCGAGAGACCCCCCAGAGTCCCTCTCCCCAGACCCCTCCCCCCAGCTCCTCCGGGGTAGCCCAAGGCTTTCCCCAGGCCACCCAAGACATAGTCCCTCCAGCGACCCGGGCCCCCCTGGGCCCCTCCCGGGGGGACATGCCTGGAACACCTCCCGGGGAAGGGGTCCAGGAGGCATCCGGTATAGTCCCCCAAAGCAACCTCAACTGGCAGCTCTCGACGTGGAGGGAAAAGGCTCTACTCCGAGCCCTCCCAAAGGGCCCACGCTCCTCACCCTATCTCTAAAGGGTCCCCCGGCCCCTACGGAGGAAGCTCATTTCAGCCGCTTGTATCCGGGATCTCGTTCTTCGGTCTCCCCAAAGTTCATGGCCATAGGTGAGGGTAGGAACGTAGCCCCCGGGAAATTGAGAGTCTTCGCTTTTCAGCTCACCTCTCTCTTCACCACAACGGACCGGAAAAACCCCCCCCCATTACTGCAGCAGCCCACCATCCGTCTGTCGATCTCCCGCTCCTTTCTTCCCTCACTCGGGGAAAAAAGACCCCGAGATACTTGAACTCCTCCACTTGAGGCAGGAACTCCCCCCAAAACCTGAAGAGGACAAGCCACCCTTTTTCCGTTGAGTACCATGGCCTCTGACTTTGAGGAGCTGTTTTTCATCCCAGCCGCTTCACACAAGATAAATTAATCATATTAAAATGGGGCTGGTAATCAGAGGGAACACTTCTTAAATAATTTTGGGTTGGGGATTGGGTCTAACATACAATTTAAAAGGTTTTAGATAAGCTAATATTTTGATAACTCAGGAAGCTCCACAGGATAAAAAACAGTCCAAACACAGATCAGGTTCTACAGTTATTCCAATTTTTGTCTCACTTTGAGGAGAAAGTAATCATCTCTGGGAGTGTGTCAAAGTTTTCTTCTTTAATAGAATCAATTTTTTTTTTGGAAAAATCCCATAAAGTCATGACTGCTGAGAGCCAAGGGAATGGATGGCTCAACAGAGCTTTTGACTCTGTATAAGTTTAGCAACTGTATAAAGAGAAACCCGGATTTTTCTTTTTCTCTTCTATTAAGGGGAGAAAAAAAGCTGTTCTAGTTTGGTGAAGTGTCTTTTTACAACAGTAGGCTATTTTTCCAAATTAAGTAGGAATCCTCTAGGTGTGTAGAGCGCCATTTTCGCTCCAATTTTTTAACATTGTGCTTTAAAGTAAGCAGCTCTGAATTTAAAACCAGGGGCTAGCCTCCTATGAATAATTTACATTCTTTTTCAAGGGCTGCATTGTTTTAAGCACCACCAATGATGAAGTAACACTCTGAACAAGAGAATCAATTTGTGAGGGGAAGAAACAAAATTATTGCCCCCACTGGGTTTTCTGTGATAATGAGCAAATTAAAAAGTGGAACAGATTCTTTAAAGGTTGTTTAAACATTGTCGAAAATGATCTACTATAATGAAAATTTTTTTTCAGGTGTGGAATACTCTGTAAATTAAATCAAAAAGGTATTAAGAAATTTCAGACAGCACAGGGTTGTGAGAAAATTATGTCTTTACACTCAATGCCATATGTCAGCACAAGGTCCAGAGAATGAAGACAAAGGTGGGTAGGTTTTTTAAGTTTTGAGTAAAGCCAATTGAGTCTAAGATACCATTAAAAAGGCTATATTTAAGCAATCACTTTCAGTGTCAACATGAATGTTTAAAAACCCCCACTATAATAAAAATTTATCTGTATTTAACACTAAATCAGATAAAAAGGTCTGAAAACTGATCTATAATTTAGGGGGAAGGTACAAAACAACAAACAGAAGTGGTTTTAGTGCTTTGAAAAATTTGGATGAGGAAACAAGGATTTAAATATTCAAAAGAGTTGTAGCTATTGATTGGTTGGGGTAGTCAAAAATCGGACGAAAGATAGATGCTACTCCTCCTCCTCGCCCAGTATTTCGAGGAATGTAAAAATTTAAAATAATGAGTAGGAGTTGACTCATTTTTAGTAACATAATCCTCTTGCTGCAGCCAGGTTTCTTGAGGCAAAATAAATCAATCTGATTGTTACAAATAAGGTCACTAACTAGCAAAGTCTTTGAAGAGAGAGATCTTATGTTCAGTAAGCCACATTTAATTGTTTTATTTTTATTTTTAGTCTGAGTTATGTTTATTTTTATTAGATTTTCCTGTTTTCCTCTTTTTAGATAATTTTTTAATCTATTCAATTTTGGCCGTGGGCGAGACACTGTCTTAATAGGGTAATGGGTGGGTAGCAGTACAGAAGCTGCAGAGAGGAGTGTTAAAACTACGACCCTGCTTCCTGGTCTAAAACCTGGATTGTCAGAGTTTGGAGAACTAATAAATTCGGCCAGATTCCTAGAAAGAAGAGCTGCTCCATCCAAAGTGGGATGGATGCCGTCTCTCCGGATCAGACCAGGTTTTCCCCAAAATGTTCGCCAATTATCAATGTAGCCCACATTGTTTAGCCCACATATAAGTAGCATTAAAAATCTTCCTCAAATATTAAAAGTGTAATATGGGATGTTCGTCCAAAACTCCTGCAGCTGTAATCATTCCCAACAAACAGATCTTTGTGCTTCCAGCGGCTCCCATGCAGCTCCTCTACCGTAATACACCATGGATGGACGCATCTGATTTCTACCGTCAGCGATCGTCGGCTCACTTCACCGCAGTTAGATGATCCTCTGTCGTTTCAAACTCTAATATTTCTGAGCTGGGCTCCAGAAGCTCCTGCTGATGTTTCACTATCCTAACAACGAGTTCTAATTCAGAGGAATAATCCACCAGCAGACTGAAAACGGCTCCTAAACTTTAACTACCATCCACACAGTTGGCATGAAGAAGGAAACATCCAAACCTAATCTGGGCTGGAAAACATCATCCATCATCTGGTGTCTCTTCCTCTGCTGCGTCCTGCCGCTGTTTGAGCTCCTGCTTCCCTCCAGTTTCTTTGACCAGATGTTCCTCAAGCTGCTGGACTTCTTTCCAGAGTTCATCAACTGCTGCTGCTGCAGCTCTCTTACAGCTTTATCAACACTCCCGCTTCTGGGCTGCTGACGAACAGGGAACAAACGATGAAGAACCCGGAAGAGATCCACGTGTTTGGGAGGAGGGGGCGGGGCCAGCGGAACCGAAAATCCTTTCTTCTTCTTGTAGGATTTTATTCCGGTTGGCAAATACCTGTAGATGTTCATTACCAGCACCAACTGGTATGGAGGTGGACTGGAACGACGAATACAAAAAGTAAAAAAAAACGATATCCTTTCAAATGAACGAGTTATTTTAAAAAAGTTTAGCAAAGCTTCAGAAATATCAGATATTGAATTTGTCTGTAATAATTCAAATCTTATTGATTGTAAATCAACTGAACTCTTTCAATACTAGATTTCTAACAATAAAACAAAATATGTTAAACAGTTTAATCTTTTCTACAATAATCACATTTACCTATAATATGTTTTCCTACGATGAATACGGTCCTATTTAATCATGCGTGTGCATGTGTCTGAGAGCTTGGATTTTGGGTCAACACAAAAAAACATTTACTGTGGCAGGGGTTGTCAAACAATGTATGAGTGCAGTAGCTGAAACACTACTTGAAGGGAAACAAAAACAAGAGCTGTGTGATAAAATAAAGCAAATACCCCTATCAGCATCATCTGCAACAAAAAGAGGTGAAATATTGACCCAGGATGTGCTATCTCAGTTAGATGAAGCCATGCGCAAAGCGCCATGTGTCGGCTTAGCTGTGGATGAGTCCACTGACATTTGTGACAACGCTCAGCTGTTAATTTATGTCAGGTTTTTCAACATAGACCAGAAAGTATTCAGTGAAGACTTGCTAGGTGTCACTCCCCTTCAGACCATTACAAGAGGAGAGGACATCTACCTGGCCATTAAGGAGATGTTAACAGAAAGAGGAATGAAGCCAAAAACAAATAATTTTCTCAGGGCATCCTCATCCTACCAGCATCTAATGGTAAGAGAATTCCTGAAAGAAGTTAATGCCGATGCTGATGATCTTTTGCTCCACAATAATGTGAGATGGCTATGCAAAGGATGGGTATTGGCACGCTTTTTGGTCCTTTAGGAGGGAAGTTGCATCTTTTTTGGCAGAGCTTAGAAGTCACAAGGCAAAAAACCATTTTCTCACTTTTTAGAAAATAAGAAATACATGGACAATGTGGCCTTTTTGGTTGATGTTACCTCCCCCCCCTTTTTTGAGACTACAGGGCAAGGACAAATCTGTCTCTAAGCTGATGACAGCCGTCCGCTCCTTTCAGAGGAAGCTTGAGGTGTTCAAGGAAGACCTGCAGGGAGAGTGTGTCCACTTCCCAGCACTACAAGAACAGGTTCAGGGGGAGCGAGATGTGTCTTTCTTTGTTGGTTTTATTGATAAGCTGATTCTAAACTTCAGAAACCGTTTTGACAGCTTCAACTTTGGACCGCAGCTCAACTTGTTCATTCAGAACCCATTTCTCATCACAGATGTCAAGAAGTTCTCGGAGGAAGTGGCACAGCTCTTTAAATGGGTAGATCATGGGCCTCTCCAGATGCTGTTGATTGATCTCCAAGCAGATGTGGCCGTTATAATAGAATTTTTCTCATCAAATTGGGAGAGAAATTCACTCACAATAAGAGAAATCCGGACTTTGTCTTTATAAGTTTTATTCGAAGGCATTTCTGCGTTTGAAGACCCTGTCACTGACGAATCAGTGAAACAGAGGCCCAGAGCACAGTTTACAGACAGTATTTATAGCAGAATGAGGGTGTTGTCTCAACTTCAAAGAGTTTAACTTTATAGCCCCTAAACCTCCCCAGGACAGAGATAAGACAACTATGAATGATGACCTCATCTGCCCCCCCTTAGGGAGTGTTAACCATCATTCTTCAGCAAATGGCTAGAGAGGCCATCTACTCTAAATACCTGAAGTCAGAGCGGTTAATGAAAGTTAACAGCACTTTGGAGCACTAAATTGAAGAATTTCCATAACACCGTGAAAGAACAGTTTGAAAGAACTGACCCTCCCACTTTCTGTCTCCAAATGGTCCCTGAAACAACCTTCTCAGGTCTAAAGAAAGTAGCCATATACATCCTGACCATGTTTGGCTCCACACACAACTGTGAAGCAGCTTTTTCTGCAATGAACATTATCAAAACTAAATACCGTTCAAGACTCACGAATGAACATCTCCATATGTGCATGAGAATGTCTTTGACTCCATTCAAGCCTACAGAATAGTAACATAATCCTCTTGCTGCAGCCAGGTTTCTGTGAGGCAAATACATCAATCTAATAAGTCACAAATCAGGTCACTAACTAGCAAAGTCTTTGAAGAGAGAGATCTTATGTTCAGTAAGCCACATTTAATTGTTTTATTTATTTTTTTAGTCTGAGTTGTATTTATTTTTTATGAGATTTTCATGATTTCCTCCTTTTAGATTAGTTTCTTGATCTGCTGAGGATCAGTTTTCTGAGTACCAGCAACCAAACCTTAACACACATCCAACAAAGAAATGATTTTTAATATTTTTGGAGTGAATTTCAGATGGACCTGTTCTGAAAGATAGAAGTCATTTAATTAGGCCGATTTGTTCCTAATATTCATCTTTCATTAATTGAACCTACCTGCCTCTTTCTTGTCTGCTTTGATTATAGGACTGGTTTGGATCTCAACCAGAACTTTGAGGAGGTAAAAATGTCTTGAAGGTCAGCAGGTCCTGGAGCTCTATGCTAATTTCTCTCTGAAACACTAAAGGAACTGATAAACCCAGATGTATGTTGGCATTGCTCTCCATCTCTTACATATGAGAACTTAACTACCTTTTTCCACCACAAATGAAGGAGAGCCAAATCAAAGTGAGCGCTGTGAGCTTTCAACACAGACCAGGAGCTCATCTTTGTTCCCTTCCTTCTACTGAGCTTCAAGGACAGATTTAAGCTCTTCATCTTATCCTTAAGCTGCTACAGTCAGACTGTGTTTAAAAAAATACTAAAGTATAAATTACATTATTTATATTGCTTAAAATGTGAAATTAATGAACACAATAAGTTAACCTGACCCAATTTCATTACGTAATTAAAAGAAACAAAAACTTGGCTCCAGTGTTTCAGCTCAAGGTTTTGTCCAAAACATCTAGTTTAATAAAAATAAAAACCTGACCTCTACAGTGACCCTCAAGTCTCCACACCGCTGTTAAAATACCAGGTTTTATGTTGGCTTGTTGGAAATGAGACGATGATAAATCATTAAACTTTCTCCACATATAATGTAGCGAGTATCTCGTACAATTCAACTGAAAAACTAATCTGTTAGAGAGGAAAACTATGTGCACCCTGTGACTGATACTTTGTTGAAGCAGCGTTTGGTTCAAGTTTAGCCTCCAGTCTTCTTTGGTTGGAGTCTGTCAGCTTCACACATCTTCACTTCACCATATTTGCTCCTCAGCCTTGCTAAAGTTCTTCACATCTATCAGACTGGGAGAACATCTCTTGTCCACAGCCCTCTTTGGACGACCCTACAATAATTTAGTTCTGGACTTTGACTAGGTCATTCCAACTTTCTGATGAACTGATTCATTTGATGATTTTAATGTATAATTAGACTCACTGTGATGCTTCACTTCCATAGTTTCTGAACTATTTCTTACTTCCTTATTTATTCCAGACGCAAATTTTCTGAGTTCTCTGTGTTTTCTGTTAAGTATAAATTAAGTATAAATTGGATGGATGGATGGATGGACGGATGGATGGATGGATGGATGGATGGATGGATGGATGGATGGATGGTGGTTCAACTCTTCGAAAGAAGAGTCTTTTCTTTCCCAAGACAAAACGACCACATTCAGTTACGTTTTAACTGGATACGTTTGCAGAGTTTTACTTTAACCCCAAACAGGAAAATATTCTGTAATTAGTAAGTAATTAGTCAGTTAAATATTAAATATTCTTTAGACTCTATGACTCTAAAACCTTCAACTCAAACCTGTTCAGATAAAATGAGTCAAAACCGTCATTTCTTGAATTAATCTGCCAAACAACATCATTGTTTTCAGGACGGCACTAATGAAAAACATGTTAATATTACAAATATATTCATAAGTATTAAATATGTTTTAATCAGCTGTTTTAATCATCATGGCAGCGATGCGCGTTCTCCCACGACAGGGCGTGTAAATCTCAGCAGACATGAACCTTTCAGGTTGTAAGGTTACCTGCGCCGTTTGGAGGCGCTGCCTCTGGACCATCAGGTTGCATTTTGTAAACAAACAACTAACAAATGACCCTTGTTGTCATGGATACACAGTAGGGTTTCAGTTTAGACTCTTTTCCAACATAAACGTCTCCTCATTATAGCGCCCCCTAACGTTGGATGTTTTGAAATAGTTGAATTTCCTTTACGTTCCTCTAACTATGTGAGACGTATCAACGTTTAGCTCGCAGGCAATAAACTCTGATTGGTTTAAGTTTATTTACTGGAGAAAAAAATTAGGATTTTTTTTCTAAAGGTTTTTATAATTTTTCTTAAATCTTTAAATGATGAGATTTTATATTAGTCATTTATTTTCAATGATTTAATATTTCTCAGAGTTTGTTTTGGTGATGTACATTTTTAACGCCATATTTCATGTTCTAATTTTAGTTTTCCACTAAATTTAGAGAACTTTAGGGGGACGGGGGTTCATGTCCCATATCAGGGATCTATGCTGTGGTGGTGCTGTTTTTATTCACCCCTCTAAGCTGCAGGATAATGTGGATGTATCTGATTGGTTAATTAATTAGGGTTTTCCATTAACAATCATGTATGATAGTAGCAATATTGTTTTAGTAGAACTGGGAAAAAACACAAATGACTCATTAATTAATTGGTTGGCTAGTTAGCCTTTAGAATCCAACATTCAAAAGAATCTGGAATTAAATGATATTATTTAAAATGTTTGTAAAAGGATTAAGTAAATGTGTAAATTTTTACATGTTTATACTAACACTGTTGCCAGCAGTTCATTGAAAGAACTGAATACAGTGACAGAAAATATCTTGACCAGATTTATTTATTAGAAATAGAAACATCATGTTATGTTTACAGCACAGCAGCTTTTTGTAGCTTCTTATTGAGACAGCAGCTTATTTTAGCATTATTCAGAGACTAATGATGTTTAAATAAAACATGTGAACCATTTAATTTATGAAGACTGTTGGCTTTCCTCCTAACTTCTAGTTAAGCTGCTTCAAACGACAGCAGTTTTATTGCTCCTGGTGCTTTATTTTGAAAGAAACTCACAGGAAGCGTGTTTATAATTGTTGTAGCTTTATATCAGCTGTAGTTACCACTTGTAGCCACCAGAGGGCGGTCAGGCGAGCGGAGCGTCGCATTCATCTGAAGCTGCGAGCAGCGTCCCAGATTAGTTTCTATGGAAGTGTTGAATCTCCACTTTGGAAACGTTTTAGTGGAGTAAACTCACCCGGAAACCAGATGAAGAGCACCAAGAACCCTACAAGAACCTCATTCTGATGAGTCTGAGGTTAACCTTTGGTCCCAGCAATGAGGAGACTAAATTATATTCAGTCATGGATCCAGTCGCTCGGCAGGAGCAGCGATTTGTTTTCCTAAGTTTCCTGATGAAGTTGTTCCAGAAAGGAAGGATGATGAAGGTCACTGGGTCGCCTGAGTCTGGAAATAGAAGAAGCCTTTTTTATTTGGATCAATGTTTATGGAAACAACAACGAACCTAGAAACAGAACTTGGCTTCAGCAAATTACAAATGTTATAGAAGAGATGAAAACAACATATTTTAGGGATCTAGTGGTAGTTGGTGGTGATTTTAATATAGTTCCAGATGAATGCATGGATAGATGCTCCTCAGAGTTTTCACAGAGTCATCAGAACCCAGTTATTGGAAACTTTCTAAACAGCAATGGTTTGTTGGATGTGTGGAGAGTCAGTAACCCTGACATAAGACAGTTTACTGGGATCAAACCTGATGGAAACGCTAAATCTAGAACTGATTATTGGTTCGTCTCTGCCTCCATGATGCAGTTCAATGTTAATACTAATATTTCTAGAAGCCCCCTAAGAGATCACTGTAGAACAAGCTGGACCATTTCTAATCAGACTCTCCAGAAGAAACCAGGATTATTGGAAGTTCAACTCATCCTCTTAAATAATGATAAATATAGCTGGAAAATTAAAGAGTTGATCCAAAATATTAATAATAATAACAACTACCTTTCCCAAATACAAAACTGGGAATTATCTTTATCAAAAGACTAGAATTGGATAAAAGGGAGAAGGAAAACAGTTTGGTTAAAACATTGATCGATTATTCCTCTAAACTGAATTGATCAGAAGACGACAAGATAGAAATCTCTGATCTACAGACTCAATTAGACCAGATTTACCTTAATGAAGCCCAAGGAGCATTTGTCAGATCAAGGGCCGAGTGGACAGAAGATGGGAAAAAATTCCTCCTTTTTTATCCGGCTGGAAAAACGAAGACGAGAGAAAAATGTAATTTCTTGTACTTTGATTAATGGGGAGGAATGTACTAACACAAAAACAATATCTAAAGAAATCTATAATTTCTAGAGTAACATTTATTCCCCTTCTTATAGTGAACAGCGTTCAACATGTTGGTTTCAGATAGAAGACGAGATCCCAGAAACTGATGAAGATTCAAAAACCTCTGAAGAAAGTTTCAAATGAGCAGAATTAGATGTTCTTCTCAAAATAGCATCTGATGGTTCTGATGGTCCAGACGGGTTAACTGCTAGTTCCTACAAGTTAGAGGCTGACATTTTTTCGGGAATCCCACGGGTCACGGGATTCCCATGGGAATCTCGCGGGATGGGAGACAGCATTAGTAAAGATCACGTGATTGGGACGGTACAGGATAAAAAATGAACGGGAGCAGACGGGAGCGGGAGCTAACCAATAGGAGGGAAAATAAACTAGGATCAATTGTCTTTGGAAATGTAAAACTGAGAATTTGTTATAAATTTTAAGAAAAAAAACTTGGCTCGACGCCGCCATTGTGTAGTTTTTTTCCAAGAAGCATATACTATAATGCTAGTCAAACGAACTACACGACCCACAAGCCAACAGTGCTTCTGATCGATGTTTTCCACCTGCGTTCAGAATGGAGGCAGCAAACGCAGGTGGAGAACTGGACGTGGTAAAATTGGATTTGCAACGTAAAGTCAGAAGTAAGGACTTATCTATTGAACTCAGGAGAGTTGAATGTAGCGTTGTTAACACGCGGTATGCTGATTGTAAAACGTGTTTAGTCATATTCTAGTAGGCTACACCAGTGATTAAGGCAAACTTTTTTTTCTGGATTGAATCAGTCCTGCATCTATTCATTCGTCAAACGAAAAGTACCATCACGCGTCAAGTCTCATCTGACCAACAAAGTTGCTGCATTTGCACTAAAGATTTAAGAGCCTTTGCCACAGTAGGGCGGAAAGGTACGGAGGCCGCGAGGGGACATGGGGGAATTTATTTCTCTTTCGCATCCCCACGCAATACTTTTGCGTTTGCTCGCAAAAGTTGTTAATGACCTTGAGGAAGCTGTACATTTTGGAACAGCAGCACAGATGACAAACTGCTTACAAAACAAACAGCACTGATATGGTTTATTTGTCATATGCAGGTTAACATGCAGTTAACAACGCCATTAAAGGCTTAAGATAAGAAGAACCATTCAAATCCAGATAAAACAAAAGCACTAATGGCGTGCAATAAAAAAGTACACATCATGCAGCAGCAATAAGCAAATAAAGTGTCACAGATGTGGTTTCGTGCAGTATTATGGTCCAGAGTTCAGTAGTTTGACAGCTTGTGGATAATAACTGTCTTTAAGTCTGATTGAAGATCATTTTATTTAAGGCTGATTTCAAAATAAAACTCATAAATCTCAAAAACGAGTGTAGTGTTTGATCAATTTTTGCAATTATCTGGTTTGGAAACTATCCCACAAAGTATTGCGTGAGAACGCAAAAAGTATTGCGAGCGATCGCAAAAGTATTGCATGGGGACGCAAAAGAAAAAAAATTCCCCCATGTCCCCTCGCGGTTCCGTAGAAAGGCTTCATCAGGGGAAGATATTAAATAAATACGTTGTTAAATAGAAAAAAATTGAATATACCATTAAATGTACAATTTATTTTAATACATCATTAAATATTAGGTGTACCACTAATTACGTCATGTCGTCTTTAAAATTATACTTAATTATTCAGTGGCACATTTAATTGCATAATAGTCCATTTCATGATATAATGGTACATTTATTGTTTCTAATGATGTATTAAATAAAAATGGTACCTTTAATTTAATGGCACATTTGATGTTACATTTCTTTCATGTTACATTTACTTCACTTATGGGACATTCACAACATTTTATTTATTTAATGATGATTTTATTGTATTAATTTTGCCCAGTTTGACCCTCCATTCTTGATGCCTGTATAGGAGGTCATGTCTGAATTTGAATCAGGTGTGCTGGAGCAGACACACATCTAAAACTTGCAGGGAAGGGGTCCCTGAGGACCAGGGCTGTGAACCATTGAGGTACAGTTTCTAAATTATGAAGGTAATGCCTTTTTGCACTTTTGTTCACCAAGTACAGTTCTCTTGCTAGGCTCATTTTTCTTTTGTTTCAGCAATTTGAAACATAAAAGTAATGTCATTGTTCAAAGGAAACAATCACTTAATAAATGAGTAAAATACAACTATGTACATTTTGTTTATTCAGCTAAGATAGGCATGGTCTGTTTCCTTGTTTGATATTTTATTATTTATTCATTATTATTCTTTTTAGTTTAACTGGCCTTTACTACAGCTAAAAACAGGGACCTAACTGGTCCTTCAAACAAAGAAATTGCCAAAAGACTAAATGAAGAAAACAAAAATGGGAGTGGCACAGGAGTGGGAGTCGTTCTAAATGGGAGCGGGAGTCAATTTACCAGGAGTCGGATGGGACAGGATTTTTTTTTTTTTATGCTGGCCTGGGATTGGGATGGGACAAGACATTTTTCTGTGGGAGCGGGATGGGACAGGAGAGAAAATCCACTCCCGTGTCACCCTCTGTTTCATAGTGCTCAGGTTAACCTCCTTGGCAACTCACAATGATTCTGTTAGTGAGAAGTTTTCCCTTGTTCTCATACTTAGGTTTCCTGCCTTCATTCTTTAATTTTCATACAACACTGAACTTTTCTGTTAAATAAAATCATTATGATAAACACCTTGACCCTTTGCAAAGAAGAATGAGCAAGAAATCCAGTTTCAGGTGTAACTGCAGTGAAAGGTGGTTCTGCTAAGTATTGAGTTAGAGAAGCTGAATGTGAATTCATGCCACACTTTTTATCATCATCATCAACTTTATTTATAAATTGCTTTAACACCAGCCACAGCTGAAACAAAGTGCTGAGCATCAAATAAAATAACAAAGGTAAGCAAACAACAATTTAAATAACTTAAAAACTCAAGAAAAACATAGTAAAAACCAAACAATAAAACAAATAAAATTAATACCTATAAAATCTGAGTGAAAAGTCCCAGTTGTGTTGAAGGCCAACGAGTAAAAATACGTTTTTAAACGAGTTTTAAAAATGGACCTTAAAGGCGCCAGTTGAATGAAGGTAAAGCATTCCAGAACCTAGGGGCCCAATAGAGAAGGCTCTATCCCCTCTAAGCTTCTGCTGGGAACCAGGAATGACCAGAACCAGCTGGTCAGCGGACCGAAGTGACCCAGTGGGAATGTAGTGGTGGAGAAGCTCGGTTAAATAAGGCGGAGCAAGGCTGTGTAAAGCTTTAAAAACAACAGAAGGACTTTAAAATGGACTCTAAAATACACAGCAGCCAGTCTTTTAGATTATTATTTATACAAAATCAGAAAAAACAATCCATGCATCATGTTTCTTCCACTTCACAATTAAGATCTACATTGTGTTGGTCTCACATAAACAAAATAATACATTAAGTTTTTAAAGTTTTTTTTAAACAATTTGAACCAAAAGAAGAACTAAAGGAGGTTTTCTTCAACTTGATAAGGTTTAGTGTTAGAGAGTTTGTACCAAAACCAGTGAGATGTTTCAACTGTCATGGACATGTTGGTAAAATGTGTAAAGGAAAAAGGAGATGTGCCCGATGTTCTGGAGGGCATGAATATGGAAACTGTGGAGCTGGAGTTGAACCAAAATGTTGTAGTTGTGGAGGAGAACATAGTGTAGTTTTTTGGGGATGTGAGGTGATGAAGAAGCAAACAGCTGTACAGCAAATAAAGGTTAAACTGAAAATAAAGAGAAGATAAAAAAGAGAAAATAACATATGTAGAGTGTAGAGTGGTTGAGCAAGAACAACAGAATGGAAAACTTTCATAGGAGAGAAACAAGTCATCCAGAAGGTCATGGAAATGGATAAAAGGAAAATAAACAAAGAACAGAGGAAGATGGTAACATTTATTGCAGGAGTAATAAATGCGACACCAGATGTGAAATCAAAGATGGAAATGATTCAGATTATTCAAATCATAGTTTGGTTATGAAAAATATCAGGTGGGAAGATATAAGAGAGAATTAATTAACCAAGCAAGTCAAGAAGGATAATGGGGAGTTAATTTTGTAGCTTCTTAATCCTACAGTGGAATGGAGGGAGTCTTTTAACAAGAGGTCAAGATTTTAAACAGTTTATCTATGATCAGAATGAAAAACCTGACATAGTTTGTATACAGGAAACATGGTTGAAGACCTTTTTGGATTTTAGAGTTTATGAATATATTGCAGTTAGATTTGATAGGAAAGATGGGGAAGGCGGTGGGTGTCTCTCTTGATTTAGGAAGGTATTCCTTATAAAATAACTGTAAGAAAGAAGATTTGGAATATTTAGCGATTGAGATATGGTTAAAAGGGAAGGAAATAATGATGATAAACTTTTACAATCCTGGTAAAAAGCTTGAATTAAGGAAACTTGAGGAGAAAGTATATATGAAAGGAAATATTATATGGTGTGGAGACTTTACTGCACATCATTCGTTATGGAGGAGTGAAAAACAGATTATATAGTAAAGTGTTAAAATAAATGTTGGCTGATAAAAATCTTTTATGTTTGAATGATGGAAGGAAGACAAGAATCAATATTAACACGGGTAAAGACTGCATTAGATTTAACATTTGTATCGAGTGTTTTAGCTTCATTATGTGAGCGGCAAGTAAGAAGCAAGACATTTGGTGGTGACCATTATATTATAACCAGTAACATAAGGATGGGTCAGATACAGATTCCTGAAAACGTTGGAGGAATGAAGGTATTTCAGAAACAAATTGGAGAAAATTTCATTATTTATGTGAAAGGAAGCTTTTAAAAGTTTATAATGATTGGACGATTGAAAGAATGAATCAAGAGGTTAGTCAAAGTATTTTATTAGCGGCTGAGGAGATTATTTCAAAGACTTCAGGGAAAAATCGTAAGAAATTTGTTCCATGGTGGAATAATAAGTGTAAATTAGTAGTAAGAGAAAGAAAGAAAGCATTGAAGTATATGAATAGCTTGGAGAGAACATATTGGAGAAGTTTTTGTAATACACTTGGAAATAATGCAAAAATAGACGTTTGGGGATGATCAGGAAAGGGTGGGGGGGCAGAAGAGGAAGGTGTTAAGAGGATGATGAAGGAAGGGAGAGAACTGAAGGTAGAAATGTTGAAGCTTTAGGAAGAAAGGAAAGTACTGAAGTTATGTTGAATTGAAGAAGCAATTATTATACCAGACCATAATAACCCTGAAAATTACAGACCAACTGCTTTAACTTCTAATATGTGTAAATTAATGGAAAGATGGTAAATGAGAGATTAATATAGTATTTGGAGTCATTAAATATTATTGCACCTTATCAGAGAGGTTTTCATAAGGAAAGAGGAACAATGGATTCACACACATCACATCCCACAAACCACCAGGCCATTTTATTGACTGTTTCAGCACAAGCTACACTTTATGTAAATACTAAATACTACATGCCACATTCCATGCACATTTTCTCACTTTCTCTATATGTGTTTTTAAATTCTGAAAGTGCTTTGAAATTCTGCAAAGATTCTCAAATTCTACAAGTTTTTAATTTTTGCAGAGGTTTCAAAAATTTACAATTTGAATTATGCAAATGTGTTAATGTTTACATCCTGAAGGGGTTTAATTTACATAAAGAGTTTTTAAATCCTCCGAGTGTTTGTATGGCAGAGGATTTTGTCAGAATTACTGACAAAACTGGTGAACTCTACAAGTGTAAAAACAAAAGTGTTCCAAGTGTGTTTATACTTTGTAAAATGTGTCCTTAAATTTTGTAAGTGTTTTTTCAAGTATGTCTGTGCAATTCATGTGTCTTGGAGCCGAGCCTCAACAAAAGGTTCATTATGGTGACTTAATGACGATAAAGATTCTTGATTCTTGAGTTATGTATTTATGCTGCCACAGAGCAGGCTCTATCACCTCTGGACTTTAGTCTGGCTTTAGGGTCAACCAACAGAAGCTGGTCAGCTGACCTCAGGGCTCTGGGTGGAAAGTAGAGCTGCAACAGCTCACTTAAATAAGATGGGCCCATAGAGAACACTGAAAGACAGTCAATAAAACCTTGAATTTTAGGAGGACAATATGAACTTAATATTACTAAGACTCAAATTATTTACTTTAACTACACGCTGGGAGATGAGGTAAGGAATAAATTAAAGGTTATGGAAATGAGCACAAATGATGCTGAATACTTCATTACTTATACTCATTCTTAGGGGTTTAACATAGACAAAGCCAGGAGTATGTGTAGTGATAATTATAATGCATTCAACGAAAGTCTCAAAAAAAGATTTGGAGAGTTGTGCCACCTACCCTCTGGACTTTACCAGTTAAATAACAGTGGTGAAGACAGTGGTGGCTTGTGGCACGGGTGAACCTGAGCAGCCACCGGGGTGCATTTTTTCCATGACTCATGGAGGGCAGCACAAGCACTTACAAAAAAATGAAAGAAATTAAAAATCACCTGCGCTGTCACTGTCGCCCCTTGCAGCTGCAGGCGCCCCTGCTTGCTGTGAGAAGATGCTGCAGCCATGCACACTGTACAGTCTCAAAAAGCGGGAATGCACTTTATGCGGCACCTTGGGGCACCGCGCTACAGGGGCGCCAAAGATAAAGTGAAACAATAATTTCTAATCAGCCATTTCTGAATGTAACAGCTGTTTGGGCATCTGAAATGATCAATACCTGAGGCAAAGCATTGAAAATGCGCCCCTCCACTCCTTCACCTCTCCTCCTGTCGCTGCCCCACTCCCCCACACACTCTCCAGTCAGTGCCCACTCAAGAATGGGGGCGCAGCACAAAAAACAGAAGAGGAAGAGGATAAAGACGTTTCAGAGATGAAGAAAAAACTTTTCAAAGTGGTTGAAAGACAGCAGGTAAGTCATGTCAGTGTATTAAAAAAAGCTACTTCTAGTAAAATGACAGGTTACTGTTGTCTGGCAACTGTGAACTGATTAGTTTTTAAAATATAACAGATCATGACTAGAAAAAGGAAGTTGTTCATGATTATTTTGACAGAAATCATTTGCTAATCATAAAACAGATAAATTATAGTAGTTGGGAGTAATACACTTGAGTTTAAATGTTTTCACTTGGATATAACACTACAGTGCTGTTGTGATGAATCTGATAAGTGATCAGATGCAGCGTCCAAAACCGATGTCCAACAAGCATATAATTTAAAATCTACATTTAAGGTTTTTTATGTGGTTTGATTGCTGTATTTTAAAACCTCCTTAATACAAAATTCATGTCATTCATCTGTGAGGATGGAGAGAAAGAAGAGAAGAGAGAAAGAATCAGGACAGACAGAGGAAGGTGACAGGTTGGTCTATTATTAGGTAGAACAGCCACTTAATGCCAAGTCATCAATATTTGAATATTATCTACACTACCAGTCAAAAGTTTGGACTCACCTTTTTATTCAATAATTTGTCTTTATTTTTATTGATGCCTCTGGGAACTCCTTCAGGACTGCTGGAAAACCAGGTTACTGCCTCATGAAGCTCATGGAGAAAATGCAAAGAGTTTGCAAAGCAGTAATTAAAGCAAAGGGAAACTATGAGGAAACTAAAATATAAAAGATGTTTGTGGTTGCTACATAATTCTATATACATCTGCTTAATAGTTCTGATGTCTTCACTGTGTATCTACAGTGTAGAAAGTAATAAAAATAAGGAAAAACCATTGAATGATGGAGGTGAGTCCAAACTGTTGACTAGTAGTCTACATAGAAGAAGTACATTAGTAAGATGTGTAATTTATGTAAAGCTATAATATAATGCTTGTTTGACTTAGTGGAGAAGAATACAGGCAATGGGTGAAGAAGACAGACGTGAGGTCGGTGACGGCCTCTGCTATAGAGGAGACCAGTGATGACATTGGGTAGGAATAATTAAACTAGTGATGCCACAAAAACTTAGATGTCCAGAATAGTTTGAAGTTCTGCTGACCATCAATTCACTGTGTTCTTTTGGCAAAATTAGTGCAGGCAGAGATAGCAAGTCAGTCTAAGTTTTCATTAGTCCAGAAGGTTTTGGCATGTAGAAGCATCAGCTGCTCTAATGCAAAACCAATAACATATATTTACCAATCTGTTGTAAGGAGCTGTTCTACTCACTTTGTTTTCCAATTTCACTAAACAAAAGATGATGATGACCCCAGAGATGATCCATCTGGGTTTGTGTATTTCTGTCTAGTGCAGCCAGTTATAAACTCCACAAGAATCGGATAAAACTTGAAATTTTAATTCAATAAATCCAATAATGGACATTTTTCCAAATTTCTAAGGAATCAAATCAACATTTGTTTCCTTGTTTCTTAAGTTTGATAATAATTTAGGCCCACAGAAGATGTTAACACTCCGCACTCACCAAGAGTGCAGAAGTGGTGGTGGTTGGGGGGGCGCTCAGAGGGGGTCTCGCCCGGGGAGTAATTCAATGTAGAACCGTCTCTGGCTGTGTAAATGCTCACACACTTGATTAGCAACTATTTTCTCAAGAATTTAGATGAGAACAGAAGATTAAATATCGGTCTGTAATTTATTAAGTCATCTTGAGCAAACAAAGGTTTCTACAGTAAAGGTTAAGAATCAAGTCCTATCATATCTATCCTTAGTTAGTTATTGTTACCAATAAAACCCTCCCTGTATACCTTTACAGGGTAACCTGGCCCTCAGCCGATGTCCTCCTTCTCCCAACTCCAGAACCTAATCAATTAATTAGGAGATGATGGTTAATGTGCAATAAAAAATTATATTCAATTCAATTCAATTCAATTCATCTGGCTGCATCTGGCTTCACTGTTCAATGATTAAGATTAATTGGAATGTATGTACCTGAGTTTTGTGAAGTGCCTTGAGACGACATGTGTTGTGAATTGGCGCTATATAAATAAACTGAATTGAATTGAATTGAATTTATCCTGAGCTTGTATGAGTTTGTATGTTTGTCCCAAAGAAAAACAGAACCACCTCTTTGAGTGTTGCTCAGGCGCTTGTGTAATGGGTCTGCACTGTTCACATGCAGGAGCACACAGTGTTGCTTGGAGTAGGTGGGGTCTTCTCACTGAAATACAGCTTTAATGTTCTCCATCAACAGGCATGTATGGAGATGCAGCACTTCGAGCCAACGGGCACCATGACCATATATGGCTGAAGCAAACAGAGCTGGGTCAATGTGAAGGTCAATGTTTAGATGAAGGAATAAAGTGAAACTGTCAGTGAAAGGTGTCTCCTCCTCCTGCTCCTCTCTCACTGCTCCTCGTCATCTCTAGCCAGGTTTTCTGCCTGTGAACTGAATGGGAGCAGACCCACTTTTTCAAATGAATGTTGGACACAAGAGGACTCAAAGTAATGTGGAAAATATAGATTTGTAACAAAATAATAATCTAACCATTAATGCTCATCTTTAAAATATGTAATAAGAATGTGGTACCGGTTCAGTCACCAGGGTATCTCAGCTTTTGTCCTGAATCTTTTCTAATCCTCCGAATCCAAAGTTAATGTCAGCGTCTTCAAAAAGAAAAGCAGAAGCAGGTGAACTTCAGTTTGGCACGTTTCATTTTCTCTATGGAAACCTCCATCTGCAGTAAGTGTTTCATGCTTCACTCGGTTGCCACTGTTACCTCACAGCAGTTGTACGATAACAAGGTTGTTTAATCTCCAGGCATGTTTTAATATAATGCAGACAACAAGCATGGAGTCCAAAACACTGACATAGGTAGGAAGAAGCTGGTCAACAGTCAGAGCTTCAGCACCCTGGACAGCTCTATGACTTCCAGATAACTGATGAGCAGCTGGAAACTCTGTCTTTTTCTTAAATCCAGGAATGGTTTGACTTTACCTGAGTCCAAAAAGGTCTCACGGCGAGGGTCCAAACCTCTGAAAGTACAGCAAAGCAAGGCATCAGAAAGCCTGAGACAGGGTCGTCCCAAACTTTTATAGGGCCTCAGGTAGAATTTGATTTGGGGCCCCTCTTCCTGTGAGGGACATCTCCACCACCAACAGCTTCTTAATACAGATGTGGTGGAATCTGGGAGAGGGGCCCAAGTTTAATTGGCAGATCTTAAAAGCCATCATGGATGATTGGTTATTATTCGCTGAGATGAATTTGTGACTAAACTGAACTCAAACACAAAGAAAGGATTAAACTCAGATTGTAACTATGGTAACACAACAATGAAACCATGAAGATTATTCTTTGCACTTTTAAAAAGTAAATTGCCAATTCTTTAAATCTTAAATTTAAATTAAACTTCCAGAAAACTCTATAAGCATTGAAACCCTAAGTTGCTTCAAATCAAGATTGAACTTATTTGATTAGAGTGGCCTTTGAATTTGTTATCTAAACATTATTGGTTAAGTTTTTAGTCCAACTTTCCTTTCATTTTCTTATCAATCATTTTATTCTGTTTATTTTTTAATTACTTTTATGCCACTGTAATGTAATTTACCTTTATTTTTTTTTCCATGTACAGCACTTTGAATTGTCTTGCTACTGAAATGTGCTATATAAATTAACTTGCCTTGCTAAATGAAAGTCAGTTCTGCATTTATTTATTAAAGATAAAGAGAGAGTGATTTATTGATTTATCTGAAACATGCTTCTCTGGTTTTAATAAAATTTCTCCGTTTATAAATATAACTTTTGAGATTTTTAACTTATTGAATTGTGGCAATTTTGTTTTTCATACATGCCAAAGGAAATGCTAAATAAAGGTTATGTAGCTTTACTTTGGCTGTAGTTACATACTGTGTCCACTAGAGGGCATACATCTGAGTTAGCAGCTAGTTGGTTTCCAGCTCCTGATTGGTTAATGAAGCCATTCTAGATGTCTTTGTTCTACTGTTATTTCCTAACTCTTCTGCCTCCTTCAACACGAAATCTATGTTTTCTCAATAGTTGTAAACTAGAAGCAGCTTCACAGAGTTAAAAAATGTGTTTAGCTCTAAAGCTGTAGATGTTTTATCTGCAGGCTGCAGTCTTATAATGTTCTGCTCATATCAGACCTGGTGAGTTTACATCCTCCAGTGAACACAGACAGTAAGTACAGCTATAGTAAAGCCAGGTAAATAAATCTCACCTCCTCTCAATTAAATTGCACACATGTTCCCTGATAAAGTAACTAACAATCTAAATTCAATTATTCACATAACAATATTAACAGCAGTGGCGATAATATTAATGTATGTGTGTGATATTATTTACAGATAACTTCAGTTACAAGTGTTTTACTTTGAAGGACGTGAAAGGAAACGCTAATAACATTTAACCTCTGGAGCTTTACTTTGGCTGTAGTGAATTATTTCGTCCACTAGAGGGCAGGAGGCTGAGTTAGCAGCAGCTAGCTGGTTTCCAGCTGTTGATTAGCAAATGGAGACGTTTTGTTGATCTGTTTGTGCTTCAACTGTTTCTTCCCAACTCTTCTGCCTCCTTTTCTACAAAAATCATCATTTTCTCTGTTGTAGTGAATTAGAAGCAGCTCCACAGAGACTCAGAGCGGAGCTACCGATGCTAACAGACTCCAGCAGCAGGTTGAGACACCTTGGAGGAGGTTTTTAGCTCTGAAGCTGATCTTCACTTCTGCTCCCTGTTTTACACACAAACCAAATGCAGAAGTATGTCAAAGTGGCTGAGACTGAAGATGGTTATGACTTGAACACATTTCTTCACAAAGGTTGGCATCAGTTTTCATGTAGTCCACAATGTTTGTGTGAATGGACTACTTGCTATAATACCTGTTGAATTTCTCTGATAAATGTCTTATGCAGTTGTGTTTATGGTAGCTAATTATAATAGCCTGTGAAAAACATTACAGAAGTACTATTACAAGTTGACTTGAACTGTTGAAAACCTTCTGGTAATATTTTGATTGTAAGTTTTTCCATATAATGTTTTTATCAGTCATTGAGAAGCTAGATCTTCCACTTGAGACTGAGCTACACTTGACAGATGAATCAGGGACAGAAGTCGATGCAGATGTTTGAGGATCTTTTACAAGCAGGGAGCCTTACTGTTCAGGTGACGACTGAGAAGTCAACAGGTGAGGTACAGCCTTGTTGGGGAAAGACTAGATTAGAAATAAGTATTTGGAACTCATTCTTCTTTTTCCACTTTGTGTAGAAATGTTTTCAACTGTTTCCAGTTGTGCTTCAACATGATTTATCATCTGCTTGGTTGGAGTCAACCATGTCAGACGACTCATCTGTGGCCGTTTCTGGAGACTCCTCGCTAGCGTCCTCTGATTCATCTGATGCCGCAGTGATTGTTCACACAAACGGAGGGACGAGAACACATGCTGAACGGGAAGTGGCAAAAGAGGTGTGCAGCTTTTAGAACAAATGATGTAAAACATCCTGCACAAAGATATTTAGCTGTTAAACTGTGGCTGGTTTGTTGAATTTGATCAAGATTGATGAAGATTCAGACTTTGTGATGCTTCATCTTGTAGATGCTGAGAAATGTTCTCCAGGCTAAACCAGGTGGACAGGTTATTTTGGATGAATATGATCAAATGAGAACTTTGACGGATGGCAGAAGAAGACGTTTGGTCAACCTTCTTGTGGCCAACATGGTTGAAATTAATGGTAAGACGTCAATATTCATACTTTAAAATGTTTTAAAAGAGCACATTCATTTTAGGACGTTGCAGATCAGTAAATCAATTTCTTTAATATATCCTATGATGGAAATAAACATCAAATGGCAAAAACATGACATGAAAACTGACAATTTCAGAGAGACTAAAACTCATTGAAGCAAATAACAGTAGAATGAGTCTCTTTTAAATGCTGATAGAATAGTTGTAGTAATGTGATGTTTATCTTTCAGGATGATCCCACCAGTCTCCATGAGAACTAAATATGCTTTGGGCATCATCTCTCTATTTCCCAGCCTCAGAGATCCATACTCAGACAGTGGATATGTTCATTTTTACATGAAAATCTTTTCTGTCAGTTTCTGCAGTAGGAACACGTTTTGAACTTGCTCTACAGTGTCATATTTTTACTGTTACAGGAACACTTCTATGACCAACAGAGTGGATCTGGCTACTTGGCCTGGAGAATAAAAACTGTTGAGCGCAGCTCTGCAGCTCCGACCCGGAGATCCTCCACCAGCACCGCCCATCAAGATGGTCCAAAGAGAAAGAGATGAAGCAGCTGCTTGGTGAGGAGTGTTGTGAAGCGATATCCTTTTTGAAACATTCATCTGATGAATCGGCCGTCAAAGAGAAGATGAGGGCCACGTTTCAGTATCGTCAAACACTGGTTCAAGATCAGCAGTGCTCTTCAACAGTCTTGGATGTTTTCCCACGATTCCTTAACATCGCTGCCTTGGTAAGACAACTTATCATTATTATTAAGTGAATTGTCAGTGAAAGTACACACTTTTAACTTGAAATAGTATAAAAATGTGTGTTCTCCTGTAGATGGACCAAGACTTCACCATGATGTTTGGAGAGGAGGTGTCGGGCAGATTTCTGGCTAAATGATCGACTTTTTTCCAACCTAGGATCCTGACAGAGTGCAGAAAACTGACTTCTAATGAGCACATTGAAGAGCTCCTGTCTGCGCAGCACCACACAGGTGAGTCTGGGTAATTTGGCTTACTGTTCTCTTGAAAATCTCAGTTATGTATTATCTGAATGTGTCTATTTGTCCTGTTTTCCCCCAGGCTGGGACAGTGACCTGTCAACCATTCTACTGTTGCTTCACTTGCTTCCACCAACCTCCAAAGGCCACAAGAAGAGGTCAAACATCAGCTCATGTCAAGCTGTGGACCATGTTGTGAGATATCTCCAGGTGTGCAGATTGTACTGTACTTATGCGGTTATTGTGACGATCCTACTTCTTGTGTCGAAGCACTTTCTTATTGGCTTTGTTAGCTATTTGAATGTAGCCGTGCTATATTTCCTGATTTTTCTCATTTCTCTTCGTAACATTTAGTCAAAGATGGGAGCCAGTGTTGAAACCTTCCTCGCTGGTGAGGAACCAGGACAGCCCTTCCTCCTGTGTTGGTGAAAACAAGAGCAGCATCCAAAGATACTACATCATCATTGATCTCAAGGCCATCCCTTGCAAGGCACAGACCTCCTTGGCAGCTTTCAATGAGCTCTTCAAGGCCCACTTCATCTTCAGTATCAACCAGCATGAATCCCTCTACAACTTCTATACGTTCATCCAAACCACTGTTTTTAACATTGATGTGTGCCAAGGAAAGTCCCAGAGTCAGGAAGCTAAGAGCAAGACTTTTGCACGACGCTGGAGGTGATAAATATCCTTGGATGCAAATATGTTTCTTTGTTATGTCTGTAAAGCACACCACAAAAGTTCTGCATTGCTTTGTCAGCATTTAAGATTCCACCATGGTCTATATCCCGGAAAGACGTTGCGTTTCAAATGTGGACAGTTGGGATGTTGTTTATCGTTTTGCACATATTCAGGTTTTAAAAAGCATCTTGTTCGTTTCCATAGAGATGCTGCTTTGACTGATGCTGCTGACAATGTGGAGACTCAGAATGAAGTGGTGAGCCCTCAACTTCACAGGCAGTCAGAACAAACTCCTTTGTAACGACTCAGCCCTCTACTGACAACAATCAGATGTTAAACATGTGTGCCTCTGTTGTTGCACAGTTGCAGCATCTGGTGTTGCTGAGAGCAGAGTCCAAGCAATGGTGGCTTCCATGGAGGAACTTGTTCATGACATTCAGAGGGAAGTAAGAGAGGCAATTCTTGGCTGTACTTCAGAAATTCAAGGCACAGATTTGGAGAAGAAAATGGAAAAATGTTTTGATCAACTAAAAAATCCTTTTTCAACCTTGAACTCTAGAGTCAAAAGACAGAAGTTCTTTGGGAAAAAGTGTGAAATAGTTGAACCTGTTGAGTTTGTTCTTGGGGTGCGGTTTGATGTTGGCAGAGATCCAACAACAGGACTTTACAGTCAGGTCCCTGTAACAGATAAATGTGTGTCTTCACCCATACTAGGAACTCTTAAGTCTATGTTCAGGAATGCTGAATTATGGGAACGTTTTTTGAAAGGCAATCTTCATGAAGAAGGCATTTCTAAAGACATATGTGATGGTTCATACTTCAAAAGTAACATTTAGTTTTCCCAGAAGAAACATGCTCTACAGATTCAACTCTATTTTGATGAGTTTGAGACGGCAAACCCTTTAGGCTCAAAGAAACGAATTCACAAACTTGGTTGCATTTACTTTATTTTGAGGAACCTTCCCCCAAAATACAATTCAGTGTTGATGAATTTACATGTTGTGGCTCTTTTTCACCACAAGACCTGAAAACGTTTGACTTTGATGACATCCTAAAGCCTCTTGTTGATGATCTTAAAGTTCTTGAAACTCAAGGAATTGAGGAGCCTTTCTCAGACTCACCATTGCTTGGTTCTGTTCTACAAGTAACAGGTGACAACCTGGGTTTACATGGACTCTTTGGTTTTGTTGAGTCCTTCAGTGCTACATGTTTCTGTAGATTTAGTTTGACAAGTAAGGAGGAGTCACAGTCCGTCTTTACTGAAGATGACCCTGGGATGATTTTCCGTACCAAAGAAATCCTTGCAGAACATTGTGCAGCTCTACAGGAAAATCCTACGTTGGTTTCAACATTTGGTGTCAAAAAAACATGCTGACTCAATACGCTGCATGTTTCCACACCTCTGACAACTATGCAGTGGACATGATGCACGATTTACTTGAAGGTGTAGTACAGTACGAACTCAAACTTGTCTTTCAGTACCTTGTTAACCAGAAGTATCTTTCTTTGGAGTCGTCGTCACAGAGGATTCAAAGTTTCAACTATGGTTATATTGAGAGAAAAAATAGGCCAAGTGGGTTGAAAATGGACGAGGCTAGCAAGGATCTTGGACTAAATGCAATCCAGTCCTGGTGTCTTGTGAGAAATGCTCCTCTTATTTTTGGCGATTTATTGGAAAGAAATAACTTAGTGGAATCTGCTGCTCCTCTTGATTCAGATTGTGAATATTGTGTTTTCAGCCATTGTAACTAATGGGATGACTGACTATTTGAAGCACTTGATCAAGGACCACCACAAGCTATTTAGATCTTTGTTTTCGCAGAAAAGATTGATTCCAAAGCATCATTTCATGCTACATGATCCACGTTGTAGAAGAAAAATAGGTCCACTCCTTCATGTATGGTGCATGAGATTTGAGGCAAAACATCATTTTTTTAAAAGATCAGCGAAAAATGTAAAAAATATCAGAAAAGCATCGATGAAGCAACACCAGAGACAGCTAGCTTACCACTGGGAGGAGTTAGATTTTCAGAGATTTGAGTGTGGTCCAGTGAAGACAGAAATGATTAATAGCTTGGATGGAGGTCAGGTTTTAAGTTACGCTTTTAATGGAAGCACATACTGGGAAGCGTCAACCACTAACTGGGTGAAAAACTATGGAGCAGAATATCAGATTGGCCTGTTTGTTTGTACTGGAACAAAAACAGAAATTCCTGTTTCCAGAAAAGTCTCCAACATCATTGTAGATGATGAGCAAGCTTTCATTTTGACCTGCAGAGTGGACACTCTTTATGTTGATGATCATTTCAATGCAAACTGTATCAATGAGAGAGCAGACTGGTTTTCTGTTTTTCCAGTTAAGGACTTGGTTTATTACAGACCCTCTGAGAAGCAGTTTTCTAATGAGATGTGTGAGAAAACACACATTGTGCCTCATTGCTGTATTGTATGACTTCTGTTGTAGTTTTTGCTGTTATGTGATTTGCTTGTTTGAAATACAGCTGGATTCAAACTGCAACTTGTGTGTTTTTCTTTGTAAATTCAAGTGGCATCTTTTGTTTTTGGAAGTGAATTTAGGGATTAGTAATAGGATTATTAATTGACTACCAGTATGGTTTTTAAAAAAATTCACTTTTCTATGTTAAGCTATATTTAACACTTTCTGTCGAGTTAATATATTTTGAACCTTATTCAGTGTTAAATTAACACATTGATGGTGGTGACCTTTGACACTACACACTAGTGTTGGGTCAAATCAGCACTGATGTGTGTTAAATTTCAACAGTTGAGAAAGTTGTTTCAACTCTTATCATGGAGTTAACTTCTTAACACTTTCAAAAGTGTTATTTTAACTCGATCCAGTGTGGACCAATATAGACACTTTGGAAGTGTTACTTCAACCCTCTAGGAGTTGAAGTAACACTTCCATATTTGCTGTGCACATGTTTATGTAAAGCATATTATCAACATAAGTAAATACTTTAAACCACATAACCTTATTCTAAATATACAGTGATGTAAAAAGTGTTTTTGCCCCTTTCCTGATTTCTTATTTTTTTGCATGTTTGTCAAACTTAAGTGTTTCACATCATCAAACTCATTTAAATATTAGTCAAAGACAACACAAGTAAACACAAATAGCAGTTTGTGTTTACTTACCATAACAATGAGGCATTAGGTTCATTTCCAGCTTGATTTGGAGTTGGATTCTCATTGCCAGAACCAGAGTTGGACTGAGCCAGACCTGATTACCTTTAAGGGGACCAACTCCAAGGGGTCGGCAGGTACCTGAAGGTTTCTGGTTGGATTGTCTGTTGTAGACCTCTAGCAGCTTCTGGACCTCAAGCAGCCAGGAAACAGGTACCAGCTAAAGGTTTGGATCCGGTCGTTGCCTCAAGTGGAGTTTCAGTATTTTTGGGTCCTGCTCATATGTAGCGAAACAACAACGCTACAGATTATTAGGTGGCTGTGATGAGGACATTATACTATTCTGTTATGGTGATGAGGGAACTGTTGGTCCAGTCCAAGATCTGAGAGGAACTGACAGGAAGCAGCTAAAGTGACGATGTGAACGCCTCAACACACCTCATACACCTCAGCTGAGGTAGATGAACTCCTTAACACATGAGAAGACCTAAAGCCAAGATTTCTACAGATATCAGTTTATACTTTGAGACGCTGAAGAACACCACTGGTAAAATGTTTCATCTCCTACATGCATGTTGTCATGATTTGTTTCTGCATTTCTTAGAGACGTCGTCTTTCTTTTAGAGGATAGAGGACCTGTGGAGGAGGAGGAAAGGAGGAAGAGGATGCAGGTGGTGGAGAGGTTTCAGACGGCTCCTTCTGAGGAAATAGCAGCTCTCTGTGGATCCAGGGTGAGACACTTACTGAAGTAAACCTGCAGTAATTCTGTTTGGTTTCTAAGGTGAAGGTTTATCTGAGTGTAAAACTGTTTCTGGTTCTGATTTACTGTAATCAGGTCATCAGTTCGTCCCAGAACCTCAATCTAAAAATTAACCTTTTTGGAAGATCTTGGTCAGACTGGAATCTTTGTGAGCAAACAGATGTACAGTTCTAGTGTTTCTGGATGGAAACATGTCAAACCACCAAACTAACTGATGGTTCTGTCTTCTCCACAGACCTCATTGCTTCAGTCCAAACTAGATCAGGTCTTTGATACGATTCTTCGTCCTCCTCCGTCTCCATCTGGACAATCGTCTCGTCGTTGGACTCCGATCTATGAGATGAACTTTCCTGACCTCTGTGTGTATTAGAGACTCAACAGGATGACCTGGATCATTATGAAGCATCTGATGTTGTGTTCAAGGAACAGAGGACAGAACAACTGAGGACTGGAAACATGTAGCATGAGTCATGTTTTGTGTTCATAGAAGAAGTTTTTCTCAGTGGCTGTTTTGTTCCTCTGAGAAAGATTTAGTTTTGTGTTGATCTCAGTATTTCCCAGTTTTATGTTTCATTTTGTTGTGATTCTTGAAGTGTGATTGTCCAAAAGAAAACTTCATTTTAAATCATGTTGAACTAATTCAACTTTAACGGTCCTTTTATTTGGTTTTGTCCCTAAACTTTAAACCAACTCTTTATTTTCCTCTCCAGGCTGCAGAGTCTGCTGATATAAACATGCATCATGCATTCATGTTTTTCCTGATAAACTGTGTAAAATAATGTGCACTACATGTGGCATCCCTGCTACTTCACACTTTGAGCTTGTTAAATGTTTGAAGCTAAATATTTCTAGGATAAAAGACATCATCTGGCAGATTAGCTCAGATTGCTTCAAAACTCTTCCATGATGAAGAGCATTAGTGAAAACGAAGACTGGTCATAGTTGGAAAGTGATTTAGCTGTGATCAAATAGCTCAGTCTGTTAGAGGATCTCCTGTAGTCTGTAGGGTCGGTTCTCTGAAGGTTCCTGAGGACCAACAAGCTGACAAGGAAATGGATCCATAAAAAGTTTGAGACACAAGAGTGTCGACCTGTGGGATGGTCTCTACAACATGAGACCAGTTTGGAGCTGAAATGGTTCTGACTGAAGACCCAAATAGTGTCAGAGATTAAAGACAGATAAAGGATTTTTATTGCACTGTATGAAGGCTGCAGACACCAACAAACGGGATGTTCTGTACTGAGACATTTTGACTGCTGGGAATTTATCTCACTTGGTGAGCTTGACTTTGATTCCAATAACTTTAAACCTGTAACTGTGTCAAACTGACCGGATGTTCTCAATCAAAGGTTTTCTCTCTGAATGGAGATAAAGAAATGTTGGCTTTTGTTCTTCATCTGGTCATCTGAGAGGAACATTGTTGATAAACTGTTGGAGATGATGATCTCAGAGTGGAAAGTTTGAACCATGTTTCATGTATCATGTGTGACCTGGTAGATCAAGGTGTTGGTTAGTATGAACTGCATGGGCTTCATCTAAAACCAACTGTGTCAGGGTTTAAACGCAGCAAACTGGAGGAAGGACAGACAGGGTATGAAACACAGAAAACATCTGATTCATGGAGACACTGATCAAGAATGATCATATCTGTGCAGCGTCCCAACTCAGTTACCTTCTGCCACAACTAATCTGTCCACTAGAGGGAGCTCAGATACTTCCACAGGTTCTGCTTCAAACTTAAAGATGAAATAACTGCATTCAGTGTTATTTGACTACTTTGTTAAATCTTTGAATAAAGAAATGTCTGTTTTTATTTCCTTGTTTTCCTTCAAATAGTTTTAAGATGCAACGTCCAGCTTTCTGACTCAATAACTCATTTTATTAAGAATTGGAGGATAAAGAAACCAAACACTGACAAACACATTTATTACGACTAAAACAAGATGAAATGCTGAAGGAAAGAACTCAGTGTGTCATGTTCATTTTTCATGATGTGTTTTTAATCAAATATTTAGACTGAAAATAAAACAAGTCAAATAACACAACAGCAACAAATTTCCACCCACTGCTCTAAAAGTGAGAGATGTAAAAAACGACAGCATGAATAAAAGCAAATAAAAACAGAAGGTTACAGTAAACACACATAAAATGATTCCTTGGCCGGCTGATATAGAAATGACCTGTTACTGGATACAAATTCACATTTACCTTCAGAAAGTTCAACCATGTTTTCCAGCTGGAGCCAAACACTGTTGAGCTGGAGGTCACCTGTGCTGAAAGCCAGCAGATAACCAAACCCCAGCATGATTTCAATGTGTGAGAACATAATAGAAGGGGAGGAAGGGAGGGAATAAAGCTCAGACAGCATGGGATCAAAGTCTGTGGTGACGTTAACTTCAGTCCAACTGTGGAAATAAAAAGATTAAAGTCCAGAAAAAGACAGCAAACCTGAATGAACCAACAGCTCAGTGTGATAGACTAAAGTACTGAGAACATCTAGTGTCCTAGTTCAAGTCCTCAACTGACCCAAGAGCTTATATTAATAGATCTTTAGCATAAATGAAGTTGAGACTATGTTCAACTTGACATTAGTTATTAACGTTGAAAGAAAATTCATATTACTTGATAAACCAGCTGCTGTCAGCTCCATCCATCACATTGAGGCAATAGGTCAGAGATCATGACTGAAAGGCTTTAGTAGACGACAGCAAAGTCTCTGGTTGGATAGCTCAAGGTGTTTGTTCAGACATCAGCAACATGGAAGTCATGGGATCAAGAGTAAGAAGGTCCATGTTTTTTAAAACCAAAACTAAACAATTTGAGAGAACTTTGAACAACATTTCAAAGAGCTGAACCAGTGTGAGCCAATAGCTCAACATGATGATAGGGTGGAGATTCAAGAAAGTCTTTGTTCAACTCCTCATCTGGAATCATTTAGGAGCTGATTTGATGTGAAGAACCTCAGAGTCTGTATTTTGAGGAGTTCAGGGTTCAAACTGAAAACGTGAAAAGCGCCAAGAGAAGAAAGATGAGAGGGGAGCAGACCTGATGGTGTGGAGGAACTGTCTGTGACCAGAAGATGCCAGTGGTGGAGTTCCTGGGTTCAAATTATGCCTGTGCTACGACCTGGAGAGAAGAGCTACTTCAACTTAAACATGACTGTTGTCAAGGTAAAGAAGAGTGGAAACATGTAAAAGTAACTACCTGGTTAGCTCAGAGTGTAGAGAGAACTGTTAGGTGTTGACAAGGTCCTGGGTTCAAAGCACATCTAGAAGTTAAAACAGTTGGAAAAGCCGAATAAAAAAGGTTTTAATGTGGTAATTTTATCAGAGTTCTAGAAGATAAAAAGATAAATGCGCTGGGAGAAATGGTCAAAGTGTGAAGGGTCTTGGTAGCGTGGTGGGATTGTTCGCGACCGTAAGTCGCCAGCGGTGCAGCGTCTGGTTCAAATCCTGACCGTTACTGGTCCTGGATCATCAAAAACCTGTCCCACTGCGGTGGGTAGGGGAGGGGGCTGTGTCCCCTCCCCGGCTTGCAGAGAGATCAACAGTGGGGGTTATACGTCTGGAAACAAGAACCTTTTACTGGATCTAACAACCATTACATACTGATATAGTTAGGACATTAATTGTAGACAACAGAAGAGGGCCCCTACTTACTGATTGTTGTTAACAAATTAATGTTTAAAATGAACAGCCATCTTTTATTGTTGATGACAGTTTAGAAACAGCAACTATACCAAGTAAATCATACTTTATTGGGTTAATATACAAGAAGTACTTGTTGAAGCGACATTGTCCACAACTTGAATGAGGAAAATGCAGGAAGATTAACAACAAAAACAAGAAAGTGTGAGTGATAGAAGTAGGAAGAGTGACAGGGGGGAGGGTGGGTAAGATAGTAAAAATACTGGAGTATTAATTTGCTAATAAACAGCTAGTTAACCCTCCTCAAGAGACAGTAGTTGCTGGGCAAGGAAGGAGAGAAAGAAAATACACTGACATTTACTAAAACAAGGTACTGAAAGCACAACAGCTGTGTCAAGTATGTTTAAGAGAGACCACACCATGAAGAAAGGAGCAGGGCATAGGAGGATGATCAACAACAACATGCATGTGTTTATTTCTATATCTTTTGGGAGTAGAGAGAGTATATAAGTATATTAGGATGATCCAGGCCTAGTCAGTAGTGAAGATTTGAACCAGACGCTGCGCCACTGGCGACTTATGGTCGCGAACAGTCCCCACCGCTAGACCCTTCACACATTATTATTTACAGAGAGTACATTAGTACATCGATTCAGCTGGGGCAGGGTGTGGTCACCTATGTCCAGTCGTAATCTTTCAGGTCAGCTGCCCTGAAAGATTAAAGTCCTCTAAAATGGTGGGGATGATGATACATCCCCACCCTAACCTGTCGTCCTGGCTCCCCCTTGCCGTAGCATCGTAGGTGTACCTTCTCAAACTGTCATGAGACTAATTGTTGGGCTTTGGGTTTTCATTTGCGAAAGTTGGAACACTGAGTTATAATTTGTTTATGAAGGACTGGAGGTAGCAGGGTTTGAACCCAGGATCATCGGGTCCACGGCACAGTGCCTCAAATCACATGACCAACCAACCAGCTGAGAAGCAAAGAGATCTAGCTGGTACAAATAGCACAAGGTCAAATAAGAATGTGGTTAAAGTTACTTGCAATGGAAGCTTCCACATACTAACTGGGAGAGAAGTACTTTGGTGATAGAGTGAATGTTGCCACAGATGGGGATTGAACCCAAGACCTTCAGCATTCCAGCACAGCAGCTGAAACCTCTGTGCCAACCAATCAAGCAACAGGTACAGAGATAAATCTGGTACAATAACACATGATCCGTTCAGTCACACTGAATCTACCAAGGGGGAGCACCTGGTAGGTCAAACCTGAGCCTCAACATCCATCCATTTATGGACCAGTCCAAATGTACTGGTATACTGCAATATATCTTTTCACCGGACATTGAGTCCAGAAACCCTGAAAAAAGACCCCACACCCTGATCTCCTCCGCACCAAACAGACACTCTTTGTGTCTGGTGTCAGTTACAGTTTATTTCCCCAGGTATTGCAGTGAAACCCCCACGGCTTAAAGTAAAAAATAATCCTGAGCCTGAAACTTTTTTGTGGTGGTGATAGCAATGAAATCGTAACATATTGTTGCTCCTGTGTATTTATTTTCCATTTAACAGGCTTAAGAAATAACAGACAGTTGCATGCTGTGTTTCATCTGCCATGCAACGGTTCGTCAGTCAGCATTGGATGGTACAGTCAGCAGAAAGTTGCTCACCATGAGAATTAAGGCCAACAAGTGACATCTCACACACATCCAAACTAATACCACCACCACACCCACGGTGCCGCCCACAATCAGATGATACCACCAAAAAGAAAAGACAAGCAAAGTGTGGCTCCTACACGATCTTTACATCATATTTGAGGCTAAAAAACCTTTCTGATTTCATTCCTGTCATTAAGTTACTCTGATTGTTTCTGTTTAATATCTCTGTTAACAATAAAGCCATTTCTGCAGAGCTCAGTCTAAAAGGCAGGACGTTTCAGAGGATTCAGCTCCTTTGTACAGCAAAGTCAACAAGCCAAGAAAGAAAGTACATCTCAAGTTAACTTTTTCTGTAATAATAATGATTTTTTTTCTTGAAAAAAACCCCAACAAAACATTTATTTAAAACTGGGCGCAACCTAACTCTTTGTTGGGACAAGTTAAATCTCTACAGCAGTGCTTCTGCCAGGTAAATTAAAAAGGACATACTATTTTTATTTTATGGCCTTTTTTTTAAATGTTTTGCTATCAAGCTTTGCACCAAGTCAGTCACAGTGTTTACCTCTAATTGGCCCAATCAGATTCTGTTGTTCTCTTACAGTTTCAATTATGTTTAGTAAATCACTTCATAATAAGAAGCAGCATTCTGGGCTTTAGTTTAAAAGGTTAATATAACTACATTAAACTGGCCAAATGAATAATTAAATATGTAAAAATAAACACATGTAAACTGGTGTGAGTGGAAAATAACAGTGAGACATGACTAAAAAGGTAAATGAAGGCTGTTTAGTTTCTCCATCATAGAGGTCTGGGCCTTCCTCACTGAATTGGAAACACAAACTTCTGTCTTTTAACAATGGTTTCCAAATTTTCACCTTCCAACCCACAAAATGACAGCAAAAGAGGCTCATGATCAGTTGAGGATACTAGTGTTTCTACTAAGTTAATTAAACATGGCTACAACAAAAACAAAAGGCATTAACAAGGAATTTGTTGCCTTTATGTTTTTATGACAAACACAAGCGTTTGATCAGTTGTGTTGGTCATAAATTCATTTTTTAAAGTATTTATTTAGATCTCTTTTTTTCTTAGAATATTTTTGCTGGTAAAAAAGTTGTTTCAAATTCCACCACTAGGAGGCAGATGGAGACCCTTCTAATACTGTATAATTATTGAAATGCTGGAGAAAGGTCGAGAACTACAGGCGTCATCTGTTTTCTTCTGTTTTATTATTATACGTTGTTGTTCAGTGGTAGGCATAACATTCTTTTAGAAGAAAATACATTTCATATGTCGCTTTGTTATTTTATTTATTCTGACACCTATAAAGAAGAGTTAAATATGTTAAAAATAAATCAGAGCAGTGGCAGTTGAACACAGCAGCAGCAGCAGTTTTATTCCCTATTCTCTGTAAAATGAATTAAATAATACAAGACTCCTGGATAGATCTTTCTTTCTTTCTTAAAATTCTGTTTATTATTCATCGTTTTATTTCATAAGAAAAGTTATTGTCTTTCCGTTAACACAAATGTGTAAATTTATAGCAATAAGTTCTAACCTTATAAATTCTATGAACAGACATACATAGAAAATCAAATCTGGATTCAAATACAGGCCAGCGATCTTTCTGCATAGAGTTGGCATGTTCTTGTTTGTAATTAGTCTCTAAATTGCCCTGAGGTTTGCTTGGCTGTTTGTTTTGTGTGTCTCTGTGTTGCCCTGCGATGGACTAGCGACCCGTCCAGGGTGAACCCCGCCTTTCGCCCATAGACTCCTGGAGGTCGGCACCGGCTCCTCCGTGACCCTGGATGTAAGAAGCGGGTATGGATGGATGGACTTTTGAGGCACCAGAAACAGTTTGGTTTAAATATCCAGTCTTTCACTACAAGTTAGAATACGGTCACAATATGTGATAACAGCCGTCACATCCTGTGATCGCTTTATTTAAAATGACCTAAATATTTCAGTGTAAAAAACAAACAACTGAAAGAGTCAACACAGAACATTATGTTCTTAAGCTCTTATATATTTTAATAATAATAATGTACATGTGCACTGTTACTGTTGTCGTCTCATGTAAGAGTTGATTTTAGATAGAATCTTTTTTATTTATGTGACATTTTTAACAGACGCTCAGCTTTTCTGTTTTGCGCCTGTCAATCAGAATATTTAGGTTATGTTCCTCTGTTCTTCTGAACAAGCAGCAACTATTTAACAGCGTAATACTTCTCCATTCATCTGTGATTTATGGGCAAAATAAAAACTTTCATTTTCTCCTGATTTCATTATAAACTTTAGTTAGTTTTCAATAGGAGACTGCTGCAGTTAAATCTCTTTCTCCCACTAAAACATGAGGACAGTAGAGGCATTTAGTGATTGGAGGGGGTCCTTCTCACCCTCGGAGCCACAGGGGGTCGCACCTGCCACTAAAACATGAAACCTTTTTAATTTGTCCTACTTTAAATTGGAAATTGTTTCCCTGAGCTGCACACATTTCTCCTGACTGCAAAGGATCCAGTGAAACTCTTGTGACCAAGTTAAGAAATTTTCTTAGTTGTTTTCCTTTTTCACTATAAAACCTGATTAGTTAGTTGAACTCAAATGATTTGAGGAAACTGCCTTAAACCATTTAAGTCTAGTAACTAAATTCAGTTTAAATAATGCTCCACCCACGACCATGCGTGGGTGGAGAATGTGTTTAAATGAATTGTTCCTTTGATGGTTATGACATCACAGTGCTTCTCTTTATGACCCTGTAAAGGAATAATTCTTCCCTTCTGGCACTTTCCTTGTGAGAGACAGAGATACTTTGGTGAGAGAAAACTAGAAAGCTTGTGAGAAAAACAGTATATTTTGTGATTAGTCGATAATCCTAGAGTTTGCTTTACCAACCAGTGCAAACTAAAGAAGCCATGAGCTCCTCCATCAGTTCAAAGGTTCGAGCAGTCCCAGTGTTTCTGTGGACAGGATCATACCAGTGATCGAACACTTTTTGTTGTCCATCTCATTGGATCAGAGCATGGATTTAGCCTTAGGACAAACAGATGGTGACACCAAATCCAAGTTAAAGGAGCTGCTGTTGAACCTCGTGGAGGATTATAACATCTTTGTCCTGTACAACATTCGCAAAAGACGCCTGAGATCTGGAGATGTGGCGGTCGTTGTGGCGATTCGCTGCTAAAAGTATTTGAAGACGTCCTTAAGATTAATGGAAAGACTCGCCCCAAGAGCTTTGATTGTTTCAATGAGTTATTTGTAAAACAGGTTAAAGAAAAGGTGAGATCTTCAATCTGCTGCATGCATGATCAAGCAGCTTCTTTTGTCCTGCAAAGTCTTGCAGTGAAGCTGCTGGCAGCAATCAAAGGACACAGCCACAAAGAAGCATCGCCTCTGTGCCCATTTGGACGAAGGAGCCGCAGCCACACAAAAAAGGTCAAAGCAGCGGCAGCCTGGCTCTGCGGGTGAGGCAGGTGGGAAGGAGCATCAGGGTGGGGATCCCCTCTGGGCACCAAGACTGTTTGGAAGAATAGGGTGGTTCTTTTAAATTGTTAAGGAATCACCCCACTCCTGTACAAAGAAAACCTCAGTTCATCCATTGCTATTGGTCATAACTTTATTTGTTCTGTACCCTTTGAACCACTTTAGAATATGGACTAAAACAGACAATTTAAAATTAAACTAAGCTAAAAGCTTACAATTACTTGTCTAAAGTACTGAAAAAACAACAACAGATTACCTCCGATGGATTGGCGACCTCTCCAGGGTGTACCCTACCTCTCACCCAATGACTGCTGGATATAGCCATCAGCCCCCTGTGACCCTGGTAAAATGGAGGAGTCTTTTTGTCGCTCTCTTATTCAGGTGCCTTTCCTAACACAGCTTGGTGTCAAACCCTGATCTGCCATATCAAAGACGCGGACTTACCCTGCTACACCATGAAGGGACTCACAATGCTCTAAGAAGGCTGTCATATTTACAGAGGTGTGTGCAGGTTGGTGTGTCGGTGTCTCCTACCTCCTCTCATTCCACAGCAAGTCAGTGCAACTTACCTCCTCTCTTCCCAGGGTGTGACCTGCAGGTGTAACCTCACAGCTGAAGTTCATTAGGAAGAGCGAATTTCCTGAGGTAGATGCCTGCATGTTCTGCTCATTTCAGTGTTAATCAGGTTCTCTTCTTTTCTGTGTCAAACATTCCTGGTGTTCTTGTACTTTGCTGTTTCTCTTCAACAGGAATCTGTTTCCTTTGTTGATGCTCAAACTGCTTTCTTGCTCCCAGCATCTGTGGGGAGGATTCTTCTCAAGAATCTCATCACTTCTTCTCTGAATCCTGCTACAAGTTCTCCTCTATAACTCATCACTCACTCACCTGTCCACCTCCAGCGTTCACCGATCCACTACTCCAACCTGGACAAAAGGAGACAATCACTAACTCCACTATTCACCAATCTCCTGCCAACCTCAGCCTCTGTGGATATACTCATCCCCTCTGCACTAGTAAGAAAGCATCTTCACTCCTTTTACAACACATTCAGAAGCCATTTCAGTTCAGATAGTGACCTCTCTCTCTAGTGCCGTCCTGAGTTCAGGCTGTAAACCCAGAAGAACCATCTCACTGTGCAGATTTACCAATAAACCTTTCAAACTTTCTTTTGGTGCCCATGATTGTTGACTACATGAAAGTCTCATTCCTAAAGTTCTTGATAACTATTTGTTATGCACAACAGTACATAAAATAATGAAGATGGAGCAATAAAACATAACAGGGTCAACAGAGTCACGATCATCTCCAGCTGCAGCTTCTAAACCTCATGATGTTGCAGCTGAAGCACCTGTTCAGTATTTTTGCTTTGGTTTAAATCCAGAGTTTGACTCATGATCTCATTTAACCACAATGTTTCAGAGGAAACAAACTGTGGTGTCACAGCGCCACCTTGGGTCACAACATAAGGTGGTTACAGAATATGGTGTAACACCAGGCCTGTAGCGGTCAGGCTTCTTGACGCCGCGGTAGCCAGGGCGCTCTTCCAGGCTGCCTTGGTGGTTAGCTGCTTCCTCTGAGCTTTGCCTCTGGTAGATTTATGGGCAGCCTGCTTGGTTCTGGCCATGCCTGCTGCTTCCTCTGCAGATAGACTGAAAAATATGAAGCAGAGAGCTTGGACATTTATGAGTAGCTTTGCAACCTGAAAAACTGGGCAAGTCATAAAATAATTTTACTGAACTGCAGGCATCAGTAAAAGCAATAATTTGGTCTGCATCACATTTTGAGATTTCAAGTATCATCTATTTATATATTTCTGTTTTTTCAGGCTTAATTGGCTGCATACATGTAGTTACATTCACTGCTCCTTTACTAAATAAAGATTATGTTTTATTTTAGGTTTTCAATTATATTGCACAGTTTTTACATGGATGCTGTCATCAATGTCACCTGACTATGCTGCTCCTCTAATTGAATTAATCTGAGGATGCCTGTTGATAACCACACAGTATGTTCAACAATAAATGTCGTTGATCCTGGGTTTTATTCTCCTTTACTAAACAACCTGATTGTTTTTCCTGACTGGTTCTAATAGCTTTTAGTCTGGTAACTTTTTCTATGGTTTTAGTGACGTATGAACCTGGATGCTTTCATTGCCTTTTGGTTTGCTGCTGACACACCTGAATTTCCTCACTGTGGGACAATAAATGATTTTCTATTCTATTCTGTATTAATAAACATATCTATACTTATATATAAACTTAATGAATCCAAATACAATCATGTCATTTCATTTTATATTCTGTTCTTTATTGAAAGTGAAAATACAGTAGATGATATAATGTTCAACCAAATAAAATGATCCACCTCTGTGAACACCTCACCCACATTTAACTGATGCTCCAGCAGTTGCATTTTAAGTTGTGTTTTCTGCAGCTGCATTTTTAGATCTTATGTCTTGATTGAATTTTTTCTATGATGTCTTGTAAGCAAACCTTGTACAGTTGTTTCCCAGAGAGCTTTAGGGACAGAACAATATCTTAATTTCAGTTGAAGGTCTACTCTTTTTCATATTAAGTCATTAGAGAACCTTTAACATCTTGTGCATCATTAATTCCATATTTTGAATATAGCCAGTGAATGTTGTGTAATTCAGAGGGTAAAGGTTAAACATTGTGCATGCTGGGTTGCACCTAGACACACTTTTTGCATACACTTTATTATTTTTGGACGTTGAATAAGTCTAGTGTCTTTAATTCTCTATGAAATCACACTCACGCATTGACTTGGTCTCTGCCACACCAAGTCTCATTATTTTTGCAGCAGCAACAGTCGCCTATTGCGTTTCTCAACTATGTGCTGATATTCCCCATTTGCCATCAATAACATTTCTAATTCCATCTGAGAAATACACATTCAGAGGCTTCTTATTTCCACCCGTTGCCATGGTGAGTCCTGTTTAACTCAGGGCGACCTTGACTCAGAGTTGAGTAACCCAATTTTTACCCCCTGCTCTGAAACTGAAAACCCTGGGCATCACAGAGCAGATTAGGTCTACGCAGTATCTGCTTTCTGCTCAGAGGTTGTCAACTGCTTTCTGAAATGAGGCCCAATAATTCCCTCAATACCCACCAGGTCTTTCTGAAGCTCTTAGCCAGCGGTCCTTGGCTTTCAGACAACTCTAAATATTCTTTGTCAATGTTTTATAATCCAACTCTGATGCGAGCAACAATAACAGGCACTGGGAAAGGTTTACAAAGTTTATTTCCAGCTGATATGAACAGAGCTGATTCTTCAGGTTCGACACTGAGGGGAGGGAGAGATTTAGTATTGAGTTCTGAGGATGAAGATGATTAAACTGGCCAGATGAGGAAGCAAGAAGTTGTGAGCTTAATGTCAGAGGGTAGAGAAGAGATCCCATGGAATGAGCAGACCACAGAGGCTGAGACCAGTGTTTCTGGTGGCCAGCGGTCGGTAATGGATCCGTGGGAGTGCTTCTTAAATATTAATATATATATATCTGTAAAAGTAATTAAACGCTAAGATGCTGAGCTTCTACTTTAAAGTTAGGAAAATATTTATGAAATGTTAAATTATCATGGAAACAGTCAGAATAATGTTGATTTTTTAGCTGCGGAGGCGCGAACTAAAACTCTCTTTATCAGAGCAGAGTGGTTATTATTGCCCTCTACTGGACACAGATGGTAACTGCAGCTAATTAATCAAGGTGAAGAATTTACATCACTTTAACTTCCGGTGCGTCCTTTCACATTAAAGAAATAATAACGAGTTATTACTTTCCTCAGTTATTAGTGGAATAAAGGGATCTTTAAGTTGAAATTGTTTTGTCCCTTAAACAATATACTTTTAGTCAGAAAGCAGCCAGTTAAACTCTTTAATGAGGCGACTCTGTGACAACATATATTGAGATATTTTCAGGAATTTATTATTTTCTTAATTAGACTCAGATTCTTTTTGTCATGATCTTTTTTACTATAAATAAACTTAATTCAATTTAAAATAACATATTTGACAACTTTAAAACTAACTGCAGGATGATAAATAATTTTTCTATTTCTATACACCTGTTTTACACCTTGTGGTCTGTCTCTGATCAACTTCACGGTAAACAGAGTGTGAAATATATAGATTTTTATTTCCAGGATAACTCATACAGACTATTTAGTTTATTTTTATTGTTTTTACTGCAGTTTCTATCAGTGGGATATTATGTCAGATTTTTGTTATATTTTTTAGCTAATTGAGGTGAAAACTAACAGGCACAAAGGTAACAATTTATGATCACTATGTTTTATTATCAATAATAATAATAAAATACTTATTTCCCACTAGTGGTGAGATTTTGTAATCACTATTATTCATATTAATTTTTCAGTAAGACGTTTTGTTTGTCTTTCTTTGTTGTAATTTAAACTTTTATCAAGTCAGATAAAATCAGCTTAAATTACTGTTGTTAAACATGAATAAGATTCACTGCAGGGTTTAATTCAGCCTGAACAGAAACATCCTGTTAAAACAGAGATGTTTGTAACACAGCAGCTAGCTTTTTATTTCAGTTTATTTAAATAGCATTAACTTTCAATGAATTTCGTTTGAAGGCATCTTGTTATATCTGATTATTTGAATAAAATAAAATATGAAATATATGTATATGTATTTCAATATATCTTAAAAGTCTCAATGAATTATTTATAATAATATAATAATGTAATTTATTTGGTAAATCTAAATAAATTCTGAATCAAAAATATGGTAAAATCATAGATAAAATTTATTATTTTATATCTTCTGGTCCTGAAGGGCATCATAAAATAACTTTAATTGCTGCTGCGACTCACTAAACAAACCCTGACATCTGATTGGTTGACCTGCACAGGAAGTCAGCTGCAGACCAATCGTCTTTCTATTGCGGTTTCAGTTTTGCTAAGTGATTTTGATTTGGAGAGAAAAAATAAATTCATGATGTCCTGAAACACATGGCTATGAAGTGAAATGTTTATTTACCAAAAATAGACAGATTGATTTATTGATTTATCTGACACATGACTCTCTGTGTCCACTAGAGGGCATATGTTTCATTTAGCAGCTAGCTGGTTTCCAGCTGTTGCTTAGCAAATCTAGACCTTGTATTGATTTACTGGTGCTTCATGTGTTTCTTCCCATCTTTTCTGCCTCGTTTACTACTAAAATCAGCATTTTCTCTGTTAGAGTGAATTAGAAGCAGCTCCACAGAGACTATTGATGCTAACAGACTCCAGCAGCAGGTTGAGACACCTTGGAGGTTTTTAGCTCTGAAGCTGATCTTCTCTTCTGCTCCCTGTTTTACACACAAACTCTGATCATCAGCAGCTGCAGATCTACAAGCTGATGTTGAACAGCAGCATCTGTTATTCAGTTCACAGTCGCTCATATTTTTATCATCAATCAAATTCATTATTAAACTACTCTAAAAGGATTGTAGTGTGTAATTGCAGTCTGTGACCACAGGAGGGCGGTATCGAGACCGAGTTTAGGGCTAAAATAATAAAAAATCAGCCCTGTGATGGACTGGTGACCTGTCCAGGGTGTACCCTGCCTCTCGCCCGTAGATTGCTGGAAATAGGCACCAGCTCCCCGTGACCCACTATGGAATAAGCGGAACATAAATGAATGAATGTATACAGATTTTTTTTTAGAAAGTATTTAGTGAAAAATATGAAGTTTAGCTGTTTTATGTTTGATTATGACTGGTCACTGCCCTCTGGTGGTGATGTGTTGTAACTACAGATATACCTCTTATCAATTGTTCAACCGGATGTATTGTTTATCTTTCTTTGTTATAATTTTCACTTTTATGAAGTCAGATTAAATTAGCTTAAATTACTGTTGTTAAACAGTAAGGGTTTAATACAGTCTGAACAGAAACATCTGTTAATACAAGTTTAGCACAGCAGCTATTATGTAGAGATTATCTCTGGTTCTAATTTAATCTCAAAGCATTAATGGACAACAGCAGAAACCCTCTTCTCAGCCTTCTGGCTGGTCAGAAGAGTAGCTGCAGCAATAGTTGGAGTCTCTGCTCGCTGTACTCAATAAGTGAGCTGCTAAGATGATATTTTATCCTCAGGGCATTTAGACTTTTAACACTCTCTAATACAACATATGTAATTTATCATGTAATTATCCAAACATACAGATAATACAGATAATTCCAGTTGCAGGTATTTTATTTTGAAATAACAAAAAAAAATGCTAACTACATACAACCTGTGTAACTTTACTTTGGTTGTAGTTAGAGAGCATTAGTCTGAGTTAGCAGCTGCTGATTGGCTAATGAAGCCATTGTTGACCAATTGGTGCTTGTGCTGTTATTTCCTAACTGTTCTGCCTGCTTTAGCATGAAATCAATGTTTTCTCAGTAGTTGTGAAATAGAAATACTTTTTATCCATTAAGAGCCCACATGTATTATGCAAAATTGTATGCCAAGTGCACTGTGTTGTCACAAAGTACACCATTTTTAAACATGACTCCTATTGTCAGTTACTTTTGTGGCTAAGAAGTTTTTAAGTCAACCATTAGATTTTCAATACTACAAGAGCAAAGTATTTTTCAACATAACAGCAAGAAAAAAATCCCATATAGTTTACAGTGCTGTATTTTACAAATACATCTTATGTCTTTTCTGACCCATTGTTTGACTCAGCCAGGAGTGTAGCCGACGCAGTGCCCTAAAGGACCTTTCACATGAACAGCTGCTTACAGGCACGGTTAGGGCAACTTGGATGGTTGCCTTCAGAGAGGGAAACATGTCTGAATCAAGGAGGTTGTGCTCCGACAACATATCTGTGGGTGAACATCCAGTGATCAAGAACATTTCTGGCAACCAGAACCTCCTCTCTTTTCAGGTGAATGCTGTAGTGTTTTGCAAGTTCATTCAAGTGTGATTCACTCAAGAAGTTCTCAGATGTAGGACTGCATGCCTGGATGCCTTTTAGTAGCCGTACATCTACACTGTAAAATCTTTGCTCAAGCTCACCAACCATCCTATCCACACAAGGAAAAAGTAACTCTTTTTCAATGTGTCTGAGTTGTTCAGTTCAGTGCATAAACCTGCAGATGCTTCCAGCACAAAATCCTCTATTTTCCTCTGTTTATGCTTTGTCTTGGCACCTGGTTCAGAGACAGTATGGGTGTGTAGTATGCATCTATGCATTTGCCCTTAAGTGTGTCACACACTGCTTGTTTGTAGATCAAAGCTTCAGCCAGGTCTAAAGTCTCTTTCTAAGGAGCTGGTGGAGTCCTTCGGTTATAGACAGAAGTGACTGAAACATCAGTAGTGTATCGACTGCTGAGAACTTATAGAGGTTTGCTCTCAGACCAAGAGCTATGGGGGATCTAATAGCAGAAAGACACTCAAAGATGGTGGACAAATTCTCAAGAACTGAACTGATTGATCGAAACTGACTTTCCCAACGGGTGTTTGAAAGTTGCACAAACTCAACTCTTGTCAATCTAAGCCTTGTCTGAGCCTCCATGAACTTATGATGATTCACTAGGGAGGTGCTGAAGAAAGAGTACAAACACTCCAACAAGATGAAAAGCTCCACAGCCTCTGGGATGACCTTGCAAGTGTGGCACAACACCAGGTGAAGTTCATGAGCATAACAAGCACATAGATAGCTTCAGGGTGGAGCCTTCTGAAATGTGTTTGTACACCTCCAGTGGACCCACTCATGACAGCTGCACCATCATATGTTTGTGCTTCACACTTAAGCGCTGCAAGACCATTGTTTTGAATCTGCTGCTGCAGCTCATTTGCAATGGACTGGGCTTCAAATGATTTTATCTCTGCAAGTGCTAGGAAATGTTTCTTCACTGCCCCCTCTGACACATACCTGACACAAACAGCTAACTGCTCTGATTTTTCATCCCTTGCCTCATCTGCCATGATGGCATAGATTTTGGACTTTGTCATTTCAGATACAATGACACTAGTAACTTCCTGGGCACAACAGTCAATCTTCTCATTCTGGGATGTTGCTGAGATATACTGAGCATTTGATGGAGGGTCATGTTTTTGAAGAAAAGGATCAAATTCCTTCAAAAGCTCCATGCAAGCAAGAAAATTCCCTCTGTTTGTGCTGTCTCTACCTTCATCATGGCCATGAGAAGGAAGTCTCTGTCTCCCTAACATAGAAGTGACTGCAGCAACTCACCTGAGATACTCTCTTCTCTCTATTATCTCACTCACATTTGCAGATGCTATCATCTGAGCAACGTTTCTCTGAATGCCAGTTCCCTGGTAGCTTCTCCATGCAACAACACTGTCCTTATGTGTTTGTGCTATCTCATGTTTGCCAAAGATGACTAAAGCTTTCTTCCAGTTCTTGCAATCACTATTGACCAAACTTTAAAAAATTTTTATCGACCCCCTCTGCATCATGAAACAGGGAAATTACTGTAAAAAAAAAGATTTACGGGGGTAGCTTTGTCCATTGACTCCATCAAAACATCTAAATCATCCATTATTTGTCTTGCTTGCTTGAGTTTTGCACTCCTTTTATCTTGGCATGTTTTTACATGGGACATCAGGCCTTTCTCTGTAAATTTAATGCTTAGTTTGGATGACACTTCCAGGTCCCTCTTCTTCAACTGTGCTTTTGTTACATCAGACATTTTGGCACAAATACTTTAAACTGCTGGTAGTTTTATTATTTCAAATCCACTAGCTGTGCGTAAAGGTGCGATACATTAATTCAGTCTTTTGTTCATCTTGATGTTGACAAACTTGTACTGTAACAGTGACCGCTATCATCAAACTCCAATCATTTGGCTGTCATCCTTCACAGCATAAGCAATCATATTTCATACCGCAGTAATTAAAGAAAGACGTGAGCGTTTGTAGCTTGTGGACAAGGCACCTTCATGGCTTGTGGGTTGGTCCTTTCCTCCCGCTGTCAACTTCAGTCAAACAACGAAGATGGATCCTCCAAACTTTACACTCCCATCCCCACATCAACAGATTTGAGATCGTTAAATCAAACGTCCAAGGCCGTGGTTTTTGACTTGCCCTACTGACTATTTGTCCATTGAAAACCAAAACTTAAGTGATCAAACTTGAATTTAACTCAAATAATCACTTGGTGCACGCTGGTTTGTGGTTTACGCAGTACAAAAAGATACAAAAACGACATCCAAAATTGCAATTCAATGGTGGATTTATTCCAAGTTTTGCAGGCAAATAAAATGATACATATTCATAGAATCTCCTTGTGTCTAGCAGACCTGTAACAACTCTGGATGTCAGAACATTTCTCTGAAAGAGCGACAGAGAAACTCTCTGACACTTTGAAGGAAACTTTGTTCTCATCTTGTTCAAGATCATTAATAAACCTGAGTCATCTTGATCAGAACAGTGCTTGGAAAATGATTTATTTCCACAACAGTGGAAAATAGTTTTTATCTGTTTGCTAAAATTAAACAAAAAAAGATCTCAAAGATATTTTTTCTTCCAGAACTTAATTTATTTTCCAGCAGTTTCAGTCAGATTTGAGAGGCTAAAATCATAAAATGTTTCTCCATAAATGTTCTGTTACTGTTTCTCTACAAGGTCGACCCAAAGTGGGTAAAACTGTACATAATAACCTCAGCAAACACTAGTGTTGTGAAGGGGTTAAATATACAACACACATGAAGATCCTGTGGAATAAACAACGTTATAAATAAGAAGTCGGTGCTCATCACACGCCTACAGAGTGAAGGGAAATGTGATTTATATCTAACCTGCCTCTTTGGTTTTTATCTGCCAGCAAACAATCTGGAATAAACTTTAACCTGGAGACAAACATGTTGAAACCAGAAAAACATCTTAGTTTTTGTACCATTATAATGCTGCTGTTAAGTAAAAATTATTATTTTTGTGTAAAATTAACACTTTTAAAGGAATTTCTCAGATATGAAATAAATTAGATTTATTTGCTGCGTAACAACGTCTTCACTACAACACAGTTTGTTCATGTCTAGTTAGAAAAATATTAGTGAAAAACAAAATATACCTTAAAGATGCAGTGAGTACAGTAAGATGCAGCGACATCTAGTGGCCGATTAGCAGATTACAACCCAAAGATCCCCCTCCCCACAGAAACCCCCAATCTCTAAACCCATTCCCAGTGATTAATGGTAAATCTAGTTTATTAGACCAAAATAAACTGAAATGCTGCTTAACAAAGCAGAAAAAAACATGTCTTAGAATGGATCAAAGAGAAAACTGAGAAAGGGCCCACTGTGTTTAAATAAATACTATAGTACAAATTATATTGTTTATATTGTGTAAAATGTGAAATTAATGAACACAATAAGTTTAACTGACCAGATTTCAATACTTCATTAAAAGAAACCTAAACTTGGTTTCAGCTCAAGGTTTTGTCCAAAACATCTAGTTTAATAAAAATAAAAACCTGACCTCTACAGTGACCCTCAAGTCTCCACACCGCTGTTAAAATACCAGGTTTTATGTTGGCTTGTTGGAAATGAGACGATGATAAATCATTAAACTTTCTCCACATATAATGTAGCGAGTATCTCGTACAATTCAACTGAAAAACTAATCTGTTAGAGGGGAAAACTATGTGCACCCTGTGACTGATACTTTGTTGAAGCAGCTTTTGGTTCAAGTTTAGCCTCCAGTCTTCTTTGGTTGGAGTCTGTCAGCTTCACACATCTTCACTTCACCATATTTGCTCCTCAGCCTTGCTAAAGTTCTTCACATCTATCAGACTGGGAGAACATCTCTTGTCCACAGCCCTCTTTGGACGACCCTAAAATAATTTAGTTCTGGACTTTGACTAGGTCATTCCAACTTTCTGATGAACTGATTCATTTGATGATTTTAACGTATAATTAGACTCACCTTGATGTTGAAAAATTAAATCTATCTTCATCTGCAGCTGCCTAGCAGACACCTGGAGGTTTTGGGTCAACGTTACTGACTGGTATTTAGAACTAGTTCTAATTTATTTTGGACAAATGGGGTGTTTTTTTTTTGTTTGCAGAGGTTCGGCTCCAACAGACAGATGAAACTAAGCTCTACAACTCTGGTTTAAACGCTAAGATGCGGAGCTTCTATTTTAAAGTTAGGAAAATATTTATGAAATGTTAAATTATCATGGAAAAACAGTAACTAAGTTGATGTTTTAGTGGGAGCCCCCCAAACTAAAACTCTCTTTTATCAAGGGGGGCGGTTATTTTTTGCCCCTAGGGACACAGGGGTAACTGCAGCTTTTTAAATAAGGTGAAGAATTTACTTTCACTTTTACTTTCCGGTCTGCCTTTCGATTAAGGCAATAAAAACAAATTCAAGTTTCCTCCGTTTTTAAAGAATAAAGGACTTTATTGAAAGCGTTTTAAAAATTTTTCTTTTTGTCAGAAATCAGCCAACTAAACCTTTTTCTGAGGCGACTCATGACAATATAATATTTTCAGGAATTTTTATTTTCTTTTAAATTTGATCGGATTTTTTTGTCATTATGTTTTGATTTTTACTATAAACAGAATTGCCTTACATGTGGTAAAAAACACATATGACGCAGCACACACTTTGCCCTGTGAAAGTATAAGAATGATAAATAATTTTTCTATTTCTATACACCTGTTTGACACCTTGTCTCTCTGATTAACTTCACTGTAAATATGAGTCTGAAATATGTAGATTTTTATTTCCAGGATAATTCAAACAGTCTATTTAGTTTTTTATTGTTTTTTACCGCAGTTTCTATTAGCGGGACATTATGTCAGATTTTTGTTATATTTTATTTTTAGCTTATTGAGGTGAAACCTAATAGGCACAAAGGTAACAATTCATGATCACTATGTTTCATTAACAATAATAATAATAATAATAATAATAAATACCCATTTTCCACTGGTGGTGAGATATTGTAATCAATATTATTCATATTGTTCAATTAGAGGTATCCTTTATGTTTGTTTTAATTGATAACTGACGCAACGACGCGAAGTCAGATAAAATTAGCTTTAAATTAAGTTTGTTAACAACATGAATAGATTCACTGCAGGGTTTACATTCAGTATGACATAACAACATCCTGTTTTAAACAGAGTTTAAACCAAGCAGCTGATATGTAGTGATATATCTCTGGTTCTAATCTACTCTCAGAGCAATAATAGACAACAGCAGGAAACCCTCTTCTCAGCCTTCTGGCTGGTCAGAAGTACGAGCTGCAGCAATAGCTGGAGTCTCTGCTCGCTGTACTCAAGAATGGAGCAGCTGAGAAGATCTTTTGTCCTCAGGGCATTCACATTTTGACTGATACAACAAATGTAATTTTCCAATGTAAATATACAAATATATATAATACAGATCAATCCAGTTACAGCGTGTTTTATTTGAAATACTAATAGGAAATGCTAACTATATATTACCTGGTAACTTTACTTTGCTTGTAGTTACACACTGTGTCCACCAGAGGGTATAACGTAGCAGTAGCTGCAGCGTTTCTAGCTTCCTGATTGGCTGATGAAGCCATTGTTGATCTGTTGCTGCTTCTAGTGTTATTTCCTAACTCCTCTTCCTCCTTTAGCATGGAAATCAATGTTTTTCACTGATGAAATTAGAAGCAGCTCTACAGAGCTTATACTTGAAAGTTAGTAAAATATTTATGAAATGTAAATTATCATGGAAACAATCAGAATAATGTTGATGTTTAGCTGCGAAGCGCACAAGTAAAACTACTCTTCATCAGAGCAGGGCGCGTATTATTGCCCTCTACTGGACACAGATGGTAACTGTCAGCTATTTAATAAGGTAAGGTGAACATGATTGAAATATGTTAAAAAGTATTTTATTTGTAGAAAAAAATAAGAAAATAAAGAAAAATCTGATGGTTTTTTTTTTTGACCAAAATATCCTGATACACTCTGAAATTCATTTGGTTTCTATTATTAACAAAAAATTTAACTATATCCATTATCAGTGCTCTTTTCCTCATGGTGGTGAGATATTGGAAGCAATGTTTCACCCCCTCAGGGAACTGGACACTACAGATTCCCAGGGTTTTTTTGTTTTTTTTTACTTTTTTTTTTTTTTTGGGAATTTTTTTTTTTTTTTTTTTTTTTTTTTTTTTTATTTTTAATGTTGTAAAAAAAATTCACTGAAACCCCCTTTTTTTACAGTTCCCTTTTAGTCTGTTAAGTTCTTTATTAAAAAAACCTTAGTCTGTCGTCTAACTTTTTTCACCTTATCTGCCTTTTAAGTTAAAAATTTCATCCCTTAGATTGATTTTCTTTTTTTTTGTGTTGTGGTCTTCTGTAAGGGAAGCCTGGAAAATGTCTTTTTACAAATTAAAACCGGACAATGACTGGGGTTTTTTTTTCCCCCCCACCCCCTATCCCCCGGGGCCTCCCTTTTTTTATCACTGACCTCTTCTTATTTTTTTTTGTAAAAAAAAAGTTGTTTTTTAAAAACCCTTAACCTTCCAACAGCATCACATCATTTTGTGTTTTCTTAATATTTTTTTAAAATTTGTTGACCAAAACCAACACAAGTTACAACAAGTTTTTAGAAAAAAATTGAAAACAAAAACTCCCTGCAACAAGGGATTTGCCCCGTTCTTGTTTAGACTTTTTACCACATTAAGTTTAACTCCCAATTTCCCATTTCTAAAACTCCCAGCCAAAATTTAAAGACAGTAAATTGTTGGTCCTTCAACTGTATTAATTGAACACCGTATGTTACAACAAAATCATTAGAAGGTCCCTCTTCTACAGTTAATCTGTGATCAGAATAAACTTTCCCTCAGTGAAGAAATTAGATTCTCATTATAGCTGTGGATCACAAAAAGGTCAACTCATGTTTTAATGCAGTGCAGACAACAAGCATGGAGTCCAAAACACTGACATAGGTAGGAAGAAGCTGGTCAACAGTCAGAGCTTCAGCACCCTGGACAGCTCTATGACCTCAAAATAACTGATGAGCAGCTGGAAACTCTGCCTCATTTATTGGAGTCTTTGTTAAATCCAGGAATGGTCTGACTTTACCTGAGTCCAAGAAGGTCTCACTGTGAGGATCCAAAGCTCTGAAAGCTTCCATGTATTTGTGAATCTCTCAGTTCTCTAACTAACCTGGATCATTCTGACGTTTTCCATTAAATGCCAAATAAGGAACCAACTCTTAAACATAATGCATAAGTCGTCGTCGTCTTCGTCGTCGCCTTCCGCTTTATCCGGGACCGGGTCGCAGGGGCAGCAGACTCAGTAGAGACACCCAGACGTCCCTCTCCCCAGACACCTCCTCCAGCTCCTCCGTGGGGAGCCCAAGGCGTTCCCAGGCCAGCCGAGAGACATAGTCCCTCCAGCGTCCCCTGGGCCTCCTCCTGGTGGGACGTGCCTGGAACACTTACATTTAAAAGCTGACTAACAAAACACTGTCTTGCTTTGAGTTTTCTTTTGAATAGAAGCTGCTGAGCCTTCGCATTCTACCCACCGTGTTCCAATGGAAGACACCTGTTACATGGGGTTACATGGGGTAAGGTAAGATCCAGAAATATTCTTATAGTTACCTCAGGATTTATTTAATTGAAAGTGCAAATGGCCTTGGGGATAGCTTTGAGTCATTCCTACAATACACAACATGTGTAGATTTAATTTAAACAGTGAAGCATTCACAGAGTGAGGATGAAAAGAAAATGAAGGGACATTTTACAACTTTTAGTTACTGAGTAAAATAACGTGAACTAGGCATTAAAGATTTGTTCAGTGGCCAAATGAAAAACACTCATGAAAACTTTGAATTACACATACTTGGAAACCCTGTGAGCATTTTTTTTAAGTTTCTCCAAATAACTTTGTACCGTCGAATATTCTTCTCTCTATTTGTGTTAAACTGAGTATTGTGGGAAAATCTGTATTACGAAACATTTGTTTTTTTTTTTTTTTTTCCGTGTCCTGTCCAGCAGAGTAGCGCTCAGAATTGTTGTCTGAGTGCCAAGAAATTGCCCCAATAGATTTACTTTCACAAGCGGAGCATCACAGCTATTGCTTTAAGGCTCTGCTTGATATTTATAAAATAAACTTTATTATAAACTTCTTGGGAATATTTCAATTGTTACGGACACGGAGACTGAAAATGAAAAGGAAAACAGAAGCTTGACAAAGAGGAGGATGGGGCAAAAGGGAAAAGGGGAAAAAAGGAGGAGAGAGTGGAGGAGAGAAAGAAGGATGAATAGAATAAAAGATTACACCCTGCTTGCTTATACACAAAATAGCACACGGTATTCATGAATGTAAAATGTACTTAGTGAGAAGTGCAGCCCAATATAGATCATCTGTGTATCTATCAACACCTGTGTGAATGCGTTTTGTATACAAGGTTTCTCCACAGAAATATGCAATAGCGAGTGTGAGGACCCACCGACCTGCCCCGTGGTTCCCGGGCGGACACTGAGGAGATCCGAGCAACAGACATCCAAAGGCCCCCCAAAGCACAGGAACCCCAGGAGAACCACCGCCGGGACTACCGCAACCCCCCCAGAGAAGAGCAGTGGAGAGTCCCAGGGGAGCCACCCAGCAGCGACAGTTCAGAACCCCCCAGGGAACCACAGCGACGAGCCCACAGGCCCCGCCGGCAGCCGTCCACTCCCGAGCCATGGACCCAGAGACCCAAGACCCCGGGACACGCCACCCCCAAGACAGAGGCCCGACAGAGCCCAGGGGTCCAGGCCCCGGCAGGCAGCCACCGGGAGTGAGCCAGCACACACCGAAGCATCCAGCCCTGGACACCGAGAACCACAAGTACACCAGCGGGCAGAGACTCCAACCACCGGCAGGCAGGGTGGCGGGGAGGAAATAGGCCCCCCATAATATGGGGGGGCCTAAGCTGATCCAGGAGAGGGAGCAGTCCAAGACCCAACCTGTCACAAAAAAAACAGGCACACACAGTCACAGTTACCCACTCCCACCCTCATCCACACACATAAAATCACTCGCTCCCAACGTAAAGACAAACAACAATGGACGTCCTACACTCACTCACACTCCCCATGCATACTCTATACTCCAAGGTCCGGGCGCCGGCAGCCCCTAGGGGCAACCGGCCCCCGGACCAAGGAGGTGGTCCCCTTTCCTCCCGGGGCAGAGACAGGCAGACAGGCCCAGACCCGGGTGGTCTCGGCCTGGCCCCCGCCCAGAACCCAGTCCCCACAACCCCCATCCACCTCCGGAGAGGGGGCTATGTACAAAAGAGGGGTCCACATGGCCCAAGCCAGCCCGCCAACAGAGCCGCCCCAGGACGGAGCAGTCCCGACCCCCCAACGAGCTCCGATCCCGACCCCATGAGTCTCCCACCCGCAGTGAACCCCAACATGAACCTCGCCACAGGGCAACCCCCAACAGGGACACCGATAACGAACACACGCCCCCGAACCCAAACGCCACGAATCCCTTCCCCCCCCACAGGGGCACACCCCCACAGGTGCTCTATAGCCGAGAGGCCGATGAGGTCACACCCACCCAGCGCAAGCTCTACATACAGCCTCGCTCTGAGCACCCCCGCCGCATCCCGCTCCCCCACCACACAGTGCGCTGCAACAGCAAGGCAAGGGCCCCGCGCAACACCACCCCCGCCCACTGGCGCAACAGGGCAGACCCCGCCGAGCACCGCACTCACAACAGGACCCCCGACCCCCCAGTATGACGGGACAGACTCACCCACCCGATCCCCGGGGTCAGTGTCCTCACCACGCCCCCACAATGCCCCACTCAGCCACAAAAAAACATTCCTGCCAACATTCCTGCCACTGCAACTGCCCAGGGAGAAACACTATCCAGCTCAGCTCCACCATCGCCACCCAGCCGATCCAAACGCCGGCGACTCCATATCCCAGAAGTGGATACAACCCCTCCACCCCACCGGCTGCAGCCCCTGCACGACACCCCCCCCACCCACCGCCCCGATCCCCCCCACACACACATGACAGCCAGCAGAGCAGCCCACCACAACCCGTCCAATCCCCCCAGACAGCGCCAGCCAGCCCAGCCCCCACAGTCCACGAGAGGGATACATGCACTAGCCGGGTACTGGGCCATGCAGGCCAACCGCTCCAAGCCAAGCACAGCCCACCAGCGCCCCGGGCAGTCACAAGACGCGCCTCCGCCGCCCCACCCCACCCGACCGGCAACTGCAGCCCGGCGCCCCCACCCATGGGCCAGAACCACAGAAGCAGTGGAAGAAGGCCACGGCCGCACCAGTTTCCGGGCACCAGGCCAACCCCACCCCCAAACACCCGGGAGCTGCCCCAGCCCCGCCGGCCAACCACCCCCCCCGCATGGCGCACTATGGCCCACCAAGTAGTCCAGCCGGCCAGCCCCTCCATCGGAGCGGGGCCACATCCCAATCAATGCCGGCTAAGTCCCCCCTACCGGAGCCCGGCACCCCCCCCAGCCGGCAGACCAGGGCCCAAAGTCAGGGGCCGAGATCCAAGGGAACCCAAGCGACAGAAGAAGTTAGGGCTAGGAAAAAGATGCACAACAAAGTTCATATAAAATTTATATGGCAGTAGCAACTATGAGAGAATATGGGTATTAATGTGTTACCTTTGACCCCAAGAGAACTCTGTGGGAAGGTTTCCCTCCAACTGTAAGCTGAGAATGTCAGTGTTGAACGGATGCTTAAATATACTTGTTATTTTACTGCAATTCTGAACTTTAACAGATGTTTCCAGGAAATATTTTACTTCTGAAGGCATAGCATTAAGACAATAAGGAAAGGAGCAGCATACATGGGCAGCCTCGGATATGAATAAAAAGTACTGAAGGAAACTGATCATACATGTATGTAAAAAACAAGTGGAGTTAAAAGTGGAGATAGCGGGAGAAGAGTAAAAGACTGGAGAGCACAACTGGAAACAAAGCAGGAACACTATAATATAAACTAACATAAAGAAATGTGTTGCAGACGGTAAAGAAAGAAAACATAAATAGGCCCTAACTCAATTAAAGCATATTATATTTATGTAGAACATAAATATGATATAACATAAAAACAATAATCAGAGGCAAGACTCCTATAAAACAAACTGCAATAGTGGACCTAATTGCATTGGAAATACTTTGAATCTAAACTCCAATAAATTGACAACACTGCATTACTGAAAGGTTTTTTACAGTTCAGGATACTGGATTGTAAGTCCTTGCAGTTAAGTTCTTCACAAATAAATTACTGTTTGGGATGCACAATTGTGATCTATATTTGTAAGATAAAATAGGTGTCTTGTTTTCTTTATACAATAAATTTTAATAAATGATTTGATACTGAAGGGAAGATAATAGGAAAAAGCAGTGTTCCCTTTAAAGGCAAAATGTAGTTTTGACATCTTTCGCTAATAGAGAAAGTAGAATGTGATCTGGACGTCTTTCAAAGATTATATGGTAAACCTCTTGACTGTGTATACAGACAATTAAAATGATCTTAATCTTCATTTCAACCTGGAAAGACTCACAGAAAGAAGACAGGGATGTAATTAGAAAAGTTTATTAGTGAATGTTTATTTCTTTGGCGCTGGACCCCAGTGGAAGACGTGAATGCTGAGAATGACATGCGTTTGAATGAACATCTTACGGTTAGATTTAGAGATCTCTTCCACCCTGGGATCTGATCCTGGTGGTGGAGTGGAGGCCTGAGGAGATTTGGAAGGAGTTTGGAAGCCAGATGGTGGAGATGGGGTGGAGGATGTTCAAAGTCTCTCATGCCTGACAATGCGAAGAGAGATGGTTTAGGAGCGGGCGGTCTTTTATCACTGAGCGAAGATAATAAAACACAGACTCAGCAGAATTCTCTCCTCCCAGCTCTCCACGAGGGAACCTTTTATTCTTCAAACTCGCACAAACTCATTTTCCATCACCATTCCTTGGTGTTACAAAGTTTTTCAAAAGTGTTCCAACCCAGCTCTTGTGAAGCAGCCTTTTTATAGAGTTACAAAGCATTGGTGTGTGTGTGTGGGTCCTTTTGATCAATCAAAATCATTATTCTCAATTACATAACCTTCCTGGCATCCTCATCCTGGCTTTCCTCTGCTTTTCCGAGTATTCATATTCAGCCACATCTGGACAATATCAGATTGGTGGACGTGACAGTTTGCAATAACAATTTCATCACTTATCTGGATGCAGATTCCATGTCACAGTGACCTGGCAACACTTTAGGGATGTCAAAACTTTTCCAGCTGGCAAGGGTCAGAATATCACAAGATTTCCTGCAATAACAAGCCCATTAGTTTTCCCCCTTGCCAAGGACTTTTCTCTAATGCACTCTGCTCTCCAGACAGTCAGGCGCATGTAAGAACCATCCTTCACAAAGTTCATCTTGTAATGGTAGAAACAATAATAACACTTTTCAATCTAGTCAAAGCAGAGCTTTATGCCTCCACAATGGCTGCAAAATAGAAGTGATTAATATGATGTGGTGACTAAGATGAACAACCGTGAGCACAAAAAGGATCTGCAGCTGACAGACATTGGAGGATGAGGACTTAACACAAACAAGTCAACTTGGAACAATAACTTAAACGTGGTTCTAATGTAATTGAACTTTAAGAAACAATGTACAACACCACGTTGTCCACAATAATTTCAGTCAATTAATTAGCCTGAAATTTAGATAAGTCAATATCACAATCTAAAGGAAGAAGTTATTCAGAGCTGCTTTAAGGATCCCTGCTGTTTTTCTGCCTCTTTAAAGGTTCTGGAAATAAACAAAGTCCTGTAAAAGATCCAAACAACTTTTACTTTTTAACTCAAACGTTTACCACAAACAACTGTGCCTGGCTTTAAAGAAGAGAAAGCATCCGTGGAAGTTATATTGGAGGCTGTGGATGTAGAAGGGAAGGTCTGGTTGATCCAGTAGTTTTGGTTGGTCTTGATAAAATGGATGGTCCAAGTAAGGTTAAGTGAAAGATGCTATTTGTCACAGATGATGCTTTAACCTGTTCAGGGAATAGGGCTGGAGCCCAGGAGGGGGCCAAGAGTCTATTTGCTGAACAAACAGCTTAACAGGTCTATAGGCTGTTTTGGCTGATTTTGAAGGAGCATAATGGCTACATGCCCTGGAAAAGGCTGTGGCTGCAGAGGTGGAGGCAGTCAAAACAACAATCAACTCATCCACCCTGGTAAACACGTCCAGCATCTGCAAGAATCTGCTGCTCATTGGTCGTACCAGGATCTTTGGTGGCAGATGCAGCAAACTGAAATTCAGAGAAAATCTCCTTCTGTTTTGGAGATTTGTCTCTGTCATAATAGATCTCTGAGCAGAAATCCTGTGTTTCTGTGCCGAATGGACTTAAAAGGGCTTTTGCAGCATTGGACATCATGTGCACAGTGTCTCCAGATATATCCAACAAGAAGGGGTTTTCTTTTTGCACATGTGATTCTGGTAGATGGCTACGTTGACTGTGGACTTCAGAAAACACAGTGGACCAGAACCAGCAGATGACATGTCTACCCAAAGCATCACTGAATGTGGAAACTTCAACCTGGACTTCAATGTGCATTCTCTGCCTCCTCACTGTTCCTCCAGACTCTAGAACTTTGATCTCCAAATGAAATGCAGAATTTCCTTTCATCTGAAAACAGGACTTTGGACCATTGAGCAACAATCCAGTTCCTTTTCTCCTTGGCCCAGGAAAGACACTTCTGACGTTCCCTCTGGTTCAGGACTGGCTTGACACGAGGAATGTGACATTTGTAGCCCATTTCTACAAATGTCTAGTATTCATCTGTGTGTGGTGGCTCTTAATGCACTGACTCCAGCCTCAGTTCACTCCTTGTGAAGCTCCCCAAATTCTTGAATGGATTTCACTTGTCAATTTTCTCAATGCTGTGGGTCTTCATGTTGCTGGTGCATCTTTTCCTACCACACTTCCCTTAGAGATAGGGTGAGGAGCTCGACCATCCAATATTTACATTTCCATCATCTGCAGTTCATCCACAGATAATCTGGAATGATTCTTCTTTTAGAAACAGTCTCATCAGAAGTCATATTGTGAACTGATCTGGCTCATTAAAACATAGCAGATACTAACAGTGAGGAACTGAACAACCACCTGGGCAGTTAAAACAGCAGTTCCACTCACGTCATCGTTATTCATCACAAATCAGTTCCAGAAACCCTGAGCTTCACAGCCCACAGATCCTGAGGAGGCAGCCTGTTTATCTGGGACTAAAGTACAAAACTGTTCAGATCAGATGAAGAAAAGCTACATTAGTGACACAAACAGGAAACATGACAGAAAAGATTGGAGATAGAAAAGTTAAAACTTCTTCTGATATTGATATTAAGAGCCAGGATCAAAAATTTACTGGAAGAGACGTAAAGACCCAGTAAAGAACCAGTAAAGAACCAACTCCAGCAGCAGTCTTGGTATAGCACTGGAAGCACATTGGAGGAAAAGCCCTAAATGGAGCTTTGACTGGAAACAGAACCAAACCTTTGGATCCTGGAATAATCCCAGCTTCCATCTTTAAAGGACTGGAAGAGGACGAAGTTTACAAGGAATCTTTTCCAAGAGTTTCAGAAAGAAACCGACTGAATGTGAAAATGTTTCTGAGTGAAAGAGACAGACATGAAGAGACTGAACTATCTGTTCAACAGTGAGAGTGTTTCTCTGACAGGAGGAGACTCTTTAGACTCAACACAGAAACACTGAGGAACCAGAACTGATCCAGAATCCAGGATAAAGAGGTTCAGTGAATGTGGTGTTGAAGGTGTGGAGGTGGATCAGTGAGTCAGAGGAGACTCTGTAGAAGGACAGAATGCCAGCAGGACAGTCCACATACACTGCTACTCTGTTAGAGATGGAGGAGGAGAAGAAGGAGGAAGAGATTGATGTTTTGTTCTTATTGTGCCAGACAGAGTAACCACCATCGGAGCAGTTCAGACTCCAGGACTGATCATTACATCCAAACAAACAGTCATAACTGTCTCCTTTCCTCCTGATTCTTCTGTAACTCACTGATATAAAAACGATTCCTCTCCACTCAACCTCCCAGTAACAGCGACCAGTCAGACCATCACTACACAGCAGCTGATGCCAGTAATTATTAAATCTGCCTGGATGATCAGGATTTGACTGAAGCTCCTCCACACGTGTCACCTTCCTGTTGTCTTCAGACAGTTGGAGGTTTCTGTTCACTGTGTTTGTGTCAATTCAATTCAATTCAATTCAGTTCAATTCAGTTTATTTGTATAGCGCCAATTCACAACACATGTCATCTCAAGGCACTTCAAAAAGTCAGGTACATACATTCCAATTAATTCCAATCATTGAACAGTGCAGTCAGATTCTGTTATTTATTCAAATTGGATAAAAAAATTTTTCTATCTAGGAAACCCAGCAGATTGCATCCAGCAGTGACTTGCAGCATTCACTCCTCTGGATGAGCATGTAAGGACAGTGGACAGTCACTGGCGTTGAGTTTGCAGCAACCCTCATACTGAGCATGCATGTAGCAACAGTGGAGAGGAAAAAAAAAAAACTCTTTTTTTAACGGAAAACACCCCAGCAGAACCAGAAAACCCGGCTCAGTGTGAGCGGGCCCCAACCCCACGGGGTTAGAGAGAACAGAGCACAGAAAAAAGAGAACAAAGAAGCACTGATCCAGGGAGTACTTTCTATGGGAAAAAAAGTAAATGTTAATGGATGTAGCTCCTTTAGTCGTTTCACCTAAAAGAAAGAACAGATAAACTCTGAGCCAGTTTTTTCAAGATTAGAGTCTGAAAGAGAGCACATAGAGTTAGTCACAGTAAAAGCTCAGTCAATCGCCATGTCTAGAAGAGAAAGGGTTAAAAAAGAAAAAAGGGCCATGTGGATCATCGGTAGAGGGTGAGCATTAAGTTGTTTGCCAGCAGAAGCTTGGACGATGCCCCTCTCCAGAAAGCTGTTCCGGTAGACACAGAGTCAGGCCAGGTGTAGCTTCTAGGGAGAAAAAAGAGAGGAAAAAGTTAAAAGCTGAAATAACAGCAAAAATGCAAAATTGTAGAGTAGTGTGAGAAATTAGCGAAGAGGGTGAAAGTGGTCATTATGTCCTCCAGCAGCCTAGGCTATAGCAGCATAAAACACAGATAGTTTCAGTTCAGATTATTTAGTTAAACGGCGATTATTTACAACAATGTCGTCTCAAGGCACCCCACAAAGGGTCCCTCTGATGGTCATTGTTATACTAAAAACCCCAAAGGGTTGGGATACCTCTCTCTGTCAGACTGATTAAACAGAGCTTAGTTTCATCTGTCTGTTGGAGCTGAACCTCTGCTTTGAGTTTAGGCGCCACAGCTCCTCTGAAGCTGCTGGCCTGCAGTCTGTTAGCATCGGTAGCTCCCTCTGAGTCTCTGTGGAGCTGCTTCTAATTCACAATTACTGAGAAAACATTGAAGAAGCCCACTATAAGCTTATCAAAAAGGAAGTTTTAAGCCTAGCCTTAAAAGTAGACAGTTTGTCCATCTAGAGCCCACTGATGGCCCTTGTTATACTAAAAACCACAAAAATTGGGATACCTCTCTCTGTCAGATTGACCATAACCACTGGAAAAGAGAGGGGGTCATACAGGTAGCAGAAATGGAGGGTGTGTTTGGACCTCAACCATAACTGAGTCGGTTTAGGCTAAACCTGACTCACCCTTACTCCATCAACAGGGAGGGAGGAAGGCTCCCTCCTGATAACCTAAGCCACTCTAACTATAAGCTTTATCAAAAGGAAAGTTTTAAGCCTAGCCTTAAAAGTAGACAGGGTGTCCGCCTCACGGACCAGAACCGGGAGCTGGTTCCACAGGAGAGGAGCCTGATAACTAAAGGATCTGCCTCCCATTCTACTTCTAGAGACTCTAGGAACCACCAGTAAACCTGCAGTCTGAGAATGAAGTGCCCTGTTAGTGGAAGTCCAGAGGAAGTCGACTCTCATCCAGACCATCAAAGATGAACAGAACCTGGAAGTGTTCAAAGCTGCAGATTTTTTTGGGTTTCAGTAAAAAGTGATGAAAAGGTCCCCCAACCTGAACTTTTTCTTTTTTAACCATTCAGCTCTCTGAAGGTGAATGGAAATATAAAGGATGTTCTGGTGGGCTTTTGTCTTCAGCCCAGTCCAGAGCGAACTTCTGGGTTAAGACGTTTTCCCAATGCCAGCCACTCCCTTTGTCATCACTGTTCTGATTGGTTGATCTCTTTCCGGGGGACTTTAAAGATGTCTTCTTGTTGATGGTTTTTTTGGTCTGTGTGGTTTCCTGGATGCTGTTTCAATCTGTCTGACCTCATGTTCATCATTGACCTCTCCAGTCCCTCCCTCTGTGATGTAGAGCTCTGTGTAGATCTGGTTCAGAAGGTTGGACTTCCTGCTTTAGCAATCCCCCCAAAACACACCTGGAACCTCTTCTTCAGACCAGATTTAAATTTATGTTGACAAACTGATAAAAAAAAACCCTGAAGGAAGACAAAAATATTAGCAATGAAACAAATTCTTCTAAATAAAGCATTTAAATATCTGTTTTTCTGCTCTTGAGACTGAATAAATTCAGCATTTATCCTGCAGGTTAAATCTGTAGAGAAATCCTCTTACTGCTCTGCAGACGTTCAGCCAGCTCCTCCTGCTTCATCTTCTTCAGGAAGTTCAGTGTGATCTTCACAAAAGCATCTCTGCTGCTCCTCCTCTGCTCTTCATCCTCACCTTCCAACACCTCCTCATCCTCCCACTGACTCTCTAAGCCTTCTGGGTAATCTGGACTCAGAACCTTCTGGATCTTCTTCAGCTCGTTCTTCACAAAAGTAACAATGTTGTCCTCCAGCAGCTGGAACAGAACAATATATGAAGGACACATCAGACTGAGATCATGGAGCCAAACATCAGGTCCATGTTGGACAGACTGACAGTCCTCTGGTCTACAAAGTGCAGCATGGAGATGACTATGAACAGAACCGATGGAGAAGTAGTTGTTGTAGATGTACCGACCATAAATATGGAGTCCAGCTGTGTTTGATGCTGCTGGGCAGACGGACCACTGGGAACCTCTGAGTTCTGCTGGTCCACTCTGTGGAGGAACCAGGAAGCATTAGCTCACATTCTGTAGAACAACAAAAAAGACAAAGACGAAGGTCTATGTGGTGTCCTGCTCCAAAAGCTACGTGTCTTTTCCCATTCAGGGACAGCTGTCCCCAGAGGGGAAGTTCCTACCTGAGCAGAGTCTGTGTTGTCATGGTAACTGTGTTGAAACATGGCTGATTTCTCAGAGCTCTAAATGCTCAGTTGTTCCACTTGCTGATTACAAGAACTTTAAACTGAACATCCAGAGGAACATGAAGCAGATTGTGGACCAGTGGTTCAGTTGTGGACATTTGAATTTCATTTCAATAAATGTTCTTGATCGGCTTCATTGTAAAATGTGCACGTAGTTGCGCATTCATGGTGCTGCGAGTGCGCAAATAGCTATTTTTTGTCTTCTCCTTTTGACTCGTGGTCAGGTTAGGTGGAGCGGAACGTGATTATATGGAACACAATTGAAAAAATCTGATTGTTTTTTTTTTAAATAAAAATGTGAAGTCCAATACCATTTTGTGCCTGCATCTTTTTAATTTCTACTATCAAGAAGTCCGGGGCTATTCAGAAAACATCCGGGGCTTCCGCCTCGGTCTAACTGCGCCTGGTCCTAATCCCACCGCCATATTTGCTGGTATTCACAGGACAACACTTAAGAGACCGAATGGTTATTTAATTAAATTCAAAATTACACAAGCAATCGAATTCATTACAAATTTTTTAGGTATGGAGTTCACTAGAGCTTCACTGGAATCCTCTTCTACTCCTCCATGACGACATCACGAAACTGGTGGATGTCAGAGACTTTGAACTCCTCCACCTTTCATTTAAAGATGCCCCACAGATGCTCAATAGGGCGAAGGTCTGGAGACATGCTTGGCCAGTCCAGCACCTTCACCCCCAGCTTCTTTAGCAAGGCAGTGGTTGTCTTTGAAGTGTGTTTGAAGTGCTACTCCGTGGAGTGTTGGAGTACTGCTCTGTGGCCCAGTTTTCAAAGGAAAGGGATCATGTTCTGCTTCAGTAGATCACATTACATGTTGGTATTCATGGTTCCTTTATGAAACCGCGGCTCCCAACAGTCGGCAGCAGCACATGACTCTCCCACAACCATGCATGACGGTAGGCAAAACACATTTGTCTTTGTACTCCTCACCTGGTAACTCCTACACTCGTTGACACCATCTGAATCAAATAAGTTTTTCTTGGTCTCATCAGACCACATGACATGTTTTTAGTAATCCATCTCCTCGGTCTGCTTATCTTCAACAAACTGTTTGCGGGCTTCAACCTCTGCGGCAATGCTGGCAGCAGTCATACGTCTATTTTCAAAAGTCAACTTCTGGATATGAGGCTGAGTAGGTCTACCCAACTTCTCTGGTGGACCATGGCGAGGCCTGTTCTGAGTGGAACCTGTCCTGTTAAACCACTGTTTGGTCTAAAGCAGGGCAATCTTCTTATAGCCTAGGTCATCTTTATGTAGAGCAACAATTATTTTCTTCAGATCCTCGGGGAGTTCTTTACCATGAGGTGCATGGTGAAACATCTTTCTCACACCAGTGTGAGAGAGATATCACCAAATTTACCACACATGCTCCCATTTCACACCTGACACATTGTAACACTAACGAGTCAAGTGACACCCAGGAGGGAAATGGCTAATTGGGCACAATTTGGACAATTTCATTTAGGGGTGTATTCAGTTTTGTTGCCAATGCTTTAGACATTAATGGCTGTGTGTTGAGTTATTTTGAGGACACAGCTATTTACAATGTTATACAAGCTTCACACTGACTACTTTAAACTGTATGAAAGTGCCATATCTTCAGTGATGTCCCATGAAAAGATAAAAATGTGAGGAGTGTCACACTGTTATGAGATACTGTAAGGATAGTGATTCTTGATTAATTTATATTAATACAAAATTATAACTAAAAATCATAATTCTGAAAAATTATTTTCTTAACCAAAAACCATTGCTTATGAATAGAAATCAGAGATCTCCTTTGGTGTTGTGATTATGGGCTCAAAGCACTTAATAAGTACAATTAGTTAATTATCATTAATAACTGTTCATTCTTAACCAAAACCATGCTAAATGTCACTGTTTAATCAGCCACTTCACTGAACGGTGGGGGAACTTTGACCATATTTTGACAGATAAATCGCTCTTGCACAAAATAAACACAAACACTTCTCTTATGAGAAAATTTGTGGAAACCATATAGCCCTGATATAATTACTATTCTGGTCCAAAAACCTTCACCTAACTAACATGAATTTCTACAAAAAGGGGCTAAAAGTGACTACCTAACAATAATAATAAAAGAAAATATATGCACATTGAGTATCTATTTGCCATAGCGCTGGGTTGTTTTTGACCATAATGCAGATGAACACCCGGAAGCAGCATAGCTACATTGAAAGGATTCTTCTCTTTTTATAATAGAGGTAAGCAACACTTACACGGATCTTTAGAACATTGACACGGACATGAAGCAGGATATCAACATGGAAGTAAACAGGAGGACCAAGCGAGAAACATTGAAAACAACCAAACTAATATACAGAGGGAGGTGGGGTATGGACCAATGAGAGAGAGGGGAAAGCAATCAGAGGTAAATGCTAACAGGTGAGGAACTGGGTAGCAGGGAGACAGAAGGGAATGTGACTAATTGCAACTGATGAGACCTGACTGTAGGGAAGGGTAAACAAGAGGGACAGAGTAAAATGAAACTAGACCAGATAACAAAACCTTGGGAAACTCGGACCTAAAAGGAATATAAACAAACACATGAACACAATAATCTAGAAAGTGATAACTTAACAGAACAGGGTAATGGCTGTGTGTTGAGTTATTTTGAGGACACAGCAAATTTACGCTGTTATACAAGCTGTATACTGACTACTTTACACTGTATCTATAGTATTGTCCCATGAAAAGATATAATAAAATATTGACAAAAATGTGAGGGGTGTGCTAACATTTGTGAGACAGTGTACCTGACCAGACCTGAGAGTTTCCAGTTTGCAATTTGGATTCTTCAGTCCAGAAGACAGCAGCTCCACTCCAGAATCCTGCAGCTTGTTGTTACTCAGGTCCATCTCTCTCAGATTAGAGGACTGGGAGCTGAGAACTGAGGCCAGAACTTCACAGCTTCTCTCTGAGAGGTTACAGTTCTTCAATCTGAAGAGACAGAGATCAAAATGAATAAGAACAATTATGATGGAATAAAACTAAATAAAAACATCTTATAGTATTAAACAAGACAGATGAAACTGCTTCATGAAATAAGAACTCAGAAACTCTAAAGCAATGCAATGCATGTCAGAACCCTGAAACAGAACAAAATGTGATTTAGACAAATTTCTATGTTCTGTGACCCACTTAAACTTTGAATGATGTTTTAATCTGTACAGATTGAGCTGCAAACACGACCTGTTGTTGTTTTAGTGAAAATATCCTGCAGCTGTTTGCAAATAGTGGAAAACTATGCGGGATGCGGCAGTGGCGCTTTATGGGGACCTCGAGACCTGTTAATGCATGCCTGAAAGCCTGCGTTGACCAAATGACGCCCATCTTCACTGAGATCCTTAACAAGTCACTGGACCTGCCGAAAACGCTCCACCATCATCCCAGGACCCAAGAAAGCCACATTCACTAGATTAAATGGCTACAGGCCTGTTGCCCCCGGCGTCTGTGATGAAATCCTTTGAGCGAATGGTGTGGAAGCACCTGAAGGACATCAGAGACCCAATGCTGGACCCCTTGCAGTTTGCCTAATGGACAAACAGGTAGACAAATTATGCACACAACTTGGGACTACACTTCATCCTGCAACACCTTTACCACCCAGGGATGTACGCCAGGATCCTGTTTGTGGACTTGAGCTTGGCCTTCAACGTCATCAACCCAAACATCCTCCACCAGAAGCTCATGCAGCTCAAAGTCCAGGCCTCCACCTGTCAGTGAATCACCAGTTTCCTGAAGGACCGTCAGCACAGCTGGCATCTTCTCCAGCACAAGAACCATCAACACCGGCGCCCCCAGGGTGTGTTCTCAAAGTTGGCATTTTTTTTTTTTTTAAAATTTGATGAAGTTTATTTTTTTTTTTTTGACTGTTTTACTTGCAAAACTTGATTTATAATTGTTTTCTGACTTTTTTTTTTTTGTTTTTGATTTTTTTAAAAAAATAAAAAGATTTTTTTTTTTTTCTTTTTTTTTTTTTTTTTTTTTTTTTTTTTTTAAATCAGGATTTTTTTTTTTTTTTTTTTTGGATTTTTCAAATTTTTTTAAATTTTTTTTTCTTATTTTTTTTTTTTTTTAATCATTTTCAAATTACCAAAAAATAATTTTTATTTTAAAATGGTTTTTTTTTTTTTTTTATGTTTTTGGATGTAAAATGGGTCAAATTAAAAATTTAATTTTTTTTTTTTTGAAGTTTTTTTTTTTTTTTTTTTGCAAACCTTTAAAAAATTAAATTTTTTTTATTTTTTTTTTTTTTTTTAAAAATTTTTTTTTAACTGTGTGATGATGGGATTTGTTTGGTGCAAATGGGGAAAAAATTAAAAAAAATACACCCGGATTTTTGAGATCGCCTTAACCAGACCTATAAAATTAATTAATTTATACTTCTGTGAAAAACATTTGAACAAAGTCACAAACTGGGACTATAACTCAGGGAACAAACCATAGCAATAGTTCGACAGAACATGGAAAATTTATACTGCTTATAAATTATTAAGGGTTTAAAGCGGGTTCTTTTCCTTCTGAAGGTGATGCCTGCATGAGCTGTGACAGCCCTATGTGAGCTGTCAACACGTGTATTTGCATGTAAAAAGTAATTGTGAAAGAAAGATGAATGTAGACCTTACGGCCGCAGCTACGGGCAGCAGCATCGACAATAGATGCAGATAACATGGTCCACTTGGACTCCATGTCTCCAAAATCCCCCGGAATCTGGTCAAAGCTCTCCAGGAGGTTGGAGTTGAATACATCCCGCCGAGGGTTTGCCAGACTTTTCCCAGAGCCCCTTGGGCCGCCAAGTCTCCCCGGCTTTCTCTTCCTCAGTGGACCACTCCACCAGGGGGTGATCAGTGGACACTCAGCCCCTCTCTTACCCAAGTGTCCAAAAACATGCGGCCGAAGGTCTGACGATCGACAACAAAGCGTCTTGATCTTCTCCCTAGGGAGTCCTGGTGACAAGTGCACTGATGGACACCTTATGTTTGAACAGGGTGTTCATTATGGAAATTGTGATAGCAAAAATACAAAAACAAAAACCACTGGGTTAGATCGGGGGGGCATTCCCCCCCGAAAAACCCTTCCAGGTGTCACTGTCGTTCCCATGTGGGCTTTGAAGTCCCCAGCAAAATAATGGAGTCCCGGGGGGGCGCTATACATCCCCCCCGACGGGGAAACCAAGAAGGGGGGGTACCCACAACCGGGCTGGCCCGTAGTCCAGAACGGGGGCGGAGACCTGTCCCCAACCGAAGGCGCAGGAATGCGACCCTCTCATACTGGGGTAAACCCCAACAGAGACGGCTGAGCTGGGGGGCAACAAGAACCACCCCAGTCCGCCGCCTCTCCGAGTGGGCCCTCCCGAGAGAAGGGGGTCCCCGCCCCTTCCCAGGAGATGGGGTTCAAGAGCCCACGCTGTGGTGGAGGTGACCCGACTATTTTTAGTAGATATCCTTTACCCCCGACAAGCTAAGGCTCCTTCCCCCCAGGGGTGCACCCCGTCCCCCAAGCCGCCTAAGCATCCGGGATCGGGCCGCTGAGGTCTCTACTTTGTCCGCCACCCAATCCTCTTTTAAAGTCCCTCACGGGTTCCCCCCCCAGGCTGGGCCCCTGGGAGATGGGCCCCGCGTTCTCTTCGGGTTGGCCCCCGGCCCGGGTCCCCCGAGGAGCAACCGGCCACCAGGGGCCTCCGGCGAGTCCCGACCCCCGGCCCGGCTCCCGGGTTGGGACCCCCTCCCCGTACCCGGGAACGTCACGTGCCTCGAGTACTAGTCCCAGAAGGATTGTGGGACTCCTGAGGCGGCTGACGGGTACCGTGAGGTGCGGCCCGGGCTGTGGCAGGGGGCAAAAACTCGGGCATGGGGGGGAGTTTGGTAGGCCATGGAAAGGACCCGGTTTTGGGCCTCGAAGCGATTTTTGGGGAAACCGTCCGGTGCCTCAGGAGGGGAAGCAGTGCTTCCCCCAAAATTTATAGTGGGGGTGGGAGGGGCGGGCTCGACTGAGGGCATTTCGGGTGGGGGGAAGGGATTCGAGGGTCTCCTCAATCCTCCAACACATTCCCTGGGGAAACAAGGCTGGGATCGGGGTTTGGGCTCTTTTTCACCCAGGCTGAAGTCACCGAGGGGGTTAAAAAGCTCCGCGGTGGCAGGGGTTTGGGGTGGAATGAGATCCGACCTGGAATAACCTGCAAGTCTCTGGATGTTGTGGAGAACTGTCACGGGTGACACGCCTCTTCACATTGGGTGGCGGTCGGGACAGGCCTCTGGACTGGCTAGCGACTGGGGTGGTGGTCCCCCTTCATAATAAGGGTGAGACTGGAGGGTGTGTTCCAACTACAGAGGGAATCACACGCCCTCAGCTCCCTGGTAAGGCCTACGCCAGGGTATTGGAGAGGAGAGTCCGGCCGATAGTCGAACCTCGGCTTCCAGAGGAGCAGTGTGGTTTTTCTCCCGGCGTGGAACACTGGACCAGCTCTATAACACTCTACAGGGTACTCGAGCGTTCATAGGATTTGCCCAAGCGGTCCACATGTGTTTTTGTGGCCTGGAAGAAAGCATTCGACTGTGTCCCTCGTGATCCCTGTGGGGGGGTTGCTCCAGGAGTATGGAATCGGGGGCCCTTTATTAGGGCCATCCTGTCCCTGTACCAGCTAGCAAGGAGGTTTGGTCCACATTTCCGCACTAAGTCGGACCTTTTCCCGGTGCATGTTGGACTCCGGGCAGGGCTGCCCTTTGTCTACCGTCCTGCTTCATAACTTTTATGGCAGGATTTCTAAACGCAGCCAAGGGCCGGAGGGGTCTGGTTTTGGGGACCAGTGGATTTCGTATCTTCTTTTTGTCAGATGACTGGTCCTGGTGGCTCCCTCTAGCCAAGACCTACAGCATGCGCTGGGGCGAGTGTTGAAGTCGGCCTGGGATGAAGAAAAGCGTCCTCCAGTCCGGAGGCCATGGTTTCTCGACCTGAAAAAGGGGGCTTGTCCTCTTCAGGTTGGAGGAGTTCCTGCCTCAAGTGGAGGAGTTCAAGTATCCGGGGTCTTGTTCACGAGTGAGGAGGAAGGAGCGGGAGGATCGAGCAGACAGATCGTTGTGGCTGCCGCAGTAATGGGGTCACTGTGCTGGTCCGTTGTGGTAAGAGAAGTGAGCCAAAAGCGAAGTCCGTTTCCGTCGGTCAAAGTTCCTCCCCTCAACCTATGGCCATGAACTTTGGGGGTCATGCCGAAAAACGAGCCCCGGAACAAGCGGCTGAAATGAGCTTCCCCCGTAGGTGGCCGGGCACTCCGTTAGAGATAGGGTGGGGGCTCGGCCATCCGGGAGAACCCGGGGGTAGAGCCTGCCCTCCAAATGGGGGGGGGAAGGAGTCAGTTAGTTGGCTCGGAATCTATACCGGATCCCTCCTGACGTTTCCGGGGGAGGTTTTCCCAGGCCTCCCACCGTAGGGGGCCCGGGGAGGGCCCCAGGACCGCTGGGGGGACTATGTCTCTGGGCGGGCCGGGGAACCCCTTTGGGGCCCCCCCCCGGGAGGATTTGGGAAAAGGGTGTCTGGGGAGAGGGACTCGGGGTGTTTGCTTAGTCTGCTGCCCCCGACAGGGCCCCCGGAAAAGGGGAAGACACGAGTCAGTATGACTACGATACAAATTAATGTTTTTTTTAGCTTTGCTGCAGGCTGAAATGGGGAGATAATTAAATGTTAAAACACAGAACTATTGTTTAGAGTGTGCGTTTTTCTGAATGATTTATAAGAGGTAGAAGTCTGGGTTTGAGGTATGCAACGTTAGTCCCATTAGATAATTTATTTTAATGAGTTTTATTGGCTTTTCAGGGTCACCAAGGTATCCCAAGTTCAGTTTAACTTGAGGTGAATTTTTGTAGCATGAGAACTAGTATAAGTGGAAACTTGGTATGTAATAATTATTTTAATGTACTTTAAACACTTGTTTGCCTTAGGATTGTTTGTGAGAGTCACAGAAAAAGATCCAGAAGGAAGTGAGGCATTCTCTCCCTGCTGATGTGACTGCTGGGAATTAATCCACTCTTTCTCCATGCTCATGGACCTTGATTTCCAAACAAAATTCAAAATACATTTTTATAGGAAAAACTGAGCAACAATCCAGATCTTTTTCTCCTCAGCCTAGGAAGAAGCTTCTGATGTTGTCTCTGGTTCTGGAGTGACCTAACACAAGGAATGCCAGAGTTTAGTCTATCTGCATGTGGTAGCTTTGTCCATACAATGTGAACCTCCCCATAGTTCTTGAATGGGCTCTACTTCACAATCTAGCTATTCCTGGTGCTTGTTCAAAATTTTCTACCAGTTTTTTCTTCCACTCAACTTTTAACACGCTTAGATACAGCAGGTTGTGAACAGCCAGCATTTGATTGTGTAGGCCATAACATGACATTTTTGTATGTAAAGCCTTTTGTTGCCCTTGTGTAATGTTCTAAATTTATGAGGAACTCCGTTTTGGGTTTTAGCTGTAAGATCATGATCATGGGACTTAACAGTAAGCACTTGAAATAGATTACTATGGTAATGAACCTGCAATTTTTACTTTTATAATAATGAATTACTGAAAAAAAGAAACTTGTCAATGATATTCTGCACCTGTATGTTAGTACTTACTCTGCTCCATCCTCTTCTCCCAGGACCGTCACATAGGTTTTGGGGAACCAGCCCTTTTCATTGTTCAGCTCTCCCAGCCACCAGTTCTCCTGCTGCTCCAACACATGAATCACATCGTCCTTATTGAAGTTCAGATGGTTTTCTGTCTTGGCCGTCCAGGAACACAGCGCCTGAGCCAACAGGTTCCCCACCACCGGCTGAAGCAGAGACGACAGCTCATTGAACATTTAAGGATTGATGCACCTTAGGTTTAGACAACACCCACAGCGTTATGAGCAGCTGCATGCCAAAATGGCTACCTGTCCGTGTGTCTCCGAAGGAGCAGGGTGTGGAGACTGTGTTGGGGTGAAAGCTGACTTTGTCCCCACTGCCTTGGCAGCTTCCAGCACGTTGGAAAGCTGCGCCTGGATCGACACTTTAGGAGGAGCAGCAGCAGCAGCGGGCTTAGTTGTTTCTGATGGGGCGTTTTTTTCAACATAGCTCTCTGGGAACCAGCCCATCTTCCCCTGTTTGCTGCCGTACAGCCAGCCCTCCTCTCGCTCCGTCGTCTCATCCACCTGACAAGGAGACAGAAGAAATTGTGATGTTCATATTACAATAGGAAGGCAGGAAACCTCTAAGTAAGAGAACAACTTCTGGGACATAGTCTAACGTTTACCTCAATGATTTCCTCTGCTTCAAAGCTTAGTTCTTCATTGTTTCGTGCGGTGAACGGGTAAAGTGCTTTGAAGGATGTGAGAGCAGCGGACTTCCTGTGCTGTGTGGCCTTCGGCTGTCCGCCTGAAGCAGCACATCAGGATCAGAAAGTGTATGAAAGTGGATTACAATCCAAAAGAAAACGTAGAGCTGAAGAGAAGAGTTTAAAAAGGTGTGCAACTTACCCTTCCTCTCCTCCAGTCCTCTCAGCAGAGCCGTCAGCTTCTCCTGAATATCTACCTTCCCTCCATTCGCCTGCTGCTTACGGGATCCATCCTCCTTCTTCTTCTTCTCCTCCAACTCCACTTTCCTTCTCTCCTCTTCCACCTTTCGTTTCCTCTCCTCTGTGTTTTTCCTCTCCTCCTCCTGCTGCTGATGAAGCCTTCTCCTATCTTCCTCTCGCTTCCTCTTATCCTCCTCTTCCTTCCTCCTTTTCTCCTCCTGCTCTCGCTTTTTCCTGTCCTCAGCATCTCGGAAGGCTGCTTCAGCTGCTCGATGTCTCCTTCTGTCCTCCTCCTCCCTCTCCCTCCTGCGCTCCTCCTCTTTCCTTTCCTCCTCCTCCCTCTTGCGCCGCTCCTCGTCTTCTTTCCTTCTCTCCTCTTCTTTTCTCCTCTTTTCTTCTCGTCTCCTCTCCTCCTCCAGCTTCTTTCTCTCCTCCTCTAGTTTCCTCCTCTCCTCCTCCAGTTTTCTCCTCTCCTCCTCCTGCCTGCGTCTCTCTATTTCCCTCAGACGCTCCTCCTCCTCTCTTTTCTTCCTCTCCTCCTCTTGTCTTCTTTTTCGTTCTACCTCCTCCTTCGCTCTGAGCTCTCGCTCGGCCTGCTCCCTGGCAGCCTGGATGAGAGCCTGTCTCTCCCTCTCCTCTTCCTCTCTCTTTTTGGCCTCCCTCTCCTCCTCCAGCCTCCTCTGACGTTCTTCTTCATCCCTCCTGAGCTTCTCTTGCCACTGACGCTCCTTTTCCAATTTAATACGCCTGTGAAGACACTCCTGGCATTACTATAAAATGTACTTGTAATAAAGAAGATAACTAAGTCTTGTAAATGTTTACTGTATAAGTTCTGCTCTGCACCTTTGAGCTTCTTCCTCCTCTTTGCGCCGCCTTTCCTCCTCTTGTCGCTTCCTCTCCTCTTCCTGCTCCTTCCTTCGGATCAACTCGCGCTGCTTCTCCTCTTTGGTACCCCGCAGTTTCTCCAGGGCTGCCTGCTGCTTTCTCTGGCTTTCCCGCAGTTCCTGACGTATATCAAAATACACACATTTAGAAGTATATCAAAAGTATACAGCACATGACTTAAAGAACGGAATCAAGGACAGTAATTTGCAGAATTATTCACAGTCCTATTCATATTTTGTGATGTTAAAATCGAAACTTTTAATGTGTTTTATTGTGATTTTATGCAATAGACCAACACAAAAAAACTCAGAACTGTAAAGGAGGAAAAGGAAACACTTTTTTATGTTTTACCAATATAAATCTGAAAGTGTGGTGTGGAGATGTACTAAACCCACTTAACTCGGATACCCATAAATAAAATCCAGCACAACTAACTGGAAACATACCAAGATATGGCCTTACAACTAAACTGACAGGCTGGGTAATGAGAGCATTAAATCAGAAGCAGCTAACAGGTCAGCTCATGCTGACATGAAAAGTATTGGTGGTGGATTCCACAAATCTGGCCTTTATAAAAAAGTGGCAAAAATAAACCCGTTGTTGAAAGAAACAATTGAAAGTCCCATTTAAGGTTTTCCAGAAACTCTAGTTCAATTTGACCGAAATGGAACTCTTTGGCCTACTATGTGTCGAGAAACACTAACAATTTACATCATCCTGAACGCCATGTCCTCATGGGAAAATACTGCGGTGGCAGCATCATGCTGTGGGAATGCTTCTCTTTAGTAAGGACATGGAAACTGCTCAAAGTTGATGGGAAAATAGTTCGAGATAAACATAGGAAAATTCTGGATGAAAAGTCTGTGACCTCCCACCAGGACAGTACCCCTAAACATGCAGACAGAGCTACAATGGTATAGATCAAAGCTTTTAGGTTAAAACTAACTCAGAACTTTTGGCAAGACTTGAAAGTTGATGTTCACAGATACTCTCCATCCAATCTGATTGCGCAAGTCATTTGGCAAAGAAGAATGGTTAAAAACTTCAGCCTGTTGATGTGCAAAGCTGGTAGAGACGCACCCCAAAAGACTTGCAGCTATAATTGCAGCAGCTCTACAAAGCATTGACTCAGGAGGGCTAAATATAAATAAATAGTGTATTTTATACACTTTTTATTTACTATTTTCATAAAAGGTTTAAATCAAGTCAAGGGCATTTTCTTCCACTTGACAAAAAAGCAACACTTTGTGTTCGCTGGTCACATAAAATCTCAACGAAATACCCTGCAGTTTGTGGTTGTAACATGACACGATGGATAAAAAGTGGTGTGAGTTGTGCAAGGCACTGCAAGTCTACGCTTTACACAAAGCAGCTCAATATTTTAGGGTTTTACGGAGGAACAGTAAAAACAAGGATAAGAAATGTCGGGAAAAAAACCACATAAACAACTTTGGCGAAGACAAAAAGATGAAAAAACAAGAGAAAAGGAGTTTTAAAGAGACCTAAGGTGAAAACCTTTAGTAGGTGGAAGAGGTTACGGAGGCAGGCGAGAAGATAGAAGACAGCCTGAAGCATTTTGTCCTCAGCACCCTTATACTGCAAGGAATGAGGGGTTGAAGAGGAGGAAGGGATGCAAGTGAAGGAGAGGTAATGAAGGATGTTAGGTAGGTACAGAGGACCAGGATAAAGTGTAGATGGTAAAGGAGGAAGTTGGAAAAGACAAAAGATAAAAAGGGAAACACAAAATAAGTCCAGGAAAATAAGTCCATTCGGGGTTGTAACATATCCAAGTATTAAAGGTTTTCAATACAGTTCAATACATACAGTATGTCTAACTACATGCAGTTCATCTGAAACAGATGAAAGTATTTCAAAGAAAAGAAGACAACAGTTACATGGACAGCAGGACAGCATCTTCTGAGATCAAAATGGTTTAATAGATTGTTTAAATATATTTCATATTTAGTGTGCAAAAGACAAGTCTCTACCCATTTCTGCCACAGGCGGTCATTTTACGCTGGTGTATTTTGACTTTTCTGGGCAAGATAAAAAATCTAATGCCAGGGTGGGAAATCTGACAAATATTTGTCAAACAGCATCTCCAGCAGAGTTTGGTCAGGCTATTCTTGCTTGTAATTATTACCTTTCTTTTACATATAAAAATTTTTTTAAAAGAGAAAATGACGCAGAGGTGTGAAATGTCAAGTGAGCATTTTGCAGGTGCTTTATAGGCTATACCATCAGGTTGGTGAATCATGATGTTATAGTGTATAGGCTGGATTATAACAACTATATTATTTATTTATTAATTACCATTTTATTTTTAAATAGGACGTACTGAACCACCTGCCACACCTGATGTCAACAAGGAGGGCAGCAATGCTGCAACGCTGACTATTTATCAGGAAAGCCAAAGTATTTCAACAACACAAAATACAGTGTGGACATTCTAGACCAGATGGTGTTGAGTTTATGTAGGGGAGACAGTAATCAAGGTAGGTGAAACAAGGTGGTAATCTAAGCCATCAGGACTCAAAGGTGCAACAGGCTCAAAAAAGGAAGCAGTGCGAGGTGCGAAGAAGCCGCACTAAAAATAAAAAAATCAGACACCTGCAGCAAATGCTTCAAAGTCGTGTGTGGGAGCTGCTCCAGGCAAAGAGAAGTGATCTGCTCTGGTTAAGAGTTGTATTATTGTTTTATTAGCCTCCTCGTAAATGCTGTGAAATTTAGAATAACATAAATATTCTTGCTGACCTTTGACGTATAATTTGTGAGTTCTCGCTTACTTCATTTCATACTTGTCGATTACTGTTTATTTCACATTTTGGCGATATGTAAATTTGTGTTTAGATGTGATAAAAGAAGTTAAAATTTTTAGTGACATATTTCTGTAAGATTTGCTCTTGTGTACATGTTATAATACAGTTTGTTTGATGATGATGATCGATACAAGTAAAATCTTCGTCTATTAACTAAAAATATTCTGTTTTGGTGTTATTTTGGTTTGTAAAGCATTGTTTAGCCAATTAAAATTAGTACTATCCTAGTTGTAAAATTTCAAGGTAAATTAAGTCTTCTACATGAACTACAGCAACTGTGTAGCTTTCATCAACGTGTAAGTAATGAAACCAGTTAGATCAGTTTAGAGGTAACGTTGGCTCCACAATCTGGAGCGTCTGCTTTATGCTTCTGATTTATCATCTAGTATCAGATAAACATGTGCAAAGAGCAGGTTGGCTTACAGAGCCGATAATCTTTATGATACCACTTAGAGCATTCTCTATTCTTTGAATTAGCTGAGCAAGACCTCTAACATGTTGCCGTAGCATCTGCCGCCATATTAAGCTTATGAAATAACCCCATACATGCCATCCATTCATTCCTACCAGCATGTCTTTGTTATGCTGGTCCATCTGAGCTAGTTTGGCAGCAGTTTCTTTCTCCAGAGCTTTTAGGTTCTCCTGCAGTTTCATGCATGTCCCCCTCTTCTCTGTGACTCCCACCTTCATGGTGGAAATGGTTGAAACTACAAGCAGATCAAAAACAGAATCTGACAGTCAGAGAACATTGTAACAGTTACGCTTAATAAGAAAAACTCTTAACATCTATAGTTTTCTGCAGCTAGTTCAATACTTTTTTCACATAAAAGCATGTTGCACTTGTGTGAAACAAAGTTTTCTACAATATTTTTAAAATTCATTTAAATGTTTTAACTATTACAAACTAATTTTGCCATCAGACATTAACTTTAATCTGTTTGACATTAATCTATTTCAGATCGATAGCAGGGGTGACCAGTCCACAGCACTAACCAGGCAGGTTATTCACAGACATATTTTGAAGTTTTTCTGTCAGTCTTTTCTTCTCTGGAGTCAGTTGGGACAACTTCCTCTGAAAATCCTGAACGCATGCAAACACAAACAAAATTAGTTAAACATTTAATATCAAATTAAGATTTAATACATTTATTACATTAAGTTTTTATTTAAATATATCTTTTTATATCCATTAATAATAATATTTTTTTTATATAAAAAAATCATATATAGTAGGATAGGCTTTAGATTCATCTATGAGTATGAAGTATAAAATAATGTATAAATTAAACTGTATATAGTGACAAAGAACTGACTTTCCAAAACATCATTAGAAGTACATTAAGATAAAATGAATTTGAACAAAATTAAAGAAGCTAAACAATAAAACAAACCTCTATCTGTCTTTGCAGCATGGTAATATCCTGTTGCTGTGTGTCTTTCTTTTGATCAATTTGATCAAACTCCATCCTCTGGAGCTTCTTATTGTTCTGAATGTCACGCAGTCGATCAGAAATCTGACGATGTTTGTCACCCTGAACACAAAGAGGTGAGATAAACCTCCAACCCTGCATGCATCGGGTCAAATAGATGGAAAAGGTGTCTCTTCAGCACTTACCACTGCTTCCAGCTCCATCTCCAGACTCCTCTTCTTCGCCTTCAGCTTGATGATATCGTCCTGTTCCTGCTCCTTCTTTATCTTCAGCTCCCCCCGCTTTCTTCTCTCGAACTCCTCCTTCCTCTGTCGCTCGAGCTCCCGCTGGGCTGCCTGGATGACCCGAGACGACCCGAGATTAACATCCAATCCATCAGGGTGCAGCATCGCTCAGCACTGAATACACCTCACCTCTTTTCTCTCTATCTCTCTCTGCCTCTCCTCCTCCCTCTGTCTCTCCAGTTCCCTCTGTCGCTCCAGCCTCCACTCCTCTTCCTTCCTCCTCCTCTCCTCAGCCTCGCGGGCCTCCCTCGCCTTCCTCTCGCGCTCCTCCTGTTCTTTCTGAGCACGTCGCTCCTGCTCCCTCCTCTCCGCCTCCAGCAGAGCCTGTCGTCTCTTCTCCAGCTCAGCGTTCCCTTGCACAAGGTTGGCTTTGAACTTATCCTCAAACGACACTGGAAACAGGAACGGAGAAAGTTGTCCCTGAAAATTACTTTTTTGACTTGTTGTCAATCCTGCTATTTATTTGCTAGAGATATTAAAAAGGATGCTAGTGAATATGAAAAACTAATACAATGGGAAGGTATGATAATATTTAGGGAGTTTAGAAGATGCAAAAGTAACTCGACCAATAAAATGAGGTCATGTTATATTTAACTTTAGCTGCTGCAACTTGCTTCTCAGTTACTTTTCGGTGTGTGCACGACAAAAAGCACAGAGTTTCACAACTGCTGAGTTTGGGTCTACAGAGACTGGCTGTGCATGAAGCAGCAGTGACACAAGGTGGCACTCTTTGTGAAGAGTTGGTAGTGGGAGTACTGACGGTTAGTTTTGGGTTTCTGTGGAGGTTCTGCTTCCAGGTCGTCAATCAGAGCCGAATAGAGGTTAGAGCTGGAGCCGTTCATTGCACTCCTGTAATGCAGATTTAAAATAAAATTATTATGCAACGCACAAAACATCCTTAAACTATGACAGAACCACATCCGCGACTAAAGTCAGAGTTTAAGGCACATAAAAGGAAAAAACGGATTCATTCCAAGAGTGTTTTAGAAAGTGTGTTTTCATACCTCTGCGAGGGTGGTACCAACTCAGGCGGTAGGGTCAGTGGCAGCGGTTGTCCGATCTTCGCCATGTCAACAAGATGCATAGCCAGAATAAACTCCTCAGCGTTCAGCTTCCCATCCCTATTAACATCAGATAAAGTCCTACAAGGGGTGACAAATCACACAACAAAGTTTTTCACATGACACATCCCTTCTCTGAGGAATATTTTGTGCATCAGCATAACAAGATACATACATGTTAGAGTAGAAGCTTATGCTAATAAAACTGAAAGTATTGTGTGGGCACTTTCATTCAGGGAGATGGTTGATTTTAGTTTTTGACCACACTCAGAGTTTTGCATGTAGGCCAAAAGGTTCTGTTTTGGTCTCATAGGACCAGACCTTTTCCATGTGTTTGATGTGACCCCTTCATGTGGAAAACTGAAAACACTTCTTATGACAGTCTTTCAACAATGGGTTTGTTCCTGAAAAGCTTTAAATTGTTTTATTCTAAAGAAGTTGTGTGACTTGCTTTTAATTTATACTTCTTGAAGACCCATCGGGTCAGCAGATCCAGGTCTATCATTAGTCCTGCAAGTAAACCCTAACCCTGCTTTAACTTTCTCCACAAACGTTTTTAACCTGCCTACTGTGTTTGTTGGTCTTCATGATACTTTGTTCACTGATGTTCTCCAACAAACCTCCTTCACAGAACAGTGAGATTAACTTACACACAGACGGATTCAGTTTATTAACTTGCTAACTTCTGAGGAGAACTGTCTGCCCTGGGTTATATTTCAGGGTATCAGAGTAAATGGGGCTGAACATAAACTCTCCCCCCAACAGATTTTTGTTGTACAAACCTTGGAAAACCACATATATTTTTTCTTTTATGCACCTGCACTTCTAAGTGTTGCTGAATCCCATAAAATCTCAGAAAGTGCATTGAAGTTTGTAGTAGTAGCGTGAAAAAGGTGAAACAGTTCAAGTTGCATGAATACTATTAAAAAAAAAAAAAAAAAGAACTGACCTAGTTTATTCAACACAAAACCTGACATGTTTGGAGACAAATGCGGGGATATTCTCACCAGATAGAGGCCAGCTGTGTCTGCGTCAGCATTGTAGTTGCCATGGCGTTTCTCACCTGTTGACCTGGAAACGTGAATGAAAATTGTCAACGTGGTTTTTGCAGCACAGATAGGCTGGTGATGAAGGATGAGTATGCATGAGATCTAGAGCAGTAAGCGTCTATCTCAACTAAAGCTTTAAAAGGTGATCACAAGAGTACCATGCATCACTGTGGCCTCTTTAATACTCACCTATGAGGTGCATGTTAGAAGGGAAACCCAGTCTGACCTCAGAATAGGCCTGTCACAATAACAAAGTTTGCTGGACGATAAATTATCCCGGATATTATTGCGATAAACAATAATATTGTTGTTTGGAGACCATTTTCAACTAATATAATGACAATAATGGAAGTAGATACACCCTCACAAAGATCAATAAACTTCAATTTCCAAAGAACATTTAACACTGGAACTGGAAGGCATTTTACATATCAAAAATAAACAACCAAAAATAATAAAATGGATTATGAAGTCTCTGTAAACTAAACTATTCTTGAAAAAATAATAAGCATTAGGCTCAGACAAGGAAAGCAGGCAAAACTGCCGGTTTTACAAACAAAAAGTGCAAACAAAAGTGATCCACCGAAATCAGAGTAGATGCATCAACGGAGCATGAATCTGTGGCTAGTTTGGTTTGTCAGATTAAACGATTAAACGCTCCAGTGATTGTGGACTGTCGGGAAGACGAAGACGGCCCGATTTTTGTTTTTTTTTTCACAGTTGGGAAAACTGCCTTGGATGATTATGTTTTAGTACAGATGCATGTTCGTTGTATTGGCGCATTGAGTTGCAACTGTTTCACAACAAATGTGACATACCGGCTTGCTCAGGTTAAGTGTGGTTCACTTTGGTCATTCAGATTGAACGCAAAGTGCTCCCACACTGCAACTGTCACGTTCGGCTTTTAAACCTATTCTATCTCTGGTTTTGCAAATCTCAACTAGCGTTTCTCTGGGTTGCTTCTCCTCACGGTCCAAGTACCTGACACATGAGTTCACTCCTCCCTACGATAACAAAACGAAAAGGGGCGGGGCCACCCAGTTTCTTTAGTAGAAAGAGAGGGAGACACAAGGAAAACATACAAGCATGCAAACGGAAATTATCAAGCTCATTTTAATTTATCATGCGATTAATTGCTTTACGGCTTAGTGCGACAGGCCTACCTCAGATGTTTCAATCAGATAAAAAAAAAAAAGAGTAAATGACTGTGACGGCATCCAACAGCTTGGGCAGAGCAATGAAAGAAAAGCCACCAGTGAAACTTGTTTTATGTGTGGCTGCATTTAACTGGACTTTAGGAGCCAGGAAAAAACATGCAAATCTGGCTGGAGGAAAAGAGTGAGAATGTGTTTACATGTGCTTCTGTCATTTCAATAAACCAAATGCATGAAGTTTGACCATAAAAATGCATCAAGACTGTCTGTATTTATGTATGTAAAAGCACCCCTAAATAGAGCCACAACTTCCTCTGAGATAGCTACAGGGGGGGAATTCAGGGGGGGATGGTACCTATGATGAATCGCCACACTTTGTACAACACTGCCCACATATTCTCAAAGACAAATAGTGCAACACACCTGTTAAGTATCCAACCATCTGTTTATCCAAGATGTTAAACTGCTGCCTGTATTTCAGTCTGGAGGTGTGGGGCACGGCCCAGTCACTGGGAACAGCAGCCATGGGAGACATCCCAGAGGAGGTTGAGGAGGCAGAGCTGAACGATATGAACACTTTAAAAAACTGAAAACAAAATGAAGGAAAATAACTGATAGTATCTCAACATTTAAGTTTTACCTGCCAGATCCCAGGTCCAGCAGAGAAGTGGGGAGTCCACCCGGTGAGCCATAGGATGTAGCACCAAGAGGTACGCCTAAAGAGCACACATATCTTCAGAACATACATTTTTAAAGATTTTTTTAGGCAAACACTTGGCAGCTAGTATTAAAATAGACACTCTTTTCTACTTTTTTTCTAGATATTTCAGGGAAAGAAGGACTTGGATCCAGTCACAGCTGGAACCTTAAAAAAGACCTGAAATGAATTGATGTGAGCCAGACACTAAAGCCTGCTAAACAGAATTAAGAAAAACAATGATAAAATGATTATATTCTCATATAATCCCCAATTAGCCATGAAAATGAAATACTTGCTCTTTGTAGTAGTGATAATTTCGGAGTAACTTTAATGACCTCTACGAATATAGATCTTTAAATTAGGCACAGCAAGAGCAAAGAAAATCAAAAGGTACGTTTTTTTCCATCTAAAAAAACAAACGCTATAGTTCATTATTCACACGCATAGTTAAGATGCTAAATTAGATTAAAAATAATTTTGACTCAAAAAAAGTTTGTTTTCGAGATAAAAAGGGACAGACATCTCTCAAAGGATAATAAAACAACGTGGCGTGAGTATTAATTTGGAAAGAAATATTCATATCTATTTTATTTACATTTTTATTAACCATAGCATGTCAAAAACCAGGTTTCCACTGGTGTTTTAGCCATTAATCTATGCTGATGTTGCACCTTTTTCTCCCACAATTTTCCATCCACTCAAATTTCCAGTAATATGCTTGAACGCAGCAGTCTGAAGAGTCACTTTTTTTTTTTTTAGCTCTAAGCCTTTGAGTTTGGGAGGCCTCCTAGCCATCACCCTAATTTGCAGTTTCCTCCAGAGATTCTCTACCAAAATCTGTCAGGTGTATGAATACTTTTTCTTTACGTCGCTGTACCATGTTTAGCTTGTTTTTCGCTCAATTTCTTTTCCATTGTTTATTTGATTTTCATTGCCTCCTGTTCTTATCTAATGTAAAGGACTTGGTGTTGCCTTTGCTCTGTTTGAAAAAGATTTAATAAATACCGACTGAGATGCCTAAAATCCAGGGTTAAGTGCCCAAAAAAAAGAAATAGTGTTTAAGCAAAGTTTACAACAAGCCTACAAACTGCAGAACAAATCACACACACCGGTGGTCAAACCTCCAGCAAGCATCGGTTGGAGCATTCCCATGGTGCCATTGGGCAGTGCAGTGCTCCCCACAGTGGGCATCAGAGGCCTTGTGGGGGTTGAGGCAATTAGTGGGTTCAGCCCTGCTGTCGTAGGAACCATTGGGGTGAGGCCAGCCATGGGTGTCAAAGGTGAGAGTCCAGGGGACGCCATGGAAAGAGGAGTCAACATAGCAAAGTTTGTCCCACCCATCAGGGGCACAGAACCAATACCTAAAGAAAATGATCACCAGTTTAGGTCAAACAAATCAAATACTAGGTTTGCAAAAACAACTTGTAAAAACAAACTGTTACTGTGAGTTAAAACTCAGGAAATGCAGTTCGAGAACAATGTCACATCCACAAAGAGTAAAGTGCTTATTAACAGCGATCTCACTGTACCATATGCAGGGTTGGGCATGGCTGAGGTGGGAGCAGGAACTGGGGGCTGTTTCATGATGATTGGCAGAGTTGATGGAAGCTGTGTTCCCTGAAGTGTGAGCTTTATGAGCTTCATCGCAATGGAAAACTCCAACCTGTCCATCCTCCCATCACAATTCATGTCAGCCAGAGCCCTGAAAGACAGGAAAAAAAAACACCATGAGTGTAAACAATGGGTGTAAAAAATTAAAGATTTTAGTGCAATTATACAGGGTATTTCTTACCATATCTCAGCCAGTATAGATGAAGGGAGCCCTGACTGGAGGAAAAACTTCCTGGCCTGTTCTCCTACAGAAGACAACAGTAATGCACACATTTTAAACTAGGAGAGATATTAGTCAGTTTATTAATGTATTTGCAGTACGTTTCTGCCTCAAGGGCAGTGAGGAGTAGCCAAAAAAGCATGCAAGCATTTGTTTGTATTTCATAGGCACTTTTACAAAAGTTGTTAGTAGCATAACACTTTGGTCTACACACTGACTGGCTAATGAAAGCATCATGGTGAAAATGTATTTTCAAACGTCCTCGCTAAGACATTAAGCAACAGGGTGCCTTAATGTGTGTACCTGAGATGTATCCCATCGATGGGGAGAGAGTGTCGAACTTCTGATCATGTTTTTCCCTCTCCTCTGGGGAGACTGCCCAAATGCTTGGACCACCTAAACAATCAAATACAACTTGAGGTTTCATACATTTATATTCATAGAGTTTCAAATAATCAACTGTGGCTGACAAATAAATTGTTGGTTATCTAAATAAATTAGAATATCATCAAAAAGTTCATTTATTTTAGTATATTTTTTCAAAAACTGATACTCATTTTCCATGATTTCTTTCCTCAGAGTAATGCGTTTCAGTTTTAAGGTTCTCGGCTTACAGCTAATGATAATCCAAAATTCAGTTTCTCAGAAAATGTGTTAAAATAAAAATAAAAAAACGCAGAAATGTCTGCATAATGACAGGTACCCGAGTCCAGTCCTGGAGAGCCACTGTTCTGCAACTTAAAGATGCACCCCTTCTCCAACACGCCTGAATCAAATAAACAGCTCCTTAGCAGGCCTCTGCGGAGCTGAATGCGGATGAGGATATTCAACCATCTGGTTCAGGTGTGCTGGAGAAGGGACGCCTGTAAAGGTAGCAGGATAGTAGCTCTCGAGGACTGAAGTTGGGAGCCCCTGCACAAGATAATACTCCATAGATTCTCCATTGGGTTTAGGTCAGGCCCGAGTTCTGGCCATTTAAGCACAGTTAGATTATGAACCACTGGACAATAGTCCAATCTTTTTCTACTTAGCCCAAATAATAGGTAATATACTTCTGATGTTGTCACTGATTCAGGAGTGGCATAACACAAAGAATGCAACAGTCCCACCCTTGTCCTGGATACATCTGTGTGTGTTGAAGTACCAACTCCAGCTGTGGTACGTATTTTGTGAATCTCCCAACGGACTCTCGAATTGGCTTTGCTTTACAATCCTCTCAAGACTATAGTTTTCCCTGTTGCTGGTGCACCTTTTTCTAACACATATTTTCCTTCCAAGCAAACAAGTATCCACACAACAGACGGACACTTCATAAGAAAGACCAAACAGGCCACCATCAGTGGAAGTCACGAGTAGAGAATGCACTGGTGTGTTGACAAACTGATAATGAAGCACAGTTTTACAGGAGGTCCCACAAGCTGATCCCTTTCACCATTATTTACACAAGCAAGGTTGGCTAAACACTGGTGTGACTAGGGAAACAGAAACATCAATTAAAACATATAAATATGGTATTAAGCAAAGCAGAGCTACAAATACTAAACTAGCAATTAATAAAATAACTGTGTTGACCTCAGCACAACTGCAGCACAATATCGCTTTGCTAACCAACAGACTCATTTCCCCCCGCCCCCCACACACACAAACTGCAGAGGTCTTACCATTCATATTTGCAGGGGGGGGGGGGCTCCCAGTGGCGTCCTCAGCTACCGCTCACGGCCATCTGCAAAACACAAAGTCACAGTCCATCAGTCAATACTGCAACTGCCCCAACAGTGAGGGAGGGCGAGGAAAAGGCAGAGAGTGGAGCACAGAGGCAGGGCACAGGGAAACGGAAGGATTCTGATCAGTCAGCAGTCGTAAACAGGGCTTCTCCAGTGCTCTTCAATCAGGGGATCACTGGCAGCTACCCAAACCTTTCAGTACTCTCCACACAGAGACTCCTAAACACTTTACAAGCACAACTGAGGGAATAAAAAAGCTATTCTTTCTTCATTTCATATCTCAGGATTTTAAATGAAAAAGTAAGCTTTACAGAGTGTCTAAGTTTTACAGAAGAGCAACAAGAAGCTTGAGCTACAGAAAGTCCAATAGGAATGGGTCAGTGACTATAAGGCTTCAAAAAGCTTTTATTTTACAAGCAAAATAAATGCAATAATCTTGGAACAATGTAATTGAACATGCTTCAATAATAAAATAGCAAAGTGTATAAAATGAATTTGTAAATGAATTTTTAACTTTACTCAACCAAAAAATAAATAAATAAATAAAAACAAAAAAAAGACAAGAACGCAGCAAAAAATGTTTAAAAAAAACACCAGACCTAATCATTGTGCCCCCCCAAACTAATTTCAAAGTAGTTTTTGCTAACAATGTTATGTATATCATTTTTAAAGAAAATAAAAAGTTTCATAATGAAACAAACTTTGCATAGGATAAAGGCAATAAGATTTTAGAAAAAAAAAAACCTTTTTAGTAAGCTACAAACATAAAATATTTCTATAATTTTAATGTAGAAAAACCCTTTTAGACTAACTAGATCTTATATAGTTCACATAAAAAACTGACATAACATGCATGTCATGTCAATGACCTGACAACAAAACCTGCTTTATTTCTGTTTACTTTATTCTCTATCTGCGATGATGCATAAATGTTGGAAGCCTGCTGGAAGACATTGAAATAAGATAGGTGAAATTACAAACTAGAAAATACTGAGACCCTGGCAGGTTCATAAAATGAAGACAGGAGAAAACATTATGTCACTTTTTCATCACAGTAATTCATATGGGAAATAAATCTGACATTCAGATTGGAGTCTAAAGCAAGTTATGTTCATTATTACTCCTAAATCAGGTCTTTTCCCTGACACTTGAACATCTGCATCTCCATTTACAGACCTTGAAAAGAACATACATATAGTTTTGTTAAGCCAAAAGTATGAGTTACATGTGCAGAGACTTTAACCATTAGCAGACAGTTCTTCTGAAAGCCTTCTCATTGTTTTTTGCATATACAACAGCATCATCTGCATACATCGGACACGTAACATAAGGTGGACAAACTTCAGGAGAGTCACAAATAAACAAACCAAAAAGCAGAGGGCCAGATTTAGAACCTTGAGGTACTCCACCATTATTACAAACAATTACAGAAAATGTCATTTCTGTGAGCACACGGTTTTCTGTTACTCAGAGATCAGACAGAAGGTAAACTTGAGTAAGTGTGCTGACAGATCTACTAAATCTGCAGAAAGTTCAGTTAAGGCAAGATGTGTCCTACTGCTCTTATAATCGATATGTCCAAATACAGGCTGTGCAATGCAAAATACAAGAGCAAGCATCCATCAAGTATGAGTCAGCAGCCTTTTCTCTCTCTATTAAACCGAGGCAAACAAAGCACTGCCCTTTTTAGTGTAAAGTGCATACTTGTATGCTTGTCCTAGCTTTTCAGTTGGCTACCCATACACTCATGCTCAGTATTTCTAGTAATGAGAATAAATCCCGTTCTGATAATATCCTGCTGTGTACTACACAAATTAACAGATACCTCTGGGCAAGAGTGATCACATTGTATGTGTGAAAACAGCATCAGAGTCTTCAGCTGTGAGCCTTAGGAGCTTGATGATCAGCCTCTGAGCAGCTAATATAAAGGCTCTTGTAATGTTACAGGGTAGGATTTTCAATGAATTAATAAAGGATAGAAGAAGACTGTCTGCTTTTAGGTTTAGTGTTTCCAAAATGAGAGACTTTTACTGACTGACCTAATAACCATCTGACTTCAGCAGCAGACCCAGATTTGCAAACCTAATGCAAATGTTCTCTGAAATCGTCCTGCATGTACACTGACAGAGTCTACAGAGGTCTTGAACTGCTGAATAAATATAGTATACTCAGCATTTGCATCACATTAAAGTGAGATGGAATCAGGGCAACGGCCAGCTACTGGAGCTGCACCTTAACTGAAAACCTACTTTCTCTGTACACCTGGAGCACCTTTCTAAGTTATTATGTGTGCAAACCCCGACAACAAACTAATAACTGGTTGTGACTGTTACTTTTGCTGTTTGCACTATTTATCTTCTCTGCTCTAAGTTAAGGATTGTACAAGAATGATTCTTGAAATATTTTTATTTTCTCTCCATAAAACTAAATAATTTAATACTCTTTGGAGATAACCATTACATCTATAAATCTAGAGTGTTTTTCTAAGGCTTACCTACCTCTTTTCCTCCACTGGCTGATGTATCGCTGCACCTACAGGAAGCTTGGAAACATCTATTACCATGAGTACCGTAAAGTTGAGGAACGTGCTGCATGTGCCAAAAGATGCACAGTTAAAAAAATATTCATTAACAACTGATCTGAGTCAAGTTAAGAGTTAATTTCCGTCTGAACCCAGGCGATGGTCAGATGTAAAGCTCTGAATGAATGTGAAATGTGCTATGCCTTTTCTATATATGACGGTTTCAAAGTAACCAACTAGTCTGTACATTGCAGTAAGGAGACTACTGCTAATCACTTGTTTACTTGTGTGGCTGCTGAAGCTACTGAATACACAGCTGTCTGCAGTCTTGAACACACCCTCTTCTAAACACATTTATTTATGTCACATGGACCCCACCAAACTCTCACTCACATGCCTCATTAGATAACAGTGTGTGCCTAGTTTCTAATCTCTGTGTATCCATGCTGATCAAACGTAACGCAACTCTACCGGCACATTTGCAGTAGTCCCATGACTGTTGTCATGGTTCAGCACATAAATGTATATATAGAAGAATCATGCTGGCTCACAACATGTCATTTGTGAAGCAGCTCTTGCACATACATGCAGAGGTGGCGAAGCGTTTGAGTCTAGAGGACATTTAGTCACTAACATCAGTTAGCGCCCAGATCTAAAATATAATTAGACCGGTGGTGTCCAAACTGCGGCCTGCAGGCCATTTGCGGTCATTGGAACGAATTTGTGCAGCCCAAAACCGCAATTCAAGAAAGGTTCATGCTTGGCCTGCCACTACAGACATTTGATAAAGATTTTTATCAGCAAATTAAAATGTTCTTAAACTAAAAAAACACTTTTTGGTTTCATTATTATTCCATAGTAAAAAAGACCGTAAACATTATTAAAATAAATAAAAATCCAATGAAGATATGTCTTGATGCATGAATTGGGACAATCTTGTAATGTTTTCAATTTCTTTTGGATTCAAAACTACTCTTTAAAATAACCTGCAGCACATCATCCCTCTTTTATATGTTTTAAAACTGCAATAGATAAAAATATCCGAATCTGCATCTCCTACCTCAAAAACCTTTCAAAATCGACCAACAAAAGCTGCGTAGGTGCATCTTTTATATTCATACATGCTCTAAATGAAGCACTTCTGTATAGAAACTACAGTTGTTAAAATGACTGATAGAAAAAAAAATGAATTATTCAAAGATACTCATTGGCATCACTAATGATACAAATTGACCCATTTACATTTGCCCAAATTGTGGAACTTCTTTTGGCAGCAGCAGCGCCGCAATAACACCCAAACAATGATCTGGAAGTTTTGAATGCTGCTTACATAGCGAGTACATCCAGACATATCCTAGACATATGCTAACCCCTGTAGCCATCAAGGCAAGCCAGTGGACAATTTGGCTAAAATAACACAGCTAAACGTTACAAAATGGTGGAGCCAGACTGAAGCAGAAAAAATGTAAAACCGTAGCAACCTACCCTGCTGTGGTTGGTCACAAAAGAAAATATTATGCGAAATTAATAGAAAGACAGAAATTGCACAGGGCTGCTGCAGAAAACGTTTGCATGGACCAGATATGTCTTTTATGTTTGTTTTAAAACATTTTAGAGTATGATCCTTTATTTGTCCCTCAGTAGGAAAAATATAAATGTATCAATTCAAAAGATACAGTAAAGGATATTAACACTTATGCTAAGTGTTTTCTTATCTGCTTTGCAAAACAGGGAAGTGATAAATTTAAATTATATTTTTTTTAAAGGAGGGCTGAATTGTCCTCTACTGATTGGTTTTGCCCCAATTAAGGAAGTTAAAATATTGTCGTATTGTAATTAATCACATTTTTTCTCTTAACCAGAAAGAACCCTGTGCCTTCAAAAAATGTTGCCTCAGTATTGAAAATGGTATCGAGTATTGAGTATTTTTCTTAGTACTGGAATCCAGTTTGAAATGTTAGTATCGCAACAACCATAATAGAAACTGTCCAGTTGAAATAACACACTAGTCTTCGAAGAAAAGTTAAGGATCAGTAAGTGCCTACACAGCTAACTACATTTGCAAACTTATTCACTTTACTCCTCAATGAACTGAAAAGTACACAACTGAATAGTTTTTCGAAAGCCACAGGAAACCTCTGGTTGCTAAACCTACGCAGCCGTGGTAAAACGAACACCTCACTTCCTCAGAGCGTGGTCTCCGTCTCACTTTTTATCTGGCTTGGAGGGTCAAACCCTCTCTTGCATCACTTCTGCTTTGGGCCGTGTTGAAAAGACCGGGACGTTTCTGTTTCTGTAAATAATATACACCCAGATGTCCCCTACTGCCTGTTCATTACTATTATTCTGATAAACAAGAGCTGTCTAACTGGCTATTGTACTACAGTTGAAATTCAGCCGCCTCTCACGCTGACATCATAATAATGACAACAGCTTAAACCACAACACTGTTTCTGCTTGATGAGTTATTCTCCTCTGAGCTCATCTCATTTAGCTTTATACTCATTTTAAAGCAATGTTCATATTACAAAACATCAAATGTCTCACCATTAGGCAACAAATCTACGTGCCGTGTTTGCAAAGCTCGAATGGAGTGTTTAAAAGTTTGAATCTGAGTCGTTCTGTTTCTTCTGCCGGATTCTGTTTTTGTAAGAGGCAAGGCATGCCCTTCCCTGCTTTACCCAGCTTTGACCCACCCTGATTTGTACATAAACTGACAGAGCTGAAGAAAGCACTGTGAAAAATGGCTTTCAAGTCACTCTGTGGACAAACTGTAATGCTCAATCACCGTTTTCTTAGGTGCTTTGATTGATGTTCCTAAAAAAAAAACTTCCTGACACATTTGGAGTTTGCCAACTGTCATACAGCTAGTGGAAACTGAACAGAAATATGAGGCTTATGTACAATGTCAAGTCTTATCCCATCGATATAATCCTTCAACGGATACCTCAGTATTTTTATGTGAAAGTTGCTGCTCATTCTACCCAATATTCAGACAGGGACACAAATCACCACAATTTACATTTCAACAATCAGTGTTCATTTCTCTCATGAGAGCAAAACTACACTGCATGTTATTTAAAAGAAAGCATTTTAAATCCAACAAAAAAAAATAAAGAACTTATAAGAGTATTCTTATTTACACATTAAAGCTTAGGCTGCTAACCTTTATCTGTACTATGCATAGATCTACAGGTAGTGGGACGTTTTTATTTCTGACACGTTTATTGAATAGGGTAAATGAATATTCATGTTTTTCAGTATTTGAACTGCCAAAGCCAGCATAGAAAAAAAAACAAAACAGTCAGATTTAAATTTCTGGCTGATTGATTGGTGCATCTTCACTTAGTGGTTATATTTCGACGGCTAGCCGTTGTCTTGCTCCAATAAAAATGATCTATATCTCTCTTAATAATTAACATCATTTGGTTTGGTTAGTTTGCATACCATTTAGATGCAATGGTTTTTCACAGTGTTTGTGTTTTCCAAATTTTAAAATTTTATAACTGGTTATTTTAGGTCAAATTACAGGTCTTGTTCTAGCTGTTCGGTGACTCAGATTTGGTTGATTTGTGTATTTGGTCATTTAAAGTCACTCATTGTGTCTTTCAGTGGTTGCTTTATGTTCCCACAGCTGGACTCTTATGGGATTGTAATCCTGTAGTTTATTGCAATATAATGAGTGCAAGTGGGAAAACATCGTAACACATCAGTTTGATCTATCCACAATAAAACATACCATCTCTCTGATTATGGTCTTGGCCCAGAACTAATACATCTAAACACTCCAACCACAATAAAACGCAACATCTGCAGAAAAGCTAAGGTGGATGTTGAATGTCAAAACAACATCCTGGTGATACCAGAGCAGACGCTTTCTCATCATCGTTGCATCAAGATGGTTAATGTCATTCACTCAACTGTTACTTAACCACCGGAGGATCCTCGTACAGGTAAGTGTTATCAGTCATTTTATCAACACCACCAAAAAAATCCTTCGCAGAAGATTTCTTTCGGCTTCTTCACTGAAACCTTTTCAGTCTAATATTATGAACCAGGTAAATTAAAGCTTAAAATATTGTCACAATTAGTTAAGCATAGGTATGAGATTCTAATGGTATGGTAACTTCAGAAAACATGTCAACAAAATGTTATTAAATGATCAAACTACTTTTATTTCACAATGGACCATGACAGGTATCAAAGTGTTCTCTGTAAGATCTAGGTTTTTTTGTATTTTTCCTTTTTGCACATAGCCTTAAGGAAAAATATAGTTTACACCTCCTAAATTTAGCAGTACTTTGAAGTGCAGAAGATTCTACCAAGAGACGCAAAAATTGATAAACCAGAGACTGGAAATGGCCCATTTTCCAAGATCTGCTTTAATCTGTGATCGTCAGGTCAAATACTTAGATTTAAGTACATTTCCAATAACACCTTTTATTCTGTTCTGCTCCTTAAAGAGCAGCACGAGTATAACAAGCCAATATTAGCTGGGTAATTGGTCAACCTATCTGCTGAGGTATGACCCGCAATCAGCAGGGACAGTGGGTCCTGAGGACCAGGGTTGAAAACCACTGGTTTAGACAGCTGACCTCCATCACAAGCCAACAAGTGAGAGAGGAGCAGAAGCAGAAAGGGCTGGACCTCAATGGTGTTTTTTCAGCTTTATTGTGAAAACGTCCTGGTGACTAATATTTCGACACCATCTGTGTTTTCATCAGTCACTCCAGCACATAGCTGTTTAAAATCTCAGTATGCACTAATAGTGGAAACCAAAACACTCCTTTAACAGCAAATGTAAGTTTCAATAATGATCTTTGGTATACTATTAGTGAGTCTGCAGCTGTTGCTTTTGGCTAAATCACTTGAGGGATGATTACCCCATAAGCTGAATGGTCCTCTGAAAAAAAAAAAAACTTCTGCGCTGTGTATTTTCAAGAATTTCCCACAATAACGTAAACATACCTACAATATCTTTTGTCTTTGTTTGTTTGTTCGTTCATTGCTGTTAGCTGAAGTTTTTTCTCACCAATGAGCTTGTGTGCTAAACCGAGTTTAAAATTACCATAAGATAAGCAGAATTTTTTTTTAAATCAACCAAAAAAAAACCATATATAAAAAATATTCAGTTGAGCATATGCTTATTTAGATCATGCAAGTTTACTGATATGGGCCAAGTTTTACTTATGGGACCGATACATTAAAAAACGATTAACATCGGCCAATACCGATGTTAATGTCGAATTATTGTGTATCCCTAATCATATACAATGGTGAAGCTGGCCAATATATTGCATCACAATCATCATCCCAATGCCAGTCCGTGCATTATCGCAATCACAAAGAACTGCTTGAATTCAATACTTCTACTACTAGACTAGAAGGAAGGAGTGGATGGATGGATCATCTGAAATAGATTTTAGTGACCACAAAGCTAAAACTCACAGAGCTTTGATAGAAAAAATAAAGAAATGAATGAGAAATGGGTGAGGAAAATTTGGATTAAACAACTAATATCATCATCGCAATAGTAAACAATAACATCAACATTACATGTTCACCTAATATCACGCAGCCCTACTCGACAGTAATTTAGGCTACACAAAGGATAACTACAGGCCATTTTGCTGATGCTTACTCTAACACTGAAAACAATCTCAAAAATCGTTTGTTGAAACGTTTCATGACCTCATTAAAAAAAGTTGTAGAGTTAATGTAATTTTAAGTCACACATTTTCACAGGTTTTAATATTAAGTAAGGGAATTATTTTAACTCAGAAAGTCATCTTCTAAAAAGCTGCAAGTTACGTTCTTGATTTCTAACCTGAAAAACCTGATCTTGGAATCATTGAAAAGGCTTGTTTGTTTCTAACATTCAACTCTTATGAATGGGTTTGCTGACATACCTACTAACAGGGATGGTGCGTATCCTCTCCTGGCTTTGATTGCACACAACAGGCCGAAAAATAAGAGCCAAACCTGCACAGTCACTCAGTACAGACTTCCTCTCCTTTATGCAGAGCCTCAGACAATCCTCTAGCTTCTATGTGTCTATTGATGAACTGATAGAGTTACATTCCCTGATCACTTGTCACTGAGACCTGCAACCTGTCTGACTTGTTTCAACCGAGAGGAATTTAGCAGACTTTCCGGCAAATCTGCCTTTGCAAACTTTCCATCAACGGGCCTTATCCTACAGAAGAACCCATTCAGACCGAACCACAAAGTGTCCACAAACGTAACAAGCTGATGAAAACAAACTTCGCTAGCTAACCCTAACTACAGCCCTAGTTTGTTTGGGGATCGGCAGAGAAGCATCACCTCTTCAAATATCATGTTTCCACACATTTCCCGGAGTCAATGTAGCGACACAAGGAAAAATACCGACATTATTCAAAAGGAAAAATATAAATAAAAGTTAAAAGTCAGCATGCTGTAGTTTTATCAAGCTAGCATCATAGTTACACTCGTGCTTAGACAAGCAGTTTCGCTGGCGTACCTTTCTCTCCCACGGTCATAGCAAAGAAAACACCAACTTCCGAGTTTCCGAGCCGCCTAAAACCGATCCCCCAACACTTCTGGACGCTTTCCCGGGCACGCTGTCAAGTTTACTGTCCACGGAGAGCCGCAACTACATGGAGAAATGTTTAGTTTTGTCCACGCTGGTGAACTCTGGTAAACCTGTTGCTGACAGATCCGTGTGTCACACCAACAACATGGCTGACGACGACGAGTACTCACCGGAGGCTGCCGGGCAAAGTTAACGTCCGACTGTCCACGGTGGGAGGAGAGACGGGGAGGAAGGGAGGGATACCAGCTCCACAGATGGACACACAGGGGAGCCGATGGGACATGCAGGGACAAAGGAGACAGCGACGCAGAAAGGGCAATCATTTCTTCACATGTTAAAGGAGGATTTTACTGAATTTACCTCTATACCGATTAATCTATGCGCCCCTGGAAGAAAAAAAAAACGTAGGCCCCCATATCATTTATAATTCATGAATTAATTATTGCAAAATCTAAAAATAAACTTTGACTTGATTCGGTGGAGGGACGGAGGATATATACACCACCAATCATCCACCTGTCACCACAGCATCACTAACATCTTTTTTAACATCTTTATTATTACTGTCATTTAACAACAAAACCAACACAAACATGATAATACCCGTAAAAAATTTAAGAAAATAAATAGTTGAGGATCTGCCAAACACTCGTGTTTGTTTTTTGCAAATTTTTGCATACTTTCTACAGAATATTAGTGTCTAACAGGTGAAGCAGAACCTGGGGTTCTGTTTCGGATACAAGGAGCACAAAAGGGTACACTTTAGCTATAAATGATGACAGTTAATATAAACATCAACGGATTGAGCTTAACATGATCTTAAGTGTGCGATTCAGAAAGTGTCTGAGCTAATTCTACAGTACATTCATGCTCTGTAAATTTTATTACAAATAAGACATTTTGAGAACCTTCTGCTAAAGAATTTATGATCTCTCAAGGGTCCCTTTCTGGCCTGGAGACCCTTAACAGTGGCTTAACTTGCCTCAGGGTGGCTCTATAGGCTATGACCTTTCAAACTGTGTTAGTGTCCCATAAGGCTTTAAAAGACATACACAAACAAAGAGAATCTGGCGATTAAAATCAATTTAAATAGAATAGGAAAAAAAGCGCTGGTTGTAAAATAAATCTGTAAAAAGGAATAATTATAATTATGCATAAATAAACAAAAAAATCAAGCAAGCAATGTTTGTTCCAAATCAAAGACAAAACTAATTGATGAAAACTGAGCATATAGATCACGATACTACAATAAAAGGGCAAATAAACTGCATAATATGGCTTACCGGAGGCCAGATCAACTATGACAAAGCGCAGAGAAAGATGCCAAATTAATACAGAGAAAAAGAGTGATTAAAATGAAAATGTATTAAAAAAAACTAGAAAAGAAAATGTGAATTGATTACAGAAAAGTACAAAACAGTTTATTTTAAACTGTAGTCTTAAATCAGAATAGTTAGATAGGGTCAGGCTTTAATCAACTGCATGAAAAGTACAAATTCAAAGGTACCGGTATATGTTTGGACAACATAAATAATAGGAGGTGCAGCATTTCTTTAAAAACACTGGTTGAGGAAGCTATAATAATAACACCTGTCAGTACAATGACAGATAAAACCGGCCCAAGGTAGAAGAAAACTTACCTGAGCCAGCAGAGGTCCCTAGGGGTGGTCAGCTTCTTGCACAGAATAAAGAGGTCAAAACGTCAAATTCGTTATGGTTACGGAGAATTAGCCTATATTATTACATTCACTGTGGAGGCCTAGAGAAAACAAATCGTACTTCATTAATTTTTTAAGAAATTGCTTGAGCTCTTGATCAAATGTCAGGTTGCTAAGCACAGTTCGCCAACATCTATCTTGGACAGTTTAGAAAACATGTTATTGGTGCTGTGGTGGCTGATTGGGCTCAACTGTAAGTAGGGCCCCGAATCAGATTGTGCTTAGGGCCCCATACAATCTAGACTCTGCTATTTATGAAAGATCTTTCTAACTTGGAATGAATCTGGAATGATTATGATAAACATTTATAACCCTTAAATAATGTTCCTTGAAAATGTAGCTATTTTAAGCTTGTTTACTACATTATCAGTGGTGCATTGCGGCCACTTTGCGACATTTTACAGCAGACGTAAAAATAACGTGCCGCAGTTTACGATGGTGATCGTTGTGTAGCGAAAAATGTTCAACAAGAAGCCACGGAGGAACTTTCGGCAGCGAAAACAGAGCTCTAGTGAGGAAGAAGACCAACAGAAGAACGGCGGAGAAGGAGACGAACCCGAGGGCGCTCCGTCGGTCATAAACAAGCCTCCCAAAGCGGCACAGAACCGCGGCATCTCCTGCAGCTCCAAGCGGGAAGCGACGCCTCCGAAGGCGGACTGCAGTGATGGAGAAGCCGGGGCCGAGACGCTGGAAGTGACGGAGGACAGAGCAGAGGGAGACAAAGATGGGACAAAGAAGACTAAAGGTTCCGTCCTTAGTTTCACAGATGATAAAGAAGGTAGCTAAATAAATGTTAAATATTTTCATTCACTGACAAACGTCATGGCAACGACAGGTATAGGGAACACGGGTTTACCTGCAGTGCGTTGTAGAAATGTTGATATCTCACATTTAATTTATTAGGTTCCTATGTAGCAGGTCAACACAAAGCAGTGGAGTGGAAGTAGAACCTCCTTTTAGGGCATGTCTTTACCAGCTTTGCACGTCGAGTGACTGAAATATTAATCATCACTATTTGCAAAGTAGCTCAATCAGATTGGACTGATAGCCTATATGAACATCAGTTTTTGGGTCTTGCCAGAAATGCTCAGTTAGATTTAGGTTTTGACTTTGACTAGACCATTCTATCACATGAACATGCTTTGATCTAAACCATTGCATTGTATCTGTGGCTGTCTGGGCCTCTGATAATAGTTGTCCTGTCGACAGATTCTTCCACCTTAGCTGTGGATCTCTGCTGCTCCTCCAGAGTTAGCACAGACCTCTTAGCTCCTTCGCTGGTTAATGCTCTCCTGGCCCAGCCTGTCAGTTTAGTTGGACCATACTTTAAACTTCTCCACAACTTTATCCCTGACTTGGCACAAACACTGTTTGCAATGCACTGCAATTGTGTCAACATGGAAGATGTTTTGTGGGTAAATTAGTTAAATTGATAAAGATACATTAACCTTGCAAAAGCAGTAGGCGCTGCAAAGGCGCAGCTTTATTGGGCACACTTCACGGAGACTAGCGTTTCTTTACAGTTTCTTTTCTGTGTCTTTATTAGAGTCATGTAATGTGTTGAGTTTTAGGGGTCGTAATTTTTTGAGATATTGCATCTTTTAATAAATATCTGGTGTCTTCTTGTTGCAGCAGAAGAATCAACTTTTAAACTGAAGAGGTCCTCTGATAAAGCTGTCGTCTTTCAAGTCAGGAAGAAGGAGGCTGTACCCACCAAGACCAACCTCAGCAAAGGTACTTTCATCAAAATGTTGCTGCTTTTCTGTCTAAACGTACATGACCTTAAAATAATCTCGATCCAGATTAATCTCTAGCTTTCTAAAATGGGGTTTGAATATGGAGGTGCACAGCTATGTGGGTAAGTTTACACAGAGAGTTGCTGTAATGTAGCGTTGCCCCTCCTCCACCTGTTTCTGTACATTACCAGTCAGCTGGTTAAAAGGTTACTTAAGCTTGCTGCTGCTTAAAAGACAGAAAAATTCAGTTGTTTGGAAATATTCGTAGTTTCAAAAACACTTATGTTGTGGAAAATAAAGAAATACCGCCCATCCCACCTATTCAGAGAACTGTGTTAAGAATGGTGTTTTGAATTTAGTTAATTAGTTTCTTTCTAATTAGCATTTTTGTTTAATTATAGTTGTTTAAAAATCATTTTTTGTTTGATTATTAAAGGTAAATGTGTTTTTAGGCCAGGCTGTGAGCAAAAGAGGAACACTATGCTATTTTGTGTGCCTAAAAGATTATTTTTTTGTTCAATACACTTATCGAAGGAGTTATTTTGTATCATTGAAGGTGAAATAAATGTTTTGCTTTGTACTTAAGTACATTTCAGAACCTGTACTTTTTTTTACTTTTACTTAAGTAAAGGAGTTCATCAGTATATTTATCAGAATCTTTTTTTAAGCAAGAATGTATATATTTACTTAAGTAAAGAATGTGAGTACTTTTGACAGATAGAATAGTGTGGATATTATAATGAAAATTATAATATAATTATAATGGAAAATAAACTAGTCTAGAAAATCTGGATTTATCACAGTCAATCACAGTCAGCATCATACTATTCAACAATAATATCATGTTTTCCTGTTATGATGCAGCCCTACAGCTTAAGTCAGGCCACACTGTAACTTAAGCTCATTATATTAGTTGTCCTAATCAAAGTTAATGGTTGACCCGAATTAAATTGACAGCTTTTAAGGGAGGATGCCTCATTCTGTTAAGGGCCTCATCTTTTCTCTTATTGTGTCTCATCCTCTCCATACAGTTCATATTTCAGTTCAGAGAAATGTTATCCACCAACAAACAGCAAAATCACAAAAGTATTCTGGCATTTCATTACATAAAATCTGCGTGTGTTGAATGGACTTCTTCTGCACTTCATGTCTTCCTCTACTGTCTTCCAGCCTCTGATGGTGGAGATGCCCCATCATCTGTTTCTCCCAGGCATGATGATAGCAGTGAGGCTTCACCATATTCGCAGCATGGTGATGACGATACAAATGATGATGATGACATAAACAGTAACAATGATGGCGATAACAGTGATGGAAGTAATGCTGAATATCCTGGAAGTAGCTCCAACTCTGACTCCGGCTGCTCCGCTACCAAACCAAGTATGTGTTCATGTGTAAGGAAGCTGTGCGTTAAAGAAAGTTGTGACAGAGAACATGTGTGCCTTCTACATGTCTGTTTAATTTGCTTTTGCCTGCACAGTCATTATCCCTAAAGCTAAGGAGATAGACGCGGCCAGGAGGCGTCGCCGTGCCGGTCGGGCCCAGAAGGAGTTCCTACCGTTGGGTAGAGATGGTCGGAGCTCTGCTGGCAGCACCCCTGATCACTATAGCAAAGGAGATGAAGAGGACAGAGTTGAAATTGATGACGACGATGAGCCAGATGACCATGAGAGAAGAATCGAGTTTGCCCCCCGAATGAAGAGCATCAGGGAGAGGATTGCAGAGAAACTAGGTACTAGATACAGTACAGATGGAGTGATAACCAAAACATGAACCCATAGATTGAACAAGAACTGAATGGTAATTCTGAGAGAGTAACCAGAGATACTAACAACTGTGAAAAAAAGAAAAGAAGAATCAAGTAAATAACGAAAAAGATGCACTGTTGTCTGTTTTATAATGTTGCTGTAATCATAAAGGAGGAAGTGATGGCAGCCTGTCAGGCACTGACGAAGAGGAGCAGGAGCTTTGGGAGCAGACACAAATTGAAAAAGGAGTCAAGAGACGACCAGGGGAACAGGTAAAAAAAACCAAAAAACTTTTTGTTCTATTCTTATCATTTTCTAATCTTTCTCCATATCGGTCTCCTTATTTTCTTCTGTCCAGTCTGATATCACGCTCTTTGTCCCTCAAACCATGTTCCTCTCTGATCTTGTCAAGTTTGGCTATTGACAATTGAAAACTATCTTATTTTTTCCTTTAATCCTCGATGTAGCTGAATATCTTCATTCTCGTAATTTATTTCCTTCTCAGAGTCCATCTGGCAGTGAGTCCAGCAGCTACAGCAGCAGCAGGCCAGAGAGAGGAAGACATAAAAAGAGACAAACTGGGCCTAAGATCCCAAAGACCCTTCCTCCTATTTCTGTCTCACTGGTGAAGAAAAGGATCACTGGAAAGTTAGTTTCCCCAGTCGTATGCAATATCTTCCCCTATATCACACCATAACAGTCTACAACAACACCCATCGGACATTCAGTCATACGTGAAAGCTGTTTAATTTATGCACGTATCACTGCAACTAGCAGCATTCTTGTTCAAAATGACACTTTGCCCTTGGGTAGAAATATTCCAGTTTAATGGAATCTACACATAAATTCAAATAAAAATGTAGAACACGAGCTAAATGCAGTTTTTCAAAACAGAAAAACAACAAATTCTACTGCTGCCAAAATAATATAGTATATTTATGATAACAGTTTTAGTGATGCCATCATTTGCTTTTATTTATGAAAATGTGGTAGTTCTTTGCTTACTGGGCAGAATATTACACATGTTTGCCATTCTGGTTAGGATTGCATGATGCTAGAGAAAATTCATTAGATGGAAATTGCCAATTTGCGATATGTACATATTGTCATCTTTCCTCTCTTTTATCTGTGCTTCCATCACTTTGGGATTTTTAGCATTTTGGGTAATGTCATTTGTGTCTGGCGTGTGCATCTGCTGCTTTGAATCTCTGTCCAACTGGCTACAAGTAGGAACATCTCTGACAAAGGAAGGCGTAACCTAAGTAAAGCGAAACATGTGACTGGATGAGCATGTCTCATTACACACTGTCCCTTTTTGTATATCATTTTATATATAATTCTGAAACACCACCTTCATTCTTTTTGTAGCACCTTGCCAATGATGAAAGTATGAAAAAAGAGGGAAAACAGGGCCAATTGAACAAACCAATCAATGTTTGTGCTGACAAAATGCCTACACTTTTGAACCTCTTACTGTTTGCAGATGTAACCTTCTCACTGGCTAAATATTACACTAGCATGAAAAATGCAAACTCATAACACTTGGAATATATTAGCCAACATATTGCAAACGCTGATATTGCAATGAAGATATATTTGCAATATATTGTACCGCCTTAATTCTGGTCTTTTATAGAGAGGCACAATTTTGACAAGCTGATATTGTTCGCACACGAGCAGATTTCGCTCAGGAACATTCAGATGTCAGGTGGGAAATCTCGCAAACCCTCTCGAGATCAAAGTGAGTTCAGAGTAATTCCTCTCTGTGCTTGCGTCATCTTGCTTTTTGATTGGCTACACGTCACATTTAACAGGCTGCGTGCTCGTTTGACCTCCGGGAACATCCCACAAGGTAAGATATCGGGCCAAGATAATCCATGTTGAATATCCTCGATATGAGGTCGAAGCGGTCCCAACGTCCTTCAAAGCAGACTAGATCACTCTTAACAAACCTGACACAGCGGGAATATCTCTCAAGATTATCTTAAAAACCATCACGATGATCAGGGCATGTCAGAGGAGGAAGATCGGGTAAAAAATCGGTATAAAAATCCTGCTAGTTGTCTTTTTAAAACAGTGTTACGGAGAGTGTTAGAGGGTAGTTATCATTTAGTTTCCACATTATGTCTGTTTGTGTTTTTGACATCTGAAAATATTGCAAAACTAAGGGGGATACCATAAAAGTCTTCTTTCAGCCAGCTCAGTAGCAGTATGCAGCAACAGGTGGGGCTGGGGCAGCACTTTGTTACTCTGTGCAGTGGGAGACAGTGGAAGAAAACTGATTACTTTTTCTGACATGTTATTAAAAGCCCAGAGTAAAACGCTGGCAGTTTTTTGGTAAGAGTTTAGGTTTAGATTGGTCATACTGAAACGTCATTGTAGATACCTTAGAAATAACTCAAAAGAACTTGAAATTACACTAATAAAAACAAGAAAATTGACCATTGCCTTAAAGTTACTGATAAAAAGTAAGATATTTTTCAACATTCAAGTTTCCATTCCTCATACCGTTCTTTTTCCAGGCTGATGCATTATTTTTTAAGGTGTGACAATGTTTTCCTTTCTTCAGATATTGAAGTCATGTTTGTTTCCTCTCATTGTTTATTTTCTCTAGGCTGGACTCCCTGAAGGAGGTATTCAGAGCACGACAGGCAGAGCTGAGGAGGATGGAGGGTGACGCTGAGAACGCTAAAAGCTCGTTGGAGCTGCTGGAGGAAAGCTCCTCTGAGGGTCAGCTCAGCTTTTACAGAACTATGATCCTCTACGTCCACAACCTGGTCGAATGTCTGCAGGAGAAGGTCTGACTTTCCCAAATTATCTTCTTGTAGCCGTTTATATAAATCAAAGAAATGGTCAGAAAAGATGAATTGTGTCACTTACAAAGCAGACTCCAATGTATCTACATTGCAAAAAGCTTGATTATTAATATTTAAATACATTCCTCATTTTCAATTCATTTATATTGACTTTTAAGCTTCTAACAATAATGTTTTGGCTTTAGGTTGTTGAAATCAACGGCTTGGAGCTGGAAATGCACACTCTGTTGTCTGACCAGATGGAGGCGCTGTTGGCTCAGAGGCGAAGGAGGATTAAAGAGGAGGCTGACCGCCTGCAGCAGCTCAGCTGTGAGTGGTCCCCCTGTCTACCTGTTAAATACAACCAAACATACAGCGTGCATCAGGAAGTGACTGAACATTTAAATGAACTCCATGCCCCTTGCAGATAACACAGAGGAGCAGACTGGGAGCTCAGCACAGGGAGCTGATACTCGGTGGTGAGCGCAAATACAAAATTACATTCCTGTTTTAACTTTTCTATGATGTGCTGAACAAATTCTCAAATGTCTAAAAAGCAAAGACCTTACTTTCTAATTTCTTGTTTGTGTGAACTGCAGTGAGATGGACTCTGCCATTAATCCAGAGAAATACTTTAATTTACCTGAAGATTCAGAGCCTTCTGCAGAAGAAGAGGAGCAGCTGCAGAAAGGAATAGGTGAAAATCAATTAAGTCTGCTTTATGAACCTTCATTTACAGTAGTGTGCTAGTTGCCGTACACCTTAGTGCATTCCACGTTTACACCCCATTTACTGAATGTTCTCTGTAGCTGCTTCTTTTTTTTCTACTTAAAAACCTGACATTTTAAGCTGATGGAAATCATCTCACTCTGTGCCCTCTGTGCTCTCACACCAGGTGATATCCAGTCGAGGTCTCAGGCAGTGTTTGCTGACGTCCAGGACGACTTCTACGACATTAAGAAGATTCTGTCTCGATTTGAAAAATGGAGGAGGTCCTACTCTGAATCCTACCACAACGCCTACATCTCTCTTTGTCTGCCCAAGTTGCTGAACCCCATCATCAGGCATCAGCTGCTGATGTGGAACCCGTTAAAAGTGAGTGCATACGTTAAAAATGCTTAGAATTGTCCAAACACATTGAGGTGTTAATCATTTCTGTGTATGTGGTTGTGTCCCAGGATGTTGGTGGGGAATTTGAAAACCTCCCATGGTTCACAGCGGTGGAGACATTTTGTCACGGCCACGGCCATGAGGAGCTGGAGCACACAGACAGGGAGACGCTCTCTAATGTCATAGAAAAGACTCTTCTACCCAAAATGACCAGTAAATATCACACACACTCTTCACTCAGACTTTTACCAATACATCTACACATAATCTTTATGAAGAGACGACATTTTGGAGCTTGTCGAGGTGACCTGATGGGTGCCTGGAGCTGTGGTCTTGCTGTGAAATTTAAGAAATACTTGTTTTTTTCTGACGGCTACGCTTCATTTCAGAAACATTAGGCACGGTTTACCATGTAGTCTTAGGAGGTTTCTTGTTAATTTTCACAATATTTCATGCCTCCCGCCTCGGGTATTATTTCATAAAAGTCAGTGACTAGGAGAATTAATAGCAGGCTTTCAGAGGCCATTATCTGAACAAATTAATTTTATTCTGCTCTGGTTTCCACTGAGTTTGTGTAATCAAACCGCAGTAACTAGTTTAAGTGAAGAATGCACAAACCCTTTGCTCAGGAATTTAAGGCTCCAAAGGAAAAACAATCAATAGTTTTTGCCTTGCTTGCTTCAGGAACACGATTCTTGGAAATACATTATTCTTTTCACAATAAGAAATAAATATTGCTGTTTAATTGCAATTAAAATGTGTCCGCTGGACATTTTTAAAGAGGACAGCTCAACACGTGCTATTAAAGGTTTACAAAGAAATAATGTAGATTATGTTAGATTTCAGAATATTTATGTTTCTAATTTTAATGTAGTTTTTTTTTACAGCACTTATACAGGGGTTGGACAATGAAACTGAAACACCTGTTATTTTAGTGTGGGAGGTTTCATGGCTAAATTGGACCAGCCTGGTAGCCAGTCTTCATTGATTGCACATTGCACCAGTAAGAGCAGAGTGTGAAGGTTCAATTAGCAGGGTAAGAGCACAGTTTTGCTCAAAATATTGAAATGCACACAACATTATGGGTGACATACCAGAGCTCAAAAGAGGACAAATTGTTGGTGCACGTCTTGCTGGCGCATCTGTGACCAAGACAGCAAGTCTTTGTGATGTATCAAGAGCCACGGTATCCAGGGTAATGTCAGCATACCACCAAGAAGGACGAACCACATCCAACAGGATTAACTGTGGACGCAAGAGGAAGCTGTCTGAAAGGGATGTTCGGGTGCTAACCTGGATTGTATCCAAAAAACATAAAACCACGGCTGCCCAAATCACAGCAGAATTAAATGTGCTGTTAAATGATTGTTGCATGCCCAGAGTGAAGCATGGGGGTGGATCAGTGATGGTTTGGGCTGCCATATCATGGCATTCACTTGGCCCAATACTTGTGCTAGATGGGCGCGTCACTGCCAAGGACTACCGAACCATTCTTGAGGACCATGTGGATCCAATGATTCAAGCATTGTATCCTGAAGGCGGTGCCGTGTATCAGGATGACAATGCACCAATACACACAGCAAGACTGGTGAAAGATTGGTTTGATGAACATGAAAGTGAAGTTGAACATCTCCCATGGCCTGCACAGTCACCAGATCTAAATATTATTGAGCCACTTTGGGGTGTTTTGGAGGAGCGAGTCAGGAAACGTTTTCATCCACCAGTATCAAGTAGTGACCTGGCCACTATCCTGCAAGAAGAACGCCTTAAAATCCCTCTGACCACTGTGCAGGACTTGTATACGTCATTCCCAAGATGAATTGACGCTGTATTGGCCGCAAAAGGAGGCCCTACACCATACTAATAAATTATTGTGGTCTAAAACCAGGTGTTTCAGTTTCATTTGTCCCAAACGGTATGTGCAGTTTGGGACAAATATGGATCTAATATTAGATGGTTTTCTGTAGGGATGCCAGAAAGGTCCCTTTCTGTTCTACCATGACAAACGTAAATATGTGGATTTTGCTGAATTATACTGCGACTTCAACTGTGATTGCACTTTGGTCAGATAAGAATTAGATTGACTTTCAGCAACAAACACCCCTGATGTGTCTGGAGTAAAACAGGATGACTATAGCCCTTTTTCCACCGAAAGCCCCAGGATTTTTTTTACCCAGGTAATAGGATTTCAAAGGAATTCTGTACTTTCTTTTTCCATTGCCAAGGACCATCTATTTAAATGAGCCTAATGACGTATGAGGAAATTGTGAAGAAAACTGCGATACACCTTCATTCCAGCAGATGGCATTACTCCTTTACTCAGTTTAAAAGACTTTTAGCTAAGAAATATTTTTTTTGTTTCAACTGATAAATAATAGATAATGATAAGCAGCTTTAGAGTTACACAGTTAATTAATTCCTTCCATTATTCCTTAAGTTGCACTGCACAAATCATTTACAATAACTACTAAACACTGATGAACACAGTTTTTCTTTTATGATCATCAGGTAACTCATGTCAGATTACAGAACATGTTTTTAGTAAAAATTGTGTTCATTAGAATAATAAAAACTGATAATAGGTCCAGAAAGTAGAAGATGGTTAGACAGTGGAGCAGAGGATGGCAAGACATGAGGATGATGAAGATCATCTCTGGAAGCTTCTGGAAAACTGCATCCAAACCATTAACTGTGGTCTCTCCGCCTGCAGAATCGTTTGTATAAAACTATGAAAATTCAAAATATTAAAGAGTTGACACTCCACTAAGTTAGGTCCCTATCTTAGGTAAATGTGTATTTTTTTGTTTACATGGAATATTTAAATTGCTCTGATCATCGTCACTGCATTGAAACATTTCTCTTACTGAACTGTAGCGAAATAGTTGATAATTAATGCCAACAATAACTTAAAATGTCACAAATGTCCGGCAAAAAATATTCTTTTTATTTTCTGGTACTTGCAGTTATTCACCACATACCTACTAAACGCTTGATATTCACTTTCAGCTGCCACAAACATATAACAGGTAGCGGGAATTCCCAGAGTGCCTGGCTGAGATCAGGCAGAGGTTAGTGGGGAAGACCCAGTCCAGCTGCCCGGTTAGCTTGGCCCGACCAGCCTATAAACGGAACTCCGCTGCTCCAAAAACTCTGAAAAAACGTTTCAATGTGGGCTCATTCTTGATTAACTGGCTGCACAGATCAAGTTTAGATGTCTACTTTCTCACTTAAAAACATCTTAAAACTACTCTTTGGTGACAAATTAATGGTATATCAACGATTCATTTGTATGCTAACCTGCACCATTATTGCGGCTGCTGGTGCCATGCCTCTCTGCATACAACCTCGTCCCTTTAACAAATCCTGGGGAAAGCTGAAAAGACGTACTCCAGACCAGGACCGTTTACCCAGGAATGTAAAGCCCCGGGAAAGAGAAATTACCCGTGTAAATTTGTATCAAAACGCGACCTGGTCTTTACAAAGCCTGGGGCTTTCCACAAGCAATGGAAGAGTCAAGTCAAGTTTATTTATATAGATGTTTTCAGCAACAAGGCACTCAAAGCGCTGTACACAAGGAAAAATATTACAATGATACAGAAAGTCAAGCACAGAAAAACAAATCAAATGACATTAATAATTCTTGGGAGTTTACTGGTAAGAGCTGGTTCTACTCCAATCTTTCTAATAGAGGTAATTAGCGCATTAAGTCCTCTGTGGTAAGGAATTCATCCTGTGCTAGAAGAAAAATGATAATATTAATCCTTGAGGTCTGGTATGAGGCAGTTGTGGTCCCATCATTCAAATAGGCTGGGTCACTGGTATAAAACATTTTTAGTCGAAACTTTTTAAATACTAATAATGTTTGGCTGTCACTGGTATGAAATTGTTGTAATACAATCCTTTTAAGAAATCTACAAATCTCTGGTCATTGGTTTAAAAACAGCTTTAGTCCAAATTTTCAAATACTAATAATAATTGGCTTTTGCTGGTAATCCTTCTGAGAAATCTGAAAATCTATGAAAGGTAATGAAATCACACATTTAGGTAAAGTAAGATAGGAGGGAAAAAAAATCATATTTCAGACTCTATTCTGAGCAGAAACATTGTCTGAAGTAGTACAAAAAAAAACTCAGCAGGGGTTAGCAACACACACATAAGTAAAGATTTAGCAAGGGTACGGTGGAATCTCGATGGTGCGAATATATAAGTCTGAGTGTGTTTGCAAGAATTAGACTGTCAAGACTGATAGAAGCGCCATTGTCCTTGAGAAGAGAGGTGGAAGTTTTATCCATCGGCCGCATAGTCCTATCAGCACACAGCTGGTAGGGGAGTGCTGGGGAAGAGCGTCGTGTTTTTATAACATTCAGGAGATATTTTGTCGATAGCCAGTTAGCAGAGTTTCCAAGGCCACGTTGGGGCGACAGATTTAGAAAAACAATAAATGTTGTGGTTCAGGCAGTTGTGAATTTCCAACTACCTTTAGAGTTTTACTGGTATGTCTCAATTGTGAATCCAAATAGCCAAATTTCTGGTACTTTCTGCAGATCTCGAACTTCTCCAAGATTATATCCTTTAACCTCTGAGTCCAACCGCTGCCAGGCTGCGATTCTGTTCAAGAATCGTGTCCAGATTGCGATTCTGCTCTCTTAACATTTCAGTCTGAGTGTTGATCGCTCTACAGGCTCCATCCAACATCGCAGGCAGCTTTGGAATGCTTTGAACAGCCGCCCATGTTTTGCGAATCACTCGATAAGCCAGGTAACCACCAACTCCAAAAAGCAGAAATCCTGTTATCAAAAGTCCAAATATGTACACATCTTCTACGTCCTCGACTGACGTCGTAGTCAGGCACACAATCTTCCACTGCTGCCAAGAATCCATAGTGTATCCAGAGAAAAACGTCCCGTCTGGACAAGAGGGTCTCCTTTACCCTGTGTTCCCGTCGAAAGAATTTGATCAGTTACATTAAGAGACCAGCTAACCAAATCCATAATTTACAAGTTTGGACGATATGCAAAGCGAGGCTCTGAGAAAAATACAGACAAAAGCAGAAGCAGGGACCAGCAGGGAGGGAGGGAGAGAAAACGCGTGTGTCTTCCACCGAGAGCAAGAGACAGGCGAAGAGGGGCTTACGTTGAAAAGAACTTCCAGCCCGCTGTTAAGTATGGTAGAGGATCTATGATGCCATGGGCTTGTTTCACTTCCAAAGCCCCTTTCATGCTATCACAGACTCTTTGAAATTCCAGGACCTTTTAAATGACAGTCTTATCAGTAAAGTGAGGATGGGTCGTTGGTGGTCTTTCAGCAGCATTAACAAATCACATGGCTAAAACAACACAGAAATGGCTCAAAAGACATATACCCAGACCCAAATCATATAGAAAACCTGTGGAGTGAGCTAAAGAGAAGAGAGTATAAGAATTTGAGCAAAGAGGACGGTCAAGAGATCCTTTTCTCCTTTTCAAATATTTTCACTGTGAGATTATCCATCCCTCTAATATCTACATCCGCTAATCCTCACGGGGTCACGGGGAAGCTGGTGCCTATCTCCAGCAGTCATTGGGCGAGAGGTGGGGTACGCCCTGGACGGGTCACCAGTTCATCACAGGGTAGCACAGAGACAAACTGGACAACCGTGAACATATACTCCCTCCAAGAGAGACCAATTACCATACAGTCATGTTTTTCAATTCTGGAAGGAAGCTTGAGAACCCAGAGAGAACTCATTCATGCACAGGGATAACATGCAAACGGCATATAGAACGACCCCAGGGTGGGATTCAAGCTCAAGACTTTTTTGCCGCCACCATGCTCCACCATGCAGCTGTGTGATATTATGCTACTGCATATTGTTATCTTTACTCGCAGTGCAGTTTTCAGTCGTGCCAAGTGAGGAATGTGTGGTTTTTCTGCGTAGGCTATGTGGAGCTGGTGTGGGATCCTTTGTCCCACCAACAATCCGCCTGCCTGTCTGCTGTGTGTCACAGGCTGAAGGAGGATTACTCCATACTTGAAGGGGAGCAGAGTAAACCTGTTAAGGTAAGGCCAACAGGTGTCTGTAGTGTGAGTGAGTAACAAACATGCATCAGAGAAACTGTAGTTTCTGTGTATTTCGGGCTTTTACAGGGATTCATAGAAGCAGTGGTTCGCAGGCTCAGGAGCTGCGTAGATGAAGATGTCTTCATCCCCTTATATCCCAAAAAGTCAGTATATTAAAGTCATTCATCGTTCAAGCTTGCCCAAATTTTCTAAATTCACTGCTTAGATTGAATTATCAACTTATCAATGATTAGCTCAATCAAATGAATGTTTAATGGTCGTCTGGTTTTATTTTCCAGGCTTTTGGAGGACCAATCATCTCCTCAGCGCCGCTTCAGGGATAAACAGTTCTGGACGGCTATTAAAGTGACTACGTCTTAAAAGATGTCTCAGCTTTACCATGTTGGTACCTCTTTTTGCTAATCATGGTTATTTTATGTCTCTGTTAGCTGCTAGGGAATATGGGAAAGTGGGATCTGCTGCTTCCTGAGCCCATTCTGAAAGAATTAATGTTGAACAAGCTGCTGAATCGATATCTTATGATCACCCTGTCTAGTCAGACGCTGTCCAGCAGTGATGTTTCGGCACACAGAAAGGTATCTAAATATAAAGCTAAATGTGTCACTGGTGTAATCTGTATCCTGAGATCTGTAGGCAACATCACACTTTCTGCCTCGTCAGATTGCAGGCTTTCTACCTGCCTCGTGGTTTGAAGGTGAGAGCATCTGTTTGCCTCAACTGCAGAACTTCAGGGACAACATTGTTCAGACGGTTCACAGCCTCTGCAAACAGCAGCCTCCTGAAGATCCAAGCACCAGGTCATACAACAACACACTTCATAGGCTGATGTAAATCCATCTTACTGCTTGCAAAACACATTCTTGCATCAGATTCATCCCTTTATCCAAACTCTGTCTGCTGTAGGTCTGCTGTGGTTGAAGAACTGAAGGTTCTCAGTAGAATGAGATGCTACGACTCCATTATGGCTCTAACAGAGAAATACCACTATGAAGATGCTGTCTACTCTCATCAGCTACTGAACCAGGAAACAGAATGACTTAAAACGGGATGAAATAAAGAATGAAGTTAAACTAAGAATCCGTCATGTGGTAGAGGTAAAACATGCAGCGGTGCAACCAATTCTGACTTTTAATCGTTTTTTTTCTACAAATCGTTATATTTTTATGAATAAATGTTGGAACTTTGTCTTTATTTTCTGTGTTTTATAAAGTTAAAGAGGTTACCGTTTCATCTCTTTCAGGTCACCTTTTAAAGTCCATATAGCTGGGTAACAGTTTATCACTGTTGAGCTTTTTCTTCTCAAACATAAATTTTGAAGCACCAAATATTTTTAAAACTATTTTTCAGCAGTTCAGAAAATTCAAGATTTCAGCCTCTGATCTTTCAGGTGCATCTCAAGAAATTGGAATATCCTTAAAGTGTTTCAGTAATTAAACTTAATCATAATCCAAAATGCAGTTTGTCTGAAAATTTGATTACAAAATACTAATTAACAAATGGATTTTTAATTCAGAGATGTCAGCCTAGTGAAAAGTATGTCCTTAGAACAACCCATAAATGCAGTCATTACTTGATTGGGCTCCTTTAGCATGAATTACTGCATCAATCCAGCATGCCATGGAGGCAAACAGGGTTGAGACTGTAATCTACCACAATTTCTCCTACTATTCAACTTTCTGTTAATATGGTACGATCCATCTTATTAGACAACTGTCAAGTTAGCATGTTCCCTGTGCTTACCATAACATTTCTGTGTTAAAAATCTTTGAGTTTTAAATTTTCAGATAATCTAAATTTGGGGTTTTCATTAGCTATATTAAAATTTGAGCTGCAGCAACCCATCACTAAAATGTAACTGAATAGTTTTTGTGTCTTACTGGTATTGTTACACAGTGGTTTATGTTAAAAATGTCACCTTTTTTTTCTGCAGATTTGCCTTTATTTATAAAGCTGACAAAGTGTTACAAAACAAAAAAAGATCAGATTACAGCTTAAACCATGCACAAAAGGCTTAAACAGGTGGAACAGGTCTGAACTGAAATCAGCACTGGGTGGAATTAGTCTGATCTGACTTTGCATGTACAGAACAATATTTATTAAACACCATAGAAAGTCTGTTTATATTCAATAAGCATCTCGTGTGTTTGCACAAGTAACACAAGATAGGAAGAAACATCCCAAGACAAACTGGTTAATGTTGCAGCTTCTATCCTCCACTAATGCTTTGAACCAAATAGCAGACATAACATAATGCTTTTGTGTTAATTTTTAAGCAGTAGTGCAGCTGATTTCCTACTTCTACCTCACTAGTCCTCTGTCTGCACATTTAAATCAAAATCTATGAGCTGGTAGGTAGAAGTGCGCTCACATGTGTCCACACATCTGGAGACATTTAAGGTAAAAAAATAAAATAAAATTGGTGAAAAATTAGACAGGCTTTGGTCACCTGTGCAATATTCAAAATACTTTAATCATTTGACAATGTGTCAAATGCTTTCTTTTTGTTACAGAATGCAGAGAAATGACAAATACACATAAAATATTAGTTGTCTCTTTAATATCCATCCAGAGGCATGATGTGAACAAATTTCTGTCCTGAAGTCTTTATAAGCACTAATCATGTTAGCAGAGAACCATGCAAAAACTATTAATATGCAGCAATTCTTTTACTGTCCCTGACTGGGGAACACAGCAACAATAGTGCTCGTTTTTCCAAGCAAAATTTTAACAGTAGTCAAGCTGAACGTGAACCTGGAGAGGCTCTGGCGCGTTAAAGGATTAAATGTGGAAAACATCACCAAGAACTCTTAAACGTCGCAAGGCTGCTTTTAATAAAAAAAACAAAAGTCTATTCTAAAGCTGAAAGTTGTGCATGTTAGTAAACGCTCACTGGAATAGAACATCAGGGAGGGAACAAGTGCTAGATGACGGAGAACTGGATGCCATGTTTGTTGAGGCGGTCGATGAGTGTGGTTTTAGCGAAAGCGGCACCTGGAGTATAAACTCCTCCTCTGGAAAACACAAAGACAAATTAGAACCAAAAATAATTCAGGACAAAAGTCTTATTTTACTAAGTTGTAGATTTCACTGCTCTTTTGCATTTTTCTAACTTTTACAGTCCAATCTAATAACTGGTTGATAAATATACTGTAGTTTAGCCACATTGGTTTTTAAAAATCCAGCAAAACTTTATGAATTTGTAGAAAAACAAAGGATGCAGTTTTGGTTTTGATCCTGCAAAAAAACCAAAACTTAAAAAAAAGTGCAAAGTACACAAAACTACATGTTGCAAATCTGTTTGTTTAAATTACGTTTACATTGAAAGTACAAGTGAGAAACTGAATTAAAAAGTTTTGTGGTGTGTTGAGTGGCAGCGTGGGAACTCACCTCTTGGGCAAAGCTGCAGGTTCGTTGAGGATCGTTAGAGCAGCTTGCACCATGGCGATGGGCGTGGCCACATAGGCAGCCTCTGAATAATAAAACATAAAAGCAGATGAGTTTTACTCTTCAAAGATAAGCTCATCCTTGATTCATTCCACAGAGCTTTCTACAACGCTTACCTGGTCCCTGAACTAGAGTGCGAATCTTGGCATTAGGTTTTCCCTGGCCGGGGTCCTGTTCGTCTGTGTAACCCTCACCATAGAAGGAGAACTGGAAGGATGATCCCTCCATCTAACAGAATCCGACACATGACAAATGTTTTTTTTTTTTTCCACAGATTTAAACAAATATGTGTTTAATCGTCACTTTTGTTATTTCACCTGCTTTCTTGTTGGTCCGGCTTTTGAGAACACTCCAAAGGAGAAGAACTCTGGATACTGAACAGGGAAGTTAACAAAAAAGCATAAAAAAAGAAAGTTACATTATAAAGGCATTGTTTAATGCATCTTCCTCATTTACCTTCATGAGCAGGTTGCGTCCAAAACTGAACTTGACCAAGAACCAGAACATCATGCCGGCAAACATCATCTTGATAATGTTCCAAACACCTCCAATTCCAGCATAGGCTCCATACTGGACCTAGGATTTATAGAAGGAAGTCATTTAGCTGGTGCTTATATTACCAACATAATCATTTTAAAACATTCCAATGAAAAACTGATGAAAAGGTAAGCTCTTAAATAACTATTACTGTTAAGAATGAATCCCCAAAAACGTTTTACCAAAGACAAATTATGGTATTTTCCAGTTATTTTAATATTAAAATTCTGTCCTTTGGGCTCGGCACTGACCGGTGTGTCTTGGTGTTCCTCTGACAGGAAACGCTGGGTTCTTTTCACCACAGACGGATCAGAACCCATGAAGGGTACTGAATACTGCTGGATCTCATTACTGAAGAAGAGTGCTCCCCTAAAAACACAGAAATTTATGAATGAAATTTTATAAGGAATGTTTCTTTTAGTGTGTCCGTTTGTCTCCTGCTCTGCACTTTTTCACTGTTCAGGACAGAAGGCAAACAATTGAACAAACGCCAAGTTTTAGGCTCAAGCCCAATAGGGAATCACCTCAGTTGTGTCAAACTTCACATATGTGACAGACCAACATAAAGATACATTCACCTGCAAGTCTACTCCGCTATATTTCCACCAGCATTGCACAAACTTTTTGCCCATTCTATTTTGTAAGCTTGCATAAGCTCAGCCAGCTTGGATAGAGAGCATCTGGGGATGTACATTTCTATTTCTTGGCACAGATTCTCATTTAGATTTAGGTGTGGACTTTGACTGGGCCACTCTGACAGATGAATATGCTTTGATGTGAAACTCTGAAGCTCTAGCTGGATGTTTAGGGTAGGGCAGGGTAGTCCTGCTGGAAGGTGAAACTAGTTGCTTTGCACTTTATTTATGGGCATCAGAGTAAAGAAGGCTGAATGTAAATACAAGTCGTACAAGTACGTACTACTCTGCATTGGTCTATCACATAAAATCCCCAAAAAAATACATCGAGGTGGTTGTAACTTGACAAAAACAAGGGGTATGAATACTTGTGGAATGCACAATACATGCAAGAACTGTGGCATATTTCTTCTGAGGATAACATTTGGGAGAAAATAAAATAAAAAAGGATTGTTCGCTGTACCTGCGCCGCAGCTTTGAGCCAACAGTGGGGAGAGGTTTGTGATTAAACTTCCTTCTAAGACTCTGGAGCTTCTGGCTGTCAGCAAAGCCATAGATGGCTGACTGCCACGTCCCATCATGGATACACCCACCCTGACAGATGCACAGAAAACACAAAGAGAAAAATGCTGAATTGGCACTATATAAATAAAACTTAATTGAATTCTTAAGGGCAAAACAGACATTTTTACAAGACAGATAACAAATACCGTATTAACTGCAGAGGAAAAAAGATTTCGAATCAACAAGCTGCCTCAGTTTATAGACTTATGGGTAATGTAGTGACATACCTCAGGTCCTGAGCTGAAAGTCAGAAAGCTCTCCACAGCAGTCAGGGTACCTGATGACAAACCACATCTTGACAGGTTATCCTGGTACAAATCAATTTAATGGTGAGCTACAATTTTGGCTTTCTGCATCTATCGGATCTGTATTTATGCAGATCAGTATGTCCATACTCACCCCTGAACTGATCTCTTGTGTAGAGGACTCCCATGTCTGCAGGAATGGAATCAAACCCACAGCTTCCAATGATGAAGACCCCTTTCTCTGCTGCCTGGCCGCTGTAGTTCAGCTGCGTGCCCTCCAAAAACTGCTCAACGAAAACACCCAGAAAACAGCACAAACAAAACCACACTAATGAGTATTCTACACTATATTCAATTTCAATGATATGTAAAACATTTTTAGTAGATCTGTCAGTGGATACAATGAATATTAAGACAATCAACACAAAGAAAACTTAAAAGATTCGAGGAACAATCAAGGTTTCATTGTTCTCCAAAACAAATCTGCTGAATGTAAGAAGAAAGAACATTTCAGGAATCAAAGGACAGAAACCCTAAATTAGCTTGTGTGTCAGTAAGATATGATGCACACCAGCCAACAGAGAGAGACAGCAGCTGCTGTCATGTGGCCTAGTTAGAGATAATTTCATCCCAACTGGCTGCAGCATGAGACACAGCATGTCTCCAATTTAATCCAAACACAAACAGCTTCAAAGATGAATGTCAGGACATCTGCAGGACAGCACCCATGCAGGCTGCTGCCAGCGTAAAGGCATCATTTAACACTTCGATTAAAGACAGAAATATCCATTTAATTCAGCAACAGAGTCTTCAATCATTTTATGAAAAACACATGTAATAAGATGTTTGAAATCAGAGCATTAAACCAACCTGCGGCTCTCCACTGATGTCAATGTGGTGGGCTCCATTCTCCACGCAGGCTCTGACCACTTGCTCGCCAAAGAATCTGTACTATAAACACAAAGAGAAAGGACAAAAATTCCCTCAGACCCATTTTACACTTAAATTCCAATAATTACATTGTAGTCAGCCCAGGTTTCCTTGGGCTAATCTTTCAATTAATGCATTTTCTTGTAGAGATGAACTGATTTGTTTAAACAATCAACCCAATAAAATTTCCTACGGTTAGTAATACCATTTTAAAATTGAATTACCACTAAAACCATATGTTATAACCGCAATATTAAAACTCCTTGTTAATTAGCAATATTTCAACCCCTGAAGAGCAGCAAGTGCTAAATTTAGTTGTACTTTTACCTTAAAACTGAACAAAGAAAGCTTTTTAAAAGATGATTGTGTCTACTGCTTGCAGCTGCCACTAGTTGCTTAGATCAGGAAAAGTGAGGCAGCTAATTGCTGGGTGTTTGTGAATATTAAAAATGGTCTGTTTTTTAAATTAATTTGTTTCCAAATTTTCATGGATCACCAGCATTGTGGCCACGGGTCTGCTCAGCAGGACTTCCAAAAACAATGTGGGGTGCTTGTCCTGCAGCTCATCCAAAATGCTGCGGCCAGAGTCCTGACCAACACCAGGAAAATGGATCCTATGGCCTGCACTTGTATAGTCATCCACCCATTCACTGATACATTAAGCAGCATTTTAAACTTAATTTTGTAGTGTTTGAATTATAAAAACTCAATATAGGAAAAAAGCAAAAACATAATATTGAATGTTCCCCATTTTCAAGACGAGACGTTTTAGCAATAAAAACCATCTATTTTTACAGTAAAACTAAATAAAACATCAGCTGTATTTGAACAGGTTTGTTGTCAGATGCCTTTAGTGATACTCCGTACGTTTGGGGCTCATGGGTTGTTTGGAGCCTTCTGAGGTGATAAATATCTGGCAGATTTTAACTTGAAGAGCAAGTTTCATTCCTAAAGACCAACAGGACTAGTTCCTTGGAAACCACTGCCTCTAATACTAATAAGAACGTGATCTTTTCCTCCTGACGGTAACAACCCTACCATTTTAGAACATACAGCAAGATGGAAATATATGTAGATTCCATTACCTTTTAATTTCAACCTTTTGCTTGGGCTTAAACGAGTTGCTACGTGCAACAGTGTTAATTAACGTAGAGGAATATCTTGGTGTAAAACACAAAACTGCTACTGTAAAAATGACTCTGGCCGTTCGACAATAAAGCTTATTGTGTGATCAAGTCAGTAGCTTTCATTGTCAATGAAAACTGCTTTGCATTTGCTCTGCGTGCGTTTGAGACGACAGCAACACGACACAAACAGGAAAATAGAAAGCAGGCAGGCAAGATGAAGATCTACGCTTATGCCAAAAGGAGATGCCAACATGCCACAGCTGTGAGACAAAGTGATAGAAGTTAGTTCTCTGTAACAAACACATTTCTGTGGAATCATCTGCTTACCGGCCCGACACAGTTCAAAACAATCACAGCCTGCTTGCACATAGCTGCAAGGGAGTCGGGTTCTTCTACATCTGCCACGATTACGTCCACCTCTGTCCGAAGCTCAGGCTTGCCTGTCAACAGACGCACACATGATTATGGTGCAACAGTTTGCTTCAGACTAAAAACCAACCATCAAAATATTTTCTGTGCATTTGGCCCAAGGCTGTTATCAGAATGGACAACAGAAACAAGCACCCTTAAGATGTTTAGAAAGGTAAACAAGCAAACTAACCCAAATTCACAATGTTCATGAGGACAATCTTTCTTCACAAAATGATTGGTTAGAACAATGCTGTGTGGTCCCTTCTTGCTTTTGGCAAATAAAATACAAATGTCTTGACTTAGCCAGCATTTCTGGACAAGAGTTCATAAGACAAGCTGAAAGTAAAAGAACAACAATGCTTAAAGAATCAGGAAGTGACTGCAAGACTCTGATTGTAATGTGCAAAGGTTTAAAACAACCCGTAAGTTCTTTAAAACTTATAACCAGTGGTGCTCTGCTTCCTTGTAATCTTTTTAATTCATATTGAATAGTGATTTTTCTGTCTTCCTGTAGGGTTTTCTGATTGTTTCTTTTGATTTTAAGGTGTTTATTTTTTCGGTTGCCTTTTTTCAGTTCAGTTTGTGGATCTATGATCCCTTTAACTTAAACAAAGTGAAGAAAATGAAAAAGTAGAAGACACAAGAAATAATCAGGTCCAAAAATAAAATAAGGTTTATAATGATGGTAGGATTAAATTTTCAATGTAACCCATGTATTTGTGTCATACCCTGTAAAAAAAGTGAGGGTAAACCACTCCTGTGTTAAGCTATTCCTGAACCAGAGGCATCAGAAGCTTCTAAGCTGGGCTATGAAGACAGTTTTAGATAAAATTGAGCATTTCGTTTGGAAATGAAGTTCCCAGGGTCAGGCAGAGTGCAGAGGCACAGAATCCATGTAATCTGGGAACATTTCAGAGCACTATGCTTCCCTCAGCTGACAAGCTTTATGGAGATGCTGGATTTATTTCTCATCAGGAGCTCGCATGTGGCCACGCTGCCAAAAGTACCAATACCCTGTTTAATGAGCATATCATCATTGACCTGCAAAACTGCATTAAGAATACTTGATGTACTGTCAAGAGGAACACAAGAGACACTACACCCAACAATGCAGATGAATTAAAGCAGCCTGGGCGTCCTTAACACCTCAGCAGAGCCACAGGCTGAACACCTCCCGGCCACACTGCAATGATGCAGTAATTCATGCAGAAGGAGCTTAGACCAAGTACTGAGTGCATATGCTGTACAAAACTTTTTTTTTTTTTATCCTTTAACATTTTGACCACTGAATGACTGTCTAAGCTCACAGTATCTTTTGCTTTCTAATTTTATTACATAGCTCTCTTCAATGGAACAAGGAACTCCCACACATAGATTTTGACACCCTTTATATGCATATATATTTTCATACTTGTACAATAAATTCAAATAAAAGCCAACTTGACCAGCTCAGATAGTAAGCGATATGTAAAGGAATCATAGAATAATCATCAATTTGAACCATTACTGAAAAAAAAAGAAAAAGGAGATTGCTTTGAGTTAAACAACGAGCACCATTCATAAGCTGATTCATCTGGTCTAATAAACAGGTTACATTAACATTTATACACAAAGCAAAAACATGCAAACCTACAGACCTGAGTCTAAATGGAAATTAGACAAATAAATGTGTTGAAGCTTGAATATCATCAGAGAACTGATGTCCAGAGAGACAAAAGTTGGTAATACTGAAATCTATTTAGAACAAAACAAACAAAAAAAACACATGCAGTGTGATCTTTGGTGCGTTCAAATGGGTTCTGTTTCAGTTTGAAAATAAATACAATGTAAATGAAAGAGAAACAGCACAGAATGGCCTAACAAGGACAGATAATGAATGGGTTTGGTCTAATATTACTGAATAGGGCCTTGTGAGACCTTGCATAACCATACCAGAGATTAGAAATATGCCACTAACAGTCTGGGGTGTCTGCAAGGCAAAGGACACATTTTTGTATAGCTTTGAACACTCCCTGTGTGGTGGGACAATATGTGTGTGTGCGTGTGTGTTGTATGCACAAGGCTGTACAGTCAGCTGGTATGTTCCATCAGCTGTTGAAGAGGAGGAGAACAGAGAATTATCTTCTGATCCTCTGGAAACTTGTGTTACCAGCATGACAACAGAATAGCTTCCTGGTCCAGATTTGGTGTTAGACTGGATCAGTGAGGCCAGTCGACCCAAAATTATTTCATGCGATAATTACAGGGGTTGGACAATGAAACTGAAACACCTGGTTTTAGACCACAATAATTTATTAGTATGGTGTAGGGCCTCCTTTTGCGGTCAATACAGCGTCAATTCGTCTTGGGAATGACATATACAAGTCCTGCACAGTGGTCAGAGGGATTTTAAGCCATTCTTCTTGCAGGATAGTGGCCAGGTCACTATGTGATACTGGTGGAGGAAAACGTTTCCTGACTCGCTCCTCCAAAACACCCCAAAGTGGCTCAATAATATTTAGATCTGGTGACTGTGCAGGCCATGGGAGATGTTCAACTTCACTTTCATGTTCATCAAACCAATCTTTCACCAGTCTTGCTGTGTGTATTGGTGCATTGTCATCCTGATACACGGCACCGCCTTCAGGATACAATGTTTGAACCATTGGATCCACATGGTCCTCAAGAATGGTTCGGTAGTCCTTGGCAGTGACGCGCCCATCTAGCACAAGTATTGGGCCAAGTGAATGCCATGATATGGCAGCCCAAACCATCACTGATCCACCCCCATGCTTCACTCTGGGCATGCAACAGTCTGGGTGGTACGCTTCTTTGGGGCTTCTCCACACCGTAACTCTCCCGGATGTGAGGAAAACAGTAAAGGTGGACTCATCAGAGAACAATACATGTTTCACATTGTCCACAGCCCAAGATCTGCGCTCCTTGCACCATTGAAACCGACGTTTGGCATTGGCATGAGTGACCAAATGTTTGGCTATAGCAGCCCGGCCATGTATATTGACCCTGTGGAGCTCCCGGCGGACAGTTCTGGTGGGAACAGGAGAGTTGAGGTGCACATTTAATTCTGCCGTGATTTGGGCAGCCGTGGTTTTATGTTTTTTGGATACAATCCGGTTAGCACCCGAAACATCCCTTTCAGACAGCTTCCTCTTGCGTCCACAGTTAATCCTGTTGGATGTGGTTCGTCCTTCTTGGTGGTATGCTGACATTACCCTGGATACCGCGGCTCTTGATACATCACAAAGACTTGCTGTCTTGGTCACAGATGCGCCAGCAAGACGTGCACCAACAATTTGCACTCTTTTGAACTCTGGTATGTCACCCATAATGTTGTGTGCATTTCAATATTTTGAGCAAAACTGTGCTCTTACCCTGCTAATTGAACCTTCACACTCTGCTCTTATTGGTGCAATGTGCAATCAATGAAGACTGGCTACCAGGCTGGTCCAATTTAGCCATGAAACCTCCCACACTAAAATGACAGGTGTTTCAGTTTCATTGTCCAACCCCTGTACATTAAAGTGAACACAATTTCTGTGTCGGTTGAAAATATTAAATTAAGTTACTTATTAACTGATTTCTTAGTGAAATTTTGAGTTGTAATGATTTTTAATCACTGTAAAAGCATAACTAGCTGATTTTTGTTTTTTGATGGAGGTGATCACTGAATGAGCTGTGCAGCTATCACACGGTCCACACAGACCCAAATGTTTGGTAAATGTTTGGTAAAACAAGATGTAAAGTGAAATAAAAAGCTAGAAGTGTATAAAGTTTGGTGTGGAGAACCTTAACTAGCCTGCACAGAGTCAGCTCAATTGTCAGATTAAAAGTACCTCTTGAAATAATCTTTAAGTAGATATTAAACATTCTTTTCATTAAGCAAATATTTCTGTATTCATTGTTGCTATTAGTCAGATGTATTTTCCTAATCTTATAAGAAATTAAATGTCATGTTTTCATTAGCTGCAAGCGGAAAATCATAATTATCAGAAATAAACGCCAATCTGTTTGTAATTCATTTATATAGTGTCTTTCACTTAGTGAATTAGGTTACTGGAATAAATGAACATTTCAAAATAATTTGTGGTCAGGAAAAAGTGCAACATATAAATCAAAATAAAGGGATTTATTTGCCAATGAACAGTTCTGGGCCATAGTAATAATAGGTATAATTAGTTTAGAAATTAACGTTACAGAGACTGTAACCAGGGGAAAAAAGTGTCTCTGTCCAAAACTGTTATACCATAGTTTGTAATAGAAGGCAGTAATGAGCGTAATGCTGCTTTGTTTTGCTTTATCTCACATGTGCATGATTAAAATAGTGCATACTTGACAAATACTAAATACTTCATCTGTCCTTTGAAGTACGTTTTATAATAGGGTCAAAGTCACGTCCAACTGGTCGCCCTAACTGCATGGATTGCTTCATCATCTTGAGTTAAGCAATGTCTCTAAAACCTGCAACCCCAGCTACAAAACTTTTTAATTGTAGAAGATAAACTAATTAAACGAATAGTTATCCCGGCTCCAGTAGAAACAACTTGCACAACAAACGTGACCGATCAGATACATACTGAGGACTCCAGCGGCCTGCTCCAGAACTTTTTCCAGCTTCTGCTTGCTCCTGCCAGCCACGGCCCACTTCAAGCTCCCTTTGGGACCCTCAGACACCGTCCGGGCTACCTCCTCCACCACAAACTGCCCCGTGAAGCCAGAGGCTCCGAAGATGACCAGGTGGTAAGGCCTGTTGGAGGATGTTTCTACCCGCGCCATGGTACCAGCAGACACCCAGACAGACCAGAAGCTTACTGCGACACCTCACACTGTCACAATGAAGGGGCTGAGCTGCCCGTTGCGCTTTTGACAGCGCTGCTCTGTCTGCTTCCGTAGCCAAACTGTGCTAATATGCTAACAGAAAGTAACAACAGCGACCGTTTGTGCATTAAAAAAAAGATTCTATATTAAGAAAATATACCATATTTTTTTACACATTGCATTACGCTAACGAAACTCGTCTTGTTTTCTTAAATTATTCCAGCATTGATTTTATGTTCGCAGAACGACTTCCTCAGGCTTCTGATTGGTTTTCACAAATACGTGACGTCGTGTTAACGTCAGGATTGTAGTTCGACGTCTCCGCCATATTGTGAGTGGCATTTTTTGCTGAGACACACGGAGAGAAAACTGTAGGATTCGTTCCAAATTATTTCATATTCGTCAAATATCTCATCAAATATTTTAAAATTGAAAGCAAATGCGTAGATTATATCTAATAATGATAGATATATCTTCAACAGTTATAATATATTTCATTAATTATTTTTCATTACTTAAATGTGTTAATAATACAATTTTTATTTTATTTATAAGAGGCATATTTAATTTATTTAAGATAAAATTTTTCTGGTAGCGTGTGCAGAAAAGGAGTTAATCTGAGGGAAAAGTAGACGTGACCAAAACTGCTCTACTCAATTTAATAAGCCTGAAGAAGACTTGTTGTGCAGGTTAAAGAAGCATAGAGATTGTGTCAATTATATCAGGGTAAACTTCACTGAATAACACTGAAATAACTGTTAATAATGTTATAATAGTGGCTTCAAATTAAATGAATTAATTTCCCATGTAATGTAAGGAATATTCAACTAGAAGAATGTTATTAAATAAGTAAAAGGACTCACACATTAAAGTAATTTTGGATTTATTTATTGATTATTGAGATCTATAAGTAACCAAGAGCGTTTTTAGAGGTACATTCAGGTAAGTTCACGTGCATTTTAATTTGGTTATTTTGATTTGCAGATATTGTTCTTTTTGTCTCAATGTTTGCTGGTTTTAGAACTAAAATAAACGTAAATAATTGCGTCTAGAACCGGAAATAATAAATCCGTTGAACCAAAACTTGTTTCTAGAAAACAGTTACCTGAGTACTTGGCAAACCCTGCCACTCAAAATACGGTGATCGTGCTGGTAGTTGTCGCTGGAGAGTGACGTAATTTGCTTGCGCGTGCACCACCACGAGTGTTGCAAAAACATCTTGCGCGGAGGGTCAGGATGGGGCTCAATGTCACTGAGTTTTACAGCCGATTTGAGACACGGAGGGGAGCTTTGATACACTGATTCCGCCATATTCAAAAATACTGGACAATCTGAAGAGAGGTATGGTAATGTTTTTTATGGAAACATCGACGTTTCCTTTAGAACTGTAGCGATGTAGGTTAACAGCTAGCCAGGCTAGCTAACTTAAATAGCAGTGCCTCAACGTTCATAAGCTGCTTTTTCTATCTGTCTTTTATTAAGGCTAAGAGCCACAGTGTGTGCCCTTGATTTCGTCCCTTCATTAAAGTCAACTTATGTTTCTGAAAAGTTGTGCATCCTTTAAAATAGAAACTTGCTAACAGAACAAAATGTTCTGAATTTAGCACACAACTAGTGTTCTGGCAGCTGTAATTGTATTAACCTTATCTTATTTACCTAAAGTACTTATTTAATGGAGAGATTATTGTAAATATAATATTTTAGCTATATAATAATGCTTTAAATTGATTATTTAAATAAGGTAGATTTGAGAAACTGAGTTAACATGTCTTACCAGTTTTACCACGTTAATTCCAATTTTCTTATTTTTCCTTCTAGGCAGTGACATTTCTCAAAGGTCCCCCCCCCCACCTTCCGTTGTGCTTTATGTCTACTTATCCACCATGTCCACCCAGATTTTTAGATTGCTGGAGCTGATGCTGCGCTCCTCTTGCTGCCACGCCATCAGGACTAGGCCATGGTTGCAAAAGGCAGCGCTGACCCTGACAACCTGTGTCCCTGGGGGTCGTATTCTTCATAAGAGGGCATACAGCCTTGACTCTTTTGGTCCTGGTCGGCCCTCCCTGGGTCCCAATTCACATCACCCCCGTTCAGAGAGGACGCCCCCTTCATCAGCACTGGTACACAGGAACCTGTCTGCAGCAGCTGTACAGGTTGGCAGATTGTTTTGGCTTTGATGGACTCTAGACGTTTTTGTACAGTAATAATAAAAGATGTGTTTCAGTTCTGTTGATACATGTAGTAGTTTTTAATCCAACAGAAAGTAAAGGAATTACAAGAGTATTCCCATCAAAGCACATATTCCTTGCTTTATTTGATTGTTAATAAACTCAGAAAAAAACGCATCAAACTACATTTTATTGGTTGAAGTCTTCATAGACTGAAAATGGTGGGAGTTTTCTTGTTTTCATGTCTTTCATGAATAAGGGAAAAATCTTAGAGTTTTTATAGCTTTTTATTTAGTTGATCACAATATATTTTTGCAGGGCCAGTTTCGTCCTCTCTGCAGGTACGACTATCTGGATCTTGGGGAGGTAGAGGAAAATGTACGCCGTGCACAGGCTTGTAAAAAAATGAGACACTTCGTAGTTGATCCAAACCTGGCCAACGTGGTCGCACAGCATATGGGGCCTGATCTGCAGGATGGTAAAACAGTCATATTCGAATGCAACCCAGGTGAGAAACAGTAGGTCTTTGTTGTGACGTTCAGCAAGCTTTGTACAATATTTACTGTTAAGTTTGATTTGCATGTCCTGTTTGTAGGTCCAGCAGTGTTGACAAGAGCACTGCTGAATGCTGGAGCTCAGAGAATCGTGGCTCTTGAGGGAGACAGGACCTTCTTAAATGAGCTCCAGGTAAATAACTTCCTTCTTAGGATCAAATTCTTTTTTTGTTTTTGCTTAGAGGTTCTCCTGTTTTAAAGGTACTTATTTATAAACAACTTTATCTTCAGTAGAAATTAGATTTCTCTTTTTGCAAGTAAGAATATTGATGATAGGTTTGTGTTTCAGGAGTTGGAAGTACGCCTTGATGGTCAGCTGGAGGTGCTTCACTGTGACTATTTTAGGTTAGACCCCATCGGCTGTGGCAACGTGAAACCTCCAACCATGTTTACCGATAAACTGTTTACTGACCTGGGAATATCAGAGGCTGCTTGGACTGATGGTGAGGAGAGAAAAAAGTTGCTCACCCACCAAAACTAGGTGCAGATTTTCCTGAAGGCGTATGCATAGATTGAATGAATTCCAACTCCATTAAACAAAAAGTGCTATCCTTTCCTTGTCAATGCTACGAATCCTCAACTTGAGCTTTCCTAAAACACAGTGTTAGGTTACACTCTGTTTTCAGAAAGTTTAGATACAACTTTTTATCACATTTTATGAGAAAAATTGAAGCAAAGGTATTGTGTGGAGTTTGAGACATTTAAAGTGCGCTTGTTACTGTGTGTATTTATGCATCTCTCCAGATGTCCCTGTGAAGGTGGTGGGAATCCTGCCCCAGCGGAATGAGCGTGGCATGCTGCTGAAGATGGTTTATGCTCTGTTTGAGCGATTGTCTGTCTTCAGATACGGAAGAATAGAGCTCAACCTCTTCGTCAGTGAGAAGGAATACAAGGTGAATACAAAGTGATAAAAAGATGGGCCTTTGAAAAAGTTTTGTTTTTAATCATCTAGTGGTGGATTAAACACAATCGTACATGTCCTTATTTCCTTTAGTGCTGCTTTAACCTAACACGTATACACTGTGTCATTGATGTGATGTGAGCCTTTGTTATTCACTGATTTAATTAATTTGTAAAATTTTTAACTTGTTTGTTAATCAATCAGAAACTGGTGTCACAGCCTGGTGAAATGATGCACTACAGAGCCTTTGGTGTCCTCTGGCAGATGGCTTGTGATATTGAACTTTTGCACAAGGTAAAAGCATATTACAATTAGGTTTCCTTTTAGTGAATATCTATAATTTGGCTCTTTCATGTTCCTACACATCAGTTACAGGCCAGTACGAGATTCTAACCATTTAAAAACCTTGAATAAAAATACTACGTGTCTGCTGTAATACTGTAATCTCACTATTAAGACAAAACATATAAAACTAAAAGTGTTACATGTTCTGATTTCATTTATTTCATACAGAAAAGCAACAACTATTCCCACTGCTACCTAATAAATACGATTCTAGTAACTAAAGCATGATAAGTCAATGTCTGTGTTACCTTAATAGGGAGGATCAGTGGTGCTCTTTTAGTTTCTAGTCTTTTTCTAAACCAGGGAAAAGCAAAATCGCCTATTTTCATCCAGCTGATTGACAGTGTGCAACCAATAATGAATAGCCATTAACCTGCCAATAACATCATAATTTTAACAATAATGCGCCTATAATTTAATCGTTTTTTAATCAAAAACATTTTTCAACTTAACGACTTTATTCAGACATCTTTTCTTTTTTTTTTCTTTTTTTTACAAAGCAAAAAGTATACAATAAATGTCCTTGTAACAAAGCTTAAAAAAATGATTTTTTTTTGCCAATATTATAGTAAGTTATTTTTTTGGTGTAGCATTAAAAAATCTTTTTGAAAATGTAATAAAAGCGGCTGATATGTAGTGATACTAAAAAGAAGAGGTTTTCTTGGAAATAAACTATAATTTTTTTACAGTTTTTGTGCAGTTTGCTGATCATACAATAGCTTTGTCAGATGGCATAGATATATTCAGTCATATATTCAGTCATATGCAGCATTCTCCGATATTATGGTTGTAAGACCCAATTTGACCCAATTTTTTTTGTTGTACTAAATTCTTAATTAGTATTCTGTTCATTACCTCAGATATGTAAATCCAGAACTTCATGTATGGATTAATGCTATTCAATTAATCATTGTGGAGAGCATTTAGTGAATCTGCTAGAATAGTGGCCTACATGGGTTACATGGTTACTTACAAAATGTTATAGACTTAGAAAGTTTACGACAGTAGTTGGTGAGTCATTACATTGTTGGTTTTACGACGTTTGGCCAAATGTATTATGGTGTCGGCAGGCGTACATTATTTGGTGCTACACCCAGCAATAAGTGGGGGAGGGACAAGGCAGCGTTACTCTGTGCTCCATACAGCTGTAGAAAACTAGAAACGCTGGGATGAAAACCTTTTAGCAGTGTTGAACCTGTAACTTTTTTCAAACCTTGATGTACCTTCATACCCGTAACTGAGCCATGCCTGCAACACATTATCAGCTCAAAGAGGGGAATGCTTGTTGGTCTTTCATTCCTCACCCTCCTTCTCTGTCTGTTCAGGAACCCTGGGAGTCATTTATTGTGTCTTCAAGGCAGACTGTGCCTAGCTCCAAGGGCAAGGTAACAGAGCAAGTCCATTAACAGCAATGATATAAACATGACTTAAAGTGTTTTATGCAACATCTGGCGTTGTTCTCCTTGCAGCTTCCAAACGACCACCTGTGCCTGGTTCGCCTGCGTCCACGGGCCAACCTGTTCTCCGCAGGCCTCACTCCATCTAATGCTTCAACTCTGCTGATGATGGTCAAACAGTGTTTGGCGAAAAGGAAGGTCAAACTCATCGACAGGCTCAAGTAAGCAGGTTACATCAACCAAAGCTAGCACTCGCATCACACATGCAGCTTCAAAGCCTCACTGTTTGAGGAAAACCTGCAGACACATTAAATACATCCCTGTTACAGTAAATCCCAGGCTACTCCACTTGGCAAAGCATGTGTCATTTCCTTTCATCATACTCTCTATGCCTCTTATTTGTTTAATTTTTACTTTTTTTTTAGTCTCTGGTCACCTGATAGTGGGAGCAAGCTGTTATCAGAGCTGGGCTTGCCAGAGGACATCCTGACTGGCAACGTGTATCCAGAGGAGTATCTTCAACTGTTCCAGCTGATGGACAAGAGTAAAGAGTTCACACAGAGCTGGCTTTATGAAGAGATATTGGAGAACCCACAGAGGGAGGGCTGGGGCTGAAATATGAACAACACAGGACATGTTCAGATTGACTGAAATGAACCACAACAGGACCTCCAAACGTGTACAATAAACTGCTCTGTAATATATATGCGAATTCAAAAAATGTGATGTAATGAACCAGGACAGTAAGATTCATATATAACCATACCAGTACGACAAATTATTCATTAGTTTATCATTAATAGGTCTGTCTTTGAAACAGGTTCGAAGTTTGTTGTGGTATTTGAAGACAAAGGAAGATCTGTTTTAAAGTAGTTTTTGTTTAATATTACTGTGACAAACCGCAAACAGAGGCACCCTTCATACATTGCTTACGCATCAGGCTACGTAAATGATCTCATAAATCCAACATCAACGTATGCTTCACTTAACAATACTGTTGCAGTTTTATTTGGTCAGTAAGCAGCAGTAGCAGTTTCACAGCCTGCGTGCATCTTCATGTGAAGCTAAACTTCGTTCAAGCATGGGGAAAAACCAGCGGTGTGTTTTTCATTGTATAACAGCGGCCGTTTTCTATTTTTATATATCCATGAGTCCATAAATGCGTGTAAGCATTTAAAATACCACACCTTATGAAATATATAAGCTGTGTATGTTATTTATATTAAACAAATTATATCAGACTTTTTTTTATATTTAGCCCAGGTCTTATTGGTGCTGTGTCATTTGGTTGTGGATAATTCAGACTGATAAAGTTATTACTTTGCTTTCCTGGTCATACACAAAGAAAAATGTTTCCTTCTTCAGCATTTTTGTTCAATCATTGCAATAACATGTAGAAATTTGATTATGAAATAAATTATTTTCAAGCAAAGAGTGTAAAAGAATGGCCTATATGCAATGGCTGTAGCATGCCTCCAGCACCAACAGTAGTAGCTGCTGAACATTAGAGATGGTATTTTGCATATTAGTTTGACTTCTACTTTCTAAAGCACATCCATCAGTAACTGGAGGAGCTGCAAAAATCAACAGCTCAGGTGGGAGAATTTGTTTTCAGGACAACTATTAGTTGTGCATTCCACAAATCTGGCCTTTATGGAAAAATCAACAATGTGAGGGACACAGCAAACATGTCGGTGCTCTGATCAGATGAGACTGAATTTAAACTTTTTGGCCCACATGCAAACATCTGTGTAAAGGAAAACCAACACTGCACATCACCCTGAACATACCATCTCCATGTTAATACCTGGTGGTGGCTGCATCATTCTGTGGTGGCAATTTTCTCCAGCAGGGAAAGATGGTTATTGTTCAGAGCTGAGGGAAATATGGATGGAGCTAAATACGGAGGAATACTGGAGGAAGAACTGCTGACTGGTGGTAGTTTCACCTTCCAACAGCACAGTACAGCCAGAGGTGAAGTGGAATGGTTTGGGTCAAAGCACATTTTTGAGTTAGGATATTGTTCATTAAAGGTCTTCATTCTAATCTGATTGAGCGTCTATGTTGCAAAGAATAGAAATAATTCTCAGTCTTCAGGTGTGCAAACCTGGCAGACATACAGTACATTACAAAAAGACTCTAAGCTTTAACTCCAATTAAAGGTTGTTCCACAAATTATTATCAAATCTGTCATTCCCCGTCACGTGTATGCACCACGTTGTGTTGGTCTATCACATAACATGGCTGTAACCTGGAAAAATGTGAAAACGTCTAAACTTAGGCACAGCACTGAGTGTGATAACGGTGATGGGACAATAGATGGCGCTAAAGCACCTGGTCGGTGTAGCTGACACACTCAACCCGGGCCCAGGGACAACTGCAGTAACGACCCCTGGCTGGCTGTCTGACTGCGGGTAGCGCCTACACAACACTCCGTACAGCAACAACATCCTCGGCAAGGTGTCTGATGCTGAGCCTCCTGCCCTCCAGCCTCTCTTTCCAGCCGTAAGTACCGTCTGGATCCGTTGAGTCGTTCATACAGTTGTAGAAGCTAACGCGTGTTTAAGTAGAGAAAATGACGGTGTACGTTTCAAAGGTGGCCAGATGTTTCTCCTGTTCGTCTGGGCGCTAGCTTAGGTTAGCCTGGTAAAAACATCCACTACGGTGAAGGTAAACCTCGACATTAAACGGCTTAAAATGAAGTGTTAGTTTCTAGTTCCTCTCAGTGTTTTCCGTGTTTTTGGTGAACCAGTAGAAGCCTTTCATTATTTCTGCACCGTGTATCAAACGCAACGATCGTTTAAAATTTTATATATATATTATATATATATATTATATATATATATATATATATTATAATATACGTATGTGTATGAATGTGTGTGTATGTATAGTGTATGAATGTGTGTGTATGTATAGTGTATGAATGTGTGTGTATGTATAGTGTGTGTGTGTAACATGTAATTGAGAGCTAAGGATTATGGGGCTCTGACATTTTGTTTTGACTGCAGGCTGTGTTTTGGTGTCTGATTAAGATTTACCGAAGGCTGAGTGTAAAATATGGACATAATATTTAAACTTTTCTGTTAATCATTATTGTAGTTAAGAAGAGTTTAACTCTAGCCAACAACAGTGCTCCAACTAACTAACTGGGCTAATTTAACAGCAGATTTTATGGTTTTTATGCCAAACCTATGAGATTTCAATGAATGCTGCCAAAATAACAGGGGCGCAGCTAGAGGGTTTTGTAAGGGGTGGCCAGATGGGGGCGGTGTGGAATACCAAAAACAACAAACTTAACAAAGGTTTTATTAATTACGTCGCTATTGCATTTGATTAAAAAAAACACTTTATCCCTGTTCGAATTTTTATTTACAAATTAACAGTTTGTTTTCAAGTATCTATATCCAAAAGATCAGCTAATTTGATACATTAGCAAATGTTTTTTTTTAGCCCCTGCAAAATGTGTCCGTCATTTTCAAAAGCTGTCTCTCGTTTAGTTTTTTCTACCTACATATATGAGCATTGTATCATTTAAAAGTTTGATTTAAGCTCTTACAAATGACAAAACCTGTTTTGACATAAAGATATTTTGAACATTTCCCAAACATACCTAATTTTACAATTAAAAGTGGACTCTGAAGGACAAAAAAATAGCACATGAATATTTAAAATTAAAAATAAATGTTGGAACTTATCAAAGCTCTACTAAATTCAGTCTTATGTCAGGGAAGAAAATTCTTCATATAAGATCGCAGCAGTGTTATCAGGGTGGCCCCTGACCCACCCTTGGTGGTGCCAATGTATTATGCAGTCATGGTTAACCACTCATCTATGACTAGGTTTCATGTCATTTTAGTTATTAGTTGTGTTCTTGAGTTTTAACAGTGAGATCAGGGTCTGTCTCCTCTTCCACCTTTGTGTTTGTCCACTTGGCTCAATGACACCCGGCTTGTGTCCTCTTCTGTCTTGTATTATTCATGGCCCTCTTTGGAGTAGGGGCACTGACATAAAGAACAGAGGATGGACGTTTGTGGATGGATGGGTCTGCGGGAGAGGAACGTTAGAGGATGAGATCCTGTGTAACAAAGAAACTCCTGAAACAGAGCAGAATAACGTCTGTGAGTAGGATCTTGAGGTTGTTTAAAGTGTGAAATTCAAATGTCAGAGTTGTTTGTCATGGCGTGGGGCTGTTAATTGCCCAGAGGGGCATTCAGGCACTGAAGTGCTTACCACACTAATACATAGCCCTGTTAAGTTTGTCATTTTAAAAGCAAACAGTTCTTTGATTCAGAGGGTGTCTCTCTTGGTAAAATATACAATTCTAGTGAAACATAGATAGTCACAGCATGTCATGTGCTCTCATCTCTCTTTAGATGGAATAGGCTGCAGGAAACCAGGACAGCTCTGTTCCTCTGAGATCGGCAGTAATTAACCTGAATCTGTGTGTTGGTGGAGATTGGATTGTTTTCATATATATAGCCATGCCTTAGTGTTGCTTTTGATTTGCTTATTCATCTTTATTTTACTTTCATTCATATCGTAATCAGTTCCAATGCTGTTACCACTTTAAAGCTGCATTAGGAAGTTGCCTTTTAAGATGAAAACCTAGTGCAACAAATGGCTTAACCAGTTCCAGTGTTACAAGGGCAGCTATAGTCTTAAGTCTGTGTTTGGGCCAGCATGTTAAAGGGCAGCTTTAGTGGTTGGTGAAGGCTTGAAGTGGTTCATCTAGTTGTGTCAGTCTTTACTGTTGCTGAGTCAACTGTAAGCTTATGCCAGGCATTAAGTGAAAAAAGCTTGCTGTTGCACAATACTTACTTGCACTTAACACTAATTTACCTCTTTGTTCACCTGCCTGCATTTGTTCCAGAGTACCAAGAAAATAACTTTTTCTATAGCCATCATATCTGACATTAAATGTATTATGTTTCCAGGACTGCTGTGTAGTCCAAAAAAGTCCGAAATTTGGTTGATTAATTTTCTATTTCTGAATAGGTATGGAAAAAAAATTGGGAATGGAAAATGTTTAATATTAATAAAGGTATCACAGATCACAAATTGCCTTTTTAAATCATTTATATTTATTGTTGGATGATCTGTAACCATAGTGGTTACAGTTATAGATTTTTAAATTGAGCTGTTTTAAGTTGCATAATACTTAATTACATTTATTGTATCTTAGTCCGTCACACAAAGGCTTTTTGAAATATGACCTAATGGCATAAGTGCATGCATTATTATTATTATTATTCTTAAAACCAAAGGTTGTGAAACTCCAAACCATAACCTTAATTATTTCCCGACTTTAATCGTCTGAGCATGTATATGTTTTCTTGTGATGCAATTTCCTGATACGTAGCACAGCGTTTGTTTTGTTTGCCATTAAATAAGATCTTTACCGGTTAACAGGTAAAATCAGCTAGACGAATACTGCGGCACTGGGTGATTCTGGTTTAAGACAGAAAGAGATGAAGTTGGAAAAACTACTGTAGCTTCATTTTATTATCTCTTCTGGTTTTAAAGTTTATTTGAGAGCTTGGGAATGATGCAAAACTTGTTTTATGTGTTTTTTCCCCCCATCTCTCTAAATAGACTGTAACCCTGCAGGAATTCTTGAGCTTTGTTTAAAGTCAGGTTGTTCAGTCTTGTTTTTGTCATCTCTGCAGGCTTGAAGAGAGGCTTCCCTGACTGCCGTCACTTGCCCTTGAGCTGGCGAAGCCAATGGATCATGGTGGTTACTTCCTAAATTTCCTTACAAGATATATGATCGAATAAAATCTCAGAACAATTGTAGAATGGTAATGAGATGTGATTTAAGAGTGAAAGTAGCAGTTGAGGGCAGGGAATATTGTTTTGGCAGCTTTTTATCTATGGTCTGGTTGCTGTTGTCTCAAGTTGCAGCTGAAAAGCTTTAAATAATGTACAGAGCCAGCTGAGCCCCTCTTTCCCTGGGAAATCAGACCTCCTACTTTTGAAATAGATTTTTATTATTTTCTCAACTCGGCTCATTTCGTCTTTCTATCGTCAGGTCTGTTTGAGATGGAGGGCGGCACAATGTCACAAGTTCATGTGGACGGCTTTGAGCTCTGTGACAACTTATCTAACTCCGAAGCCCTCACAGCCCAAACCCGAAACCTCAATGAGACGCTCGCACAAACTCTTTCCCAAAATGATGAGGGAGGAACGTGCAGCTCCATCCAAAAACCCTCTCTGGACAACAATGGGAAGGAGGAGGTTGAAACTGGAAAAGAGGAATACTTAGAAGGAAGCAGAGATGTGGATGAGGAAGACGATGTCGATCAAGTCATGAAGGAAGAAGAGGAGGAGGAATCTGAGGCATCAAGCTCTTTGATATGCTGCCAGTCTCCAGATACTCCCATGACTGATTCCTCATATTCAGAGACAGGTAGGGAACACATTGTATTACTGCTCAAAGATCCATGCTGATCATCTTTCACACAGAGCGTTGTTTTAAATCTTTCTGCCTTTTTAAGGGTTTTTTTAAATTGTTTTTGTAAACTTATTTTAAGGCCAGCATTAATTTGAGGTTAAATTATTTATTAAATGGAAAGCAGTGGGTTAAAAATGCAAAACAAAAGTTTTAGACTTTGTCTAGTGTAAAAAAAACATATCAACTTAGAATGTGCAGGATCCCTTCTACGTTCCCTCACTCCTGCTATCTCACACTCCCACATATCTGCTGCTGTGGTAAGCATAGTACATTTAAACATGCAGGGCATGTTGCAATCACTCACCAGAGCAGAACTGTCACATCCACATTAGTCTTGTGTTTGTTCATGAAATAACTAAACAAGGAATCAAATTTGACCTTGAAATCTGAACATGTATGTGTGTAGAACCTGTGTTCCAGTTTGAAACTAATTGGCTTACTTAACTTTTGACAAAATATCAATGCTGTCACATTATTATGTTTATTAATTTATCATATAAATACAACAATTAAAATATTTTCCCACCATATTCACGTCTAAATGAAGATGAATGCATTGAACCCTGAATGCACCTGAATACCCAAAATATCAAATTGGGCGGACAAATATTTAGCACAGATGTCCTATAATACATTTAATATTTGTAAGTTTTTTTATGTATTACTAATACTTAAAAAAAAAAAACTTTATAATTTTTTGTAACATTTAACTTCGTGTCACTATTCTGTTCTACATACAAGCTCTGCCTCCTAGAAGTTGCGTTCAGCCATCTTGAACTTCAAATAAAACGAAAGTTAGGTATGTAACTACGGTTCTATTTCATCCCTACTGACCGCCAGAGGGGGGTGCTGAAAGCACTGAATGTTCCCTTCGCTCATGCGCAGTTCGAGTAATTATACCAACAGGGTCACACCTGTGACACACCAGATGACCAGAGGCTATATATGCCTTCGTCATCCAAGCCTCTGTTCCTACAGAATCTTCTCGCGGAAGCAAGGATTCTGAGTGACAGAGAATCTCTGGCGGTCATCCGGGATTCATAGAACCGTAGTTACATACATAAATTTCGTTCTATTTCATCCCTACTGACCGCCAGAGGGCGGTGCTGAAAGCACTGAATGACTATTACCAACCATGTCACGAGGAATCCTGAGCACCTAACTCACTGAGAGGGCCCAGCAGAACCTCGCAAAAGAACCTGGCCCAGGGGATGAGGGGCGGCCACATTAACATTGTAGAACCTGACAAACGTGCTCGGGGAAGCCCATGATGCAGCAGCACATACAGTACAGACCAAAAGTTTGGACACACCTTCTCATTCATAGAGTTGTCCTCTTTTTCTGGACTATGAATATTGTAGCTTCACACTGAAGGCATCAAAACTATGAATTAACACATGTGTAATTATATACTGAACAAAAAAGTGTGAAACAACTGAAAATATGTCTTATATTCTAGGTTCTTCAAAGTAGCCACCTTTTGCTTTGATTACTGCTCCGCACACTCTTGGCATTCTGTTGATGAGCTTCAAGAGGTAGTCACCTGAAATGGTTTTCACTTCACAGGTGTGTCCTGTCAGGTTTAATAAGTGGGATTTCAAGTCTTATAAATGGGGACCATCAGTTGTGTTGTGCAGGGGGTGGATACAGTACATAGCTGATAGTCCTACTGAATAGACTGTTAGAATTTGTATTATGGCAAAAAAAAAGCAGCTAAGTAAAGAAAAACAAGTGGCCATCATTACTTTAAGAAATGAAGGTCAGTCAGTCCGAACAATTGGGAAAACTTTGAAAGTGTCCCCAAGTTCAGTCGCAAAAACCATCAAGCGCTACAAAGAAACTGGCTCACATGAGGACCACCCCAGGAAAGGAAGACCAAGAGTCACCTCTGCTGCGGACGATAAGTTCATCCGAGTCACCAGCCTCAGAAATCACAGGTTAACAGCAGCTCAGATTAGAGAACAGGTCAATGCCACACAGAGTTCTAGCAGCAGACACATCTCTAGAACAACTGTTAAGAGGAGACTGTGTGAATCAGGCCTTCATGGTAAAATAGCTACTAGGAAACCACTGCTGAGGACAGGCAACAAGCAGAAGAGACTTGTTTGGGCTAAAGAACACAAGGAATGGACAATAGACCAGTGGAAATCTGTGCTTTGGTCTGATGAGTCCAAGTTTGAGATCTTTGGTTCCAACCACCGTGTCTTTGTGCGGCGCAGAAGAGGTGAACGGAAGGACTCTACATGTCTGGTTCCCACAGTGAAGCATGAAGGAAGAGGTGTGATGGTGTGGGGGTGCTTTGCTGGTGACACTGTTGGGGATTTATTCAAAATTGAAGGCATACTGAACCAGCATGGCTACCACAGCATCTTTCACCGGCATGCTATTCCATCCGGTTGTTTGCGTTTAGTTGGACCATCATTTATTTTTCAACAGGACAATAACCCCAAACACACCTCCAGGCTGTGTAAGGGCTATTTGACCAAGAAGGAGAGTGATGGGGTGCTGCGCCAGATGACCTGGCCTCCACAGTCACCGGACCTGAACCCAATTGAGATGGTTTGGGGTGAGCTGGACCGCAGAGTAAAGGCAAAAGGGCAAACAAGTGCTAAGCATCTCTGGGAACTCCTTCAAGACTGTTGGAAAACCATTTCAGGTGACTACCTCTTGAAGCTCATCAACAGAATGCCAAGAGTGTGCGTAGGAGTAATCAAAGCAAAAGGTGGCTACTTTGAGGAACCTAGAATATAAGACATATTTTCAGTTGTTTCACACTTTTGTGTTCAGTATATAATTCCACATGTGTTAATTCATAGTTTTGATGCCTTCAGTGTGAAGCTACAATATTCATAGTCATGAAAATAAGGACAACTCTTTGAATGAGAAGGTGTGTCCAAACATTTGGTCTGTACTGTATGTCCTCCAGCGGAACCCCGCTCATTGCAGCCCAGGAAGCAGAGACGCTCCTGGTAGAGTGAGCCTTCACACGGACCGGCAGCAGACGTGTCCTGCACTGTAGGCGTGGCAGATGACATTCACAATCCAGTGGGAGAGACGTTGTCTAGAAAGAGGACAACCCAGCCTGGGACCGCCATAGCCGGAAAAGCTGCCTTGAGCGTCTTAACAGCTCAGTGCAAAAAAAAGTTTTTGGGGGAAAGGGGGGGGGAAAAACCGGGGGGTTCCGGGGGGGAAAAAAAAAAAATTTTTTTTTTTTCCCCCCCGGGGTTTTTTTAAAAAAAAAAAATTTTAATTTTTTGGGGGAAAAAAAAAAAAAGGGGGGGGGGTTTTTTAAAAGGGGGTTTTAAAAAATTTGGGCCCCCTTCCCCCCCCCTTTTTAAAAAAACCGTTGTTTGGGGGGGGGCCCCCCCCTTTTTCCCCCGGGGGGGCCCCCCCCAAAAACCCCGGCCCCCCCCCCCCCCCCCCCCCCCCCCGGGGGGGGCCCCCCCCCCCCCCCCCCCCCCCCCCCCCCCCCCTTTTTTCCCCCCCCCCCCCCCCCCCCCCCCCCCTTCCCCCCCCTCCCCCCCCCCCCCCCCCCCCCCCCCCCCCCCCCCCCCCCCCCCCCCCCCCCCCCCCCCAAAAAAAAAAACCCCCCCCCCCCCCCCCCCCCCCCCCCCTTTTTTTTTTTCCCCCCCCCCCCCCCCCCCCCCCCCCCCCCCCCCCCCCCCCCCCCCCCCCCCCCCCCCCCCCCCCCCCCCCCCCCCCCCCCCCCCCCCCCCCCCCGGCCCCCCCCCCCCCCCCCCCCCCCCCCCCCCAAAAACCCGGGGGGGGAAAGTTTTTAAAAAAAAACCCCCCCGGGGGGGGGCCCCCAAAAAAAGGGGGCCCCCGGGGCCCAAACCCAAAAACCCAACTTTTCCCCCCCCGGGGGGGGAAAATCCTCCCCCCGGGGGAAACCAAAACCCCCCCAAAAAAAAAAAAGGGGGGGGGGGGAAAAAAAAAAAAGGGGGCCCCCCAAAAAAAAACCCCCCAAACCCAAAAAAAAGGGGAAAAAAAAAAACCCTAAAAAAGGGGGAAAAACCCCCCCCCAAAATAAAAAAAAATTTTAAAACCCGGGCCCGGGGCCCGGCTCAAATTGGGCCCAAAAAAAACCCAAGGGCAACCCCCCCCCCAAAAAAACCTTGGGAAAAACTGGGAAAAAAAAATTTTTTTTTCCCCCCCCCCCCCCAAAAAAAAAATTTTTCTGCGACGTATACTTGAGGGTCGAAGGAAAGCGGCCCTTATCAAGCAGGGACTGGAAAAACTCCAGAATAGTGAGCAACGGACAAAAAAAAACGGATCTTCATTGCGGCCAGAACCCACTGCGAAAAAAGACGGCATCTGTTGACATACTGCTGACGAGTAGGGGTGCCCTAGCACTCAATATGGTGCGCCTGACAGGGGTCCCAACACCCCAATCAGCCTCCCAGTGGCCCCTTTCCCACAGCCAGAGACGTTGAGGGACGGGGGGCCCAAACCCTCCGCCCCAACTGGGGACAGCAGATCCCTCCTGGGTGGAAGACACCATGGGGGTGCCGTGACACAGGCTCCGAAGCAGCGGGGAACCACGGTCACGCTGGCCATAACGGAGCCACCAGCAACAACTGGGCCCTCTCCATGAACCCTCCGTAGGTAGGCCAAATCAGCGAGAGGGGCGGAAAAGCGTACAGGAGAACCCGAGGCCAGGGATGAGCTAGCGCGTCTCAGGACGCAGAAGGAGCAAACCCAAGGGCACAACACGAGTGACTAAAGTCAGTTTGCCTAGCAGCTGCAGGAAGGTAATGTAGGGAAACCGCCTGCCCAGCCTGAATTGACTGACCAACTGGAGTATGTCGGCCACCCTAAGAACAGATGGACGAGCCCTCATAGTTGTCGAGTCCAAAAGCATCCCAAGAAAAGTGGTCGTCTGGGACGGAACCAGGCAACTCTTCGCCAAGTTGACTTTAAGGCCCAACAGCGACACATGAGCAAGAAGGCGGCACGTTTCTTGGACGGCACCTGCCCGAGAGGGGGCGCAAAGGAGCCAGTCGTCCAGATAGGGAAGAATTCTGACTCCGGAGGCCTGCAGAGGAGAGAGGGCCGCTTTCATGCACCGAGTAAACACCCTTGGGGAAAGGGAGAGGCCGAACGGGAGCACCCGGAATTGCCAATGGCGACCCCGATAAGCAAACCTGAGAAAGCGGCGGTATTCTTCTGCAATAGGCAAAGGCTGAAAGTAGGCGTCCGTCAGATCTATTGACATAAATCAGTCTCCCTTCGCAACACCCTGAAGAACTTCTGATGTCGTAAGCATGTGGAAGGGAAGCTCCCTCAGGAACTGATCGAGTCCCCTGAGATCTAAAATGGGGCGAATACCACATGTTTTCTTTGGCATGACAAAGTACATCAAATAGTAGCCCCTGGGTTGCCGCAGAAGGTCTACAGCCTCGATTGCATCCCTTGCCCGGAGAGGGGGGAAAAAGCTCCTGGTCCAGTGTTTTGGGATCTCACCGGGTCGGTGATAACGGTAGTTTTGACCCGCCGTGAGAAGGGGGGCCGCTGTCTGAACTGTAGCCTGTAACCGTGGGTCAAAGTGGCAACCACCCACAGATCAACAGTATGAGCAGCCCAGAAACTGAGCTGCTGATGGGGAAAAAAAATGGCCCGGCTGGCCGGTGGCATCATCTTCGACCCCCCGGTGGGACCCCTTGGGGGCGACCAGGATCCCGGGTCTGTCTAACTGGGTGGCGGACTGGCTGACGAAAGTCCCTGCCGGGACTCTGCCGCACCTCTCAGGGATAGAACCCCACAGACCTATCACCATGCTGAGGTGGTGGCCGAGCGCTCGGGCTAACGGAAGGACAGCTCGAGCGCTGAGGAGGAGAAGGGGGCATACTCCTGCGTAGGCCAGAAAGCTGCTGGCTAGTCTGGCGCGCCTGAACAGTTCGCTCCAGCGCCTCCACAGCTGCTGACTCGAACAACTCCCCCGGCACGACTGGGATTCCCCTGAGGGTCCGACGGAATGCTTCCGTCAGAGGAGACTGCGCCAGCCAGGCCTGACGACGAGCTTGGACGAGAAGAGACATGACACGGCCGAGCTCTCTCGTCAGCAGCGCAAAGGCCTGCAATGCTGCGTCGCTAAACCCAACTGCCGCAGTTGCACCACCAGCGTCCTGAAGGGATGCAGAGAGGGCAAACATAAGATGTGCCATGGAATTGCCAAGGTGGCCAGCACGCGCTCCTGCATTGTATGCTTTACACAGTAGATCATCCGTCACCCGACATTGAGTACGTGGGCATCGGACATCAGGACGCAGGGCTTCATCTGGTGACACGATCAGTGAAGCATCAGTGGGTTCAACTGCTGGCATACGGTCCAGGCCTGCCTTGACTGACTCGTGCATGGCAGCCAACACTCGGCCATCTGTGGAGCGACACGACAATGCTCTTGGGTCCCGCCAACAGGCGTGCATTTCCCTCAGGTACTCCTCTGACGGAGGGACAGAAAAGGGAGTAGGAGCCCGTCCACGCCTGAAAAAGGCACTTCCGGTAGCAGACACCTCTCCTAGCGGGAGCTCCAGCTGCAGCTGCCTCAAGGCCATACACATGACCTCCCGCATAGAGCCGTCACTGGGCTCACCAACTGCACTCTGCGAAGAAAATTAGCCAGTCTCAGAGGCTGGGGAGGACTGCGCCTCCTCCTCATCTCTAAATTGAGACGTCGATGCGGCCAGAGACAAAAAATCCTCCTCCACAGACAAATCAGGCATGGGTGGGGAAGAGAGCCCAGCGGTTGGAAGTGAGGGATCAGAATGACGTGATTGCAACAACGACTTCATCTCTGCCAACTCTGTCGACAGCTGCTCAACCCTTGTGGCCAGGCCCTGGTCAGACTTGGCTCGCTTACTCCTAGAGGGAGGCACAGATACTGTGGTCTCACTACGGCGCTTTGAACGCCTAAGGGGGGCCACCTGCCCAAAGGGCGGGAGTTCAGCATCATCCTGAGGGCACAACTGGGCCAACCGAGCCACCCTCAATGCATGGGGCATGAAACTACAGTTCATGAGGGGTTCTCAGACAGCGCCTCCACCAAGTGATCACGCCAAAGGGCAGGTAGGAAAGGTCATGCCATCGTCTGCCTGAAGCACAGCCCGCAATCCATGCAGCAGTGGGAGCCATCCATGTCCAAGATTGAAGACAAGGTCACCCAAATTCAGATGGGAAAATAAATACCTAAAATCGGGAGAGGGAGCGCTAACGCTGCCGTCACCAATTATAGCAGAGCAGGCAAACGAAAAGAGGCCAGGCACAACTAAGAAAAACAGACACCGCACTGTCTGTTACACTGGGAGAGGGGGCGAGCACCGCTGCTGTCACTAGGTATATAAAAACAAAACAAATATATAAAGCAGCTTACGGTGGTAAGCCGAACAGCCCACACAGCCGAAACGGACCACACAGCCGAGCACACTGGGAGAGGGGGCGAACACCGCTGCCGTCACCAGGTATAAAAATCAAACAGTTTTGTAAATCAAACAGTTTTAAGGAAGGCTTAACGCCGTGAGCCGAAACAGACCACACGATCGAGCACACTGGGAGAGGGGGCGAACTCCGCTGCCGTCACCAGATATAGAGCCAAATTAACAGCAGCCAAACTGCAATAACACCACAGACACAGTAACAAGAAGCCGTGAGCTGGGAGAGGGGGCGGGAACGCTACCGTCACCAACAAACAGTAAACTTACCTGCAGAAATCCTCCACGAAGATCAACTTGTTGCTCCCTAGGACAGCGAAAATACCGTAACTACAGCAAGCGACAGGGCGTCCAGGCAACGGGGAAGCAAAGCTCATACGAACAGCACGCGAGAAGAAATAAGGAACAGAGCCTTGGATGATGAAGGCATATATAGCCTCTGGTCATCCAGGGTGTCACAGGTGTGACTCTGTTGGTATAATTACTCGAACTGCGCATGTGCCCTCTGGCGGTCAGTAGGGATGGAGGATGCACGTACTACAGGATGCACGAACTGGCCCCCTGTAGTACGTGCATCCTCCACCAGAGGGCATAAGACAAGTATAGGATTCAATACAGCAGGTGTTTGATGAAAATACCAACTAACTAAAGTCAAAAATGATGCACTTGGCTTTTTATAGGGTTAATTTTAGCATTGGGTCTGTGATGGTTAGGGTTAGTGTTGGAGGAAACGTATATCTTCTAACAAGGATAAAGACACAAGAGTCTTTCACTTAAAGTTAAGTTTTTTATGCTGACACTCTTAAGGACATGTGCATGGGAAGATGGCTTTCCAGTGGGTGCTGTAGGTAAATCCAGCACAGATTTAATTGTAATTATAACACTGAATCTGTAAGCTGGTTGATGCGTCCCTAACTCAGTAACAATAACCTGTGTTATGCTGCTGTGTAGTGCACATTAAGTGGGAGGCACTATCAACATTTTAAGTTATCATTTCTCTACTCCTGGTTAATAGTGCTGCAACTAACAACATTTTTTGTTAACACTGCCACTTTAAAAATACAATAGTGTTTGCTTATTTAATGTTGTTGTTGAGTAAAGTTGTTTTTTCCTGTTACTGCTGTAGTTTTCTTTATCTGTATCTCTTCTTTGTTGACGGCTACCTATCTTCGCCTCTGCAGGCAGTCTGCTGGAAACTCCATATCCCTTCAGCCCCGGGACCAGTCCAGAACCTACATCCCCTGTCATTCCAGTCCTTAGCCCGGAGACTTTGCATCCCATTAATTCATTTGAACTGAGTCCCAGCAGTGTGGAAGTCATTTCTAGTGCCACCAACTCTGGGTTGGATTCAACCGCAACAGAGGCTGTCGACTACAGACAAGTAGAGTCAGTAGATTTAACTTCACACGTTACAACCTCAGGCACACAGCTTGGCAGCTCTTCTGGGGCTAGATGTAGCACAGTAGCCTCTAATTCAATGTTAAAGGACTCCTGTTCAGAACAGCTTACCTCTTCCAAGGAGCCTGTCTCCAACTGTGGGCCTACTTTTTCTGGAGGGACCAGCAGCTCAAGTACAGGACCTGTCATCTCAGCTGGGCTCAGCAGTTCTACTGAATCCACTCTTTCAAGAGTAACAGCACAACCCTCTACCTTCACTACAGGGAGTATTACCACGGCTAAAGAGTTCACTACAAGCTCATTACCTACATCCTTAAATCAGAAACAGTTTACCTCCAGTCCAGTTCCTGATTATTCTTTAGTTTCAACCTGCTCAACAGGATCTATTCTAAGCCCAGCTCTCCTGGAGTCTCTCGAACAGCAGGCAGAAAGAGATGATGGTACCCACCTTCCACACTACCTTCACCAGGTAATCTGTGCATTTCCACCACGTCCCATTTGATGGCGTCTTGCCAGCGTGTTATGCACTCCTTCTGCCATTCTTGTCTATCTGAACCTTTGCTTTCACACGAATTTTTAAAGGGCTGTTACTTATTCACTCAAACCCATAATCGGAATGTCACTTTGCACCCTTGGGCAGGGGTGTTTTCTACTGCAGGCAAAAACTGAACTACAGGCATGTTCAGAAGCCACATGCACACTTCATTAAAAATCACACACAGTGTTCACCCTCAGGTTCTCTGTGTTAGTTTCACTCTCTCTCAGAGAACTGCATGACTGAACCCGTATGTTCTGAGGCGTGATGTTTGTGGCAGTTTGACAAGCACACCTGACCTGTGCTTGCTTCCAGGTGAAACAGGTGTGTGTCAGAGCAGTAGAGGAAGACTGCAGGCAAGAGGGGAACAGAACACCTTTTTTCCATAATTAGTTTGGGTTAACCTTGTTGTTAGTCACCTCCTGGATGTGGTATGGTTTGGTCACTCAGAACTCAAAATAAAGGTTTATTCATGACTTTGGTTTTGCAATAGTTATCTAAAGACTCCGACAGAATGAGTGATGACTCTAATTGTTGTAATTTTTATAATATTGTTTTGTCTTCTGTCTACAAACATAAATCTTTGACAGGACAGATTTCACTTTTTTGTGCATGCTGTTGTTTTCATTTAGCTCTGCTACTGATCACATTTTTTCATTATAATCTAAACTAACTTTCCTCCAAAAATCAAAAGCAATTTTATTTAATGTTTGTTTAATAATTTTCTATAATCATCAGAGTTTTTAACTCAGAAGTAAGATTTACCAGGACCAGTACCAGCCCTTATTATTATTTCTGTATTTATGAATTAAAAAAAGAGTATTCAGAATGTTAAATATGCACCGATTGATCTGGAAATAAACAAAAACGAGGTTCAGTTCTGAAAATAACCAGTTTCTATTGTAACCTTTAATCAAAATGAACTAATCCCCCAACCCCTGTTATTAATGTGCCTCTAACAACACAACCACAAGGTGGCAGAAAAGTACCAAATTATTTGAACTGCTGTCCCTGTAGTGTAGCTGAACCTTCTAGGCACATTGGCATGTTTTACTGAGACAGTGCCGACGCTACTCTCATTAAAGCTGAATTTCTAACCCATAAACCCTAAATGTTTCAACCCCACTCTGCTTTACGTTCAGAGAGAGTTCCTGTAAGTTAATGTTCGGTCAGGTTTTAGACCCGCATCAGGAAATAAAAACAAACACACAATGATTAAAATTTAAAACAGGCTGGCTGTATAGACACTCCCTCTAAACTGGAATTGCATGTGTGTCCCATCCTATTAGCATAAAAAGCCTTGATTTGTGCCAGAAGCTGCGGTTTATTATTGTGATGTGAGCAATATTTAAACGCTTTAGAAAACAAAGCAAGCACATCTGAAAACAGCCTAAAGCAGGTCCGGATCCCAGTATGGTAACTAGAAAGCCATGCAGTCATCACTGCCATTTGACATGCGAGAGCCTTATGTTTCCTCCTCCTCCCGCTTTGCTCTCACACACACGCTCCTGTTGTTCTGAGATCAGCTGGGCGACATGAAAGCCACGCTTGCTGAAAAGAGGTACAGGGTATTTCATGGTCTCTCGTTTTTCTTTCTAATTATGCATCAGTCTTGTTTACAGTGGTTTCTCAAGGGAAACAACATAACGCTGAACCTACTGTATCATGTCCCATCATGTTTTTTTCTGTTTCTTTGTTAATGATTACAGAAGTAAGCTCTTTTTCCTGTAGTACTCTTATCTTATATCTTAAATGTTTAACATATCTTGTGCCATATTGATGGCTTTTCATGAAAACTTTGTCTCATTGTACACCCACCAGTTGCTCTGACCAGCTCTGTTATAGTGAGGTGATCTGATAATTAGCCTTTTAAACTCTGTGCTCTCTCTTTCCCTTCAGATCGCTGAGACCTTTGTCCTTCAGAAAGACTGTATCCTTGCAAGCCTGTTGAGTTATGCGTGTGGGGACTGTTTTTGTTTGACTGTGTTTATTTTAGTGTTTTAGTATTATTATAGCGGGTGGATACTGTGTAGAATAATCATTTTGTTGCTGTCCATATGAGGTTACTGGCTCTATAAAGCGTAACTCTGTCATATCCATGTTCTCAGGCCAACAAAGAATGCAATCTAATAACAGGAAAGGATGATGTAAGGGAGAAGTGGAATCGCAGCGTAGAATTGGATGTTTAATCCGAGGGAAAGACAGTGGGTGTGAGCAGATGAATGCATAAGAGAAAAGGGAAAGCAAGCTTAGCTGCCTTGAATCTATAGAGGGTTAGTTAGTGAGAGAAGGCATTGAGCTGTGTCAAAGAAGGCTTGTGTTTTCGCTGCTCATATCCATAAACATGAGACTTCAGGCCCCCGTCCTCCAATTTATCTGTTCTCTCTTTGTGTTTCATCTCCTGCTCACCAGGTCACCGTGCAGTATGACTTAAAAGTTTCTAAAGAGCCAGATATTCTTAGAACGTTTTAAAATGCAACTGAGCTACAGTTCTGACCCCTAAAGTTTTAACTGTCCCCTCCTTGAACTGGACGAAATGTTTGGATAAACATTCTTTGAACATCCCGTTTAGATCACAATTACTAAAGAAATGAGAAAAATACTATGTCCTTCCAACAGGCTCCAAGTAGCACAGTATGAATGATTCAGTTGGAAGTAGTTTCATTTAGAGTTGCACACCATATTACATCCCAGTAGTCTTTGCAAAATCGGTTCATGCACAGTCGCAGTTGCAAAGGGATGATCGCATGCAATGTTTGGAAGGCTAATATATTTCAGGCGCCATGCATTTGTGGTTTGCATGTCATTAATAGAGTTTCTCGTCCTCGATGTCCTCTCTTGATAAAAATTTGGGTGACTGATGCGGTAAATCTCATTATGAGTAATGGGGATATTGTAATGATCAAAATTAAACAAGCCGTATTTGAATAGAGGTTCACTGCATCATGCAACAGCATGCATGTTTGGTTCGTTGCAATATTCAATGATAATACCACTGTTGTGTGTTTTCTTTATATCGTGCAGCTTTGCTGGATTGTCCTGAGTTTGGTGCCTTTCTTACGTTTTAGTGATCATCCTGCTAGTGTTGTTGGTATTCAGGAGTTTAACAAACCAGAATTAAGTCATCTATAGATAGCAAGTTTAACAGCCAGATCTAAAGAAGTAAAACAAAGTAAAAATTTTAAATAAAATTAAATTAAAAATAGAAAGTGTGTCTTACCTTAAAGTGCCTGTGACATGCTTTTCCCACAAATGCAGAAATTGAAAGAAAACATCTTAGTATTGAAGGAATTGGGCAGTTATTGACATGATATTAGGATTAAAGACATGATAAAAGACAATTGTGACACAAAATAAGCATATTTCAATGTTAAATTTTGCAAGTCCAAAGTCACCTGGAAATGACATCAGAGGGGAAGTCTCCAGTCATTCATTTTGTGAGCGTCAATGATAAGCGGTTCAGGTAGAAGCGAAGTTGCGTTAAAAACAGTGTTAATATGATTAAACGGTGCATTGCTGGTGGTGGCAGCGATACTACAACATCAGCCGTTAGCCTGCACTATTTTGCTGCAGCGAAGAGAATCAGAGCTGCCTGGATCAGAACTGGAAAACTGATGAAGCATAGATGGGCTGGTCCCACCAAGCACGACCAGGTGTGATCGGAGGACTTCTCGGCAAACTCCTTCGAACAAGAAACCTCTGAATTCACAAGAGAAATTATTTTAGAGGTCGGAATATCTGACAAATGGAGAATATTGAACCAAAGTCTATAGCCACGCCAAAGAAAAGGTTGTTGGCTGGCCAAAGAAAAGGCTGTTTACATTGTATCTGCTCTGGTCTGGTCCGGTCCGCTGCGAATCTCTGAGGAGCTCCAAGAATCATACGCAGATTGCATAATAAAAGCCAGTGATAAATGTGTCAGCAAGTCCAAAACAACTCATTCTGTGGAAATTAAACCAGTTAAACTGCTTCATTTTTTGTTTTATGCATCCAGATATTTTCATGTGCTTAGTTCTACAATGGGTGAGTTCACTGAGTGCAGCGAAGCTATATTTGTTGCTTAATTTGGTGCATTTAATGTTTAATTGGTCGGTTTATGATATCTTCGTTAACCCAGTAACTGATCTAATTGATCTGATGTTAACAACTGCTACTGTATACATGTGTATATATAAAAATATATGTGCAGTTATTAATATAGCGAGATCTTGTCTGTCTTTACTAAATTATTTTTGAAAATCCGGATATTGTGCTGGTTCTGTTTCCTGATGGTGTGGTATGATTCATGCATATTGATTCCAGCCGTACTCCAGCATTCGGCAATAATAGACTCTGGTCGAATTAGATGGCCGTCCACACTCTGCATCTGACGATAGCTGACTTTCTTCTCCTGACTCTGCTCCGTCTCTCTGTGATGGTGACTGAAACATATCTAAAGAAATATCAGATTCTTCGCTGCTTGCCGTCTGTGTTGCTGCCATTGCAGCAGCAGTTTACGTGCGGGGGTTCCCCTTTGATGTCATAAAAGAGCGCAACAAAATCGCAAATGAGGAAATGCCTTTTGGGTGAAATTTATAACCATATATCTCAACAACTGTTCATTTCAGTGACATGAATTTACATTTTAAAATATTTCATCAATGTTTCCTTTCCATAAATGTAATTGGATTTATGATGAAAATTCTGTCATAGGCACTTTAAGACAGTTTTAAAAAGCCCAAAAAGTCGGGATTATTACAAGCAAAATATTAAAAATAACATTAATTCAAGATTCATTTCACATTGTATATTAAGGAATGGATCTGCAAGATCTTTCTGTATCAGTTTATGTTCTGCCTGTATGTTTATATCTTAACTGTTGCTCATCAGACCAGCGAGCATTATTGTTTATCCAGCTAGAGCAGCTTTACCACCAGAGAGTATTGGAAAACCTGAATGCACTTCAAGAGCAGTGGGGTAACACACAGCACACTTCTCTCAGATGCACACAGGCACAAACCCATGATCATTTTCACAACACATCAACAGACTCGGTGTGGATTCACTAAATATCACGTTAGCCATTGCATGTGCTGGAATCTTAAACCTTCAAGTTTCTTACGTTAGCATAAGAAAAGAAAAACAAGAGCAACAGCCTCAGCTGATGACACTCAACTCAAATTCATTTCCATTTATCATTTGCTATTCTCCACCTGAAATGATTATGTAGAGTCATGCTTTTGTCTAACTCTTTCTAACTTAGTGAGTCACTGTGGAGGGACATCGCCTGAGCTGGCAGCCACCCACCTGGACTCTCTAAAACACATCTGCCAGACGCACACTAGGTAAGCCTGCATGTTTCTATGGATTTATTTACATGAACTGTTAAGATCAGAGGTGTCCAAAGGGCAGCCTGGGGGCCATTTGCGGCCCTTGGAGTGATATTTTTTTTTTTTTTTTTGTTGATTCTGACCACAATTCAAGAATGGTACAAATCTGCCTGCCAGCAAAAGCAGTTGATGGGGGGAATTATTTGCCTTTATTTTGAAAAGGCAAACATGTGAGATCCCTTTTTATGTTTCAGATGTACAATAATTTTAAGACTCTTCTTTATAAAAATTAGAGTGCATTGGTTTCATTAAAATATTGCATGTTGGTGCGCTTATAAAAACACATTAAAAAATCAAAATGCACTGTTGAGGCTCTAAAGAGGGCAAGGGACGTAGTTGGAGAGCTGAGTTGGGAGAAGGTGTGGAGTGATGATACACTGTTTATTTTCCACAGACGTTAAAGTTGCAGCTATGCTCTGTACACTTCTGTCTGTACCTAGCTTGTTGGCTCAGAGGCATAATAGTGGCTCAGTCCCTTTAACACATCACCCCTAGATGACCAGAATATGCATCAGGGCTGGCTGGAATTGTTTTATTAAAAGGGTCTGGTACTTCAGGACATTGTTTGCTAAAGTGGGTCATGTACAAATATTGGAGGCTTTAAGACAAGGCTTTGTTGTTGAGACCGTTTGGTGGAGCATAATGCGAAGAACCTAAGCATTTAAACTGACATATATTCAGGCCTGTGGATATAAAAACCATGCAGAAGCCTTTATCAAGTTCTGCGTTTAGCTTCCTGGCCCCAAAATACCCCTCAGCAATGACAAAAAAGACAACAATTGGTATCTTCTGTCTCATGAAAACATTTTGTCTTTTTGTCTCTTTGTATTTAGCTGCTTGAACAGCTGCTTTTATTCTTTAAACCTGCCATAAAAACTTGAAAAATATATGTAAATAAATTCCAAGTTTTAAAACGGATTATAACAGTTCTTGTTTTTGAGAAATATGTTGACTAGCATCTTGGTTTAGATTAGCTTCACCGTTAATGAGCTTAATTAGCATTTTTTTCTATGTCAGAATGAAAGCTGTGAGAGCACTTCTACAACATTTACAGCTATGTGTCGTGTAAATTCTGTGTGAAAAGATGTGTGTCTATATGTTTCTGTGACTTTGAGGACATAAATCCAAGAATGTGAAAAGCAATGAAGTGATGGGTAAACCACATGGCCCCTGGTCTGTGCTGCTGCTGCACTTTTAGACATTTGAGCCACTGCACTGCTAAGGTTTCACACACACACAAGCACACACACGTACACACTTGCACAGACCGAGTCGTGTTTCCCTGACTTCAGAGGACATTTCCCTGACTGTCATTAATTTTCTAGAGACTTTGATCCTAACCATCACTGCAGCCCATGTAATCCATTTCTAACCTTAAAACAAGTCTTTGTCTTTTTTGATCATTTAAATCAACCTTTTTTACCCCATAATGTTGCTGTGAGCCTCCAACCTCCCCTCACAGCTTGGGAACACAGAACCAGGCGCGCACACACACACACACACACACACACACAGGCTCACATACAGGTTTTATTATCCAGGGGAATGTGTTCAGGCTAATCTTAGATTGGGAGAGCAGAGAAGGGTCACACATCTTCTGCGTCTTCTTTCACTAAAACCAAGACAGGACCTTCTATGCGCTCAACCCACTAATTCTGTCTTTCTGTTTATAGACCAAGGACACGAGATGCTGAGGTAACACATCTGTAGTTTTCATTGTATGTGTCTGTTTATGTAATAAATTGCACATTTCTGTTGACCACCTCAGGTTACTAATAGCGTAGGACCTATTTATTCTTTGGTTTGCCAAAAATTATGCAGCTAAGTGTATTTAAATACTCTAAAATAACCTAAAAGTGTATTTAATGTGTGTGTGTATTCAGGTTGCTCTTCTGGACAATTTGAGACTTAAGTTTGATGGTGTTGATTCCCGGCCTTCATGTATCTCAGGTACGTGAGTGCAGACGTATTGATAATCGGGTCATTAGTATTATTAATTCATGTAGTTGTAAAAAGAAAGCAAGCAAATCTGCTGTTGTGTTGAAGATGTTTTTATATGAAAGCCATTTTTGCTTTCACATTACATCTGGGGCTGCAAACACATTACAGTGCCTCGTAGATATTCCTGCCGCTTGAATTCTGTCACATTTTGTCATATTAGAACAAACCTTAAATGTACTCTATTGGGATTTTATGTGAAAGACCAATACAAAGCAGCGTATTATTGTGAAAATAATAGATGGTTTTCATAATCATTAACAAATAAATCTTAAAAGTGTGGTGTGCAGATATATTCAGAAGCATTGAGTAAATACTCTGTAGAAATAGCTGTAATAACAGAAGAATTACATGCTCTCTATTCAGTCTGAATAGAGACTGATGCTCTCTATTCAGTCTGAATAGAGACTGATGCTCTCTATTCAGTCTGAATAGAGACTGATGCTCTCTATTCAGACGGAATAGAGAGACCAACAAATTTCAGGTCTTGCCACAGATTGTTAGCAAAGTTTAGTTCTGCACATTTGGCTGCACTGTTTGAACACATGAATATGCCTTGGTCTAAAAACATTTTATTGTAGCTCTGGCTGTGTGTGCAGTGTCGTCCTGCTGGAAGCTGAACCTCCACCACAGTTTCAGGTCTTTTGCACCCTCTAACAGCTTTTCTTCTAGGGTTGTATTTAGCTTCCATGTTGCTAAAAGAAAACCATCCCCCCAGCATGATACTGCCACCAGCAATATTGTAGAGTGTGCTCAGTGGGCTAGTTTCCTACCTCACATAATGTTTAACATGCAGGCCAAAAAGTTCCATTTTAGTCTCTCTGATCAGAGCACCTGCTTCAACATGCTTGCTTGTTCCCCTGTATGGCTTTTGCCAAACTGCAGAGGGGAAACCATGTGGCTTTCTCGACAACCTCGACACTCTTCTATAAAGATGAGTTTGTTGAGTGCATGATTAATTGCTGTCCTGTTGAAAGATTCTCTGCAGCTCCTCCAGAGTTACCGTAGATCTCTTGGCTGCATCTCTGATTAATAATGCTCTCCTTGATGGGTCAGTTTAGGTGGACAAACTGGTTTGCAGTTGTGCCATACTCTTTCCATTTTCAGATAATGGATAGAACATTGCTCCACGAGACAGTCAAAGCTTTGTGTTTTATTTTATAGCCTAGCTTTGCTTTAAACGTGTCTCTTGTTCTTTAATGTTCTTTAGGAAGCCGCTGAGGTCTTCAGAGCACAGCTGCATTAATGCTGAAAGTAGATTATACACATGTGGACTCTATTTACAATTAGGTGTTTCCTGAAGGCAATAGGTTGCACGGGATTTTATCTAAGGGTGAAAGAGTAAAAGAGGGTGAATACATATTATTATTTTGGGAAAAAACAATCATCTATCATTTTCTTTTCACTTCATAATACTCACTACTTTGTGTTGGTTTGTCACATAAAATCTCAAGAAAATCTGTTTAACCTTGTCATTATATGAACCTAATGGGTATGAATAATTTGGAAGGGGCAGTTTAAGCATTTTGTGATACTAAGGAAAATAAAACAGTTAAAATAAATATTTTACATGCAAAGGAGGGTTAATATTTTTATATATCCTGCATGTTTTTGGCAATAAAAAAAATTTTATGTACACCCAAATTTTTTTTTGGATTTTTAAATACAAAGTTAACCATTTCTTAAAATCTTCAATTCCAGGCTATGGCATTTTTATGATCTTAATTAGAGTGTTTTTTGCTTGCAGTATAAATGTATTATGAGTTTAAGCAGTTAAGGGATGCATGAATAAAAGCCATTCCTGCTATTTCATTCAGGTCATCAGGTTAAAAGAGTGATGGAGCAGAGAGCCAAGGACTCCTCTGGTCCCGCTACACTCTCTGCTAATTTGCTCGGAAGGCTCAATCTGCCTGAAACAGGCAGGGAACACCCAAATGGAAAATCAGAGAGGAGGGACATTTTTTATGGCTCTGAGCAGACTCGAAAGCAAGCTTACAGCTTAGAGGTGGAAGGAGGGGTAGAACGCACCACTTCAGCCCCGGGAAATGGGCTGCACCCCTCCACAGCTGGGGGAATGGATCGCTCCGACCCTGCAGAGCAGCAGGAGGAAGATTTAGGTCCTGCACGGGAAGCAGAAGAGAAACAGGAGGAGGACAAGAGTGAAGTGGAGGAGGCAGCAGAGGCTCTGGAGATGGAAGAAGAGGGCACAGAAGACGATGGCGAGGACGAGCAGAGCGAAGGAGACTCTCATTTGTGTCAGGGAGCTCCCTCAGTGGAGACTCTGGTCAGTGGGGCAGAGTTGCAGCTGCACTGGGAGGCTTCAGCTCAGGAGGAGCTACATGTATACCAGGATACTCAGGTATATCATTTATTCTTGTATGTATTTTATGAAACAGATTTCAAATGCATGCACGTTTCCATTTGGTATGAAGCTAGGGTGTGTATTCCTGCTATACTCTTTCAAATGTTCCTGCTTTTACTGGGACTAGAATTTTAATCATATCCACAAGGTTTACATTGATGTGTTGCTTGTTAGGGCTACTGCTAAAAACCATTTTCCAGGAACATGAGATGGATCACGTTCTTGTTTTTTTAAACTAAACAGCTGTTATTGACTCAGAGATGATTTAAAACGCTGTTACTACATTTCACTGCACAGCAGATCAACGGCACAAATTACAATTTTAGAAATCTTTTACTAAAACACTATGAATCTTTTAATGTCGGTAATCACATATTTGTCACTGTTAAAATAACAGAGTTATTATAAGGAATCAGAGTTAAAAGAAGCAGGGTAAAAAGATCCAAATTAACTGGTGCCAAAGGACAGATCTATAAGTTTCCATTGTGAATGCAGGAGGGCTCTGAAACCTGCCTGAACGAGGAGGCACTCCCTTCCCAGGAGGCTGATACGGAGCAACAAGAACCATATGCTGAAGAGAGGGAGGAAGAAGAGGACTGCAAAGCTGATTTTATCAGGAGAACTCCTTCGCTGGAGGACATGGCAAAGCTCATCACCGTGGAGGAGGTGTGTGTTTATGTGTCATTTTTTTTTGTCACAACTGTTTTCAGCAAATTTGCACTTTATTATGTTTTAAGGGTTCTGCCTGGATTCGTCCTTCCTGCTGTGAAGGACACGTGCTTTAAATCAGGCCTAATATAATTTCCTAACCCTCACCATGACTCCTACTGTAAATTCGTTTTAACTCTATTGTATTATCTAGTGTGTATTATCTATTGTATTGTATCTTGTTAATATGTAAAATAGTAATTTTTAAGTGCTTTTATTTAGTTTCACAATTAATATCACAGGTGCTCCACACTGCACTGTAAGTGGGTTGAAAAGGCTTTTAAATTGCTGGCTGATGTCATTGCTATTGCTTAATGGCAGCCATGGTTAGACTGACTGCAATGTTCTGACATGATCTGGTCAAAGTTCACCTGCTGTCAAAGTCCGCTGGCTTGTGAACCAGGAGTCGCTTCATAACCTCTTTTACAGGGAAGCAGTCCCCGGCTGATAAATAGGTCCATAGTTCGGAACTGTACTGTAGGTTGTGTGGTGTGGTGTCATTTAATGAACATTGCTGGTCAAGTCTTTTTAATTATTTTTTTTAAGCCATCTAGCGTCTCTGCTGTCTAAAATCTCTGACTTTTGTCTGTTGTTGTGGGTCTCAGATCTCCCCTCCCTCTGGACTTGTCTCCATCTTAAAGAAGCGAAGTGTGTATGTGGACAGCCTGGCGAGTTCTGCTGGTCCGAAGCCCGGACCTGAGAAACCCACCGCCAAAAGACGTGTCCGCTTCAAAGTTCCTGATGATAGCGATGACCAGGGTACATTACTGCATTGATTTCCTGCAGTGTTTGCTTTTAATTATCCCAGTAACAGTTCAAGTTATTTAAACAGGAACACATTGTAGTGCATAAATGTGAAGCGGAAGTTACGTGAGTTTTAATTTTAGTTTTTACAAATTAAAGTCTAAAAAGCGTGGCAAGCATTTGCATCCAGCCCCCTGAGTGAATACTTTGCAGAGGGACATTACAGCTTCAGGTCTTCTGGGGTACGTCTCCACCATTCTGTTGTGGCTCTTGTTGTATGTTTAAGTTTGTCGTCCTGTCTGAAGCCAGACCTTCGCTCCAGTCTCCACAACTTTCTCCATGGCCTGTCTGCTGTGTTCCTCGGTCCTCATGATGCTGGTTGTTAAAAAACCTAAAACCTTCACAGAGCAGCTGCATTTATATGGAGATTAAATTACACACAACTTAATTTACTAGTTACATGACATTTGAAGTCAGGTGATTGCACTGGAGTTTAATTAGGGGTATTAGATTAAAAGGGGCTGAATACATAGGCACACCACACTTTTTAGATTATTTGAAAACAAATAGAAACATGTACTGTATCAATTTCCTTCCAATTGGCAATTCTGCACTGCTTTGTATTGTTTATGACCTAAAACTGCCAAAATATAAAACTAAAGGCTGATGTTGACAAAATATGGGAAAAGTCAAGGTGTATGAGTGATTTTGGAGGGAAATGTGGTAGCCTACAACAAAAGGAGAACAGTTCTAAGCTTTGTTTTCAATCACAGAAAAATGTATGCAACTTACAATCACTGGAAAGTATGAGAAACGAGCCAAGGTTCAATGCATAGTGCAGGCCTATGATCACTTCTAACTACATGTCATTTCATTTATTTATTTTTTGTTTGTTTTTCTCTGTAGAAGTTGGTGGCAGCGACTCCTGTCTGCTCCTCTTCCTCCTTTGTCTGGTTACTGTAGTCATCAGTATCGGTGGCACCGCCCTTTATTGTGCTCTGGGTGATGCCCAGTCCTCGGTCTGTCAGGACTTCTCCAGAAATGCAGACTTTTACATCAGCCAGATACGCCGTGGGATAGCTCAGCTGCAACACTGGTATACTTCTGGGTCATAGCAGAAAACAGTTGGTCAACAACGTGGAGCCTCTGGCATGTTGATTCCTGCAGTTCCTGCTGCTTCCCAGGACAATGGGTATTGAGGTTCCTCATGGTCACTAAAGAGCTTACTGCCATTTACTGAGTGGCTGAACATCTATTTCGGATGCATTTGGCATTTTCAAACCTATAATGTTAATGCTCTGTGAATGCAATTCCAGTGCACTTTTAAAAAACATAGTTCAGATGTCTGTTTGCAGGGAAATCAGAAAAAAACTAAAAGACTTAACTTGTGATGTCTTAATTTTTGTACCATTGAAGATCTGCCCGCTTTCTTACATTCTCCTGCAAAATTTAACAAAGTCTTCTTTGCACGACTTTTGCTTAGAGAAGTTTAGTCCTTCAGTTTCAAATTTATTGGCTAAAAGTTGTCCTAACATGCAAACCTACTGTTTGACACTGGTGTCCAACTTCTGCAAAAGATGGGGATGAAAATGGTGTCCAGTTTAACGCCATTTATCATAAGAGAAGATTAGATGTTTTATAATTGGTGCAACAAGAGGTGTTGCTTTTAGTTAGGATTTTTTTTAATAACAGAAAATTTTACTTGAGAGATATAACTTTGCATCTGTCTGCTACATTGAATGAAATCTCCATGTTCTAAGTGTATCTTAAAATAAGAAATTAATGTTTGGAGGCTAATGATAAACTTTGCTTTGATACATCTTTTAAAGTGACAAAAATCATAGTGAAATTGTTCATATTAACCATCAGTGAACTGCTAATGGTGTACTATCATGTCATATATGTTCAATGTGGGTGAAATTGTGTGAAACAATGTATTTTATCTTTTGCATTTCATTTGCAATGAGCAGTTACTAAAGAGCTCCCTATTGTCTGTGCAGCACAGATCTGACTCGGTGCCCTCTTTAACTCTTTATGGGTCTCCTGAGCAAGATCTAGTTTTGTGTAGCATATTTAAAATGTAGAGAAAATGGTGCACATCTGTATATGCTGTTTATCATGTTGCACATGAGACCGGTACTTTTTAAAACAAATATTTTTGAAGATTTTGCAATATTTCTACAGGCATTTTTATTTTTTTTGTTAGGCCTAAACATGGGCTTGAATTAAGATCATCAGTTACGAAACCTTTCATATGGCCTAAATGTTTACACAGACCACTTCAGCAGAGAACCCCCGAACTACTTGTTTGTGTCAAAAAATGAAATGTTTTATTCATGTGAAATTTAAAAAAATATATATTGTTAACGTTATTTACATGGTGTAGATAATCGATACAGGACCACATGAAGCTCTATCTGCCTGTGTGTTTGTTCTTTCAGGGAATTCTGGGAATTAATCTGCTAAGACAGCCAGTCTGTTCTGGTAGATCTCCCCAAAAATAATTTTAGAAAATGTGGATGAGTTGCCACCTATTGGTCTTCCATATATGTCATTGAGATAACATAGTTTTTTTTAATTTATTTTTTTTATTGTCTCTATAAATCTTAATTTTGTCTCATTGAGGTCATTAAATAGCCTAATAACCTCTTTTGACTCAACTCTAAGACACATTGCAATGCTTTCTGTGGTGTTGTGGAGGATTGATTAACAAACACTCGTGGAAATCCTCAAATCTTATACAAAGTGCTTTGGTGGGATAGAGTAAAGAGGACAAAAGTGGGCCAAAATGAATTGTCCTTCTTCCTAATCTTTACTTAAAAGGCTTATATCGTCTTTTTTATAAACTATTTTTTTCCGTTTTTTTCATTTTGAGGCTTGTAACACATGATAGTTATATTAATTTCCACCCGCTTAAAAATGAGAATGAGAAAAAGCAAGAAGAACACAGCCTAAAGCTGCAGAAGAGTAATTATGTTGCGTTTGGATTGATGCTTGGAACACACGCATCAGTGGAGGTAATTACATGACAGTCTCCAGCTTAAGTTTCATGAAGTGAAGATTTATGTTGTGATTTATCCACTGAGTAGGAAAAAGTCAGAAAAAATATTGCCAGAGAGCTGTAGGTTGGAGACCTAACAAACCGGCAACCCATGAAGAGATTTAAAAGCACTCGGTTCTTACATCATAGGCAAATGACTGCTTGTGACAAAAACAGTCATTCATAAAATATTCATTCATTCATATTCTGGCAGCGTTCAGATAGGCGATGTAACTTCTGCCCTGGTTCTGTCCAGCATTGTTACTCTGATGTTACTCTGACAGATTAGAGTCAGCATGTTCTTTTCAATAACTGTTCCCCCAGAAAGGCCCACATTATTTTGGCGAGCCATGCAGCGATTGTGCAAATTTTCCACATACTTGGTAGTTTAATAATGAGGACTTAACTACACTAAAGCAGTATAGTTTTCAAAACGTTATTCCGAGGACCCTGTCTGTTAGGGCTGCACAATTTAAGGATAACATGCGATATATGATATCATCATCCATATATGGAAGTGCCTTCCTGTTTTAGTCTGCTCGAAAGGCTCTTGTACTTTCAGAAAAGTGTGTTTTGAAATCATTTACCCGCTTTGTAAACTCATGTTAAGACAAATTGGAATTTATTTTTCATACTTTCACTATTTTTAGGTTCTCTGGCTCTAATATATGATGATGCAGGCCCTTTAAAGGCTAAACAGTATTAGTCTCTCTCCAGGTGTGTCACTCAAAAACCTAATGATTTGTTTAAGACATGAGGATTTTCCTGTACTTAAGGAGTTGTTGATGCATTGATATTGATATTTTTATTTGCACTTGTCAGCTGGCTGGTTCAGATGACAATTACCAAAAAACTACTTTTATTTAACCTTTCAGATTATTTGTAATTGTTAATGTGACCAGGAATGTATGTTTAAGTGGTTTTAAAAAGGCAGATCCATCTTGTGGTTTGTGCTTGATCTCTTCAGATGACTGCTGTAGTTTATTTTCTATATTAACTTTGTTCTTGTGGGAACTTTGTTGATCCTCCTGGGCCATTATTTTTCTTCTGTCCTGATTTTCCTAACATAAATATGACTTTCTGCCAATGCTGTCTTTATCATCTTCTGCATGAGAATTGTTAAACTATTCAAGTATCCTTTGTTTCATCTAAAAGTATTAAACCTGTTTTAATTTTTTTTAAACCTTTCAGCCCAACATCAAAAAGAAGTAGATAAATGGTGATGACTAATCAGAGTGTACTGCTACTCAGTCTGACAAAAGACTTTCATGCATCATTTTATAAACTCTGATTTTTTTTCTGAGTTGTAAAGTTGGTTTAATAAAACAAATTTTCCTTATCATGTCTGATATTAAAATCTGTTTAGTTTGGGAGCTTGTGTTGCATTTTGTCTGCAAGGGTTTATTTTCTGCTGCTTTTAAAATTATTTCAAATGTTGATGCAGCAGTGAAGAGTTTTGGCTACTAAGAACAAAGACCTTCACTCAGCTAAACTGCAAGGTTACTGTGTAAAAGTAAGAGGGTAGAGATTTGCATGTTTTCCTTATTGACTTAATTTATAAACTTCAGTGATCTGATTCAGAGGAGAAAACCCACATGAACAGTACCGTTACATGGGCTCTGACAAAGAAAAACAGAAAACAAATATAGCAATACAGTACTATTCAGTATAACAAAAAACATATATCAGAAACCATATTAGCATAGATGCTGGTTGGGTCAACAAAGTTTATATGTAAGAGAACTATAATAAGTATAACCCAAGTAAAAACAAATAAATCAGATCTTAAAGGAGGTAAAAGAGTGCTGTGCATAAAGTACAAACTCAAGGCCTGGTTTCAGGTGGTCGAAATCTGTTTGGCTGCCTATTACATCAGCTCTGAGAACATCTTAAACCCACATCACCAGTCGGGCTGAAAAATCTAACCCTCCAAATATCATATGGTATTTGGATTCATATTTTTTTCTATTCTTTAACTCATCCATACATTACTATCCACATAAAAATCACACTCATGGGTAATTGAGAGGGAACAATTAACGCAAAATACAGGCTTTTAGACTGAGGGAGGAACATCCTGCATGCACAAGGAGAACATGGAAGCCCGCAGCAGAGATTTGAACCAAAAACCTTCTAGTTTTGAAGCAACAGTGCTTACCAAAGCTCCAGCGTAGCCTGCAATTTAAGAGGTTTATTTAAAACTACTTTGCCTTGAAAGACTGCTACAGCACAGTTGATAAGACTGGAAAAAATCCAATTGTAATTATTAGTTGTTATAGTAATAATAACCAGATAAGAATAAAAACACATTAATTTGAAACATTTTAACAAGAGGAACACACACAACCTGATTTGAAAACTAGAGTTTAAGAAGTTTTAGTGAAAGCTAACATGCACCAATCAGACAGCAAATCTGTCATCACTGTGATGGACAATATTTAATGCTTTCAGAAATGTAACATACATAAAGACTGACAACAGGAAGCCAGAGAAAAAGTACAAAATAATATTATGGCTTGAGAATAATACAAATACCAGGTGTGCAGTTTTAAATTAGTATATATACAAAATGAAATAAATTAAAGTGCTTTATCTGTCAGTAACTGAGAAGATATAATGTTTTATAAGCAAGATTAATTCAGTGAAATCCTACAGGTTTTAATGCTGGTTCAGAGCTTAACTGGGGGTGTGTTTCTCTCCTAGACGAAGCCACTAACGGAGCTATTGCTGCCATTAATGGTTCTACTTTTTATTTGCTTCTGGATCATTGCATCTGAGTTTCTTTTCGTATGCCTGCTCTGTCTTCTCAAACCCCAGTCAGTCACAGAAGATGGCAGCTCACATTGTGTCTGGCTCTGCTGCAGATTTCTTCCTGTTCAAAGGGAGTTGTTTCTCTCTACTGTCGCCACATGCTTGCTTGGGAGGAGGGAGTGTTGCAAAAATTAATCCCTCATTGCAATCTGCTGTGCTTCATTAGATAGAAAACAATTTTCTTTGTCCAATTGGCTTTATAAACTGAATTTGAATATGTTTACATTAATGATTGATGTATATATTTTGCTATATACATTTAATCTATTTGTTTTGTAAAGTGCCTTGCAATGCCATTAGTTGTAAATTGGTGCTATATAATCTTGCTTTAATTTAAAAAGGGTTTAAGGATAAATCGTTTTGATAGGATAATTAACGGGCTAATTACATAAAATTAAGAACTTGTATTAACGATTGTAATGATGATTATAATCATTGCATTAATAGTAATTTTCATATTTGGTGTAACCAACCAACAAACAAATAGTAAAAATGTTATAAATATGACCAGAAATAAAACTTGTACCAAACATGTTTTGCATACTAGTAATACAAAAAATCAAAGATTCTTGGTTCTCACAAAAAAGTAAAGTTAACGATGTTACCTTGTAGTAGGTTATTTCTGTGGCTCTCCAGTCTCCCTTACATTTATTAAGGTGCATCTGCATATTTGAAACAGTAATTTTATCAGTCTGAACAGTCTAACTTCTTTCTTTCACGTACAGACGCTGGGTACGTACACGTTACGTAATGACGTCGCTCTCATTACGGATGTAAACACAACTTGGTGCACATGGAACGAAAAGCGGGAATGATGCCGACTGTGGAACGGTTTGTCTATCCGGGAAAAGGGAACGGGTTGCGGGCTACAGCCAGGATAGGCAGAGGACAGCTGGTGACCTCCGCCGAGCCGCTGGCGTGCTGTGTGTCCAGCAAACGCGCCAGAGAGATTTGCCACTACTGCTTCACACGGTAAGACGGATTCGAGTACAAACTGCGAGGGTCCTCTCCTACAAAGCAAAGCGAGTTACTTTGTTTATTACTTTAACGAACAGAAACTGTGGACATGTAGCTACAGACGGTGTGGTTAAAGGGTTTATATTTCACACAGACAGAGGTGTGAAACTGTGGCCATTAGGTCTGTACCTGCTCCAACACATCTTATTTTAAATAGTTGCGTTACCTTTTCAGCATGCCTCAGAGAGCTGCGTTAATTGCTGTTAATTTCTGTGTCCTTTAAATCAGGTGTTAAAAATTCTGTTTAAAACTTAATGTAGTTTTTCAACTGGTCAGCAGATGGCACTCTTTCTCTTTGCTGAAATTTACCATAGATTAGAATGCGACGTTTGGGTGGTTTTTGTAAAGCTACTAATTACTTAAACTACTGTTCGTATTTTTGTTTGTTTGTTTGTTTTTGGCTGTGTTTCATGAATGATTAATCCTCTTATACTGTTAAATGCACCAACAGGGTATCTTGTTATCTGCAGATTTGTAATTGCTACATTAATGGGAAGCCTAATGGTTATTGTGTAATTGTCGCTCCAGTCAGTCAGTTTAACAAACAGAAAATGCCATAACATGCAACATCCAGCAGCATACCTTGAACCTTAAATATTCAAATAATTTCTTTTCAGTCCTTAAATATTCTGATCTGCTATTTTTACATTTTTGGGAGTTAAATTTCATAACAGTAAATGAGAGGACTGCATAAGAGATGTACCAAGTGAGCTTCATCTGCTTCATTGGGATTTTTTTATTTTGCTTCATCTCACTTGCTATTGAAATTTGTCCTTCTGGATTCTTAATTACACCTTCTCAACCACCTCCAAACCCACTTCATCAGGCTCTATGGATGTAAGCGTATGTAATGAGGCTGGTGAAGAGAGAAAATACTGTTCTGATTTCTGGTTTAATTAGTGCAGAATGAATGAGTGGGTACATAACTGAGGCTTAAATACTGCACGTATAATATGGTCATAGTAGCAATCAAAAGCTAATTCACACCAGTAGTTATTGGAAAAAACAAACTGGGACACTTCTGAAATGAAGCTCCATTTTCAGGTTGTTTGAAGGTAACCTGAGTAAATGCAAAAAGCAGTTTTCAGATGATTTAATTTATTTGGGGGGAATAAAAAGGTATCCAAACCAAGCCAGTCCTCTGGGAAAAGTAATTGCCCCCCTAAATCTAATAACTTGTGCCACTGTTGGCCTCAACAACTGCGATCAGGCATTTGCAATAACTGGAAGTGAGTCTTTTACTATGATGTGAAAGAATTTTGGCCCAATCTTCTTTACAGAATTATTTTATTTCAGCCAAATTGGATAATTTTTTGCATGTTTAAGTCAAGACTTTGATTAGGCCACAGATTTTTATTTAATTTTGTAGCCATTCATTATTGTCCTGTTGCATAACCCTATAAAATACAGACCACCTTAAGTTTATGTTAATAAACTCATGGCCCAAAATTCTCAAAGTCACAGTTTGTCGAGAGCTGCACGATAAATCAAATTGCTATTAATTTCAAATAGCAATCATTGCACACTTGAATTCAGTTCAATTCAGTTTTATTTATATAGCGCCAATTCACAACACATGTCGTCTCAAGGCACTTCACAAAAGTCAGGTACATTCCAATTAGTCCTAACCATTGAACAGTGCAGTCAGAGTTGGTTATTTATTCAAATTGGATAAAAAGTTTTTCTGTCTGAAGAAACCCAGCAGATTGCATCCACTCAGTGATTTGCAGCATTCACTCCTCCTGGATGAGCATGTAGAGACAGTGGACAGTCACTGGCCTTGACTTTGCAGCAATCCCTCATACTGAGCATACATGTAGCGACAGTGGAGAGGAAAAACTCCCTTTTAACAGGAAGAAACCTCCACTTGCTGTATAATTGTAGTGTCTGTGATGCTAAAGCTTCTAAAAATTACGGCAATTACATGTTTTCCTGAATTTCTGCAGCCCTTCTTTCGTCTAATCAGTCCACAGAATATGTTTTCAAAAGTCCCGCACACCGTCGAGATGTTTCTTTGGCAGGTTTGAGTCAGGCCTTCCTGTTCTTTTCAGTCAGCAGTAGGTTTTGCCCAGACTCATAAACACTGACTTCAGCATACGCTATTAAGTTCTGCAGAGCTTTGGAAGCTGTTCTGGGTTCTTTTGTGACCTCCTAGGTAAGTGGTTGATGGGCTCTTAGAGTAATTTATGCAGTGTGGCCATTCCTGGGAAGGTTCACCACTGTGTTATGTTTTTTTTTTTCTATTTTATTGATAATGACTCTCACAGTGGCCAGGTTGGTTTGGAAAGATTTTTCCCTTAATAAATGAAATCATCATTTGAAAACTATTTGTCTGATATCACAATTTGTTTGAGGAAACACTGAAGTGTGCCACACTTGAGTGTGTGCAGCAAATTCGATTTTACAGCAGACCATATGTATTATTTTGAATTTGCGTGGATATTAGAAAATGTGTAATAAACTCAAACTTGTGCACCCAAGTCTTGTTTTTAAAATAGATTGTATCATCTTTTCAACTTGGAAAAAGAATGGAGCTAATTAAATAATTGTGAATAATTTTGCTGAAAATTGAGACGTGGGCATTGAATGCAGTTAGTGTTCATACATCTGGCCAAATATGTTGTCAATATGCAGAGGGTGAATGCATGACGCTTGAAATAAGTATCCTATCAGGTATTCTATCCTAGCCTTTGCATCCTCTCGATATTGCACACACCTTACAGTCAGTAAATTAGAAAAATTATTCAAAAGTTAATTTATTTCAGCAACTCAATTCAATAAGTGAAACAAATTATATAAACTAAATTACATACATACTAATGTTTTCAAGCCTTTATTTTTGTTAATTTAGATAAAAACAAGACATCTATGTTTAGAATATTACATCTGAACATAACAAAAAACCATCTTGGAGTGCAAGGGGCACTTCGAGACCTTTTTTGACTCTGTTGTGGCCTCAGCCATCTTCTATGGTGTCTGTTGGAGCAGCAGGTTACCTACAGCTGAGAGGAAGCGGTTAGATAAGCTCATCAGGAAGGCTAGCTCTGTCCTACGATGCCCCCTCGACCCAGTGTAGATAGTGGGAGACAGAACAACTCTTGCACTAATAACATACTGTTGGACAATGTCACCATAAAGGACCTTTATCACAGATTCTTTCTTTCAGCAGCTGTTATAACCATCACTGCTCCCAACAAATTTAAGTATTTACATCCCTGCTTTTTTTTTTTTTGCACACTTTTTCCGTTTTTAGCTCCTCCAAGGAGATACTGTTTTTTTTGGTTGAGTTTGTTTGTCTGTGTGTTTTAGCAACATTATGGAAAAAGTCACAGACAAATTCTCAATATTTCTTTTTTTCTTTTTGTATCAAGGTGTGTCTTAGCCAAAGGGATAATTCATTAAATTTTTGTCGTGATCTGGATCCAAGGTTTTTTTTCTGTGGTGTAAGTGACCTTACGTTGGGTGGCAGAAGTAAGCAGTAAATAGTCTATAAAAATATAGTATAAAAAATGCACATTTTGTACATTTTCAATATCATCGTACTCAGTTACACATTTAATGTAGTCTGAGTGTGGTATTTTTAATGACTACAGTATTTTTCTTGCTATAAACATTTACGTTACTGTACAGTCTATTCTTATTTTTTGTTTTTGTTTTTTATTTAGTTTTTACCTTTGCGTATATGTGCATGCTTCTGTTTGCCTTTTACTTTGCTGCTGATAACCTGAAATTTTCAGCTGTGGGATGATAAAGGATAAAGGACAAAAATATATGATCTGTTGTCTTAAAAAAAATAAACTCTTTCTGATTCAATAAATTATTAATCTTAAAGAAACATTTCTCACCATACTTCTACAATTGTCAGGTTTGTTTTTAAAAGAGTTCAGCTCTGTCCATGGACATACTAGAAGACACTCACCTATAGTTGTAGGACTAACCACTACTAGTGGCAACATTGTAATTTGACAAATAGTCAATAAAGAATCAATAAAGAAAATGACAGCACTTTTATACCGTCCTTGAAACCCATTATTTTTCTACGCTTTGGGCAAACAACAGTTTGTGTGTGGGTGTTGTGGTGTGGAGTTTGATGAAGGCCAAAGGTCAAAGCTATGATCATATTGTTGAGATATTGAGTAAATGTTACGGCAACATTTTCCCCAGGCTACAGCAGACACTCGTTAAGCTGAGGGTTAGAAAGATTTCTTAATTTATAAGAGAAAGATCTGCAAGTTGTGTTGATGTCACCCGCACTGTTAGACAACACCGGACTTTTGCAGATTCTGCAGGTATAAACACAGTGAGTGTGGTCTCACACATATGGAGTGCATGAGCATGAGCGAGTGCTAAAGAATGTTTTTCTAAACGTGCAGTATTTTGTGTGACCATATCATTGGGAGAACAGAGAGATGCTCTGTGTGTTTGTATGCACGTGTGTCCAGGAAAAGAGCATCAAAGCTGAAGTAAATTACAGGCCTTGAAGGCTGTATATAAGTAATGAGTGATGAAACTTGAGGGAATACACACGCAAGCTCAGATACACACATCTTAACAGGATCAAATCGTCAGGGGTTAACAAAAAACATTAAATCAGCTGCTATGTTCTCAAACTCACAGCAAAGGTAGTGTAGGTTAGAAAAGAAATATTGACAACAGGAAGACGTCAGGATTTGGATTCATTGCTAGTTAAAGTGATTTTGAAAGTGCAGTTGTATTCTGGATTTATCATCAATAGATAAAAAGCTTTGTACCAAAGTTGCAACTTAGCTTTTCCATTGGGTGTCTCTTATCATTGAAAATCTGTATTTTAACATATTTATCTTCATCATATTCCACCACCAACTATAACTGGGTGGTGCCTATTTTTTAAAGGGTATATACCCCCGACATTTTCTGTTTTCAGTTGTGTTCAGGCTTGTTACAGGAAAAAAATGGTAAACACAAGGCAGCTGAAAGTTGCCAAACATTGATATTACATTCCAAAAGGCGGACAGAGCCTGCTGCTCAAATTGGAGTTTAAAAACAGAAGATTGTTATGGTATTTTATCTACTGAATAAAATTCCATAAAATGGTCACATGAGGAAGTCTGAAGAAATGTTTAGGAGTTGTAGCCTGGAGACCTAACAGATCGGCACCCTAACAAACCGGCACCCTAACCAGTGAATTAAAAGCTCTCTGTCGTGAGCCCAGTCTGCTTGTAAATGTCGACAGCAGTGAATTATTGCTTCTGACAAAAACTGAAATTCAACATAATAAAATGGTCACAGCAGTATTTGTTGCTGCTCTAGTTACATCGGTACATTGGACAGGTATTTGTCAGTATGTTCCTCCAGCTTACCGACACCAGAATAGCCTACTTTGTATTGATGAGGCATGAGGTTGTTGTTTAAGTCCCACTCTACAGATAAGCAGTCTTGTGTTTTACTAGTGACTGTTTACCTGCACTACAGTAATGTAGCAGTCAAATGGTTTCAATGATATGTCTGTCACACCACTTAAAACTTGTAAGTCCATCTGCAGTTAGTTATCTTACATGTTGTTTAGCCCTAAAACTCATTTCAAGCCAATGCCAGCGGAGACAATAGAAGTTTAAATACTGACAAACAACCAGACTGGAGCTGCAGTCAATGACTCTGTCCTTCATTGGAATCAGAAACAAAGATTTAATTGCCGTTTGTACAGTAAGCTGGCAGCTTTGTATCTGCTCGTTCTTCCATAATGTGGGCCACCGCCGCTGCTGCATTTCGTTATTAGGGTAAGAGATTGCTTAACATTAACCCTTCAGCATTTGGTTTATGTGGTTTGGTTCTCTTCAGCCTCTGCACGAACATAAAAGGTTATAATTATAATAATGCACAATCACATGTTTTTGTTTACATACCTTTCTTTAATATACAGTTGTGTAACTCAGGCTCTATGTAACCCAAAGTTACATAGAGCCTGTTTAACTTAGGGTTGTAAATGGTAACCTATGACAGGATGACCACAGTGACCTGGTATACATATACAGCCCAAACAATTTCATTATTGAGAAAAAGTTGAATATTTTTGTCACTCATTTTAAAGTGAAACTCGTATAGACTAATTACACAAAGTCATTAAATATCGTTAAAAATGATATTTTAAACAGAAATGTCAGGCTCTGAAAAGTATATTTAAATTTATGCATTTAACACTGCATTAATGCGGCTTGGCATGGAGGCGATCAGCCTGTGGTGCTGCTGAGGTATAATGGAAGCCCAGGTTGCTTTGATCTTCAGGTCATCTGCATTGTTGGGTCTGGTGTCTCTCATCTTCCTCTTGAAAACACAACAAAGACTCTCTATGGTGTTCGGGTCAGGCCATTTTCACTGAACCATCTTTTGGTACCTAAATGAAATCGGCATCTTCATAAAGTTTGTCAGCAGAAGGAAGCATAACTTGCTCAAGAATTTTCTGGTGGATGGCTGCATTGACGTTTTTCTATCACACTTTTTTTCCTTCCACTCAGTTTTCTATGAATATGCTTGGAAACAGCACTTTGTGAACAATCAGCTTTTTTATCAGTGACCTTTTGTGGTTTACCCGCCTTGTTGAGGGTTTCAGTGACGTCTGTCAAGGCAGCAGTCTTCCCCATGATAGTGTAGCTCACTGGCCCAGACTGAGAGAGCACTTAAAGGCTAAGGAAACTATTGCAGGTGAGATCATTAGCTGATTAACACTCTGTGACACCCTGAATTTCTAGTATTTAACCTTTTCGCAATATTCCAATTTTTTCAGTCTGAATTTGGCTTTTCATTATCTGTAAGCTATAATAATCAAAATTACTCGTACTCCGCGTACTCAGCGTACTCAGCGTACTCAGCATACTCAGCGTACTCAGCGTCTTCCGCTTCATTCGGGACCGGGTCGTGGGGCAGCAGACTCAGTAGAGTCTGTTATCAAAATTAATAGTAATTACATAAAGGATTGTGTGTAATGAATCTTTACTGCTACCAGTTGTTGAATATGGGCCGTTTTTCTCTGCAGCGCCACCTGCTGTTTAGAATAAGAAGTGCATTGCGAGAACTCGGTAAGAATTTCGCCTTAAGCAAAGTTATAAAAGCCAACAGGAGGTTCATCACGGCTGAATTCTCTCGAGACAGCTACTGAGTGATGGGTTAACCACGGCTTGACAGTTTTTGTTTTGTCTGCCTTGCAACTGATGAATGAAATAGAATTTATTGAAATGGATACAAGTAGGGAAGCCACAGCACAATCTTTACTCCACAGAACACATCAGACACACAGAGTATAGCCCAGATATTTAATACTCTGTGTTTTCATGTGTATATATATACATGGGGTAGGGGCAACGGAGCTTCCATCAAGTCTTGGTATTTGACACCAATCTCTCACTCAGCGTCTCTTTGGACCACGTACAAACACGCACCGCAGATAACAACAAAAACATCTAAAAGCTCTTGTCTTATTTATAGAGCAAAACATTTGATTGAAAGCTAGATGACACCAGTTTCCATGGGGTCTTTATTATCTTTGAAGAACACAGACAAAAATATTGACAGGCAGCCCAACTTGAGAGGCTTGTTCTAATTTAAGCTGTGTGCTGATGCTTGTTAGCTGGAGGCTGAACAACAAAGAAGAAAAACATTCACAGTAAGCAAGTGTTATCAGCAAACCATAATGTCACCAATCCTTGATGTGAAATGTTAAAACATAGGAATACATGGGTGTGTCACAGGAAAAAAAAAAAGCTCTTCAGTTTCTTTAACTGTTAAGGAAACTGAACCATTTTGTAACCCAAACCTGCCATATTACTGCTTCTACAGCCTGAACATAAACTTCAAGGTATGATCAGTACATCTTTTATCATCACTCTCACATAAGTGGTCCTATATGACACTGGAACGGGTTTCATCAGAACACATGACATCTTTCTGTCCCATTATATATGATTCCTTGCTATTTCTATTGAATAGCCTCTCTTAAGTCTCTGCAGCTGCTTTATCCCAATATTCTAAACTCTCTTTACTCATGCTAATAAAGTGGCTCTGTTCTGGGGACTCCTGCAACCTCTGGATATCATTGTGCAAAGAAATACTCTTCATAAAATGAAGATCATTATGGAGAACCCTGAGCATCCTCTTCATGAGACTGTCGTACAACAACAGACTGTCTTCAGTGAGAGGGTTCATCAGATCTGCTGTAAGACAGACAGCTACAGGAGATCCTTCCTGCCCACAGCCATCAGCATCTACAACAGCTGTTTGAAGAAACCTGCATAATATGAGCTACAACGACATCTAATTTCCCTGTGGGATTAATAAAGTATTTTTGAATTGAATTGACTGATATTTTTTATTTTTCAATGTCAAACAAGGAAGCAGTGTGTTTGAGGTGTTGCTTTAGGTGCTGTACACACAACATTTTTGGGTGAAAACTGAAAATTTTTGTTACGTTTCTGCTGTTTGTGTACACCCACAATGTTGCACATTCTCTCATAATTCCGTGATTTAAAAACGGGTTCCTGAGTGTAAGGTTTTAAAAACATGTCTGTCTCTGTTTTTAAAAATCTTGCTGGATGGGGAAGCCCTGGCACATTCGCAGTATGACTGCAATCAGTAGATATTAATGTGCACGTGCACAGCATAATGGTTGCCAACCAGTTTAAAACCCACAGAAAAAGAAGTTATCAACAATAACAATGACATTTTGCAGACAGAGTACTGTTTGTGCTACTGACTCTTTTGAATATAACAATGGTTCGCCAACAAAGTGCTCATTTTCTACCCGTTTTTATGAAGCAGGTATTGTTTGTATGCATGCGCATGTTGTTGAGTGTCAAAAAACATACTGCAGACTAGTGGCACGACTGGCAAATGACACTGTCCGGAATGTCTGGCAGCAGCAGGTAAGGCTGGGGAGCATCTTCTCCCACACAAGAACCATCAGCACCGGTGCCCCCCAGGGGTGTGTTCTCTCCCCACCCCTCTTCTCCCTCTACACAAATGATTGCACCTCAGCAGACCCGTCTGTAAAACTCCTGAAGTTTGCAGATGACACCACTGATCCAGGACAGTGATGTGTCTGCATACAGACAGCAGGTGGATCAACTGGTACACTGGTGTGGAACCACTTGGAACTTAACCAACTCATGACTGTGGAGATGATGGTGGACCTTCGGAAAACACCACCCCAGCATACCTACCTCACCATCCTCAACAGCACTGTATCTTTTATGGACCACTTACGGGTTCCTAGGAACCACCATTTCTCGAAATCTGAGATGGCCCTCACACATAGACAATGTTCGGAAGAAGGCCCCAGCAGAGACTGTACTTCCTGAGGCAACTGAAGAAGTACAACCTTCCACGGGAGCTGCTGGTCATCTTATACACTGCCATCATTCAGTCTGTCCTGTCTTCGTCCATCTCAGAGTGGTTTGACTCATCCACGAAATGGGACAGGTCCAGACTACAACAAACAATCAGGGCTGTGGAGAGAACTGTCAGGGCTGACCTTCCCTCTATCTGGGATTTATACTGGTCTAGGGTCAGGAAAAGGGCAGCTAAAATCTCTGCAGATCCCACACACCCTGCACACAAACTGTTTAGGCTTTTACCTTCAGGTGGCGCTACAGAGTGCTTTCTAAAACTATCCGCCACAGAGACAGTTTCTTCCTCCAGGCTGTTTCTCTGATGAACACTTGACAGTCAGATTTCCAGAACAACACCATGCATACTTGGACTAATCTCACTTTATATTCCATTGTAAAGTCAATTTTGTATATATGTATGTAAATTTAAGAAAGATATTCTTTATTATTGAGAGCAAAGTGTACCAGAGTCAAATTCCTTGTTTGTCTGTACAAACTTGGCAATAAAGCTGATTCTGATTCTGAATCATGTGCTTTACAGCTAAAGGACAACAGACTTAAAGAACACAGAGTGGGGCCGGAGCATACTGATCAGTTTTAAGCTTTTGTTGTGCAAACATCATGTACACTAAAGTTTCAACATTATCTGTGTCTTCATTAGTAATACGACAGAGTATTAGGGTCACTTAGTGTAAATTCAAATGACGAGAAAAAGTTGAATTGACAAGAAAAAAAAAGTATACCAACAATAAAGTCAAAATGACACTGGCGCAAAGGCCTGCGACAATTATGCCTTGTGTAAACGAGCTACTACTTTAGAATAGAATGTTAATAACTAAATATTTCAGCTCTATTCTGCAGCAGAAAGACAAAATCAGCAAAAAAAAAACAGAACTTCAACATTATTTTTAAGTGGCTGGTGCCCCTTCGTAGTAAAAACACAGCATTAAGACGTGTAACTAAAAACACTGGAGACAGAGTTGAGTTACATTACAAGCCTATTGGTCATAGCAAGGAGGGGTGGAGCTTACTAATGTATTCACTAGCCACAACAACAGCGTAGTTACAAAATTGATTATGGAGCTCCGCCCATTCTGTGTTCTCTACATGTACTGCCTTATCTGCTTCATACTAGGACTACTGTGTAATGTTATTAAAGTCTTTACTGTTAAAATAATATGAAAAAGGGAATGAATAGCGATGAAATGGATTTCTCTGTGTTCTGGTTTTGTCATAACTCTTGATAACAACACTGGTGCATCTAAACACAATGTTGGTGAATAAATAATATGTATACATATGGACTGAAAGGTAAACAGAGGAACAGATATGAGAAACAGCATAAGGGAGGTGCACATATGGTGAAAATTACCCGCTCATTCTCACAGGGGCTCAGTATGGCATTATTCTTACTTTGTTCTCCTGAGCTGATAGGGTGACCTCTTCTCAGTTTCAGATTTGTCTAATACACACACATATTCATGCAGCTTTTTTGCATAATGTGTAAAGGCACCACCCTGAATCTGACTCTGCTACAAACATCTATCACCTAAAGCCATCCCCGCAGACAGACTCTGATGAAAATGTGTGTGAATCCGGTTATATAGGAAGCATACAGATGACTGCTTTAGATGCAGTTTGACAAACCAAGAGGAGCAGATGAGAGGGAAGGGAATGACTCAAAATCGAAACCAGCAGTCCTCCTCCTTTCACCCCCTCTCAATTTATTCTCCTATTTTTCTCTTCCAACATGTCTTTCTGCCTTCCCTACATCCCTCTCAGTTTTTCCATCTATTCTATCTGTGTCTTGCCCATCTCTTTTCACCATCTTATCTCTCATTGTTCAAATGCATTTTTCCTTTGGATTCCCTCGTGCTCACAATTATAATTTTTTGTATTCTACCTCTGTCTATTCCTCTCCTCCCAAACTGTGTTGTTTTTTTTAATCTCCTGCTGTTTTACACGCAGGTGCCTGGGAAAAGAAATCACAGACAGCTGTATCATTTATAAACCAAGTTATCTGCTGTACACAGGGAATCCACCTCCACATGTTTGCGTTAGTAATTATCTAAAAGGCACATCTGTTTGCCGAAATGAAATCATGGTCCTCATGAGTATGAACATAAAAGTTGTCTGCCGAGCTTCAGCTTTCTGCAGCACAGTTAATGAAAATCTGTATTTTTTGTTCCCATTAGAAAAGTGGATCCAAGATAAATAACTCTGTGAGGATTTATTATGCGAATCATAGATGGTACATCTGTTATTTTTTGTTGTCAGAAAACAGGAGGAAAAAAAACTTGCAGAATAGCTATAATTTAAGACCAATAAGGATGACGGGGGTTAAAATGTTAATATTATTTTATTCTCTTGGATTGAGCAATATTAGCAAAGATTTCAATTTTTGTCGTCTCTCTTGTTGACCAGTCTGGGTGTTTGTTTTTTTTCTGCAGTTACATACTGATGATTACTGGCTGTGTGTCTCTCCTCGTGTGCCTTGATGTTCACTTGGCTCCTTCAGCAGCCCTGCTGTACCTGTACCTCAGTGCTCAGGATCTTTTGTGGCTTTTTGTTGGCATTTCAGTGAGAATATCACACAGCCATACTTCATTCATTAGGCTTCATTCTGGTTGTTGGAAATTGAGCTGCCAGGCATTTCATTGAGATCAAACCACATCTGCTCATACTTTTTCTGGTTATTCCCTTTGTCCTGGGTTTTCTTATGCTTCAGAATGGTGTTTAAAATTCTTCTGATCCACTCCAATAAACTGCAGTAAAGAGCTTCACAACTTAACGGTCTAGAATATTTAAATGATGCTAGTAGCATAACTTACAAAATTAATTTCCTTCCTTTTGTCCCAGAAATGGAAGTAAAAGTGCAATAGGATTACAGCAATGATTAAAAAGCATTACAATTATCTGCTTAATATTAATAATGCAGGTATATGGCAATAAAGTAGAATATCCCTATCCTTACCTCTGTAACGTTGATGTCAGAATCAATGGCTTGCTGACCTTAAAGCTCCATCCTGGCTGGGACGTCTGCCTATGGCTGCTGTACCAAACCCAACATGCCTCTCAGCTCTTGGTGTAGTTTGTGGAGATGGTGTTCTGGGGTAAATGGGATGTGTTGGGCTTGTGCCAGACATAGCATTTTCCTTGGTGGCTCAAAAGTTAAACTTTAAGCTTATCTGACCAGAACACGTTCCTTCATAAAGTTGGGGAGTCACCAACATGCCTTTTGGCAAACTCAAAGCATGCCTTCTTATTTTTAACACTAAATATTGGATTTTTTTCTGGCCACTCTTCCATAAAGCCCAGCTCTATGGAGTGTATAGCTTATTGTGATCTTGTGGACAGGTACTCCAGACTCTGCTGTGGAACTCTGCAACTCCTTCAGGGTTACCTTTGGTCTCTGTGCTGCCTCTCTGATTAATGCCCTCCTTGCCCGGTCCGAATTTTGGTGGCCGGCCCTCTTTTGGCAGGTTTGTTGTGATACCAAGTGCTTTCCATTTGAAGATGATGGATTTGATGGTGCCCAGCAACTTTGTCCTTGACTTGTTTGGAGAGCTCCTTGGTCTTCAGGGTGTGAGGCCTCTTGCATAGTGGTGTTGGGGCCTTTCAGAAAAGGTGTGTTTTTACTGACAGATCATGTGACACTGTGATTGCACACAGGTGGACTTTATTTCACTAATTATGTGACTTTTTAAGGTAATGGGTTGCACCAGAACTTTATAGGGGATTCAAAGCAAAGGTGGTGCACAAACTTTTAATTTTCTTTCCATTCTTTTTTTGTATATATATTTTTCCTATTTCACTTAGACTATTTTGTGGAGATCCATGACATAAAATAAGATTTAAAAACAAAATAGGTAAAAAGCCAAACGGGATAAATTTTAAGCATTTCTTACAGCGAATTAAAACACAAAATTCAGTTTCCCAGAAAATTAGAATATTACATAAGACTAATAAAATGGACATTGACACCCGCTAGAAGGAGGCTAATCAAGGTCAAGAAGCTGCCTGTTAACAATGCTACATTCAAGCATATTATTGGAAAGTTGAGTGGAAGGAAAACGTGTAATAGAAACAAGTGCACAATCAAGAGTGGTAACAGCAGCCCTGAGTGGATTGTAATCGATTCTGTGTATAACGTTTATTATTTTGCTTTCTTTTGTGTTAATATCGCAGTCATCTCCTGGTTTCTGCCAACCAGTGCAGTGCGCATGCCTGAAAATTAAGAAAGTAAACATAAACAAGCAATGGGTCTATCAATAGCCTTCAATTTGTTGAAGCTACTTTGAGTTTCAGACATTGGTAAGAGTCGTCATCCATGAGCTTGATATGACAATCGCTCCTCTCTGGATGCAATCCCCAGCCTTCTGTGACTGGTCAGCTTGACCAACTTGAGTGGACACAACCCACCATCGCATACCTTTAGTAGACTTTCCCTTTCACTTTTTATTGTTTGAAAAAGGATGCAGCTGGTCTCTCTCTCTCTCTCTCTCTCTCTCTCTCTCTCTCTCTCTCACACACACACACAGTTGAGATGTACAGTTCAGTTTCCAGTTTACAATAAATTTACATCTTGATTTGTCACTGTAGCCATCTGTGGTGTCATACCCAAGGCCAACGGTAGGTGGCAGTGGTGACTCTTTAGGAGTTATTTGCTAATTATTTTGTACTCCTACTTAAATTCTCTCACATTCACTTTGTAAAGCCCAGCAGTTGCGATACTGTCAAACAGAGAAGCTATCAAAGAAGCTCTGAATCTTGTCAATTGAAAATTGTTTGGACCTGTTTCCTCTGGCCTGGATATCTCAGAATTGCAGCAGACAACAGAAGAGTTGACTCAAGCAGCCCAGCAACAATCAAATATGTGGTCATTTGCAAAACAATCAAGAATGGTGCAGCAGATTTATACACATTCATTTTATTTTGTATCATTTTAAGTGAATTTTACTGGGCTGTGGTTTTGCACTTATAGTGATAGGAAGAGTTAAATTATTAATAGACACGAAAGCTCCCAAAGACTTGTAGTCGGAACAACATCTGAACACAATGCAGCAGTCTGTACTCATGGGGAATCAATTACCATGCTGCACACAGCAAGAGGGATATGCTGAGGTAGGCCTAATTAGATGTCTCACAGTCTTAACAAAACTGACCACATATACAAACATGTAAGAACACAGATGTGTCGACTTGCATATCAATGGAGCAACCAGCATCTCCCAGTTCTCTCCAACTCTGATGAGTGACAGCTTTTATGACCTGCATATTTCTTCTCTACTATTTTTACTTATTCTTCTAGTTCTTCTGTTTCTATCTTTGTTTGTCTTCCCTGTATTTTGTTCTGGACCTTCCATTCAAGTTAACATCTGTTTTCTGCGTTAGGCTTTGATCTTGTGTTTGTCTTTTTCTTAAAACAAGTTTTACTTTCAAACTATTTTCAAACAGGCCTGTTTTGTAGAATGTCATAATACATTCTTGTATTTATTTTCTTCCTTACAATTACAAATTAGTGGAGTTAGCCTCACATTTCCTGGAACACTGATGAATATGTATTGTCCAACCAACAGATTCAAACACAATACACAATTGATTTAAATTTATGCTAACCAGAACAACAAAATGTTGCTCTTGAGATTCCTTTGAGATGACAAATGTCTCTGCTTAACTAACATATTATACAGATGTTGGTTGTCAGGGAAGTGATCACTGATTTAAAATATATAAATAAAAGGTGTGAAATATCAGGAAATGATCAGCTTAATGAGTACTGGGGGAAAGCAGCAAAAAGGGAAAACAAAATGACACTAAAAGGAAGAGAATGAAGGCATTAATTCAGTATTCTGTATGCTACTAATGAAACCTTTCTAATGTTATTCATGAGTTTTCCTACTGTGCCTACAGTCCAAACATGGACCTGCCATCTCTTCACACATCTGACAGACTCAGTGAAGAAGAGCTAAAAAATGAAGAAGGAGAAGGGGGTTGACTCAAAGAAAAAGGTAAAAAATAGCCAAAGATGAGACGGGTGTAGAATGGACAACTCGGCGTGAAAATAAGCAATTTTATAAAATTACAAATAGAGTTGTGTTACAGAATACTAACAAAATGCAGCTTTGGATATGTATTCCTCATATCTTGGATTTTGCTTCATTTTCTGTTTATTTTGTTGGATTTAGCTCTCTTATTGTTGTGAACATCTATATTTGGACTGTTAAATCAGTGTTCATAAACATGGTAGACTGCATTAAGATGCACACGCTGCTGGACTCAGTATTGTGCTGCCCGGAAGACACAGTTGGGTCGTTTCTGTGTATTTGAGTCCAGAATATGTGTGGTTGTTACTGAACCAAACTATTATTAAACAGTCAAGCGAACGACTCTTGGCTGGACTGCTGAGCCAGAGGATAAAAACAAGGTTTTTATTATTGAGGTTGTGACAATAAAATATTTCACATGGTTTTGAAATCATGTTCGGAATAGATTTTCCTGCTGTTTCATTTTCACATGGCATGTGTAAAGCCAAATGTATTTTTTGTGCCATGAATCTCTTCACAGAGAGAATATGTCCAATTTTACATTATCAAGATACAATCATTCAGTCCTACTGGATTACATAGATTTTGGGATCATGATAATTGGGACCTCCATCTGCTAACTGTATGTTTGCATTTTGTCTCTTCCTACTTCCATTTTGTACCCATGCACTTAAACCACTGCATGCCAGTTTAATTATCTTACTTGTTAAGCATTTTTGATTAATTATGGCAATGGATATAATCATAAAAATGCTCAAGTCTTGCATACAATCTAATTTTAATTGTATATTATGTTGTGAAGATGTCATGGGCTGTGACTACCTCGCTTGGCAAGTCAGGGACTTCAACACTCCTCACTGCATTGGCCCTGTCACAAAATGCATGGAGGCAGCAAAAGGGATCTTAATTCTGCCTCTACGTTTTGTTACATCACTACAAAATAATGCACTCCATGCTGACACAGCATAAAACTGTGAATTCCCCAACTTTGATCCCGATACACATGCACTATTCTGAGAGCGCATCAAAAGCAATGCACACACTTCAAATGTGTAATGGGACGGATGTTCCACAAAATCTTCCTAATTTCCTCACATTTATACCTGAATATTTTTTGTTTTTCAATGACTCATCATACATGCCAGGATAGGGAGCAGCATGACAGCAGCTTTAAGTTCACCACTGTAAAAAAGGCCACCGACCACTCAAGCACCTTGAGCTCTTTTAATCCTTAATTTGCTTATTAGAGGTTTAGGGTAAAGACAGCTTGGTTATGGTAACCATGTTTTACCACAGCAATAACCACATTTGTTGTAAACAGATGGTGTCCATTTTTACTTCATAGTCACTAAGCACATCAAATACTTTACATTAACAGGCAGTGTAGCTCCTGTATTGTGTAATTACTGCCGAAAGGACAACATTCGTAACAAAGTTTAGTGATAAGAAAGTATGGAACTGAAAATGGATTCCTTGTTGTCAGCGGTCCTGTTTGGTGTATGTGGTTCCTGTGGCTTACAGCACCTGGTTTATGAGATGTATGACATCTGATCTGTCTATGTTTGGGTCTGACTTAGTGTAATCTGTTATTATGGCACCACATCTAAAACTAAATGCATGTGTTTCCTAAACTGTGGGCAGCTTTCCTATTTCTGTTAGATCTCAACGTGACATGAATAGCTGTGTTTTCATGAACACTCATCCAAGGGTGACAATATATTTTCCACCAGGATCCAGGCTGAAAAAGGTCGTTGCAAATAAGGGCCAGTGGCAATGATGGAGTAGAAGAAAACTATGAGACAGATGGTGAGGAAACGGGTTTTAATGCTGAATAGTGAAGAGTAGAGAACAGCATTTGGGAAACTTGTGCACGCCTGCTGCCACCTCAGGCCAAACACAACAGTCCAGTCTGGTACCACACTGATAGAGAGACACTTAACGTCTGTTCTTCAGTGTGTGTGTGTGTGTGTGTGTGTGTGTGTGTGTGCGTGTATGTTTACACACATTCATATTAAATTCCTTAATTTGCCTTCCAGGTTCCAATAATGTCCTCTGTAGCAGTTATAGCAGCTCCCAATCTAATGAGAAGTGCCATACTTTGTCCGATAAGCCGTAAGCTAATGTATTAACATCTGTCATAACATGTTCTCTATTATCTCATTTTGTGTGTGCAGGCTCATATTAACATCCATTGTCAGACCTACTTACCGGTATTCCATAGTTTTCTCCCTTTTACCCAGTTATAATAAAACATAAAGACTTGTGGCTCTTTATTCCAAACTGCATTAACAAATCTAGTACATGTGAGTTTTCTTACCTTTTTCAGAAAGCCTGAAAGCTTACTGGACATTTCAGGTGATTAAAACAGAATTTTGTTTGGATACCAAATCAGCTATTAATCAAATAGGATAACCAGAAATGCCTTTCAGGTGTTAATATCTTTTTTTGTTGTTGTTACTGTTTTTTTTTTTATTTTGCATACAGTGACATCTTGCATTGACAAATAAATTGTGGGTCTTTTACTGTTCCGGAGTAGTTCAAATTTTTCAAAATGCCGCACATATAAAGTGCTTTATTTATAAAGCACTTTAAAATAAACCAAGGTCCACAAAGTGTTGTACATATGCAATTAACATACACAATTTTCCCAAAAAACTTTTTGGGAAAATATTCTATATACTGATGAGACAGCAGTGGAGGTGTTACATCTGGCTTAAAACTAAGCATTACAGAAAATGAACATCATACTGACAGTCAGCAGACAAAAAATAAACCCTGTGTGACTTGAGGTCCTGGACTACAAGCTGTAATCCATATAACCATGAAATCTGATCTATCCAGCCATCAGTTTGTGACCTTAAGCACAAGTACACCATTGTTAATGACACACAGTACACCAACAAGTCCATCTCTTACTGACTCAAAAATAACAAGGTGAAGGTGGAGTGTCCTAGTTAAGGTTCAGACTTAATGCTATTTGAGATGCTGTGGAATGACCTTAAACAGGCTGTTCATGCTCAAAAACCCTGTTATGTAGCTGAATTAAAACACTTCTGTATAGACAAGCTGGTTAAGATTCTTCCACAGAGATGTAAAAGGCTCATTGCCAGTTATCACAAATACTTGATGGTTGCTGTTGCCTCCAATGGTGGCACAACCAGTTATTAGCCTTTGGATGTGATTCATTTTTCACATAAGCCTATGGTTTATAAAGCTTTTTTGCTTAATTGAAAACTACTTTTGTATTTACTCTTTTTCTTAGATTTATTCAGATTTGTGAAATTAACATTTTGGCTTCACTATTTCATTTCTTCAACAAAATAATTAAATCTTAAAATTACAGTTTGCCTAAAAACACATATATGCACATACCAATGTGGTTTGTTTTTGAAACCAACATTTTGTTATTAATGATTGTAGTGTTGTTTTATAGTTGTTTCACCAAACCTCTGAGCAGTAACGTGAAAAATGGTTCAACTAAGAAACTGTACCGACTTGCTTTTTTATCTAAAAAGTGTTCGTCTTTGTGCAATATATTTTTATGCAATATCTTTGGATATTTTACTTTTAATTAATCTGATGTGAGGTTTCCAATTCAGTTTATCATCAATAATAAAGTATTTGTGCTACTATAGTCTTTATACATGCACAAATATATTTATACATGCAACTTATTTGTGAACAAAAATAAGATTTCATACAGATATACTTTATTTTATTGTAAATGTATATTTGTTTGCTCTTCTGAATAGTTATTTTCTGTACTTATATTTAATTTGAGTTTTTGTACAGTATCTCTTTTATATATCGTCCTTTCACTTTTCTGCTGAAACGCTGAATTTTCTCACTTGGAGACAAATAAAACAAACATTATTTTATTTATTCTGTATTACTATAACCTGTTCTGTTTATTTTGTTATATTTTTATGCCATCGTTGTGTTCTTTTTCATTTTATTTTCAGTGCTATTATTTCCTTTCATTCCTTATTATTGTATTTATTTTTATACTTTTCCATTTTATTCAAAGTAAGTTTATGCTATTCTGTGCCGCTGTATTTTATTCTGTTACGTTGTACTCTAATATATTCTATTTCATTTGTATTATGTTTTAAATATTTTATTGGGCTCTACCGCTATAGCACGTGTCACCCTGGTCTATGTTTTTCTTTCCTGTTCTACTTCATTCTATTTTATTCCAAAAATATTTTTGATATAATGATCTGTTATGTGATTCATTTGATTTTCTCATTTTAATTTTTTTGCATTTTATCCTATTCTGTTTTTTGTTAACTTTGTTCAGATTTATTGTATTCAAACATATTCTTTTTGATTCTATTACTATGCTCTCTATCAGTTTAGATAGAGCATTTAACAGATTTGCAGCGGGCTTGGTTTGAATGTTTGTTTGATTATGGTTTTGTTTTTTTTACTACTTGTGAAGTAATGAAGTGTTATATGTTCACATTTATTAGGATGTGTGTTGTAGTTTCAATATGATGTTCTTGCAGGAAGGATTTGGCTGTCAGAGAAAGTGAACATAAAGGAGCTAACTGTTGGTTACACAGCTGTTAATGTACTCTCGGCTTTTAAAGCAGCACAATATAAGCAGGGAAACTGAACCATAACAGTATTTAGATTGGTCTGAGACCCACTCAATCGGTCATTCGGTACTCTCCACCAAACAATCCTCCTGTTAAATTAGATACTGCAGCCACTCTAGGTGTGTAAATTGTATTCTATGCTCATATTAACCTATGCACAGACACAAATACACACTCTGAAAAGGGCCCCTGTGACTCACACCTGTCTGTGTGTGTGTCTTTTGGAGGTGGAGTCTCCACATCTTTTAATTGGCTGCAGGGAGCAGACAGACTCAGCTCTTGCTTGTTATCAGACTGAACCCAAACAGGAAAGGACAGCAGCATCACCAAGACACACACAGCAGACATTACATTTGCACAAAAATGCACAAAAACGCCAAATGTGTATGCGCAACTGTCACACACTATTGCTGAGACACGTGAGAGATGACTCTAGCAGACGGTAACATTGAGGAGAGTGAACTTTAATGCATCACCTTTAAGTAATCAAATTAGAGATAGTGAAGCTAGATAAAATTATCTGACAGTTGCACACAGTCAGATTAGTGTAACAAATGAAAAACAACAAAATAAGGATGTTACATCAGAAAGGTCAAGACAATGACAGAACTTTGCTTGGGAAGTATTGGGGCTTTGATGGTAAATTGCGGCCCATCTATGCCAACAACTGATAAGTTGGTGGATCAGCACAGTTTATTTCTTTAAACACTAAATGGGCATTCTTATAATGATTACCTGACTGCAAAAATCTGGCTTCACTGCAGTTCAGTCAAGTCATTAACTCTGAAAATTAATGTTTGAGGTCACAAATAAATTAACCTTAAGTAATTTCATCTCTTGAAAATGAGTTATGTAAAGAAAGTTTTTTTTTTTTTTCCAGGAATTGTCTGTCAGGCATTTAATATTAAAATTTTTTCTTTCCTGTCTAGACGAGAGACCCTGTTGAGATGTTCTCAGTGCAAGATGGCTCGCTACTGCAATACAACTTGCCAGGTAGGTGGATTTTTGTGTTTGTGTACTTACATCATTCTCGATGTTAGAAACATACAGTCATATTCAACTAATTCAAATATGTGTTCCGATGAGGCTCGTTTGACAGATGAAACGTATCTTTTGATAATAACCTTTAAGCAGGTATTAAATATATTTATCATTTATCCCACATTTCTGTATTAAAAATGTTTTTTGTATTGGTCTGATGTAATATTCTGATCTTGTTTTTTATTAGGTGTAAGCCAAAAATCATCATAATTAACAAAAATAAAGGCTTGAAAACAGTCTGCGTGTCTTTATTCTATATAATGTTTCACAGCGCTTTGATTGCCTTGTTGCTGAAAAGCGCTATACAAATAAACTTGACGACTTGACTTACTGAATTGTTACTCACATTAGTGAAATTTTCAACAGTATTCTAATTTACTGAATATGACTATATCCGTGGACAACATCCTATTATATGGTTCTTGTTGTTCTTTTCCTTTAAAAAGCACCTGTCTTTGGAAATTGGTGGTGATTTATTGCTTAGCAATATTCAGAGATGTTGCTGAGGTTTATAATCAGTCTTAAAAAAATTTAAATTAGTGTCACTCAAAAATCATTCAGGTTATATCTATTGAAATCAGTCTGAAAGAAGACTTCTAGACCTTCCCATTGAGTGATCTCTACCACATATAAAAAAATAAAGAGACTTCTACATTTCAAAGGATCACGGAGCAAGGAGCATGATTTCAGAACTGACTAAAACACTTTTAAATGTGAGCTTTAAGCACCAGAACCATGCCACTATTGAATTGATAAGAGTGGCTAACTTTGGTCCAAGATGGCTTTTTTGTAAGCTCTCTCCCAGGCCCTGCCTGGATCTCTGGATGTATGGAGATCCAAGCACACCCTTATTGTTTTTTACCGAAAGAACTCTCATTCTTGAACGGGTTCAATTGGTGTGCCTTTGAACTTCGGTGGTTTGTTGAGCACCGACGGCCATTTCCACCAGTTTTGCGAACTAAGCATGAGTCATCCACAGTGGGCGTTTTCATTTGCATGTGTTCAGCATCCCCCAGTGTAACAAAACAAGTAGTTATACAAAGCATGTTTTGTGTGTTTTTACAAACATAATTAATGTTTAGAAGGTATGTTCTCCGTATTTGCCGCTGTACTTGCTGCTTCTATTGTCTGCGGCTTCGACCCGCCCATGGGTGACGTAATAGTTTGTGCAGAGGAACCAAGTATTCTGCGGAACCTCTCTTCATTGGTGGAAACACGCTAAATTGGTTTGAAATCATGTTTGGGAATCTGAATGGGCTCCGAACCATGTTGTTGGGAAAGGGGTACCTGTCTCTTGCCTTATAGGATAGACTGGTTTACTAAGCAAACAATCAGACCACAAAAAATTATTCAGTTATTCAGATCTATTGATCGGACAAAACCTTCACAATTGATTGTAAAGTTTTGGCTGAGACTAAGGCCTTCCGATAAAACAATAACTGTCTATTGTGATAAATATGCGGTCAATATCAATAGAAAATACATCCAATAGAGTGTTCCATAATTTTACTGAACTCTGATCCAGAACCGCACAGGCTTCAGCCTCTCGACCGCTCACAGCCTAGCTAAGCAAGGTTGCTGGCATAAACTAACTCACTCACTCTTAGGTAAGCTAGCAACATACCAGCGGCAACAGACCACTATCGAAAGGTACTCGGCAGCAGTGCCATATGAAAAAATATCAAAACATTATAAACTAATAACAGATGCAGTGGCATATCATTTAGCGAAGGACATGTTACCGCTTTTAAAGCTTTCTGAATTTCTGTGTTTGCCAAAATCAGATTATTTACACATGAGAAATGTTCAAATGTTTTCACAGACATTCAGACAAAACTCCACACTCCACCACTGAGAATAAGAGGTTCTTCTGGCACCAATGCCACTGGTTTTCTGGATTTTTACAGAATGCAATTAAAGATTATTTTATTGACTGGAGGGGTCTTCATGGACCAGCACCAGGTTTCATCAGAGGGCTTCTGCACCCATATGTCTCTGGCAGGTCCCTGAGGTCCTATGACCAGGGCCTGGTGATGGTGCCCCATACTAAGATGAAAACAAAAGGAGACAGAGTGTTCTGTTCAGTGCCCCCCAGACTTGTTTCCTTTGGATTTGAGACCGGTGGACTCTGTGGTCTCTTTTAAAAGACTAAACTGTCTTCTTTTTCCTAATTTATCTTGTTTATTTATGCATTGTTGGCTCTTTTGAAGCACTTTGTAATTTTATATTTTGAAAGGTGATATATAAATATATAAAGTTTTTTGCCCTTACCTACATCTAAAGTCAAGAAAGGGCATTTTAAGGGGCCTAAAGGAAAACCTTTCTTGGCACTACAACTGTAATGTTCTCTTTGTGATTGAAACATGCCTTTTGTGTGTATATATTCGCTACATTCTCTCCAATTTTGCATTATTTGCTGTTATTTCAGCTTTTAACTTTTTTCTCTCTCTTTTCTCTTCCTAGAAGCTACACCTGGCCTGATTCTGTGTCTACCTGTGACACCTTTCTGGAGAGGGGAATCGTCCGAGCTTCTGCTGACAACAACTTAAAGCTCACCCTCTACCGATGATCCACTTGGCCCTGTCTTTCAGTGTTTAACCCTTTCTCTCTCCTAGACATGGCTACTGACTGAGCTTTTGCTGTAACTAACTCTATGTGCTCTCCTTCAAACTCTAAGCTTGAAAACTGGCTCAGAGTTTATATGTTCTTTCTTTCTAGGTGAACGACTAAAGGAGCTACATCCATTAACATTACTTTTCCTTCCCATAGAAAGGACTCCTGGATCAGTGCTTCTTTGTTCTCTTTGTGTCTCTGCTCTGTTCTCTCTAACCCCCAGTCGGTCGTGGCAGATGGCCGCTCACACGGAGCCTGGTTCTGCTGGAGGTTTCTTCCTGTTAAAAGGGAGTTTTTTCTCTCCACTGTCGCTACATGCATGCTCAGTATGAGGGATTGCTGCAAAGTCAACGCCAGTGACTGTCCACTGTCTCTACATGTTCATCCGGGAGGAGGGAATGCTGCAAGTCACTGACTGGATGCAATCTGCTGGGTTTCCTTAGATAGAAAATCTTTTATCCAATTTGAATAAATAACTAACTCTGACTGCACTGTTCAATGATTAGGACTAATTGGAATGTATGTACCTGACTTTTGTGAAGTGCCTTGAGACGACATGTTGTGAATTGGCGCTATATAAATAAAACTGAATTGAATTGAAAAACTGAATATATGCAGTATATGCGTTTTTCATGTGTTTTCGTGTGTTTAAAAAACCCTCTTCTGCAGAAACAGGCATGGTCTGGCCATAAGAGAGAGTGTAAGTGTCTGCGTAGTCTCCTGCCTAGACATCCTACTGACTCAGTCCGTCTGGCCGCAAGACTCATATTTGCCCTGGTATGTTTCTAGAAATTCCCCTTCTTGTTCTCACTCAGATATGTGCAAAGGCGATTATTATCAATGTGACAGATCCTACTTCGTTTTTAATGATAATAGTACTCCTTTTTTTTTGTTTTCTTTTGCATTTGAGAAATCCATCATTTCCTAAAAAATAAATCCGTAATCTAGCTACAAAGCAAACGTTGGAAAATGTTAATAAATGCAGTACATTAAAACTATACAAATATGTGTAAAACAAAAATCACATGTTAATTATTCTCTCCTATTCAGTTAAGTCCTACTAAGAGCATCAGTAATGAGCTCTACACTTTGGAGGAACATGAATCACGTAAGTATCTCATGTTTATTGTTATGGTAGTGATAGTTTGTCAGGTTTTAGTCATTTCCCCTCTTTGTCAATCCTTACCTTTACAGTATTTAGTTTTTTCACTGGACGTTTCATGCTTAAATTGGTACCTGTCAGGTAGAAGTTCCATAACCTCTCTGACAACAAACAATTTGAAGTAATCTTCGTTTACCTAAAATAGTTTACACTAACGAAATATAGTAATATTATCTACCTGCCAGATTTTGGTCATAGTTATTTTGTATTTAAAAAGATTTAATAAGAGTAAGCTGGCCCAAATAATAGATTTTTTTAAATTTTTTTTTTACAAATTTTTCATTTCATTGTTGGAGCTTGCAGCACAAGATAATTGCATTTATTTCCATGTTTGAAATCGACAAAGATGTAAAAAAAACAAGAAAAGGCGTGACAGAAAAAAGCCCGCACAAGGCAACCAAGACACTGGAGAGTGATGACGTTACAGAAGGCTGCACACGGTGGTCACCCCAGGGTTTTCTCCAGGAATTTTTTTGAGTGTGGCGGTGGGGGGGACGAGAAAAGATTTTGTTTAAGCAGGGGGACGCGACACTCTTTATACCCACCTTTCGAAGCTGACATAATTTTAGAAAGCTTTACCGTTAGGGTTTGCACAGGGTCATAGGGTGGAAGGAAGCGGAACAGAGTCAGCGCATGCGCTATAGCCGACATAAAAACCAAAGGGAGGGAGCCCAGATGTCAGTCAAAGGGCCAATACGCTCATAAAAAATTAGCGTATTGGCCTAATTTCAGCGTAGTGTCGCTAGTTGTCTGTAGAGTAATAACAAACAACATTATTGTAAGGTTTAGTTTAAACAACTCTCAGGTAAGGACAGGGCATTGCTCTTTTTTATGTGAGAGCTTTTAATTGAGCATTTTGTACTTTGAAATCAACCTTCCTCTCTTATGGACTACATTCCGTGTCTGCTCAGTCATCTGTCGCAAATAATGCTGTGTGGTAAATCACACTGAATTTTTTTGTGTTTAGGACCGGTTCCTTCATCCAACAACAGCTCTGTCATTTGTGAATTTTACCCCCATTGAAATTCACATCATGGATGTCCTCTGTCATCCATCAAAAAAAGATTTAATCCCTATCTCTGACGGACGACGGAGGAGGGCTTTCCGTCATGCCACAGCGCCACGGAACCAGTGTGAATTTTTGCATTGACTAGTGTGGCTTCTATTTGCGACGGAAAACAAAACGCACGGATGACAGAGTCTGTTTGAATGAGGGGATAGTAAGTTAAAATTGGTTGTATGACAGAATGGCCTTATATTGAGATAATATAAAATTTTAAATGTGTAAATGATTGTTTTGCATTTTTGCAGACCTGAATTCCATGTCTGAGCAGAAGAAGCAAGGTCTTTCGCAGCTGGCATCCATCTTGGAACTGTATGTACAACAGGAATATTCTAACCTGACACAGGAAATGACATCAGCTCTGCCAGCTTCCTGCCAGGATCCCCTTAGCCTTATTGCAAAGGTTGGCTAAATGCATGTGAAAAACGTTCTGCTGTTGTGTACAGCACATACAAAGATGCATCTGCATAACGTGATCTAAAAGTACATAAACATATAAACACAATAGAAGCATGTGTTTTATCCCAGTTAAGAGACAGAAAAACACAATCTCTCTTTATTAATTTAAGCTTGCACTCTTGATGTTTCTGTTCCACAGTGTGTGTGAGATCCTCTCTGTATCTGTAATCATATTTCTCTGTTTGTGTATTCCCACAACAGATCAGGTCTTGTTCATTCAAAATACACAAACCACCACCTTCTAAAATTTAGACTGCTACAGGAAAGGGTGCTTGTATGCAATGTGCTTTCTCTATATTACTTTTGGGCCATTGCTGTTTCATCATTTTTGTAAGTGTGGGTGTATTTTGTCTGTTCTTTTGCTGCTAGTGCACAGAAATTGCAAATGTGTACAACTCACTTGTAGATTACTTGGCCCAGTGTTTTGACAGTTAAACTAACCTTCAGAATTACTTCATCACATCTTTCAGGCAGACTTTTTTCAGGCACCTCAGCAGTTTTCCAGATTTATTCATGTTTATTATGCAGTTAAGAAACATAAGCTCCCAAACATCTGTTTCTCAAGTGACCCCTAAAGCCTTCCTCTGAGTTATTAAATATACAGAGACCCTAATTTTACAAGTTTCTCATTAATGACTTTAGTAGTGGATGAAAAAGTAATGGGCACCTTTGAGCAGTGATTTCTGTACTTGCTACTCAATAGATCTGCACTGAGTCTGCTAGCTTCAAGATATTACTTTTAGTACCAAAAACCCAATCTGGGGTCAGGAAAAAGGCAGATTTAGGCTTCCAAAACAAGAGGACCAAGATTTAACCATCCAGGTCCACAAGGGGCCAATGTCCTTCCTGTTTTCGTCGTCTCCCCTGCTGAAAAACAACTGTTTCGAAACGTTAGATGATATCTCCAGCCTGTCTCCGTGTTCTGCAATAGCCTGATCCATTTGTTCAGGTGTTTTTTTTTAATCAGGAAAATCTAAATCATGCAGAAAACCGGTCCTCAATGGCTGGAATTGCCCACCCTTAGTTCAGATGAAAGTACCAAAAACTGAACTATATTTCATCTAATGTGTTGCCATTAAATATCAGCTACAATTTCTTTCACAGTTAAATTAAATTGCAAACTCTCTCAAAGTGGCTCCATGTGAATATGTCTGTGTTTAAATCAGACAAATTAGACTTTAACACATATAGTATTTGACCAAATTGCATCCAGATATGTAAAAGCAGACAATGTGACACAGAATGCGGCTGTTTGAGTTATATGTGTTTAATAGCTTGAGTTGAAAATGGTTCAATTGCTACATGGATTTTCTTAGATTTAGACTAGAGAACTTACATTTATGTCATTAACTGAGATTTTACATTAAAAAACACAAATTGGCCGCATTCAAAATTGACATTGATTGCCAACAGGGGGCACTGTTACAGCATGAACAATATCATTTATTTGCTTTGTGAAGAAGTAATTAAATTCCCGGTTGTTTTATTTCTGTATGTCTTTGTCATCTCTTTCTGTGGACTACTTTTTGTTTTATGTATCTTTCCTTATTATTTCCCTCTGCAAACTCAGCCCTATTTGTTTGGCTCCCTCTTTCCCTCCTCTCATGTACTCTCCCTTTACATTACAAATGAGAACTGTAGTGTTATCTACTTGGAGTATTCAGTGAGCTTAACAAAATAGGCTATTACTGTATGTTGTTCAAGCTTGTGGCTTTGTCTGTGTGTTTGGGGCTACTCCTGTGGGAGGCTGTTCTGAGGCAAACAACCCCTCCTTTTCATTTACAGTCCTATTAGTCTTACATAAACAGATACAGTATGTGGATGCACCCTGACATGCAAAATAAAGGCATACTATAATACTATTACTGCTTTGAAGGCACCCCTCCAAGGGGAGCGGTGTTTAATAGAGATAGTATAAGTGGCTGGTTTATAAAAAGGTTACAGAATTATTTGCACATTCATTAGGAGATAATTAATTTATTCCATGATGATTGTACAGCGTGACAATCTCTGTCTGCATCGGTATGTCTTGAGCTGCTTCACTGCAGTTGATGTGCATCCATAAGTCCATGTGCACAAAGATTGTTGGGGCATATGTTTGTGCTCATCCTCACCACTGTGTTGTGATATACTGCGACAGATGAGATCTTTCCTATGCACATGGTAATACTCCCCTCTCCCTGGAGTGACTACATGTATGTTGTGGATTGTATTTTAATGTCCAACTGCATATGTTTTTGTGTCCAAGCCAGGATGCCTACATACACTACTCACAAAAAGTTAGGGATATTTGGCTTTCGGGTGAAATTTCAGGATGAACCTAAAAATGCACTATAACCTTCACAGATGAATTTAATGTGACTTTCTCTTAACATTTGAAAACACATCCCCAACTGTTTCATTTGTCAGTACTTTTGCACGGCTTGCTGTTCTCTAGGAAGGAGTTTAACTGCAAAATTTACAACAGCCGTTTGATTCATGAAAAGAGAAATATATTTCCTGGTTTAGTCAGAATTGGTATTTAAATAGGCCTCCTCATCATGCTGTTTACATTTTAACATCATGAATCCAAGAAGACACCTAACAATTGATCACCAGTACCTCACCATTCAAACACGATGTTCTCAGACGGAAGTAGTCACTGAGCTTAGAGTTTCATCAGCATGTTGCAACAGAGATACTGAGAGACTGGAAGAGTCACAGAAAGGCATAGAAGAAGACGTCCTTTGGCCACATGCCAGACTGATGACTGCTTCATTGTGAACAATGTCCTGCGGAATCAGATGATAAATGCTACCTAATTCCAGGCACATTTCAGGGAGTTAAGAGGCCCTCAAGTGTCATGTCAGACTATTCAAAACAGTTTACATCAGCGTGGTCTGAGTGCACGATGACCTACAAGGGTACCTGACCACAAAGGCAGGTACTGGCATTATCGTCTTGCATAAGCCAGGGAGCATTTACGCTGGACGAGGGACCAGTGGTCCTCAGTGCTGTTCTCTGATGTAAGTCGATTTATGTTGAGGAGAAATTATGTTGGAGACGTCAAGGAGAGCGCTATGCATCAACCACTGTTGTCACCAGATGAGCCTTTAGTGTGGTGGTGGTGTTGTTCCAGTGTGGGCAGATGTGTCAAGTCAATACAGAACTGCCCTACACTTTGTGAATTTTACAGTGTCAAGCCTATACTACCGGAATTACAGCATTAATCCAGTCATCGTGCCCCTGCATGTACAACCCAGACCTAATTTCTTCTTCATAGATGACAATGCTTTAGCTCATTGAGGTCGGATCATTAGGGAACGGCTGCTGGAGACTGGGTACCCCCTAGGGAGTGGCCATCACTTTCTCCAGACCTGAATCCCATAGAAACCCTATGGGATAAGCTGAGTCAACGTCTAGAGCAGGGTGGGCAACTCCAGTCCTCGGGTGTCCTTGGGCCAGTACACCTGTATCAAATGGCTCAATTACCTCCTCAGTATGCAGTCAACTAGCCATACACTTGATTCAGGTGTGTTGAACCAAGGACACATCTAAAAGTTTCAGGACACCAGCCCTCGAGGACTGGAGTTGCCCATCCCTGTTCTAGAGGCTCTTAAATCTGTACCCTAGAACCTCAATGACCTGAGGGCTGCCACTTCAAGAGGAGAGGGATGCCATGCCTTAGCAGACAATAAGTCGACTTGTGAAAAAGCAGGAGATGCTGTCGTCAAGCTGTAATTGATGCTCAAGGGCACATGACATGTTTTTGAGACACTGAGATTTTTTGTTGTGGTATATCCACCACAGTTGTTGGCTTTTCCTTCATAAATAGTTTGAGATGAGCAAATAACCATTGCACGCTTCTACTTAAATGCCCTACTTTCATAGCATATTATCACTGAAGTGTGAACTTTTTCGGTTTCCTTAAATTTCACCCGAAAGCCAAATATCCCTAACTTTTTGTGGTAGTGTTCATGCCTTCAGGCATTAGGATAACATCCTTGAGTTCATATAGACACTTTTTTACTGCTGAATTCTCTCTGGGTATTCCAGCTTCCTCCCACAGTCCAAAAACAAGGCTGTTTGTTTAATTGGCCTCTATAAAATGCCCTTAGGTGTGAATGGGTTCATGCATGGTTGTTTGTCTCTGTTTTGCTCTGCGATGGACTGGTGAACTGTTCATGGTGTACCCCGCCTCTCGCCCGTAGACTGCTGGAGATGGGCACCAGCTCCCCCACAACCCATTGTGGGAGATGCAATATAAAAAATGGATGGATGGAAACACTAAGGGCAGTGTAATGTTAAATAATGGTTTTGTTTTTGACACATGATGAAATAATTTTAGTATTTAGCACAGTTGTTTGCATAGTATCCATGCTTCATCTCTTCATCTGCAAAACACAGTCATAGAAAACTTAACAGTAATGTCCGTAGTATGTTGATGCTTCGTTTTTTCTGTAGTGTTTAGGGACCTGATTGGCTAAGGCACTGCCATCATAAACTGTTTGATATTATGTGAGTTTTATTAAAAAAGACGGGATATTTTTAAGTACTGTATTATCAGTAATGGTTTCCAAAATGAAATGTATCCTCTGAGCGGTTAACAGCTGATTTGACCCTGCCTTAGCATTTTAAAACTGCCCACACTAAAAATTTTTATAAATATAGGATGCAACACCATTTCAAGGTCTTGACCTAGGGTTGGGGAATAAAATCAGTTTTTTCGATGCATCGAGAAGATTCTGATTTGATTACCAAACATCAAAACTTGATCTTAGGGTTAATTTATGACCTACTTTTGGGGAATGCAGAAAGTGGAATTCAGAAAGGCGTAAGTGTATCACCTGGACAGTTTATGGTCATCACAAAACAACGTCCCGTGTACTGCGCTCAGCACCCTATGCCCTCCATGGAAGATAAATTGAATAAAATCCAAACAAACATGCAGGCTGTGTAAAACTAAACTGACATATTTTGAACCTGGACAAACATGAGGAGCCTTATTATATTGTTCCATTTGGAGGCAGAAGTAAAGCAGCTGATATTACCTGGCGGAAGAACAGGACGGCCATCAAGCAAGCGATGTTCAAGCTCTCCCCAATTTATAAAAGAAGGATCAAATTACAATGGTTATCTTGCAAAGGATCTGCAACCATTAAGAGTCGCTGAAAACCAGTGACTTAACGCTATTAAGCACGTTTTTGATATAACATCCATCTTCAAAAATATTTCATGCACTGCACCAAACAAGAGCAGGGAATGCGAGTCACATGGGTCTAAATAGGAATGAGCTATATAAAAAAGTAGCAGAGACATATCGGCTTGCTAAGAAGGATTTAGTTTTAGTTACAGGTGGAGTGAAAGATCTTTGACTTATTATTTAATTGTGAATAAGATCAGCTGTTTGTTGGTTCAGAATGTGCAGAGGTCCAAAACCTTTATTCCGAGCTGGTGGTACCAAAGTATTTTATGTATTGTTTAGTTTATATTTCATTTTGTTTTGTTTTCTCAGGTATTTGAGCTCAGTTTTTGTCTTGGCTGGGAGTATTTTTGTGGGTGTTTATGGGGGAGGCTCATGTTACGTCAGTAATCGATTTGGTATTGTATCGTAGCCTTTTGGATCTTAATCGAAAGTGTCTAAAGGTTTGACATAATCTATATTGCCAAAGGTATTGGGTCATGTCCACCAAAAATGAATCCTAGCGTTCCAATCACTTCCATGGCTGCAGGCATATAAAGGTTGGTGTAGAGAAACTTGACTGGCCTATACAGAGTCCTGACCTCAACCTTCTTGATCACCTTTGGGATGAATTAGAGCAGAGGCTGAGTTCTGGATTTCTTATCTAACTATGAACACACTCCTAAATCTTGTGGAAGATGTTTGCAAAATAGTTAAAGCTGCTATTGTTGGCAATGTTGGGTTCATCAAGAAATTGCACCTTATAGGTTAAGAATAGGATGTCATTAAAATTCATGTACATGTAAAAGTAGACAAATACTTTTGGCAATATAGTGTAACTCTCTACATCTGTGAACGGGACCCGCTTGGACTGGGCGGACATGCAGGCAACAATTTTTCATTCTAGTTTTAGCTCAGATGAATAACCGCATTTATGCATATGCCACACACCGCTGAGCTTATGTTTAGGTGTTTTTCATCCTTGGGATGAGCCAATCTTTGCCAAAAAGTGTTGTTGGGTTAAAAATGCTCTGGAATATTATGCTTGGAAAATATAGCTCTGAGAAACCTCCCTGTCCAGGGAGGACCGGTGGTTTGAAAAAGAAGCAAAAAAAGCCATGCATTTTAAACATGAAAAACCAACACTAAACAGAGGAGGTGGCCTCAGATTTTTTCTTTCTAACATCTACTCTGCAGCCCTTAAGCACTTAGAATAACCTAATACAAGTGTAATTTCTTTTTATCTCAAGTTTATTTATGTATTTACAAACCTAATCTGATATGTCATCTGTCATACAGATAAGAGTTTACTGATAAAGATTGCATAGACCCTCACTTTAAAGTCTGAACGTAGTGATTCAGCACTTCACAGGCCAAATAGAATGAGCTTATGGGCCATTTTCAACCTGGGGATAAGCAGGCTCACAATGACTGTCATAGAGAATTAAAAAGGCTACTAAGCTGGAGACAAATTATAGAAAGGCAAGATACCATGCATATTTGCACTAATTCAACCGTGTCCTTTTATTTTGTAAAACATTTGTTTTCATTTTCCTACTTATATATTTATATTTAAAATTTCTTCATTGAGAGCAAAGGATAACTCAAAGTCAAAATCCTTGTTTGTGTTCACAAACTTGCCGAATAAAGCTATTTCTGGTTCTGAAAATGGACGGTGAAGCTTAGAAATAGGAATGAACAAGTTGAAGAATTATGGGAACTTGGAGGACATGTCCTTATCAATAAAAGCTTCAAAGTAGCTGTGTTTATGAGCCTCTGTGAAAGTGGCTGTAACCACAACTGTAGGGAAACATGAACACACAAAAACACTCACACAGTTCTTACTTGTCCAAGGCAACTATATGTGGAAAACGATGTTGTATTGTTTATTACCAATATATAGAAATAATTTATCGCAGTCAGATTAAATCTACAGACACATACACCAACTGATGTCAGAAGTGACTCTGAAGTCAATAAATTTATACTCCTGCTGGCTTCAAAATTGTGTGTAATGGCTATATGTGTGTGTATATGTGTTGACTGACATATTCTAACTGTAGTAATTTTCTCTCAGTTGGCGTGTCTGGGTTGTCGTAATAAGGTTTGTGAATGTATAGTTGTGATTTCTGTGTGCCTGTAGGAATGCAGCTTCTGGTTTGGGTGTACAAGTAATTTATTTTCACGCCTTTATTTTATTTTTATTGGCCATCTGTTGAGAGGCTAAATGGAAAGCAGATTGTCAAATTTGTTTTAAGGAGTGGGTGCTCTCCAAAAATTTCATGGCTTTTCAGTTCTATATGATGTAAGTGAAAGTAAGTTTTAAAAAAGGCTGAGACAATTTTCAGCTTAAGTTTTTTTGTATAAATAAAGGATTTAAGCACAAATTACAAATAATTTAATAGTATAGAGTTAGAAAGGGTATAGGCATGTTTCTTTCCATCTCCATCACCCTGTTTTTACGAGTTTGGCTGAATGCTGCAAGTGAACTCATTAACATAATCCATGTGTTTATGTGTTGGTATGTTCAGCCTTATCTGTTCAACATTTTGCCGATCTGCCAGGGCAGCAAGCAGTTTCATGGGCGCTACCTAATTAGCTTAGGCTTTGCAAAATCACGCACACAGCACACCGACCCAGCCTACTGTAATGACTTTGAGTTCATCATGAATGCAGACACAGAAAGTGTAATGTGAGGGGAGAGTAAAAACCATTTGCTTAATTGAGAAAGACTGGCTGTGTGTGGGTGTGGTGGGGGAGGCGCTCTGGGAGAAGAGAAGTGGGGTAGGAAAAAAGCAAAGGCTAGAAAATGAGTGACAGGAGGGAAAGAGAAAAGGGAAGGAGGAGAGTAGACAGGGCAAAAAGAGATGAAGATGAAGAAATTAGTAGAGATGGAAGCGGTCAAGGGCAAATTAAAATGGTTGAGAAGTCAGACTGATGTGTTAAAGGGCATCTACCATTTTTTAGCTTTTCTCTTTCAATTGTGTTTCATGGCTTGTGGCTCAAGATGGTTAAATTTATTTCGATGGTCGAAATTGTGAAATGTATGAAAAAGCTCAAAAGAAAAAGAAGCGAGCTCAAGGCAGCCGACAACCCAACTGAAAGTTGCTGAAAGGTGATAATGTTACGTTTGGAACGCCAAACTTGGGCCATTAATGCATAACACTATAATCCACCCAAGGGAAAACTAGTGATAGAAAATTCTCCAGCATGGTTTTTTTGTTCAGAAAATGAAGATTTATATAGCTCCATCCAGTGAGGAGAAACATCTGTGTGGAGTGGTTTGGGCACCTGATAAACTGACACCCTGCCTAAGAATCTAAAAGCGTTCTGTAGTGTGTCCAATCTGCCTGTAATTCACTAGAGTTTTAAATGACATCTGACAAAAACGATACTTCAAAACACTATAAATGCTGACAACATTCAGCTCGATGTTGTACTTTCTGCTCCTGTCCTGGCCAGCGTTGTTACTCTGAAGTGCTGACACGTGCGTGTTCATGTTCCTCTCATATACTCACATAATCAGTCCATGCTTTACTTGTCAGGGTTTAAAAAAAAAAACACGGTAATGTAGCTGTCAAAACATATTTAATATTGTATGTCATCCTGCTCAAACTGGGCAGTCCATCTGCAGTTAGTTCCCAGACAACATGTTCCTGGCCCCTAAAACGTTACTACAAGGTAATGCTACACATGTGATAGATTAAAAGGAAGTTAAAATACTAATACACAATCAGACTGGATCTGTAGTCAAACACTCGTTGTCTTCATCTGTCTCAGACATACAGTACAGACCAAAAGTTTGGACACACCTTCTCATTCAAACAGGTTGTCCTTATTTTCATGACTATGAATATTGTAGCTTCACACTGAAGGCATCAAAACTATGAATTAACACATGTGGAATTATATACTGAACAAAAAAGTGTGAAACAACTGAAAATAAATATAACAAAATAGCTTAGGCAGGGAGTAGACAGACCACTGAGGTAACCACATATGTTGTTTGTTAGCATGAAGTTTCTGGTTAGAAAATGCTTTCTTTTTTACCATAATCTTTATAGTTTAGAAAACATGTGCTGATGCCCATAGATTATATTAAATCAATAACCACAGTTCCCAAGATCCCTAGTACATGTTTAGCATGTTGCTCTTTCTGGAACAGTTTTGTTTTGTACAGTACAGACCAAAAGTTTGGAAACACCTTCTCATTCAAAGAGTTGTCCTTATTTTCATGACTATGAATATTGTAGCTTCACACTGAAGGCATCAAAACTATGAATTAACACATGTGGAATTATATACTGAATACAAAAGTGTGAAACAACTGAAAATATGTCTTATATTCTAGGTTCTTCAAAGTAGCCACCTTTTACTTTGATTACTGCTACGCACACTCTTGGCATTCTGTTGATGAGCTTCAAGAGGTAGTCACCTGAAATGGTTTTCACTTCACAGGTGTGCCCTGTCAGGTTTAATAAGTGGGATTTCAAGCCTTATAAATGGGGTTGGGACCATCAGTTGTGTTGTGCAGGAGGTGGATCCAGTACACAGCTGATAGTCCTACTGAATAGACTGTTAGAATTTGTATTATGGCAAGAAAAAAGCAGCTAAGTAAAGAAAAACTAGTGGCCATCATTACTTTAAGAAATGAAGGTCAGTCAGTCCGAACAATTGGGAAAACTTTGAAAGTGTCCCCAAGTGCAGTAGCAAAAACCATCAAGCGCTACAAAGAAACTGGCTCACATGAGGACCGCCCCAGGAAAGGAAGACCAAGAGTCACCTCTGCTGCGGACGATAAGTTCATCCGAGTCACCAGCCTCAGAAATCGCAGGTTAACAGAAGCTCAGATTAGAGAACAGGTCAATGCCACACAGAGTTCTAGCAGCAGACACATCTCTAGAACAACTGTTAAGAGGAGACTGTGTGAATCAGGCCTTCATGGTAAAATAGCTACTAGGAAACCACTGCTGAGGACAGGCAACAAGCAGAAGAGATTCGTTTTGGGCTAAAGAACACAAGGAATGGACATTAGACCAGTGGAAATCTGTGCTTTGGTCTGATGAGTCCAAGTTTGAGATCTGGTTTCAACCACCGTGTCTTTGTGCGGCTCAGAAGAGGTGAACGGATGGACTTTACATGCCTGGTTCCCACCGTGAAGCATGGAGGAGGAGGTATGTGATGGTGTGGGGGTGCTTTGCTGGTGACACTTTTGGGGATTTATTCAAAATTGAAGGCATACTGAACCAGCATGGCTACCACAGCATCTTGCAGCGGCATGCTATTCCATCCGGTTTGCGTTTAGTTGGACCATCATTTATTTTTCAACAAGACAATGACCCCAAACACACCTCCAGGCTGTGTTAGGGCTATCTGACCAAGACGGAGAGTGATGGGGTGCTGCGCCAGATGACCTGGCCTCCACAGTCACCGGACCTGAACCCAATCGAGATGGTTTGGGGTGAGCTGGACCGCAGAGTGAAGGCAAAAGGGCCAACAAGTGCTAAGCATCTCTGGGAACTCCTTCAAGACTGTTGGAAAATCATTTCAGGTGACTACCTCTTGAAGCTCATCAACAGAATGCCAAGAGTGTGCGGAGCAGTAATCAAAGCAAAAGGTGGCTACTTTGAAGAACCTAGAATATAAGACATATTTTCAGTTGTTTCACACTTTTTGGTTCAGTACATAATTCCACATGTGTTAATTCATAGTTTTGATGCCTTCAGTGTGAAGCTACAATATTCATAGTCATGAAAATAAGGACAACTCTTTGAATGAGAAGGTGTTTCCAAACTTTTGGTCTGTACTGTACAAAACAAAACTGTTCCAGAAAGAGCAACATGCTAAACATGTACTAGGGATCTTGGGAACTGTGGTTATTGATTTAATATAATCTATGGGCATCAGCACATGTTTTCTAAACTATAAAGATTATGGTAAAAAAGAAAGCATTTTCTAACCAGAAACTTCATGCTAACAAACAACATATGTGGTTACCTCAGTGGTCTGTTTACTCCCTGCCTAAGCTATTTGTTGCAGCCATGAAATAAACTATGTTGGGTCCTCTTTCTTCAAATTTAGGTTAATTCATCTCCCTAAAACAAAGATTCAGATTTTTTTCATAATCCTGCAGCAAAACAAGTTTCCTGCAGAGAGACAATTTTTGGCTGGTGAGGACCAATCCGTTCTCCTCATATTCTGTTTATTTCACTGAGCTCATCCAAATTTCCTGCAAAGATAGTTATTGTAGCAAAAATGCTCACTGCATCTTTGTTTTGTTTCCAGTGAGTGAAAACATATCCATTCAACACATTCAAAATGTCATTTTTATAAAAATAAAAAGTCTCCTAGTCTCCTAAAGGAGCATTGCTTCTCTACTTTGAAAAGCAATAGAAATGTGGATTATAATGCATTTATTTTTCACACTTTTTAGTATTAAGTTTTAATGGCTCTAATTTCTTTTATGAAATTTGCCTTTAAGTTTGGAAATGGAGAAATGTGGTGAAATGGTAACAATAGGGAGATGGAGAAAATATGATCGCTCCAAGAAGAAACCGAAGGAGAAAACACATAACTGAATACATTTTGATTATTTGTGTAATTCAGAGGTGTGATTTTTCTGTGAATATGAATCAGGGGTAGGGACTACTTAACAGCTCTTCGTTCCAGATAAGGCATCCGCCGTCTCACAGCTTTTTAATCTTGCTGGGCTGCATGACAGCTCATCCTGTGATCTCTTCAGCTTTACTGTCTTAATTGTTCTTTAGTGACTGAGATGGATTTGCACATGTTCCTATTTGTATATTTTATCTAATGTCCCAACATCAGGTTAAACTCACAAATTAGCCTGTCACATTGATGAGATGAACTGTTAAAATACCCATTTGCTGCTGGGCTGAGACCCTTTAAATGCAATAAAGCAAGGGATTATTGACCCTCTCCTTACTTCGAGATGACACAATCGACAAGGAGCAGAGGTCTTACTTCCTGTATCCAGTCTTCTGTTCAAGCTAAAACAAGAGATGCTTGGCCACAGAACCTGAGGAGTTCCTTCACAAATGTAACTTTCTGTCTTCAAATTTTACTAACAAAAAAGAAAGCACCTGGATTTCATCCAAAAACTGCATCTCATCACAGCTGCCCTACCTACATTGGCATACCACACGTGCATTTCCCTCAAGCATTATTAAACAGTTAATCCTTATAGCCTCAGAACAATGCAAGTTCTGGTCAGTGTGACTGAAAAGATGAACTAGATCATTGTAATAGTAGGTAGGCATGTATGTAAAACAGGACTGAATTTCAAATATAAAAATCTATGCTTTTTGGAGTCAGTTGTGGCATAACTGCATACAGTGTCCACAATCGGTGGAGAGTACTTTAATTTTATTATTTAAATGTGCTACTTTGATCATATTTCAAACTTTTAACCTAAATGCTGTCTTGTTGTAAACAGTTAAAAGGCTATGGTTATGGTTATGGTTAAACCACTGATACCTTGTAGGTCTCCTCTTCTTAAACCAAAATACTGTGTGTCTGTCTCTGTGTGTGTTACCTTAATGACTTTTTACACACATATGCATGAAGCAACAGGTCTGCTGTAAGTGGGTCTGCACTTGTGGCTAAAAATGGATCAGCCCTGTTCCTGTGCTACTTTTATTACTTTTCTCAAACAGGACATAGAAAGCCTGAGTAAGAATGGCTCAGATTGTCAGTAAATAAAGAACCTCATTGGTTGGTTGACTACTGATTGGAATTTTGTATGATAAATATGTGTTTGGTGTTTGACTCCACTATTTGAGATTATGGTAAATTCATTAAAGTCATTTAAATTTATTATTTTTTCCACCATCTTAATACATTGGAGAAAGAAAATTTTAGTTACACCGTTTCAAAATGTTACATTTATTAAGGTTATCTTTTAATAAAAAATAAAGTGAAAATATTTGATAAAGTGACTTCCACTGTTAAACCAGAAATTCCTGTAAACCGCCACATTTTTTAGAAACCTTAGTTCAGTTGCACTAGCCCTGCTCACTGCTAAACCCATGGAAGCAAGAAATTACCTAAATAGAGCTTGTCTTACAGCACAAAGTAGACATAAATACCTCAGAAAGCAGCACATTCATCCCCATACAAGAACAGCTCAGGACTGCAGTAAAACATAGTCAGATCCTCGTACTTGTCTTCCGTTTTATCCGGGACCGGGTCGCGGGGGCAGCAGCCTCAGCAGAGACGCTCAGACGTCCCTCTCCCCAGACACCTCCTCCAGCTCCTCCGGGGGGAGCCCAAGGCATTCCCAGGCCAGCCGAGAGACATAGTCCCTCCAGTGTGTCCTGGGCCGTGTCCTGGGCCTCCTCCCTTTGGGACGTGCCTGGAACACCTCCCGAGGAAGGCGTCCAGGAGGCATCCGATACAGATGTCCGAGCCACCTCAGCTGGCTCCTCTCGATGTGGAGGAGCAGCGGCTCTACTCCGAGCCCCTCCCGGATATCCAAGCTCCTCACCCTATCTCTAAGGGAGTGCCCGGCAACCTTACGGAGGAAGCTCATTTCAGCCGCTTGTATCCGGTATCTCGTTCTTTCGTTCATGACCCAAAGTTCATGGCCATAGGTGAGGGTAGGAACGTAGACCGACCGGTAAGATCGAGAGCTTCGCTTTTCAGCTCAGCTCTCTCTTCACCACAACGGACCGGCACAGTGCCCCCATTACTGCAGCAGTCGCTCCGATCCGTCTGTCGATCTCCCACTCCATTCTTCCCTCACTCCTGAACAAGACCCCGAGATACTCCACTTGAGGCAGGAATAATGTTTCTACCTGGGCTATCGTTGCAGAGGCAGTAATGTGGTGTGTCTGTGTGGTTGCGGGGGCGTGGTGGGGGACGCCGTCCACGAGTGCTTGCCACTGACTGGGGACCTCTTGCCGGGTAAGTTTGTCCCATCTTGGTGTGGGGTTGGGGGCTCTGTTGTGAGCTTGGTTCTCGACGGTGTCTGCCCTGTTGCGCCTGTGGGTGGTGGCTGGGGCGGTGTTGCGCAGAGCCCTTGCCATGCTGTCGCGGTGTGCTGTGTGGGGGGTTCTTGGAACGGGGCTGTGTGTGGAGGTTGCGCTGTGTAGGTGTTGCTTCGTCAGCTTTTTGGGGATGAAACTCACCTGTGGGGGTGTGCCCATGTGCTGTGGGGAGGGTATTCATGGCGTTTGGGTTTGGGGGCATGTGTTTGATATCTGTGTCCTGTTGGGGATGAAAGGGCTATCTGATTTCCCTGCTGTAGACAGCATCCAAATTTGTTACATTGTGGAGATAACAGAAGGCCAGAGAATAGAATCAAGCTACTGTGCCAGTATGAAACTTAAATACACTGATCACTGGCAAGCAATTTAGGCACATTTTCAGTTTAATATAAGACAATGATTACAAATTCTCATCAAAGGTAGTTTTGGGACAGAGAAGTCAAACTAACATAATGCTTTTGGAATGGCCCCAACTTCAGCTCCTCGGAAACTTGGGTCTCTGCCAGTTAATCAACCCTGTTGTCCCAGTACAGAGCTGCTGTTCTGGGATCACAGGGGGCCACAAGATCACCTGGACAGAACTCTGGCAGAGCGAACCGCACCACAGCAGCTTCCTGGTTCGAGCGATGTATGATGGGCTGCCCAACCCTGCAAACCTTTTCACATGGGAAAAATCAGAAATCCTCACCTGCCAACTTTGTCAGCCGTGGAGCACGTCTTGAGCTCCTGCCCTACATCATTCGGCCAGGGCTGCCCACAATCAGCCACAATCAGGTGCTAAAATCCATTGCAGGTACTATCAGCAAGAAGATCAGTAACAGCAGCCGAGAGAGCAACACCATCCAAACAATTGTTTTTGTTAGGGCAGGAGAGTAGCCACGAGTTGAAGGCAAAGCACCAGCATGGATCTTGGCATCTGCCAAGGATTGGTAACTCTCTTGTCAATCTGGAGAAGCAGCTGAAATCCCCCCAACATATCGTCAGCACTACTCTGAGGCCAGACATTCCCCAGGTCTCGGAGAGAACTAAGAACATCATCATCAAGGAGCTGACAGTGCCTTAGGAGGACCGGCTGGGAGAAGCTCATGAAAGAAAGAGGACGAAACATAAACAGCTAGTCAGAGTGTCGAGCGCAGGGGTGGAAGGCACGATGTATGCCCATCGAGATTGGTTGCAGAGGTTTCGTGCTTGTTTCCTCCACAATGCCCTCAGTGAGTTGGGCATAGCAGGAAGAACAAGGAGCAGGGCCATCAAGGACACCACCGACGCAGCCGAGAAAGCCTTGAGATGGCTCTGGATCCGTAGGGGAGACCAATGGGGACAAGCAAGCGCTACCTGAACGCGACCCAGCTGGGGCCTGATCAGCCGCGGCTGAGTCGCCTGGGCGAGTGTGTCTGATGTTGAAAGACCTAGTGACCCCAGGTTACATCACTGATGATGCGTTCAGGTGCATCAGACGATGTATGTGTATATGTAATATATTATATATATATACATATATATATATATATATATATATATATATATATATATATATATATATATATATATCAGTGGTGATTGCTCTAAGACTGCAAGGGAAGCTCAGCTTCCCTTAAAATGTCAAAAAATAAGTGATCAAATATATACTGTTGTGTGTACATGTCATTGACTAAATATGCGCTACAACGTGCTCCACTTTGTGCAGAATCAGCTTCTTATCACTGGTAACGACGCGGCTTTCCTCTCACTCATTCCCGTAACTTCACAGTGCTTTAAACAGTGAGTTCAATAGCGAAGCAAAAATGCTGGGCTTTGTCCCGCCAATCGGACGCTCAGTGTCTCTGGGGTTCTATGGAGCAGCCTCGGCTGCAGCGAAACAAGACGAGTCATTGGATAAATGCTGGGCTCTGTCCCGCCCATCGGATGGTCAGCGTCTCTGGGGGTCTATGGGGCAGTGGGCTGGCTTCGGCTGGATAATCAGCTTCTGCATGATGATTGGATGATCTGTCTGAGGCTGAATCCCTTTTTGATTGACAGCGGAATGAGCGAATCAGCGATCTTGAAATTGAGCTTCCCCTCCTTGAAAGATATAGATTGAAAGATCTATCTATCTATATATATATATATATATATATATATTATATAAACTACCAATTCTGCCAAGAAGACTGGTCAAATCTTCAGGCCAGAATTATGCCAGAACTTTGTTGACCACTTTAAATGGCCTTCTACACACTTCTCACAATAGTTTCTCGTACTGGATTAGGGAAGTTTGCAAGCTGCCTTTCTCTTACACACTTTTTTTCTGCTTAACCCACAAATTTTGATTGATATTGAAATCATGGTTTTGTGATGGTTACTCCAAAAGATCAACTTTGTTGTTCTTATGCCCCTTTGTAACTACTTTGGCAGTATGTGTAGGGTCATTGTCATTGGAAGACCCATTTGTGCCAAAGCTTTAGCTTCTTGGATCCTGTCTTGACATTTATGTCTCACATGTCAACATGTTTTTAACATATTCTTCATAATATTGGCAACAAGAGGTAATAGAAAAATAGATATCCTATATTGTCCCTTAGTGGGGAAACTCAGAATGGCAGAAATAGTTGGAGATAAGCAATAAACGGAGAGTAACAGGAGAAAATAGCACTATGATGGGAAAGTAGTATGTCCTCCAGATGCCTAAGCCTATAACAGCATACCTGCAGTGATAGTTCTGGAAGAAGTAGCTTTATAAAAATATAGTTTTATGCCTCATCTTAAGTCCGGTGTAAACATTTATGAATGACTGTTTACCTAAACTGGCACAAAATTAGGGGGATGTTTCGCCACATTTCTCTTACATAACATAAGTTATCCATATAAACCTTTTGCTGCAGTTGTGCAGATAGCACACATACTAGTAATGGTCTCTATATTAGGGTTTGTTGACACACTGCTGAATCGTTTAAAGGTGAGCAAAAAATTTTGTTTTTAATTAATATTGTTTTAGAATAAATTTATGGTGAGTTAGGTTGCTCAGATTGTTCTCAAAAATTGTTCTCTGAATTATATTTGATTTAATTTGAGATGATTATAGAAATTACCAAAGTAAAATTAAGTGAAGGAGGCATAACATATAAATAAGTATATATTGTATTAATTTACCATATATTAAATACTTATGTGAATCCTGCTGTTTACGTGAATTCATAACATTATTGCCATTGAGGGATGTCTGTATTTGCCTCTTCGAGAAACTAAAGGGGAATTTAGGATATAATGAACCCCTCCATGGAAACACCCCCAGGTGGAGATGAAGAGACTGTAAAGCTGTGGGAGGAGTAGATGACAGGGAGAGGAAGGACAAACACAAACACTGCAGTCCCATTGGGCCAGTGCATCTAACAGTTTGTAATTACAAGAGGGAGCCCCTTTAATTGACTCCATTTGGAAGCACCATGAGTATAAAATGTGTGTTAGAGGAAGAAAAAAAACCCTTATGAAATGATTTAATAAATCTTTGTATGAAATGTGTGAATTATTCTGTTTTCTATTGTTAAAGGTACGTTTTAGGTATATTTTTAGACAGAATACAGATGTGTTCTGCATGTATCGACTGCACTACTGTCCCACTGTTACTGTGATATTTTGCTAAACCTGACTAGACCTATCTCCCCTTTTCTAAAGGTCAGTTGTGGCATTTTAATGACTGATGAAATCACATCAAATATGCCTCTCAGGGCACCATGTGGCTCCTTTCCTTACTTCAGGATCTGTTGTGGATTACATCTAACCCTAAATGCTGCCATTCTGCCTCTGCTCTAATCAAAGCTAATACATTTGTTGCCAGTTTTAGCTAGATAGAAAGAGGCCTGTGGGAGAAAACCTGTAATAACTGAGCGATGGTTTGTATGGCTGTAGATGAGTGAAAAATAGCTTCATGGGACTCATTGTTCTGCCGTTACAACAGAAGACTTTTTAAAGTAATGAGAGCATTTTTTTTTCCAAATAGGCTCCCCTCCTCACTCAGTGTTTAAAAAAGGCAATAGATGGTTGATGAATGGTCAGCTCTGCAGGCAAGGTGTTTGAAAGAGCATCAAATCCATAGAACTCCTTGTTGCCTAGAGTGAAGATGCACTCATAAGTCTTATGAATGCCATTTAGCTTCAGGCTGCTTGTAATCTAATTTTAAAATGTGGCAATGATGTCTCATAATGATGGTCATCCTGGTATTGACCGGCCTGATGGAGTGTAAGGGACCTGACAGATGGGCAGAAAGGTGTGTTATATTCTGTTTTTAAATACTGTGTGATTCCTTCAGCCACAGTCTCTCTCTGTCTCTCTCTCTTTCTCACACTCACACACTCTCTCACACGCACACACACACACACACACACACACACAGTACTGTCCTTGCAACTCAAGGACATCTCCTCTTTTCACAGATGAAGGAGCACAGACGGTCTACCATTTAAGAGAAAGAGAAGCAGGGCCGGGATAAGGAGGCACTTAAGATGAAGCTGAGAATGGCGGTTTAAAAATAACCCCAGCTTCACCTGTTCTGTTGGCTAACAACAAGAAATATGCCAAACTGCGAAATAGAAATCTTCCCATTTTAACCTATTGACAATGAACAATATAACTAAATGAAACTGTTAAATACATCACTTGAAGTACTGCTTGTGCTCAGTCTCACTCTTTCATGCATAGTGGTCACTACAGTGGGCAGTAGGGCTGGTCATCAATAATGATATAAATTAAAGTTTAAAGTGTTGCTTTTATGTTTGGGATGAAACAATCTGTCCATTGACGTTGACATTATTGTAACTTCATTGTTTCTGAAAATATTTCAACATATTTTTTTTTAATTAGACTGTAGCTAACAGTTTTTGCAACATAATGTCACTGAAGTGTTATTTTAAGGCTAAATTACAACACATTACATAATAACCGAAAGTGAAGGTAATGAAGCTGATCTCTAAGTCAAATGAGGATGATGCTTGTAGCCAATCCTAGAAAAATATCTCAGATCAAAGAATAGCATATGATAGATGTTGTGATGGTGGCAGACTTGAGGATGGTGATGGAGATCAGGATACTGAAGATGCTGAAATAGCTGAAGATAATGAGGATATTCCACCTGGCAGGGCTCCAGGATAAAAGAAAGCAAAATATGAGATTTTACAAAAAAATTTTGTAAGTGCATGTTGAAAAAAGGGTTTCCAGAGTGATGCAATAATTCATCCATGAAAAAATGAACCGCAATGGAAATATTGTTTTAAAAAACTACAAACCCTGTAATTCATGCAAAACTCATAGTTGTGTAAACATTTCAACCTTTCTTTCTGTCTGCTGGTGGGTATGACTCCCTAGTTAGCTGACATTTCAGTGCTTCTAGGTCTTTTGATCTTTGATTTCACATCACAATCTCGCCTCATCACGCCCTCCATCCCCCCTTTTTCTTTTTACTCCCTCATCCTTTCATCATCCCGTGACTGTACCGCTGAATTGGCCGATAAGTCTCTGAAGGGATGGGCGATGAACTGAGGCAGAGCAGAGGACCAGGAGATAGAGGGGGGAGGAGGAACCAGATACAGAAAAAGAGGATTAGGAAAGACGGTGGGAAAGGGGGATGCATTTTTTAAGAAATGAGAAGCAATGTAAGATAGAAAACAGTTTAGAACAGTAAAGAAAATAAGAAGCAACTCAAACGTATTCATAAAGCACTTGCCTCTTAGGTTGCATTGTTCTTTCTTCATTTTATAAAATATTTTTCAAGAAGTACAAGCTGGTTGCGATACATAAAAGGTGGAAAGCAGCATTAAGCCAAACATTATAACATGATTCGAATATTAGTAAGGGTTATCAGTGGTTTCCCTGCAAAGACATGCGTGGGCACTTTCTACTATGATACTAAAGGGATGTTTTGGACATTTTATACAAGTGTTAGTTATACTTGAGTAGATGGTAAAGTAATGGACAAAAGAGTACAATTAATAAGGTTAGCATGAACTAAAAAAATGTATTTGTTTTTTAACACTACCTTCCTTTAGTTGATTAGATAGGTATTCTGACTGTGTGCATGCCACCTTTGTTTTTTCTAAGGGTTTCTGTTGATATTCACAGATTGTTCTATAAATAACTATTGTTTTCAATTTAAATGTCTGATGCAAAAGTGATTTATAAAATAGTATTTGCATGAACTGGAGTAGTTTTCAGTTGATAGAAATCCAATATGCAACTGGATTCGCTTTGGTAAGCTTTTAGCTAAACTCTCAGTTCAGAAGGTCTTTCTGTTTCTCCTAACTGAGATCTTTTAAATAGCTACAGTACTGTGCAAAAGTTTTTGGCTGGTGTGAAATGATGCTGTAATCAAAGAATTCTTTCGGAAATATAAATTCAATTCAATTCAGTTTTATTTATATATCTCCAATTCACAACACATGTTGTCTCAAGGCACTTCACAAAAGTCAGGTACATACATTCCAATTAATCATAATCATTGAACAGTGCAGTCAGATTCAGTTATTTATTCAAATTGGATAAAAAGTTTTTCTGTCTAAGGAAACCCAGCAGATTGCATCCAGTCAGTGACTCACAGCATTCCCTCCTCCCGGATGAGCATGTAGAGACAGTGGACAGTCACTGGCGTTGACTTTGCAGCAATCCCTCATACTGAGCATGCATGTAGCGACAGTGGAGAGGAAAAACTCCCTTTTAACAGGAAGAAACGTCCAGCAGAACCAGGCTCAGCGTGAGTGGCCATCTGCCACGACCGACTGGGGGTTAGAGAGAACAGAGCAGAGACACAAAGAGAACAAAGAAGCACTGATCCAGGAGTCCTTTCTATGGGAAGGAAAAGTAAATGTTAATGGATGTAGCTCCTTTAGACGTTTCACCTAGAAAGAAGGAACAGATAAACTCTGAGCCAGCTTTCAAGGTTAGAGTTTGAAAGAGAGCACATAGAGTTAGTTACAGCAAAAGCTCAGTCAGTAGCCATGTCTAGGAGAGAGAAAGGGCTAAACACTGAAAGACAGGGCCATGTGGATCATCGGTAAAGGGTGAGCATTAAGTTGTTGCCAGCAGAAGCTCGGACGATGCCCCTCTCCAGAAAGGTGTCACAGGTAGACACAGAGTCAGGCCAGGTGTAGCTTCTAGGAAGAGAAAAGAGAGAGCTGGTTCCACAGGGGAGGAGTCTGATAACTAAAGGATCTGCCTCCCATTCTACTTCTAGAGACTCTAGGAACCACCAGTAAACCTGCAGTCTGAGAATGAAGTGCTCTGTTAGGAACGTATGGAACAATCAGATCTCTGATGTATGATGGAGCTAAATCATTAAGGGCTTTATATGTGAGGAGGAGAATTTTAAATTCTATTCTGGATTTAACAGGGAGCCAATGAAGGGAAGCTAAAATAGGGGAAATATGATCTCTATAATGTTTAATATGGGATTTAAATGACATGTCCTGGTAAAAAATAACACCAAAGTTTTTTACTTTATTACCGGAGGTCAATTTAATGCCATCCAGGTTAAGTGATTGACTAAGCAGTTTCTTTTTTAAAGACTCCGGTCCAAAGACGACAACTTCTGTCTTGTCTGAACTTAGAAGCAGAAAATTTAAACTCATCCAAGTTTCTATATCTTCAAGACATGCTTGTAGTCTATATAACTGGTTGGGTTCATCAGGATTCATGAATAAGTAAAGCTGAGTATCATCAGTGTAACAGTGAAAATTTATTCTATGCTGCCTGATAATTTGACCTATTGGAAGCATATATATAGTAAAGAGAACTGGCCCAAGTATTGAGGCCCCAGCTGCACGGGCTCTGCTGGAGGACTGCTACGGGGAGCTGGCTAAGGGGCCTCGGCTATCTGCTGGTTTTTCAACAGCGCGGAACCGGGCCTCCAATTCCGACACCCTCGCCTCCAAAGCTACAAAAATGCTACATTTATTACACGTACCATTATCATTAAAGGAGGCAGAGGAGTAACTGAACATCTGACAGAGAGAGCAGGAGAGAGGAGGAGACTCAGAGAGAGAAACAGCAGAACGGGTAGCCATGGTGGAGCTAAAGCTAATGCTAAGCTAGTGACCCCTTACCACTACTAGAAAAAAATTATGATCGTTTATTTTTATAAATTTACAAAATGCCAAGTGAACGAACCCAAACATACAGCCAAAGTCATTAAGAACCATCTTCAGCGTAAACCACAGAACCCTGATCTCAACATCATGGAGTGTGTCTGGGATTACATGAAGAGACAGAAGGATGTGAGAAAGCCTCCATCCACAGAAGATCTGTGGTTAGTTCTTCAAGATGTGTGGAACAACCTACCAGCCAAGATCCTTCAAAAACTGTTCAAGTGTGTTTTGAATGCAAAAGGTGGACTCACCAAATATTGATTTGATTTAGATTTCTCTTTTTTTCATTCCCTGCATTTGTTGATTGATGAAAATAAATGATTAACACTTCCATTTTTGAAAACATGATTTGTTTACAAGATTTTTTCACACCTGCCTAAAACTTTTGCACAGTACTGTATATCTGGCTCACAAGATGCTAACAACTCAGCAGAACCCCACTCTTACCCACTCCATATTTCTGATATCTTTCTTCCTGTTATTTGTATTTTTTTAAGCTGAAATACAAAAACCCTCAAAGGTAAAGGTTACAACTAGATTTTGTTTTCGTCTCCTTACATCAGTATTTGTCAATCTAGCTCAGTGTTTTGTCTGTTAGATTGAAGTTTGAAGAACTATGGTGCATGAAAGGGTAACCAAACGTTTGACATCCTTTGTAACATAACTCAGACCAATTTAGCCTAAGTTCAGACTGACTAGAGATAAGGTTGCAAATGAAAACAAACAACTCCATTCTGCACTTACTTGCTCCTACATTTACACTCTATTCCTATGTTTCCCTCTCTATGGAGGTCACCATTAACGTCCCCTTATTTTAATTCAATGTCAGAAATATGCAGAGTAATTTCCACAGACATTCAAGGAAAAAAACAGACAAGAATTACTATCTGATTAATCAGTTTAATTTCGTCCACAGCACCTCTGTATCTCTCTGTACCTCTGTATTTAGGTGATTGGCTGTATTAGGCATAACAATGCGCTTCACTATACTGTGGTACAATGTAAACAGTAGTAATTCAGAATCAGTTTTATTGGCACAGATTGTGTGCATAAACAAGAAATTTGACTTTAGTTTTGCACGCTCGAAGACTACAGTCATTAAGTATAAATATATAAACTTTACAGAAAAAATAATAAAGGATAAAAGAAGCATATTTTTATATGAAGTGAAGGAAAAAAGGTTGTGATTGTGCAAATATGCTTATTTTGGTTGACAGCAGAGTTGCTGACTAATCAGACTATAAGGTGTTCCTTGCGTTCAACAGAGAGACAGCCTGGGGGAAAATATTGTCTCTGTGGCAGGTGGTTTTTGCAAATAGCGCTCTGTAGCGTCAACCTTATGGTAAAAGTCCAAACACTTTGTGTTCATGATGTGTGGGGTCAGCATGGATATTTTAGGTGCCTTTTTCCTGACCTTAGAACTGTTGTCTTGGATGGAGGGAAGGTCAGCTATGATGATCCTGTCTGCAGACCTAATTGTTCGTTGCAGTCTGGACCTATCTTGTGTTGTGGATGAGCCAGGTGGACCAGCTGATTCAGCTGCTGTCACACGCCTGGGGGGGCGGCGGTGCTGATGGTTCTTGTGTGGGAAAAGATGCTCCCCTGTCTCACCTTCTGCCACCGGCCAGCAAGGAAGCCGGTGATCCATCAATGGGTGGAGGCTGACTCTGTGAGCTGGGTGAGCTTCTGGTGGAGGATGTCTGGGTTGATGGTGTTGAAGCCCAAGCTAATGTCCACAAACAGGAACCTGGCGTACATCCCTGGGTGGTCGAGGTGTTGCAGGATGAAGTGTCCTCCCAAGTTGACTGCATCAATTGCCGACCTGTTTGCCTTGTAGGCAAACTGCAGGGGTTCCAGCAGGGGGCCTGTGATGTCCTTCACGTGCAACACCAGTCAATCGAAGGATTTCATGACCACAGACGTCAGGGCAACAGGTCTGTAGTCATTTAATCCTGTGATGGTGCGTGTCTTGGGGATTGGGATGACAGTGGATTGCTTGAAGCAGGAGGAAACCTCACACAGTTACAGAGACTTGTTGAAGTTATGAGTGAAGATTGGGCCAGCCTCTGATTCTCAGGATTCTGGTGGGATGTAAACACCGGCAAGAATTTAAGAGGAGAACTCCCTCTGTGAATAAAAAGGTGACTCCAAGTGAGGACCACATGTCTTCTGTAATACTGTAACATCAGCAGACCAACCCTTCGTTTAAGTAAAAGCAGATTCCACCTCCTTTCTCTTTATCAGATAGCTCAGCCCTGCGGTCCGCTCGAAACAGCTGGAAGCACGGCATCAAAATTTACAAGTAATGTTCTACACCAGCCTAAATCTGCTTATTTATTATGGTTTAAAATAAAATAACACAAGTAAGGTCATGTGAACTCTTGTGATGGATTTGTGTTGCATGCTGGCTTTCAGAGTGTTTGGTGGGGTCATTAGGTAGATAAAGGCAGAAAACAGAGAGACAAACTGCTGCATAGCTTCATTTTCTAGAAGAGAATGAAATGCTGCAGCTGAAGGGCTATTTGTCAGGTCACTGCAAGCTAAAGGTATAGGCCAACCCTCCTTGCAGGATGGACTCTGTCATGTTTCCATCATGTTGTTGAAAGCTACTGGTGGAAACTACCCCCCAGACAGCCACCTGCTGCGGTTGAATTGAGCCCTCGGATTCATTTGTTTGTGTTCATAATTTGTTTTTTCTCCTTCTTTCTCTTTCCACTTTCATTTTCAGACTTGTTTTTCCTCTGGTCCATCAGTTCTTTGTTGTGTTCTCCTTCATCTGTCACTCTAATGATGCTCTCTCCAGCTGCCTCCGGTGACCTATAGTCAGAAAATAATAAAGAAAACAGCTTTTCTGAGAGCAGAGCTCTGTTTTCTAAAAGCATGGTAGTATGGAAGAATAGGAAGAAATACTATAATGCACTTTTTCAAAATATTTGAATAGATGAAAATAACAAAAGCTGAAGTTAAAAGATTAAATATCAATCATACAACCTGGAAAAAGATGACTTTGATAGCTGTTGGCTTTCATTCTGTGATGAGCGTATTGTTGGAATCGAGGGATGTGACTTGCTCTACCCAATGCAAACCAAGATAGGTCCATAATAACACATTTATTTAATTCAATATAAATGTGCTTCATACAGAGCCTGCAAAGGAACATTGACGGAGAAAAATAAATAAAAATCTCTCTTGTGCACAAGATAGGAGTGCGTACTTTCAGGAACGTTTAGGACAGATTTTTTAATAGTTTTTCCTTCAATGTCCCCACTTTTGGTCTATGCTGGCTATTGATGTTTAGATTTGTTCGTTTAGAAACATGGCACCATATTTAGGTTTTCTCATGGTGTTTTTGGTTTTGGTTTAATTGCATAAAGATTGTCAGCAGTCCCACTGCAAACATGCAGCAGACAACTATAATCTGCGGCAATATAGAAGCGCTCCTCTAGTACATCTAGACATAACGGGTGTCGTCCCATAAAGTGATGGTGCGCTGAAATTATAATCCTGCTGCTCCAAAATGATATTATTGGATAGATGAGAACTTAACTATTTTATTTCTGACAGTCAAAATATGTTGACATGCACACAGAAGGTTCTCTCTCCGTTGTCTGTCACTGTACCTATGCCTCCTGCTTGCCACAATGACTGCAGACATTGCTGCATGCCAGTTTGCACCTGCCTTTCAAACATGCTAAATATAGATGCAAAAACTGCACCCGCAATCCATTTCAGGTTTGATAAATAGTGTTGCGGGTCGTAAGGAATTACATTTACATATCATCCCCCCATAAATTGGACTGTTTTTTTTTTAAACTTACTGAAGTGGTGACATAATACATTAGTTTCTGTGAGGACATGTGAGTGCAGACCAAGACCTTCTGCACATACAATAACAGTAAACCTTGGTTCACTTCTCATCTGAAGTAGCTGTGGAGGGATAAGGAAGAGGCTCACAGCAGTGTGGACCAGGCCCTGTATAAGCAGGCCAGGAACAAACTGACCCAGGAGATCAAAGCAGCGACAAGATGCTACAGTGAGAAGCTAAAGAAAAGCTTCTCACATGGAAACAATTCTGACTGCCAACAGGAGCCCTCCCCCTAACCCTGAGCAGAATACTCGGAAAATAAATTGAATAACTTCTACTGCAGGTATTAAAAGCAGCAGTTCACACCTCAACCCAACTCCTCCACATCCCATTCAGACACAAATTCTTGCCATACACCAACCACCCTCCTACCTTCAGACCCCCTGCCTGCACTAAGTATCTCAGAGGAAGATGTAAATTGGCTCTTTCAGCGCCTGAAAACAAGGAAGACCTCAGGACTTGATAATGTCTCCCCATCATACCTGGGAGCCTGCGCCGACCAACTGGCACCCATCTTCGCTGAGATCTTTAACAAGTCACTAGAGCTGTGTGATGTTCCCTTCTGCTTCAAACGCTCCAACATCATCCTAGTACCCAAGAAATCACAGGATTTAATGACTCTGATTCCTTCTCCGATCCTTTGAGCGACTGGTGTTGAAGCACCTGAAGGACATCACAGCTAGACCCTCTGTAGTTTGCCTACTTGGCAAACAGGTCGACAGATGATGCAGTCAATCTGGGACCTCACTTCATCCTGCAACACCTCGACCACCCAGGGATGTACGCCAGGTTCCTGTTTGTGGACTTCAGCTCGGGCTTCAACGCCATTAACCCAGACATCCTCCACCAGAAGTTCACCCATCTCAAAGACCTAGCCTCCACCTTTCAGTGAATCACCAGCTTCCTGAAGGACCGTTAGCAGCAGGTGAAGCTGGGAAGCATCTTCTCCCACACAAGCACCGGGGCCCTCCAAGGGTGTGTTCTCTCCCCACTCCTCTCCTCCCTCTACACAAATGACTGCACCTCAGCAGACCCCTCTGTGAAACTCCTGAATTTTGCAGTTGAAACCACTGTTATTGGACTGATTTAGGACAGTGATGAGTCTGCAGGAGGTGGATCGGCTGGTACACTGGTGTGGTCAGAACCACCTGGAACTTAACCCACTCAAGACTGTGGAGATGATGGTGGACTTTCGAAGAACACCTCCCTCACATACCCCCCTCACCATCCTCAACAACACCGTGTCTGGTGTGGACCACTTCCGGTTCCATTTCTCGAAACCTGAGATGGTCCTCACAAATAGACAATATTCGGAAGAAGGCCCAGCAGAGACTGAACTTCCTGAGGCAACTCAAGAAGTACAACCTTCCACAGGAGCTGCGGATCATCTTCTACACTGCCATAATTCAGTCTGTCCTGTCTTCATCAATCTCAGTGTGGTTTGGCTCATGAAAATTTAACAGTCAGAGTTTCAGAACAACATCATGCATACTTGGACTGATCTCACATTATATTTTCTTGCAAAGTCAGTTGTGTATGTACATTTAACAAATATATTTTTTATTTCTATTATAATATATATATATAAAATCTTCCCTCAGAGTAAACTATACCAGAGTCAAATTCCTTGTTTGTCTGTACAAACTTGGCAATAAAGCTGATTCTGATTCTGTTTCTGATAAATGTATGCGTTCTGGTGATCAGCAAATGTATTGCATATTCATGAAGGCAACTGCGCTAAAAAGTTTGTTCCTGCTGTCTGTTCATTTCACACACGCAATACGAATGGTATAAAATTCAGCAGGTAGTCATAGAGACAGCTTTAACACGGCTTTAACATGCCGCCTCTGGACCGTAGAGCATTGGAGGCATGTTGTCTGGAGTGATAAATCAGCCCTTTATGCCTCGCAATGCAATTACAACAATTTACATTACAACTCTTCCTGTTCCATAATGACTGCGCACCGATGGACAGCGACAGTCCAGAAAGACATGCATAAGCACGTTTAGGCCTGTTAGCCAGGCCTTCTTGTCCAGCATCAGTGTCTGATCTCACAAATACTCTCCTGGAACACACCGCTGAACATGGTGGAAAGCCTTTCTTGAAGAGCTGAAGCTGTTATGTGGCCTTCGCACACATATGAACATGACATAAACGTTATAGTTCATATCAGGACTTGAGTTGGAAGGTTATGGCTTTCTAATAAGGTGATGTTTAATTTCATATGGAACCACTTTTTATTGTGGTCGTTTCAGTTTCTCAGTTAAGAAATAACAGCAAAAGTTGTTGCTTAGTCTGGAACCTCTAAATGCGAACACATCTGAATATAAATCTTTCCAAATACGAACAATGCTTCACTGCCCCATGGCCGCAGCCATCAAAGAGATGTGTTTGCAGCATCACCAAAAAAAGGCTGTCTATCCTAGTATAACTCTGTACAATGACAATGTTATGGGACTTTTCCTATTATGGCACAAGCAAGTGAAAATTTAATGTTTTCTTTTCAATTTTAAGCCCAGTGATAGTGACACAGTTTCTGCCAGTGGTTCTAAGGGGCACCTAGTACAGAAAGCCAGTGTGGCCAAAATTTCTTGTTGTTTGTTGGGTTTTGGGCTGGTGCTTAATCCTCTAGGATTGATCACTTTGAGTTATAAATTAAAGTTGTTTGTTTTTTGAACCAAAAAAACAAAAAAATTAAATTAAAATAAATAAAATAAAAAACCCAATTTTAATTATATCCATCATGTCAAACTTTTGGTTCTCCCAAAGAAACTGTTTTCTTTGCCTTTATTTTTTTGTTCAATTCGTATTTTACCATACAATGCATTTATCAATGTTACAAAAAGTATAAATTACTCTAAAATGTTGACAATGATTTCCTAAGCATGTTTTGGCAGGGTATTAGTGTTTTTCCATTATTCTAAACGGAGAAACATGTTTCCAAATACAAATTTACAAGTAACAAACTGCCTGTTGTGCCTAATTAAATTTATATTCAGAGGTTCCACTGTCCATTAAACTGCTTGGAGGCCTTCATCAGATGCTGACATCCTGTAAATGCAAATATTTAGATGGAACATTATGTCCCAGTTAAAACCAGAGAGGTCAAAATCCATTACTGGGAGAGTGCCAAGGCTGACAATAACTCTAACTTCTGCTTCATTTCTCACTCATTTCTTTAGTTTGATTATTTTGTTTTTACAACCTTGTTTTGTGTTCCTCCTCTCTTGTCTGCTTTTATATTATGTCTGTCTTTATCAGTTGATCTCCTTCTTTCTTTGTTCTCATCTTTTTTTCTAGTTATGTTCTGTCTACCCTCCTCTCTCTTTTCTGCCCCTGGGGCTCTTGGTTTGTTCCTGAGACAAAAATATCAACCAAGGAGTTTCGCTAATTAACTACCTCCAGTGTGTGTGTTTTGAGCTGACACGATTCTGTTTCTTTCCCAGCGTTTAGGTTTCTTTGTTGCATGTGTTCTATGCTGATTAATAAATAAGTTAAAATAAATAAGTAAATAATTGAATACATGCATAATAAGTGAGATTGTTTTTGTAGAAAATACACATAGTGAATAAGTAATAAACTGCTATACAGGTTCTTAAGCACATATTCTATTAGCCCCATTCTTGTACGATTTAGTTAACAATATAGAGCTGTCAGTTTTCAACCATGCCTAGTTTAACCGTCAAATAAACAGCCATTAAATTGGCATACAATGACAAAAAAAGCAGAGTTGAAAACAATTATAGCAAAATTAGAAGCATGAGAAAAACCATGTGGAGAATTTTCACACTTGACAAATGTGGCCAAATGTTTCGCATGTAAAAGCTTTTCACACATGTTCTACAAGTTACTAAACAATCTAAGTTAAAATGTTTAAAGTGAATCCCATATGTTACTGCACAATATTATTTCCACATGTAAAACACATTTTGACATGTTTTTATACAATATAAGTTTAACATGTTGCTACACAGTATGATTTCCATATTTGAAAGGGATGTGTGAATGCTTTTCACATGTTGAAAGTTTTTTTATTATGCTCCTGATCAAAGTCTTAACAGCAGGGAAGAAATTACAAGTATTAGTATGTTGTGCTTCAAAATGCAATCAGAAGAAAAGATAAAAAACATAAAATTATTAAAAACTGCTTTTATACTTATATAAGATCATCAAAATTTGAAGAATAATACCATACCATACCACCTTTATTTATAAGGCACTTTAAAATAAACCAAGGTCCACAAAGTCCTGTAGATATGCAAATGAAATAAACAATTTGGAAAGAAATTACAAGTTAGAAACAGTCAACCTCTTAAAATATGTCAAAGGCTTCAGTAAATAAATATGTTTGAAGGAGATTCTTAAACACAGGAAGAGAGGAAGCCTGTCTGACTTACAAGGGCAGATCATTCCACAACTTTGGAGCTGCAACAGCAAAAGCACGGACACCGCTAAGTTTATGTTTAGTTTTTGGCACATTAAGGAGCTGCTGCTTGGCGGACCTAAGGAAGCGGGCGGGTATATCTGGCTGTAGCAGCTCAGAGAGGTGGGAGGGGTCGGCCATTAAGAGATTTAAAAGCAAATCAATGAACTTTTAGAAGGATTCTGAAATGAACAGGCAGCCAGCAAGGTTAGAATGGTGGTAATGTGCTCAGACTTTCTTGTGTCAGTTGAGACGTGCTACAAAATTTTGCACAACCTGCAGACACCTATTAGACGCATCACTAACCCCAATGCGCGTTACAGTAATCCAGCCTAGATGCCATAAATGCATGGATTACTGTTTCAAAACGCTGCCTTGAGAGAATTGGCTTTATGTGGCGAACTGCCTCAAATAAAAAAATGCTAGATCTTACAACAGTTTGAGCCTACAAAGTCAAAATCTGTACATAAATCTGTCTTTCATGTTATCTTTGAACATGGCAGAATTGTTAAGCTGCACAAGCAATGCCTGTTGCATCTTCACTGCTGTGGTTGGATGCAGCAATGGAAATTCACCAACTGTAAGTTGGAGGATCTGTGTTGTCCGCGACCCCCTTACCAAATCTTTGACTTAGATTCAGGTCCTTACTGATGCTTACTGCAGTCTTTAACCATGAGACGATGTCTGTGAGAGAGGAGCTTAAAACACTAAAAATGTCTTCAAAGCTTAGGTAACATGTGAAACACATGCAAGGAAAAACCTGCATGTATTTCATATGTTACTCTATAATATAACGTTGCAGCAAGACTGGTGCATATTGTTTATTAGTTCTGCAGTAATTTGTCATTTCAACGATTAATCAGAATGTGAAACCTAAACTCATTTTCTTCACTTGTGGTATCTTGGACTTGATGCAAGTCTCAAAGGTTTACCCACCCATTAAGCAGACATCAATACTTAGCACTGTATCTGCACACAGCAAACAGCTATTTGCTATGGGAAGATATATTGTGAAGTATTGATGTTCTTATCGGAGTACACAGCCTCTCTCCCTCCTGTGCTTTTGTTGTGCAGCTCTGCATAAACCAGCATGCAGAATGTCTCTATCAGAATGAGTAAGGCTCGAGTTTTACTTTTCTTTTTTTAATTGGCTGCTTTTCTTAGATCATTTTTACTGTGTCACCCCTTTAATCACACTCACGCAGTAAGTGTGATTAAATGGGTAAATTAAATGAAACTAAGAGGAACACTGTATCAGATTTTTACCCTACAATTGTGAAGGAAAGCGAATCATCTGCCTGGAAAGCTTTCTCTGTTCTAAACATATTTAAAAGGTTGAAAGATAGGAGATTTGAACCATTTTGTTTTTAGCAGAGCTTTCAGAGCGCGTTATGATTAAATCTTTCCCAACCAGGGTTGTAGCGCAGGATAATCTGTTATTTTTATTTTTTTAAGTGCAAACAGATTGCAATTCATGTGTCTCAACAGAGCTTACTGAGAAAAGAATATTTAAATTTGACTGATCTGTTTTAATTTGGTTGCATAAGACTGTTGATTTTGTTTAACTCGTAAACTTGTAAATATAAATGCTCAAACTTGGGTAAATATGACGAGCTGGCTCAATATCTAGTTGCGTGTGGTAAAATAGCTTTTTGAGAGAATGCATGGTTAAAGATAAAATTCTCAAAGGTGGAGTTATTTTTTTATCTTTCAAATGTTTTATTATTTTTTTTATTGTAGTGAAACCATACTTTATACATTTACTCCATTAAAAATAAAAAACGTTTGTATGTTTTCTTATCTAAGCTTCTATTTTTCTGATTTTTATTAAAAGACATTAATCTCAGTCTTGTTTTAGATTTCTCTTAAGGATTTGTAATTATTGCATCAATTATCATTATTGGGGAAAACGATTGTGATAGGAATTCTGAATTACTGTGACAACGTACTCGTACTCGTACTTGTACTCGTCGTCTTCCGCTTTATCCGGGACCGGGTCGCGGGGGCAGCAGATTCAGCAGAGACACCCAGACGTCCCTCTCCCCAGACACCTCCTCCGGGGGGACCCCAAGGCGTTCCCAGGCCAGCCGAGAGACATAGTCCCTCCAGCGTGTCCTGGGCCGTTCCCTGGGCCTCCTCCCGGTGGGACGTGCCTGGAACACCTCCCGAGGAAGGCGTCCAGGAGGCATCCGGAATAGATGCCCGAGCCACCTCAACTGGCTCCTTTCGATGTGGAGTAGCAGCGGCTCTACTCCGAGCCCCTCCCGAATGGTCGAGCTCCTCACCCTATCTCTAAGGGAGTGCCCGGCCACCCTACGGAGGAAGCTCATTTCAGCCGCTTGTATCCGGGATCTCGTTCTTTTGGTCATGACCCAAAGTTCATGGTCATAGGTGAGGGTAGGAACGTAGACCGACCGGTAAATCGAAAGCTTAGCTTTTCAGCTCAGCTCTCTCTTCACCACAACGGACCGGCACAGCGCCCCCATTACTGCAGCAGCCGCACCGATCCGTCTGTCGATCTCCCGCTCCATTCTTCCCTCACTTGTGAACAAGACCCCGAGATACTTGAACTCCTCCACTTGAGGCAGGAACTCCCCTCCAACCTGAAGAGGACAAGCCACCCTTTTCCAGTCGAGTACCATGGCCTCTGACTTGGCGGAGCTGATCCTCATCCCAGCCGCTTCACACTCGGCTGTGAACCGCCCCAGCGCATGCTGTAGGTCTTGGCTAGAGGGGGCCAGCAGGACCACGTCATCTGCAAAAAAGAAAAGACGAAATCCACTGTCCCCAAACCAGACCCCCTCCGGCCCTTGGCTGCGTCTAGAAATCCTGTCCATAAAAGTTATGAACCAGGTGTGGACAAAGGGCAGCCCTGCCGGAGTCCAACATGCACCGGGAACAGGTCCGACTTAGTGCCGCAATGCGGACCAAACTCCTGCTCCGCTCATACAGGGACCGGATGGCCCCTAATAAAGGGCCCCCGATTCCATACTCCTGGAGCACCCCCCACAAGGCATCACGAGGGACACAGTCGATGCCTTCTCCAGTCCACAAAACACATGTGAACCGGTTGGCAAACTCCCATGAGCCCTCAAGTACCCTGTAGAGGGTATAGAGCTGGTCCAGTGTTCCATGGCCGGGACGAAAAACCCACTGCTCCTCCTGAAGCCGAGGTTCGACTACGGCTGGACTGCCCCTCTCCAATACCCTGGCGTAGGCCTTTTACCGGGGGGGTGAGGAGTGTGATCCCCCTGTAGTTGGAAACCCCCTCCAGTCCCCCTTCTTATAAAGGGGGACCCCACCCCTTTTCCCCCCAGTCCAGAGGTATTTGGCCCTGACCGCCATGCAAGGTTGAAAGAGGGGTAAAACCATGAAGCCCACAACACCAGAGATTTGAGGTACCAACCGGATCTAAATCCACCCCCGAAGCCTTCCCACCGCGGATTTTTAACCCCCTCGGTGACTTCAGCCTGGGTTGAAGACCCAACCCCGAGCCCCCAGTCTCTGTTCCACCAGGGAATGCGTGATGGCGGGTTGAGGAGACCCCTCGAAGTATCCTTCCACCGCCCATAATCCCCCCAGTCGAGGTCAGCACCCTCCCACCCCCCACTAAAAACGTGGGGGGCAAAAAAGCACTGTTTCCCCCTCCTGAGGCCCAGACGGTTTGCCAGAATCGTTTCGAGGCCCGCCCGGTATCCTTCCCCATGGCCTCCCGAACTCCTCCCGGCCCGGGGTTTTTGCTCTGCCACACCCCCGGGCCCCAGCACGTTTTGGCCTTCCGGTCCCCGCACCGCCTGGGAGCCCCAAAGCCAACCAAGCCGATAGGACTCCTTCTTCAGCTTGACAGCATCCCTTACTGCCGGTTCCACCCCCGGGTTCGGGGGATTGCCGCCGCGACGGGGCACCCCAGACCTTAGGGCCGCAGCTCGGGCAGCAGCATCGACAATAGATGCGGAGAACATGGTCCATCGGATTATGTCTCCAACACCCCCCCAGAATCGGCAAAGCTCTCCCGGGGTGGGATTAATACATCCCTGGCAGAGGGCCCGCCGGCGTTCCCAACAGACCCTCCCTATGCGTTTGGGCCCCAAGTCTGTCCCGGGTTTTTTCCTCCTCCGCGGATCCAACCACCACCAGGTGGTGATCAGTGGGGCAGCTCGCCCCTCTTCACCCCGGGGCCCCCAAAAAATGCGGCCGAAGGTCTGAGATCGACAACAAAGTCGATTTTTGACCTCCTGCCTAGGGGGGGGGCCTGGTGCCCAAGTGACAATGGACACCCTTAGCTTGAACATGGGGTTCATTTCAAAACAGAATAGAATCAGCTTTTTTTCCAAGTTTTTACATACAAACAAGGAATTTGACTCCCCCGTACACTTTACTCTTTGGTTTTTGTTTTTTGCATACAGAATATAATATTTACAATTACAATTACACTATAAAAAAAAAGGTGTTTTCAACATTGTTGCTGTTTTTTTGTATTTTATTGAATGTTCAACAAAGAAACACCCTGGGGGAAAAAACTGCTCTGTGGGGCTGGTTTTGGGAAACAGCGCTCTGTAGCGTCGGCCTGAGGGCAGAACTCTAAACAGTTTATGTGGGGGGTGGTGGGGTCTGCAGAGATTTTAGCAGTCTTTTCCTGACCCCTAGCCCTGTATAAGTCCTGGAGGGGGGGGAAAGGTCAGCCCTGATGATTCTTCTGCATCCCGTTTTGTTGAAATCTGGACCTGTCCTTTTTGTGGTTTGAACTGAAAAGGGAGAGGATAAAAAGACAGGACAGAATGAATGATGGCAGTGTAAAAAGGTGACCAGAGCCCCGGGAAGGTTGTATTCTTAAGTTTGCCTCAGGAAGTACGTCTCTGGGGGCCCTTTTTCAAACAGGTCTATGTGTGAACCCCATCTAGGTCCTCAGAGAGGGGTTCCAAAAGAACCCGAAGGGACCACGGGCCGACAGGTGGTTGAGGATGGTGAGGGGGTGTATGGGGGGTGTTTTCCAAAAGTCCCCACCATCTCCACAGTCTTGAGTGGGTTTGTCCCGGCAGTTCTGGGCTACACCCGGTACCAGCCGATCCACCCCTGTCTGTATGCAGACTCATCACCCTCTTGGATCAGTCCCAAAGACGTGGTGTCATTGCAAAAATTTAGGAGTTTCACGAGATCTGCTGAGGTGCAGTCATTTGTGTAGAGGGAGAAAGAGGATTGGGGATAGAAAAAACACCCCCTGGGGGGCACCAGTACTTTTTGATTGGTTTGGGGAAATCCCCCAGTTCACCTGCTGCCTGTCGGTCCGCAGGAAGCTGTTGATCCACTGAAGGTGGAGGTGGGATTTTAACGGGTGAGCTTCTGGTGGAGGATGTCTGGTATGATGGTTTTTGAAGGCCAGCTAAAGTCACAAACAGGATTGGCGTAGGCCCCGGGGTCGAGGTGTTGCGGATAAAGTGTAGACCCAAGTTAACAGCATATCTCCCGACCTTTTTGCTCGGTACGCAAATGAGGGGTCCATAGAGGCCTGTGAGTTTTCAGGTCTTCAACACCACCGCTCAAAGGTTTCATGACCACGGGTCAGGCCTACGGCCTGTAGTCATTTAATCCTAGGAGGGTGGGTTCTTGGGCACGGGATAGGGGACGTTTGAAGAAGGAGGGGACCTCACACTTCTCCAGTGACTTGTGAAGAATCCGGGTAAAAGTTGGAGCGATTGATTTGCCAGGCTTTCAGGCATGATGGGGAGATTATCGGGTCCTCCACTTTTTTGTTTTCATGCGCTAAAAGTTGTTTAATCTTCCCAAGTTTCTTTAGTGCGGGAAGGATCTGAAGGTAGGGGGTTGTTGCTTTGCGGTGAACCTGTTCCGATGGGTGGGGAGGATTTGGTTTAGGTGTAAATGCTTCTTGTCATGTCTCAGTAAAAACCCTTTCAGACGGTTGGCCCAGGCGAGGATTTTTGTTCGGGAAGGGTGGTGGGGCTTTGTAGGCATCGGTTTCCAGCCCAGCCCATACGCCGAAGTGTACATAAAAAGGCTTTTTTTTCAGCTTCTCACCATAGCTTTTTTGGCTGTTTTGATCTCCTTTTTTTAGTTGTTCCGGGCCTGCCTTACCCCCCCCAATCCACTGTGTGAGCTTTTCCCTTGCCCCTGCGCAGATTCCTGAGATGTGGAGTAACCATGGCTTGTTTTTCCCCAAAGGTGAGAAGGTTTTGGGGTCTGCACACATGTTTCACGAAACTGATGTATGATGTCACCACATAGTTAGTTCGTAAATCAGTGGGGGTTTAAAAAAACAGTCCATCTGTGCATTAAAAGCAGGCCTGTAGATCTGCTTTTTTTCCTCATCCACTTTTTAACATGTGAACGTGGGTTTTTGGAAGTCTTAGTTCTGTCTGAAAAGGGGGAAATTTGGGGGATAAGGGGCAATATGAAATCCCAAGACCCCTGGAAAAAAGAAAGCCCCAAAAGCGGAACCCTTTTTTGTCCGGTGGGACCTTAATAGCGTCTGTATTTTGGGAGTTCCCCTTTTTGGAAAATCTGCCTTTTAAAACCCCCAGATTATATGAAAGAGTCAGGGTGTTTTTTCCCCATCTGAATCAGCTCAGCAAGATGTTTTTTCCACGGGAAGTGCGCCAGCGGGGAAGAAAAAATGACCGATTATTATGAACGAGGAAAACCCCCTTTGGGAGTTTTAAAAAGGTTTACAGATTATGGAAAAAAGATCCAGACCGGACTTCATGTTTTTCCCCCAGCACTTTTTATGTCCTCGCACCAACCTTGTTTTTAAAAAGCAGATTCCCCCCCTCGCTTTTCCCTGAAGCTCCGCGGCTGCGATCCCCTTGAGCACTGGAAGTCCAGTATCACAGTGCCGGCCGGATTTTGTACCAGCCCTGTCTCGGTGAAGAGAGAACCGGATCTGCGGAGGTCCGAGTTTTACGGGTGAGAAAAAGTATCGTCCATCTTGTTGTTAGAGAGCGGTTTTCCCCAGGTTGGATTGGGGGGAGTTTTGGGGGGCGAATCCTCTTTTTTTCGGAGTTTTACCGGGCGCCCCCACGCATTCCCCTCCCCACGCCTCCCGGCACAGTATACCGTAGAGTGCCGCCGCTCCCCTTTCCAGAAGCTCAGTGAACCCCGCCAGAAGCTCAGTGAACCCAACCTTTGGACAATCCGGAAGAGCACAGAAGTCCAAAACAAAAACACCCCTTGGATTCAGATCGGGAGGGCCATTCCCTTTGATCACGCCCCTTTCCCGGTTCAGTCGTTTTCCCACGTGGGCGTTTAAGTCCCCCAGCAGAATAATGGGGGTCCCCGGGGGGGGGCATATCCAGCACCCCCCACAGGGACACCAAGAAGGCCGGGTACTCCCCCCTACCCCTCGGCCCGTAGGCCGAAAAAAAGTCAAGACCTATCCCCCACCCGAAGGTGCAGGGGGTGCGACCCTCTCACTCAACCGGGGTAAACCCCAACCCCGAGACGGCCGGAGCTGGGGGGCCAACAAGCAAAACCCACCCCAGAACGCACGACTATCCCATGGGCCACTCCAGAGTAGAAGAGAGTACAGCCCCTCTCAAGGGAGATGGGTTTCCAGGCCCACGCTGGTGCGTGGAGGCGAGCTTCCGACTAGTTTCTGTCGATTAGCTCCTCTCGACCCTCCCGGCACAAGCTCAGGCTCCTTCCCCACCAGCGCTTCTGGCGCGAGTAACATTCCAAGTCCCTAGAGCCAGCCTTTAAGCATTCGCGTGGTAGGGCCCCCCCCCGCTCACTGACAAAGGTCTCCACTCTTCGTCCGCCACCCAATCCTCTTTGCACAGGTCCCTCCGGGATTCCCCCCTGCAGGTGGTGGGCCCACTGAGGGATGGCCTCGCTCTCTCGTTCCGGGCTTGGCCCGGCCGGGTCCGCCGAGGAGCAATCCCGGCCACCAGCGCTCTAGACGAGTCCCGACCCCAAGGCCAGGCTCCAGGGTGGGACCCTCCCGCTCCGCCGTTACCGGTCGACTGTCCTGCCTCATATATCTTGTCTTCATGAAGGATTCTTGAACCGCTCTTTGTCTGACCCATCACCTAGAAGCCTGTTTGCCGGAGACCCTACATGGGGCATTTAAGGCTCCCGACAACATAGCCTCTCGGATCATTTGAACACTCAATAAACCTCTCACAGTGTAATCGGTTGGCGGTTCAAGAGACAACGAGTCTAAACTCTAATTGTTGATGTTTGTACAACTGACTACATCTTTTTAGAGACCTCACGCGAGCAATAATAGAGTAGTATAGGTTGGCTATGTTAGCACTTTTGCACTTGTTAGCTGAAATGAACAAAATTTGACGTTATGTACCTATTTCAATACCCCATTAGTTTAAATAATATTGTATTGATATGCAAGTTATTCTGACAGGTGTTTAGAGGTACAACTGCACTGCTAATTTTACTTTATTACCGACGAATAAGAAGGAGACTAGTCTCAACTTTTGATAATGGAATATTTTATTTTTAGGGCTGTGTTGTGTTGTGTGTTTGTGTTGTGGGGCACTGTCTGACATATTTATAGCTACAAAGAATAAAAGTTTTTGACATATTTCTTATCGTTACCTTTATAGTTTTTGCAATATACAGCACAGAATAATATGCTAACATTTTTGGTCCGTGTTGTCCATCTGGGTTGGTGATTTTCCATCAGAAGTGATCCATTTGACGTATTTAGGTTTAGATTTAAGTAGTTTTCCTTGGGTGGGACTGGGGCTGCAGAAATTTGTTTTTAAAGTTACTTTAAACGTTTATCTGCCCTGTTTTGCAAGAAAATCCTGCAGTCAAGTTAAGAAAATCATCTCAAATTCCAAAAATTGAATCTAATCTTTTAAATCTAAACTTTTTTCTGTCACGAATGCACCTAAGTAAAACCTTTCTACTAACCTCACACATATTGTTTATACACGCACATATGGCCTCAAGGCTCTTCTTTTGTACTAAAAGACCGTTTCCTGTTACCACTTAAGCTGTTTGCTACAACCATGTGCAATCTAAGCTACATCACTGACAGCATTATCCAACCTTGTTTATTCACTCCAGACCTGTTGATAGAAATAAGCCTATGTAAAGTAATATCAAAGCTGCACTTTATATTTGCTTTGCAATCAGAGTTAGAGTCTGCTTGTCAAATTCATTACAGAGATATCTACAGCATAAGGTAATTCATTTGTACAAATTACATAAAGGTGGATGCATGTACAAACATTTAAAAAAACACATCAAATCCTATATGGCCAGGTCATACTACTGAGACTTTACGTTTGTTTCTGTGTACTGTGAGCTGTATCATTCATTTGAAGGTCAAATAATGCACAATCATGGCTCATAAAAATCCAAATAAAGGTTAACCTAATTATGTAATAAAACAAAATGGCATTTGCATGTCAAAATGTTCTACATCATATTTTGTGTGGATGTATGAAGATGGATGTGTCAGCTAATCATAGACAAGGGTGGAGGGTTGATGCTGGTAAAAACTTTTGGCAAAGAAGCATATACGCCACACTGCTCCTAAACAAACCTGTAATGGTTATGATGCCATTATTAGGATGATTATTGATCTGTGCCATAAAAATGCCATTACCCTTTGAGTCTGATTCATTCAACAGAAGCAGCCTATGAAGGAACAGGCTTTTGTGGGCAGAAATATAACTTGTAAGCATTACTTCTATCAGAAAACATCAACACAGACATAGATAATGTAATGAAGAATTTGGCCTACAACCTGATGGTTACCCTGAAGTGGGAGATAATTTAACTTTTATAGCCTCTGAGATTATGTTTGTGGCTGAGAGAAGGAGAAGGTCTTCATTAGAATGTCAAAATATCAGGGTCGGTGCAGCAAAGTACATGATCAATTTTAACGGTGCAGTGTTTGATTCATGTAGAGGCATGCTTTTAGAAAAATGTACCAACAAAACACAAGGATCGGAGATGCTTAAAGTTGCAGATTTTATTTGATTATTTTAGAGTTGTGGAGTTATGCCAATCCCCTGACATTAAGCAAGTGTAGTGTATCCTGATAATACTCCAAAAGCTAAAGATACCCTGAGGTTAAATATTTATTGGCATACGATGATACGATTGCAGAGCTGTCCTGTAACTCTCTAAATAGGAGTAGCAGTGCTAAAAACTGATGAGAGCAGGAAATCCAAAAATAACAACAGTAGGTATAATAACTTTGGAACAGACAGATGTCTAAAAATTTTATTCTGTGCAATACAATAGACTGACAATATGGACAAAGTGTTAACCATACTTGCTTAAGAAAACAATATAACAGTTAAGAATTATTAGGAATGTCTATATGAGACCTGGCAGTGACGTATGCTGTAAAACAGCTCCACATCATGATGTTCCTACCTTCATATGTCACTGTTGGAATAGTGTTTTGGAGTGGCATGCAGTGCTTTTAGACATCCAAACCTGGTGCATATCATGGCATCAAAATAGTTTGATTTTGTTCTCATCTGATCAGATTATATTCCCCTAGTATTGCAAAGGCTTGACCAAATGTTGTTGGGAAACTTTAACTGTGCTTCAGCAGTGAAATCTTCCGTGGTGACTATACATACAATCTGTGGCAGTCTAGTGAATTACTTTTTGGTTTCTTTGGAACGGTTTTACCTGCTAATTCCAGGTCTTTCTGAGACTCTCCACCAGCAGTTACTTGGCTCTTGGGCAACTCTTTCTCTGAATATTCTTTTCACTCCTCTATCTGAGATCTTGCAGGGAGCGCCTGGTCATGGCTGGTTTATGGTGTAATGTCGTTATTTCTAATTCTGGATTATGGCCCCAGCAGTACTTAGTAGATATTTCAATTGTTTAGCAATTCCTCTGTAAACAGTGTCATCAGTATGTTTAGCAACCGTAAGGCCGTGAAGGTATTGTCCATCAAAATTCTCGCGTGAAACCTTGTTATTGAGACATCATTTCATGGACCATCATTTTGGACGTAACCTGCCTCTTTACACCTCCCTTTCTTCATTTGTTTAATACTTATTCCCTCCGTCGTTCCATCCTATGTTTAGTTACCCACTTTATTCGTGAGCCTCAGAACTGGCAGCCGAAAGCCTGATCGCAGTCTGCTGCTGACTGTTCTTCTAGATGTCATCAGCTACTGATGGCACACTAAATTACCACAACTCTGACAGTGTTAATTACTGTCCCAATACAAAATACACCACAGAAACAAAAACAAAGTTCAGGCGGGCGACCACGAGGTCGTCCCAAGCAGGCACAGAGGTTTTACCACCCAGGTGTCCCGACAGACAATTCGGTGGCGACCACGGGGCTCCCCACAGGCACAGAGTTCAGGCGGGCGACCAGGGGGTTTCACCCCCGAGCATGCACAGATTTTCAGGGGGGAGACAGGAGGTCCCCCGACAAAAAAAGATTTTCAGGCGGGGCCCCCCAAGGGGGGCCCTCCCCGAAAAGGCACAGAGTTCAGGGGGGGCGACCAGGAGATCGTCCCGTGCGGGCTAAAGTTCGGGACGAGTCCGGGACCTTTTTATCAGAACCCTAATAGCCGGTGACGTGGCGGGACCTGGAGCCCGGGCAGAGACTAGAGACCTGGCGGCAAACGCAAGACCTGGCAACCTGGAGCAGAGGCAACGCCTCAGAACCCTCAGAGGGCTAAGCAATCCCGGGGCGAACCCTCGGGGCTGAGCATGCCTGGCGAACCCTCAGGGGGTGGAGCGAGCCGGGCGAACCCCAGATCTGGGTTCAGAGGCCAGAACGGGGACAAACTTTTCCTTTAAAACCCTCGGGAACGGGGTTCGCGTTGCTTCCCCCCTTTCAAACCCCCTCGTCTCTGGGTTCAAAACCCCGGGAACGAGGAAAAAATCTCATGGCAGACAGAACGGCCATGCCGAGCCCCTCAGTGGCTGGGCAGGAGGAGGCACGCCGAGACCCCAGTGGTGTGGGCAGGAGTGAGGGTGCCGAGCCCCTCTTGGCGTGGGCAGAAGCGGGGCTCGCTGAGACCCTCATGACGTGGGCAGAAGTGGGGGGCGTCACCGAGACCCTCAGTGCGGGGGGCAGAAGCTGAGGCGTCCCGAGACCCTCAGGACGTGGGCAAAGCTGAGGCATCACCGAGACCCTCAGTGACATGGGAGACCTGAGGCGTCGCCCGGACCCTCATAGTTGACCAGGGCTGAGGCGCGCCCAGCCCTTTCATGGCTGAGCAGAGGCTGAGGGGTCGCCAGACCCTCAGTGGCGTGAGCAGAGGCTGAGGATCGACAGACCCTCAGGGGGCGTAAACAGAACTAGGCTTGGTGGCCCCTCGGGGCGTGACGGACTGAGGCTCGCCGAGCCCCTCAGTGGCGTGGCAGGGCTGAGGCGCGCCCGACTCTCAGGGGCTAGCGGAGCGGAGGCGTCGCGGCCCTCAGTGACGTGGCAGAGGCTGAGGCGTCCCGAGCCCGAGTGACGTCCGCAAGGCTGGGGCATCGCAGAGCCCTCATGGGGTTGAGCAGAGGCGAGGATGCCGTATCCTCGTGGCGGAGAAAGAGGCGGGGCGTCCCGAGACCCTCAGTGACTTGAGCCGAGGCGCCCCTCTTACGACGTCCTCTGCAGTGTGTGGAGGAGGTTGAGGCAGACTTAAGGTCAGGCTTGGTGTCAGGCTGTGGTTTGTCAGGCTGTGGACCTGGCGTGGGCTGCTCTGCAGCAGCACTCTGGAGACCTGGCGTGGGCTGCTCTGCAGCAGCGCTCTGGAGACCTGGCGTGGGCTGCTCTGCAGCAGCGCTCTGGAGACCTGGCGTGGGCTGCTCTGCAGCAGCTCCCTGGAGGTCTGGCATGGGCTGCTCTGCAGTAGCAGTAGCACCGTTCTGGAGACATGACGTGGACTGAGCTGCAGCACCGCTCATGTGGCTTGGTGTGGGTGAAGGAGGACAGTGAAACTGCCTTACTGTCGTTTCAACCACCTCCTCGCCAGCCGAACCACAGGAAGGTGCTCCGCGCCGACGTTTCTTGCAGTGGGAGGAGGGCGAGGGCTTCACTGCCGGACCAGAGTGCGCAGCCCAGGGAGCAGGTGGAGAACGGAGCTGAACCGCCTCACGCTCCCTCTGCTCCCAGCAAGAAGGGAGAGGGCAAACCTCCGGTCGGTGGGGGAAAAATTCCTCATACCTCCCCCATCTGCTGCTGAACCCAGCGATCCAAGGCGTCTGCCTTCGGGGCTTGTCGGGGGGTCCGTGGTTGCGGAAACATTCTGTCAAGACTTGAAAAAAGGGAGGACCCAAATGCAGACTTGCGGCCATGACGGAAAGTGAAAAAGGATATAATACAAAAACGACTCACGGGGGGCGGAACCAAAAAAAAAACGGGCAGGCAAGACAGGCAAAAACAGACAGGGCAGGCGGCAAGACAGGCTTGGTTGAAAAAACAGGACATGAGCATGATCCAGAAAAACTAGACGGGGCATGTTTGAAAATTTTTCCGCATAAAAACTGAACGGTTTGAAATTTTGGATGTAAACCGGGTTTGGAAAAGGGAGACAGATTAGTTTGGGAGCAGGTGAACCAAATAAAGATAATTGACAACAGAACAAACCTGGCTGGAGCAAACAGAACTCATGATACAAACTAACAAAAACTAGAAAAACCTAAAAACTAAAGCAAAACCCGTTCCAAAAACCAAAAACTTGACAAAACATGAAAAAAGAAAAAAAACTAAGCTAAACCCGGAAAAAAAATAAACAGAAGCATGATTAAAAAACTGTGAAAACAAAAAAAAAAAACAAAAACCAAACAACCCCAAATCTAAAACACTCAAAAAAAAACCCAAAAAACGCAATATTTTTTTTTCCGTCCTGGCATGCCAGGGGGTTGACCCCGGGGATCCGTTAATCTGGAGAGGCCCACAGGGGGTTTTGAACAGAAGCCCCTTTTTCCTCCAAACAACCTACCCCACCGGGGTCCCCGACCTTCTTCCTGTGGTACCTGTCAACAGACAAATAAATACCAGGCCAACTACACCAGTAGGGGGCCGTGACACTCCTCCCTGTAAGGAGCAGGTTCCCCTTGAAACCTTGCGCCAACCTAGTTTTCACCTTACATACAATCCTAAATGCAAAAACCCAGCCACCATTACAGTGTTGCCTTTTCAAAGAGAATAATTAGGCCATCAGATGTTTATGCCCATGAATCCACTCCTTCTCGGACCACTTTCCAGCCTGGCCACTTTCCAGCCTCAAACGCCTGCTGACGGAGGGTGCCATGACAGAAGAGACATTTTGACAAAAACATCTATAATACCTAACAAGCCCAAGAAAATGCATGAGCCCCTGCTTAGTAACTGGAACAGGAAACTGCTCAACCGCCTGAACCTTAGCTGCAACAGGACACACCTCACCATGGTCAACCACACAATCCAAAAAGTTAGTTACCCTCGCAAACTCGCACTTTGCCAGATTGACTGTCAACCTTGCCCCGGCCAAACGAGTGAAAGCTCCTTGATGCACTGTACATGCGCTTCCAAAGAGTCAGACTGCACAACCACATCATCCAAGTAAACCGCACAGCCAGACATATCATCCAACCATTTTCTAAGCTTGAATGGCATCACCGTATAAAACTACAAGCCTGTTGGACCTGCCAGTAACCCGTCGGAAGATCAAATTTACTTAGAATTTAGCAGAACCCACTTGGTCGATGCAATTGTCCATTCCCACAAGTTCACGTTACACAATTTGTTCTTGTTCCTTCGCTCCGGCATCGCGATTAAATAGATTTTATCAGAAGTCCTTTTAATAACTATATATGAACCAGTGAATTTAGCTTGAAAGGGAGAGGACATGATCTGACCCAGGACCAACACTTGATCATCATGCAAAAGCGCGCACCATGGCACAAGTTACCGGACACGCTGTAAATACATTTGCAGTTGAACAAAGAGCACGTTCAACTCCATTCCCCGGACTGGAAAACAATCGTCTGTCTCCGACTCACCTGACAATGGTAACACAGCGGCTCGAATAAAGGAGTCAAACGCCTCTGTGTCTCTCTCTATGCTGACCTGCACTTTTTCTTAATTGCCCACTAATGACACATACCCCTCACGGATGAAAGGCATTTAGGAATCACACGTCTCAAAAGAATCAATGTGTTCCCTTACATTGTACAATTAATCCTCCACCAACTTGTAGACACATCTGTCATAGATCGTCACGTAGAAAACAAAGAAAAACATTAAATAAAAAGAAAATGCAAAAGAAGAAAAATTATAAGATAAATATAAAAAAAATACAAAAATTAAAAAATATTGAAAATTAGAGAAAATTAAAATAAATTGTAGAAAAAATAAACAAAAAAACAGAGATATTGAATTATATATTACTTAACAATAAAAGGTGGCATTTTTCATAAACTTTTGTTAACTTATAGAAGTGGAGAGACGTCCATTTAGTCATTAAGTGTATGATGTCTTCTTGCTTTTAGCTGGACGGTCTATAAGGTGTCACCTTGACGTCCCCTGTAAGACAATCACCTCCTTCCCCAATATCTTAAACTACTTCAGAGACGATGGTTTATAATGTCCTTGAACCATCATCTCCGTTTTGTACATAATCAGATGCTATTGCATAATGTTTTACAGATAATAAGAATACCTCAGCAAATCTCTCATTCATACAGTAGAAGAAATAAAAAAATGTTTATGTATTCATTAAACAGAACTTAATAAAATCACAATAGAAATATTCACAGGCATTGGTTTGACCACTACTGTTTTCACTGTTAAATAAGGATGCTTTAGATAATCCCTACTGATGCTGTAAATATGTGGAGGAAAAAACTTTAAGATGTGATTGCCTTCTCACTCAGAGAGGAAAGAGGAATCACTGTTCTGCCGTGAAACACCCTTTCATTCCGGCTATGGTAGAGCAGTCAAGCAGTAAAAAACTATTTCCCTCAAAGAGGGCCTTTGTGAAAACAATGATCTACTTATTTTGTCATTACCAACCCAGTTCTTCTGTCTCCTTGCAAGGGTAAACCTTTCTGACAGTCATGGTAGTTGTATGTGCCGTTGCAGTGCTTTTCTTTGATTGCAGCAGCTAAACTGGTTGGGACCTTTGCTCCACAGGAAAAATGTTCCAACTTCCTGTGCGTCTCTCGTTTTACTGCTACAGGGTTTGGTTTTGATTTTTTCCAAGTTTACATTTCATCTGGTTTATCAAACATTTCCACTGACCATGCTAGAAACCAGACTGACCTCCAGGGTCATATCTGTGTGAAGGCAGCAGTGACAGTGGATGTGCCAGCCCTGTGGGCTACACTCATCTTAGATTTGCATTATAAAGAACACTTTTGGCTTTTCAATTGTTTTTTTTTAATAATAAACAGCAAAGTTAGATGTTTTTGTGTAAAAATTCACAAAGTAATGGTGAAAGATTGTTTCAGTCTGGACCCCTGTCATTACGTGACAATGTTCTCCAGTGCTGCAGCTATGTAATACACTATAGTGTTACAATGAAATGTGCATTCAGAAGTTAGACGTTTGTGAAACTAACATTTTGCATTATCTTCATTAATGAGTTAAGACATGATAAAAAATACAGAAAATAGAATGCTGCAATACTTTGCCCAGAAAAAGTAGTCAAAGCTTTTGAACCTTTTCCCGTTTTGGCATGTTATAGTGCACATAGTTGTGCCATGACAGAAAAACCAAAACAAAGTTTTGCATGCATCTGTTTTCACACCCCAACCCCACCATCCATTACTTTGTGGATCAACCTTTGTCTGCAAATACAGCTGCAACCTTTTTGGGGTGTGCCTATGCTTGCCTTGAACCTATAGTGACTGAAATGTGTCCTCAGTTATCCTTGCAAAGGCATTATATGCTTGATCTATCATATAATTTCAATAAAATACACATTTTTTGTTGTTGCTATGTGATAGAATATGAAAAAGATTAAGGTGTATGAATACTTTTTCACAGACACTGCTGTTAGTGTAAGTTTCCAGAATACAGAATATTTAAATCTTTCTGAGATGCTGAATTTAACATTTGCTGGATTCGACAGCTCAGTTGGGAATGTGTTACCTCACAAAACATGCCCTGATGATGGGCAATAAGGAACCAATGGCCAGTGGCTTAAACACAAGGACAGAGAAGATTTGTAGTTACTGTTCAGAAAACATGGCATAATAAACACATCAGTTCAGAAAAGATTTTTTTTTTCTTGAACATGATGATGACTCTAGTTCACTGCTACTAAGGAGTTGAAGGATTTTAAAAGTATACCAAAAATTCAAACACAAGCTCACACTGTTTTTCTATTATCCATAAGGATTTGCAGTAACATTCAGTGTATAACAGCCAGCATGTTAATACATCTGTATGTGCAAACTATATACATCTCATATCATCCATTTCTTGTCACATTCAGCAGCACGTTCGTAACGTACGTGTATGTACGGGCGTACTTATGTGTTTGTGTGTACGCTTTTGTCCAGCAGATGTTTAGCTGATTAGCTAAAATCACACATTGACTTTCTTTTCTTATTCCCCCAGAATTTGATGTGAAATCAGAATTGAAACAAGGAATTAGTAAGTGAGGTATGCCTCATGTTTCATTACAATTGGCCTGGGGCTAATATTAAACTCCATACAGTAAATACAGGCTTGCAGTTGTGTGTACACACACCTGTTAAATTATTGCTCTTCAATTTCAAAGCTGTTGCTTCCAGCAACATTTTTAGAATGCATTATGCTCTGTGCTCACTATGCTTGGAGGGTTCAGAGCAGCAAAGAAGGTAGGACTACTTTTAATCACTTCAGTTTTATTGCTGGTTGCAAGAAGACTAAACTTATTTCCTTTCAAGCCGCAGTTTTTATGTAAAAAAACCAAAAAAAAACAACTCATATCTGACCCTGACATTATTGTAAATGTGGTACGGAGGAGGAGGAGGACCACCAGTAGCTAAGAATGTGAGCACATCATGGCCGTCTCATAGTTTAGAGAACCATGGTGTACAGATTCTCACCTAATAGGAATTAGCTTAAAATAGCTCATAGTTCAAACTACCACATGGATTACATCGATTCATTCAAATTCACTCTAAAAAGTTAGAAGGCCTCATGCCGCACCTAGCATAATAACTGGGTTATTACACAGCATTTACAGTCTAGTCATTGACGTGTTTGCTTCTCTCTTGTTCTTTGTTCACCTGTACTTTATCCTAATATGGCCAAATTCCAAGTAAAGCAGCTTGTAATTCAGGTCCAGTTAAGTTCACATAGTGGTAGATTCTACTAGAGCAAAAGAGACCTTGAGAGAAACGATTTAATGGTGCAGAAGTCAAATCTGGGGAGTTTGTGTTCACTATAGATAAGATTCCTGAAATACATAGGAAACATTCAGGAGGACATTCACATATTGATATCAGTGTTATAGCAGTGGGTACTGAGTTAACTGAAACGTAACAGCCCATCATCATTACACTTGAAAATTTGTGAGGTGGAAGAATGCTTTTTGACTGTGGTCTGAAAACTAATCTTTCCATGATAAAAACTTTTACATTGGATTATCTTTTAAATTCTGTCTATAAATTATAAAACAACGCACTGCCCTAAAGTTTATCCAGACTTTAATGGTTGCTGTCTTTTTCAGCCAAACTCAGTGAGAATATGATGTTTAGCCTTGTGTTTTTATGGGTTTTTTTCTGCCTGTCTATGGAGAGATGAAAGTACTGTGATTAGGTCATGAATACTTTATCAAAGAAAACACACATACACACACACAGCAAACACAGATATGCTGCCTTTGATTTGGTCTGATGGCCTTTGTAGTTTTTCCAGAGTGACAGTAATTGAACCAGTTCTAGCTACCTTAAAATTAAACCTTCCAGTCACACGTTTTATTTATTTATTAAACTGGCTAGACAGGACAAAGCAAACCACCCCAACATATCGACATTAGATGACAAAATCTGCTTTGCTTACCGCTGTCCTAGAGTCCCACCCCCTGCTTTGCAGCCTATATGAGCAATTTTTATGGGTAAAATGTTTTTGAAATGTCAGCTAGATATTTTTTTAATTTTTTACTGCAATCCTGAATCTAACTGGCTTCTAATATGAGCAGTTGTGTTAGTGCAGCCATTTTAGTCTTCTTATTTCTATCGAAGTAGTAATTAATCATGTAATAAGCTGTCTGCAGCTTTTGATGTTTTTACAAGTAAAGTATGAACTTAAAGCATCATGTTAAGTTTAGCTGTTTTGCCAAAAACAAAATTAAAAAGCATTTTTCTAAGTTAATGTCATGTATTTATGAAGCTACATGGAAAAAGTTTTGAAATGATTGATGAATATCTAATTTTTGTGATTTTAACGCGTGTGTTGAGTTTGAGAGCTGCTGAATACTGTAGACATTCTGTGGAGTCTATAAATGACACCTTTAGTTAGTTTCTTTTTTCTTTTTCTCACCACAGAATTGGACATGTTTGATCTTATTCTCCACATCATTCGCCCGCTCTTCTCACTCCGCTCTGGCTCGCCTGCTTTTGTTCCTCCCTCGCCAGTCTTTAATGTCTCCAAGTTTCATCCAAAGCTAATCAGCACAAATATTGTTTATGACAGGCTGAAAAATAACTAAGCGAACAAATAAATGGGTGCTGAGACTGATGCTGTCTGGAGCATTTTTGCACACCCTTAGTGTGGTAAGATGATTGCATTGGGGTCTTTTGTTCCTTATGCAGTGATGGAAAAATTTCCACTGTAACTTTGATATTATCTGAATCATATCAGGGTTGTCATCCTTGCTAAGGACCTACTTTTCTTTGCTGCAGAGGTTCTCTTATTTAATTATGTAGAGTTTCATTTATTCAGTTGGGATGGATAGACAGCAGACTGTCAGACTCTTTCTTCTTTGCTCCTTCAGACTTGGTCCCTCATCACCAACAGTTCACCAGACTGACCTCATGTGAACTCCTTCATATCTGCTAAGAGCTCTCATTATTAACAGACAGGTTATAAAAAACCAGGTAAACTGTAGGAGGCTCTTATTGCATGAAGGAAATGGCCGTCACCATGGTTACTGATGGCCGATCTGTTCGCCCATTGCTGCAGTGACATGAAGTATTGTTTCACCTCTCCAATGCAGAGGATATTTTGATCAATACAATATATGCAGCCATAAAGCAAATCAGGTTCAGTTGTTTTTGTGCTAATCTAAAAAGAAGACTTTGTCCACATCAAGAAATGTAGGCTTTAATGATTTTGACCAAGGTCTATTGATTTAATTAGCTTTTTACTGCTGTGGTATGTTTATAGCTGTTGTTAGAAATGGATAGTTTTCTGCAGTCCTTTCATTAGCTGCACGGGACTTTAAATTTAAATTAATGTTCACAAAGCAGAAAAAGGTTCATTAAAATTTTTTAGTTTTTTTCAGTCAGCTGCACAGGGGTTATGTTACTGGTAGAAGGACAAACAAATTCAGCTAATTACTAAAGTAATAAAGTGGAATCATAAATTTAGGGGAGATGTTTAGGATAATGACCTTGAATACACCTCAGAGTTTGCTATGGACACAATGTGAAGAATTGTAATGGCTGTCACAGTCTCTTAACCTGAATATATCAGGAAACGAAACAGTAAAAGATTAAAATAAAATTAAAAACCGTTTGGTTTAAAATTCACAAACTAATATTTTTAGGTATTGCTGTGCAATATTAATCAGCACATGACAAAGGACCATTGTGGAGAGATTGGAATTTCTGGTCCCGTTAATGTCTTTACCTGCAGCATGATAACAAGCCAAAACTAAAGAGAGATGTGTAAACTAGCCCTTGTGTTAATTGATGAAAATAATTATGTAGTTTATAGGTAATTAGATTGAGCTTTTTGGGTGTTGCTAACCACAAAAAAGGATACTGCAGCTTGAGAAGGATAAAGAGTGCGAGCTGTATGACCTCTCAAAACAAAACAGGAGGAAAGTGAAAGATTAAATCTCAGAGAGGAAACTGATCAATATATTTCCACAGGAACACAGAACATCTTATTGTAAGTTTTTCTTTTTAATGCTGAGATCGTAAACATCATCCATCCATTATCTCTACCCACTTATCCTTGCATTAATTTTCAGGGTCTTGGGGGAGGTTGCTGCTCATCTCCAGCTGTCATTGGGAGAGAGACGAGATACACCTTGGACAGGTTGCCAGTCTGTTACAGTGCAACACAAAAACACTCCTCCGGGATGAGCATGTAGTGACAGTCGCTTGCATTGACTTTGCAGCCATCCCTCATACGGATGTAGCGACAGTGGAGAGGAAAACTCCCTTTTAACAGGAAGAAACCTCCAGCAGAACCAGGCTCAGTGTGAGCATATACAGTTAGTCACAGTAAAAGCTCAACCAGTAGCTATGTCTAGAAGAGACAGGGTTATATATTGGAAAACAGGGCCATCTCTCTCTTTTAAATTTTCTTCGGAACTTTTGCTACAGCATTTTGGATCAGCTGGAGGCTTTTAACTGCATTTGTGGACATTTTGATAGTAAAGAATTACAATAGTCCAGCCTTGAAGTAACAAATGCATGAACTAGGTTTTCAGTGTCACTCCTGGATAGGTTATTTCTAATTTTGGCAATATTCCGGAGGTGAAAGAACAAAATCCTAGAAACCAGTTTAACATGGGATTTAAATTACATGTCCTGTTTAAAAATAACACCAAGGTTTTTTATGAACCCTGAAACCTGACTGAAACTCTTCGAACAGATCATTGCTGTTGTCAAAATGAGGTGAGATCCTTCCATGTATCCTTGCAGAAATTAATTAAACCCTCATAATTAGATAAATGACATATACAGCAGTGAATGTTCACATTTTAAAGCTATGAAGTCTGGGGGCCCATTTGGTGTATGTTTTAATTATTTCTTTTGCAGAAGTGTATCACTATGATTGAGTTTAACAACAATCACATACGATGAAATGAGAGGCTAATCTTTAGAGTATCACATAAATAATGATCATATTACATGGATAAGATGTCATGAAACAGTAAAATGTGTATATCTTCGCACTCTGGAACTGAGGACCGAAGAAGCCTGTATGGAGTCACACATTAACTGTGACTGTCTTATCTTTTTCACAAGTCTTAACTGTCTTATCTTTTTCAGAAGTAGAAAACTACTAGTATAATCGAAGAAAAATGTATGATGATTTTCTATTTTTCTACAATTATTAAATGTAATGAAGAGGGGTAATGTTAATTGTGATGTATGAATAAAAATGAAATGATGTTTTTTTTTTTTTTAGCTGTAACTTGTGTGAGAGCAAGAAGCAAAAAAATCCTTATTAGAAAGCTTGAGGCTGAGCAGATAAGGAGGGTACCATGGACTGGGAGCCAGAGGCGGCAGAGTCATAACATTAGGACGGGAGGGTCAGAGGAGAGCCAGCTTCACGGGAACTGGGCATGGATGGAAAGTCAACGCGCAAGCTCAAGTCATAACAAGCATGGGAGCGAGAAACGAGAAGCCAGGTGCACGTTGTTTTTCGTCAGTCTGAAGTTCGAAAAACAGGCAAAAGTCATGGCACCAGGATGTTAGCGGGAGTCATGAAGGTCGTAAAACAGGCAAAAGTGGCACCAGGATGGGAGCTGGAGTCGTGAAGGTCGTAAAACAGGCAAAAGTCATAACACAGGAAGCCAGCTGCAGGCTGTTTACGACTCTGTCTACGGAGACTGGGAGACAGCACCGAAAAGTCACGGAGAACGCGTAACTCAATGATGGGAAAGCTTGCCCGGCAACAGGGGATGAGCAATGAGGCTATCTGCAATATAAAAACCTTGCCAGAGAAAGAAAGGGGGTTGTTTCCTCGCAGAAGACAAGTGAACAAGATCGGACGGAGAAAGAAGCTACATATGAATCAGAAGACCGGAGACACAGCCCCGCTGACAATTCTGCATTATAAAGAGGATCAACCCGTGTGCCCTGAGAAGGGCTGCAACTCAAAATTGAGAATCTGAATTTCATCTGTTGCATTTTTACCAAGACAACTGAAGTGAACCTGATCAGTGAACAATTAATTGCTCTAAGTTTCAGGCTACTGGAAGTCCTGAACCAACCTCAATTACACCTCAACGGTTTCCTTCAACTATTCAGCCTCTGGAAGCTACCGGCTTTTGAAACGTATGCCAACAAAGTTTCTGTTTTTTAAATTTTTTAAATAAATAAAAAAATGTTTTTTTTTTCTTTTTTTCCAACTTGACCATCGAAACCCCAAGCATCAGCGCCTGTCCACTTAGAGGAAGAAAACTGAAGATTTGCCTTTCACCCAAGAAGACAATCACTAGTTGCCTACTGAAGAAACCATTCCATTCAGATCCATGGTGGGCCTCCGTCTCCAAAGCCTCTTCAGCCTTTTTTTATAGGTTGCCTTAAGTCAAACTTGTTAAAACAATGCCCTTGGGGCTCGTGCCGAGCCACTAAAATCAACCTAACCCACATACCAATTGCAAGTTGTAAAATAGGGAATGAGCAGCCGTTAACAGGAGTGACTGTCGAGGAGTGGATGACTGCTGTGGGCTACTCGGTCGTCCAGACCACCAGTTGAAGAAGGGCGAGACCTTTGGATGCAGGCTGCCAGAAGTTAGGTGTGTCATTTCCCGACACCATTTAAACAGATTTTCCAGTAAACCTGCTTAGTAAGATTAGAATTAGGGAAGTAGGAGGGATGGCTTAGCTCATCGGACAACGAAACTGTGTAATCAGAGGGAACACTTCCTTAAATTATTTTGTTGGGATTGGGTCTAACGTACAAGTTGAAGGCTTAGATGAAACTAATATTTTTGATATCTTAGGAAGTTATCAAAGATTTGTTTTCAGGTACTTATGCTTAAATTATTACTTTTTGCAATATTTGTTTCACATAAATTATTTGTAACGGTCCAACAGGAGCTCTAATATAAATAACAATAGACTTCTATGTAAATAACTGTTTAAATGAAAAATGACAGAGGTTCAAACTCTGTTATGAATTTTTTAAAGGGTAGTTATGCTCCACAGAGCTTTCACAGTGTGAAACCTTCTTCTCCTATTCCATTCTTCTATTTATTTCCTCTCTCAATATGATGCACGGCCATAAAAAGTAGTTAAATCAGTTTTGTGTGGCATGTGATTACTGCACCCAGACCGCTAATGAACATCAGAGGAGTTGTGCTACAACAGTGGGAAGGTTGCAGCTCTTTGTTGAATGACATTTAAGTTTGTTTGACTTGAATGATCAGTCATTAAAGATTTTTTTTCTATCCACATTTTAGAACAATGGTATTTTTAAAGACACTGGTTGTTTTTATGTTTGTAATTCCAGCAGTCCTAATTTATTTTGTTTACTTGATGAAACCCGATAATTTGATTCTTCAAAAAGAGAGTTGGATCTTTTCCGGTACCCGATGATATGTCTTCTTACATTGTTGTTTAAGGAGAAAGTAGCTCCTCGTTGGACCAGTTTGGGTTAGGTAACTTGTTGCCAGCTGAAACATTTAATTCCCTGCAGTACTTTTCCAGTTGGAGCCTGTTTGTCCAGTCCATGTGATGATTTCCTGAGGCCTGGCAGTGCATGTAATTGATGTTCTGAGTTTCAACTGATTAAAACAACAAATTAAAGCTTTTATACTCTAATCTAGATTGCTCCACTGTAAGACAAACTTTACATAAAGACCATTTATTTATTTATTTATCTTCTCATTGTCTTTTCTGCTTTTTGGCTTAAATGATACATATCTGACTGAAAAACTGAATAACAAAGAAGTGTGTGGGAAAACTTGAAGAGTAGCTGAACTCCAAATCAACTTTTTTTTTGCATACATCCCTCTTAACCCCCCTCTGCTTATCCCCACACTTGGCCGTGCCTCTGTGTCTCTTGGCACTGCCCACTTTGGTGGAATTTTTCAACATTTATCTGGGAGTGGGGTTATGCTTTACATCTGGTTTAGATCCACTTTAGGGATTCTGTCAAACTTTGGAATAAGTTTAGCAAAAACCTCTCAGCTCCCCTGGGGTCTGAGTCAACTTATGTTTGCTAGACATGAAATCATTGAACAACTTTTGGTTTTGATGTGAAAATGAGCCAGAGTGGAAAACATTTGTCTGTAGCTCACTGTAAATCCTACCCTTCCACTGAGTATCTACTGAATGTTGAGTGAATATTAATACAGTTTCAGTTTTATACATGCTGGAGCACAGAGGCGCACTGAAGCACATGAGCTCCTTAAGAGCAAGCTCAGTAACTGAAGCATCAAAGACAGTGGGGTTATTTCATGTTTTTAAGCTTTTATCTTTATAACTTCCTTTTATTTGTTTGTTTATGTGTCTATCATCTGTCCAACTTTCTTTTTTAAACTAATTAAGCCATCTGTGTGTCGTCTCTGTAAGTTTAGGAAAATCTGTCTTTAAACTCTCACTGGTTTGAAAGTTCATGCCTATTGCTTGTGAGAATCTGGTTGTTTAATAGACTTGTTTCTAACATTTTTCCAGTAATTAACAAGGAGCACCCTGATGTGCTGTGGCAGGTTGACATATACACATCCTGAGGGTGTATCTGCAGTCAGGATTTCTATTTATTCATTACTTTATTTTTAACCCAATAAAATTGCACCATTAGGAATAAAGGTTTGTCTTTTTTATTTTACCTGTGTACCAGTTTGTTTAATATTAACATAATTTTATTAATTTATAAAAATTGCGTATAACTTTTAAAACTATGTATACATTGCAGTCTTGCTTTTAACTTTTTATTTTGTGATAGATATATACATACACTGTCTAAAAAGACCAATAATAATTTTTTTCCCTCACTTCCCTGACCTTAGGTCAGACCGACATTTTCCTGTTTTATGTGAGTTAGGATTACTGAACTTATTTCTACCTGCTAAATGCCAGAATTGTGATATTTGTTTGGAGTTGAAAATCATTTGGAAAAGGTGAGGAAGACTGTCATTGGTTTGTAAGCTTCAGGTTAATTCACAACATATGAGTTAAATAGAGGGACACTGTAATGGAGATCAGGGCTTCCGCTACTTTATGAAATGTGTTTTTTATTATTCCACGTCCCTAGAGCCAGCCTAAGCATCCGGAGATCGGACCGCCAAGGTCTCCACCTTCGTCCGCCGCCCAATCCTCTTTGAACCGGTCCCTTATGGTTCCCCCTGCAGGTGGTCAGCCCACGGGGGGGGGTGGCCTTGCGTGTCTCGCTCGGGCTTGGCCCGGCGGGTCCTACGAGGACCACTCCGACCACAAGGCTCTCTCTGACGAGTCCCGACCCCAGGCCTGGCTCCAGGGTGGGACCCTGGCTCCCCCGTACCGGGCGACGTCACGTGTCTCGATTGTGTGGTCCACATGAAGGTGTCTTGAACCGCTCTTTGTCTGACCCGTCACCCAGAGCCTGTTTGCCATGGGAGACCCTACCAAGGGCATTTAAGCCCCAGACAACATAGCCTCTAGGATCATTTGAGCACTCAAACCCTTCCACCACGTTAAGGTGGCGGTTCAAGGAGGGGCAGCTCTCGATTTACCGGTCGGTCTACGTTCCTACCCTCACCTATGGCCATGAACTTTGGGTCATGACGGAAAGAACGAGACCCGATAGAAGCGGCTGAAATGAGCCTTCTCCATACGGTGGCGGGCACTCCCTTAGAGATAGTGTGAGGAGCTCAGCCATCCGGGAGGGGCTCGGAGTAGAGCTGCTGTTCCTCCACATCGAGAGGAGCCAGTTGAGGTGGCTCGGGTATCTATACTGGATGCCTCCTGGACGCCTTCATCGGGATGTGGTCCAAGCACGTCCCACCGGGAGGAGGCCCAGGGGACGGCCCAGGACACGCTGGAGGGACTGCGTCTCTCGGCTGGCCTGGGAATGCCTTGGGCTCACCCCGGAGGAGCTGGAAGAGGTGTCTGGGGAGAGGGACTTCTGGGTGTCTCTAGTGAGTCTGCTGCCCGCGCGACCCAGGCCTGGATAAGCAGAAGATGACGAGTACAACAAGTGCAGTTTTTTTGTTTTTGTGTGATTTATAATTAAATTAAAGACCAAATGGTTGAGTTATTTGAGTTCTTTGTTGTCGTTGTGTTGAGACATTTGAGCAGCATTCTTGAGAAGCAGAGGGACTGGCTATTCTTGCTGTATAAAGACAATGTAATTCCAAATGTCAATTTGTGTTTTCCTTACATTTCTTTTAAATTAAACCTAACAGTTTAACAATATAACTGTTTAGTGCCTTTTCCTGGTTTGTCTCCTCAGCAGGGGGGGCAGCAAAAGGGAGAGAGATGCTCGAGGTGCTCCTGAAAAGCTCTTTGAGCAAAGATTAGGAGGGTGGTGCTTAAAAAAAGTCATGCTAAATTTTAATTTACCTTTTGTTTAGCTATAATGATTTGAACTGGTGTAAATATTAATTTGGTGCCATTCATTGGTTTTGGTTTAAGAATTATATAAATATCTCTTTTTCGTCAGTTTTTGCCCTTTTATGGTTCTCTTCCTGTGAATCACTCAGGGGTAGACCGTGTATAAAAGTGAAGCTAGCTGCTTTCAGGTCAACACAGCAACAGCACGCGTTTTCTCAGAAAATGGCGCAATTTGAAAAAGAGTACATGCACAGTATGACTGCAATCAGTAGAAATGATGTGCACGCACAGCATAGCTAATTCTGACCACTTTGAAACCCACAATAAAACTAATATCTTTTTTTGGACTTTAATTAGATCGTCTGGCATGATTTGTGTTGGAATAATCTGCCATTTCTATAAAATGTTGCATACCCATATGTAAATGTATTTTACTTGTTCCTTTAGTAGTGCTCTGAGGAAATAAGTCAGATTTTGTTTAATTTACCTCAACCATGTTTTAAAGATCACGTTTTTTAAGTTTTTATCTATTCTTATTTCCGGACTCTTTTTTTCCACCTTCATATGCACAGGTGTCCAAAATATAGCAGATTAAAGGTATTGCAGCTATTTCTTTTTTCCAACAACCCTTGGTTTTCCTTCTAAAAAGGCTTTCTTCTGCTACTCAAAAATAACCTGGTCGTAATTTTGAACAATCTACACACCAACATCTCTGCATGCCAGGTTTCATGCAAGTCCTGCTGAGGTTCAGCAGATCCTTGAGCTTTGTGACCATAACAGATGATTAACTGTATTATTGACTTCCTGAAGCAGATAAAATAATAATCACTTCCTGTCCTTTGTTTCGCCTTTTTTTTTATCCCTTATTTCTCCCTAAGGTGACGTGTAATTGTTTCACCATCAGTGATGCGGAGCTGCAGGAGATCGGAGTGGGGCTCTATCCAAGGTAACAGACATTTTTTAGTCTTGCATATACAAAAACGTTGGGGTTTGATGCCCACAGAAATGAAATGTTAAATTTATTTTAGTATAGCTCACCGCCCAGTTTTGTGAATTTCACAAGATTAAAATGCAGCTTGGAGATACAGTGTTTGTCCCACAGCCTTCACAGTGCTTCCCGCTCTCTTCTTTGAAGTCAGAAGCAAAGGGAGAGAAAAGAGGATGTGATTTTTTTCCTTGTTAGGTGAAAACCTGAAGGAATATCATCACACTGTTTGGGCGACAGAAGTCAAAGTGTTTTGAGGAAAAATGCGATTTGACTGGAGCTGTTGTGTGAATGATTAAACGGTTGTTGTCTGGACTGTGAAAGTGAAAGATCTATGGACAAACACAGTAAACTGAAATGCTCAGTAATCCCTCTATTACTTCCTGGGTGAATGGGGTGGGATTTGGCCTGTTATTGTACATGCTGTTAGTGCTGCTACATCCACACACACACACGTATGGTCACTAACGCGGCAGGTATCCCAGCCAGTTTATCTGGCCGGCGTTGGGATGTCAGATGGTCACAGTGGCTTCAGTGAAGCTCAGCCAAACTGTATGTCTGGGTGTGATTTGTGCTGCTGCTCATCCATAAATGATGGACTCGTTCGCAGGATGCTCCCCTGCCTATTCGTATTTTAGGTTGCCTAGCAACCGTGGGTTTGCTAAAGAAAGGGGGGATTATTCTACTAAGGCTGCACCTCAGTTCAACTAGTCTTTTTATTTTCATATTCTGTCTTTGTTGTACTTTTTTTCCCTTTAGTTGCCCTTTACACCTCCCACAAATTTCTCCTTCACAGCATTTTTTCAGTGCTAATCTTCCTGCTGAAAATATGATCTAAAAACTCATAGTTCTCTATCAGGACTCAAGGTGTGTTTCCACTGCAGGAAAATTTTTCAGAAACGGTGGTAGGACTTTTTGGATGGACCCTGAACTAAAGGAGTAGCATCTTTTGCAGTTTATACTTCCTTTTAACCTTAAATTACATAACAAAAGTTCAGAATTTTTGTTTACAAGCACTTTTAATCCCAACTACGCATGCTAATTATCACAGAGTTGAACAAAGTTTGGAGATTTCAAATAAATCTATATCTAACAACCTTATTTGGAATATTTACTTAAATGGAGCACACACTTTCATTTTCAGCTTCAGTGGAAACAGTGAGAGTAGACCTCTCATTAAAGGCCTTTTCAAAGCTCTTTACTGGTAAAGTTCAAATATTTTTGGCCGTTTATCTTCTGAGAAACAGATTAAAGATATCACAACTGATTGCTGATCCTTCACCCGTGTTAGGTTTAAATTTCTTCTGCTTTAGCTTTTTAGGGGACTTTTTAATTTACATAGGACCAGGTTCGTTTACATAGCTTTTTTTCCTCTTAATAACTTTTAGTATTTCTGTGAGATTTCAACATTTTTTACGTTTATGAATTACAATACTTTATTATAAATGTTAAATTACAAAAGCATGCTCTGGTGGCCGTCCTCCAGTGCTTCCTTCTGTGGCTCTGGCCTCTGGCTGGTTGCCAGGCTGCGGTTGGCGGTCGGGTGGGTGATGTAGTGGAGCATGTCTTGTGCCGGCACTGGAGCGGCTAGCGGGTTGTGCCTTGCCTGGAGCGGTTGGCCTGCCCAGCCTGGTTACCAGGCTGGTGGATGTTTCCCTCTCATGAACTGATGGGCTTGTGCTGCTGGCGCTGGCCATGGTTGGGCGGGCTTGGCGGTGTGCTGCTCTGCTGGCTGACGTGTCCGGGGGAGCATCAGGGCGGTGGGCTAGAGTGTGGCGTGGAGGGGGTGCAGCGTGTGCGGTGGGGGTATGTCCTCTTCTTGGATGTGGGGTCACCGGCATTTGGATCGGCTCAGTGGCGATGGTAGAGCTGAGCTGGATAATGTTTCTCCCTGGGCTATCGTTGCAGTGGCGGTGATGTGGTTGCGGGGGGCTTAATGGGGGACACCGGCCACGGGTGCTTGACCATGTAAACCCCTCTTTTGTATATGCCCCCATGAGGATGCGGGTCGTTGGGGACTGGGGTCGGGGTGGGGGATCGGGGTCCGGGCCGGGGCCGCTCAGGTTCAGGCACCAGCCCAGGCTAGCCCAGCCCAGGTTCAGGTGCTGGGGCGGTCTGACTGTCTCCACCCCTGGAGGGAAGGGGACCACCTCCTGGGTCCGGAGGCTGGTTGCCACTATGGGGTATCGGCGCCTGGACCTGGGAATATAGAGTATGTATGGGGAGTGTGAGTGAGTGTATGACGTCCATTGATGTTTGTCTTTATGTTGGGTGCTTTTATGTGTACACATGAGGCTGGGAATGTGTGATTGTGACTGTGTGCCTGTTTTTGTGTATCAGGTTGGTTTTTTCCCAAAATGCTCCCTCTCCTGGATCAGTTTAGGCCCCCATCAAATGTGGGGCCTATTTCCTCCCTGCTACACTACCTACCGGGGGTTGGTGTCTCTGCCCGCTGGTTCTCGGTGTCCGGGGCTGGGCGCTTTGATGTGTGCTTGCTCACTCCCGGTGGGTGCTTCCTGGGGCCTGGACCTCTGGGCTCTGTCGGGCCTCTGCTTGGGGAGTGATGTGTCCTGGAGTCCTCGGGTCTTTGAGTCCAGGCTGGATCTGCTCAGGCTTTAGACGGTTCCGGCGGAGCCTTGGGTTTGGCATCGCTGCAGGCTCCCTGGGGCTTCTGCACTGTGGCTGCTAGGTGGTTCCCCTTGGACTCTCCCCTGCTCTTCTCTGGGGGGGTTGTGGTAGTCCCGACGATGGTTCTCCTGGTGTTCCTGTGCTCTGGGGGGCCTTTGGATGTCTATTGCTCAGATCCTCTTTGTATCTGTCCCAGGTACAGGGGGCAGGTCTGTTGCTCCTCACACTCGCTATTGCATATTTTTATGGAGAAGTTTTGTATACACAAGCGCGCTCACACTCAGACCCACAGGTGTTAAATACACAATTGTTCTATATTGCGCCGCATTTTCCACTAAATACATCTTGCATTGATAAGTACCGTGCACATTTTGGTAAAAAAAGATGTTAATATGAATATTCAACAGATGTAGAAGCAAGCAGAGTGTTATCCTGTATTCTCTTCATCCTTCTTTCTCTCCTTCCTTTTTCCTTTCCCCCCCCCCCTTTTTTTTTGGCCCCCATCTCTCTTTGTTGTATTTACTTATTTTTTTTTTTTTTTTTTGTCCCGTGTCTGAAAACAATTGAAATAATCCCAATTTCGCAATTTTCTAAAAAATTTTTTTTTAAAAATTTATAAAGAAGGCTTAAACGCGTTAGTTGTGAAAGTGAATCTGTTGGGCTTTTTCTTGGCACTCAGACAACAATTCTCAGCGCTACTTTGCCGGACAGGACACGGTTAAAAAAATAAATATAAATTACAAAGTCAAATGAAGTAAAATGTTACGGTTAAGTACATGTGTTTAGCACATAGTTTTTTTACCACTACAAAAAGAAAGTAGGAAGTGATGAAATGCCAACAAGTGGGTATGGAATATTGAATGAATTAGGACAAATTGACCTGGAGTCGATTACCATTTCCAGACTATAAATCTCAGGAATAAAAGTAATAAAAAATAAAACTGGAACTTGCCACTTCATTTTACATGTAATTCTGATTGTACGTATGAGTTTTTACACAGGTTAGTCAGTTTCATGTGTTCAAAACAGAGATGGGGTGCTTTGGCCCACGAGAGCCAGGTCCTCCCCGGGTTTTAGATTTTGAAATTTCACACTACCAAACGCGAAATTTAAATTTTCCTTTAAAGGTTTGGCCAGTCCCCGGTTCAACAAAAGGGCCTGGTATGAGCCAAATTATTTGGGTGGGGGTGAAAAAAAGCAGGAACATGTAAAAAAATGCAAAAACCCCAACCCCTTTCCCCAGGGACCGGTGGGGGAAACCTTTGCTTGGGATGAGATAAAAGGTTCGTCTTAGAAAGGGTTTTTTCCCCCCTTATTTTTTTAAACACAAAATATAAGGGGTTTGGGGAACCGGTCTTGCCTTCACATTTTTCAATTCCCCCGGGGGTACTCATTTAAAGGGGTTCTTTCCCAGATATTTTTATGTGGGAAAATCGTGGGGTTAAAAGACCCAATTCAAAATCATGCTAATAAATTTGCCTGCCTTAAGAAAAAAGCCCGTTTCAAAAGGGCTTGAGGGTTTCCTAGTGATTTCCCAAACCTGAAATTCTCCCACTTTAGACCCCAAAGCCAGGGGCTTTATGTGGTTTTACAAAGGCCTGCCCCACGCCAGATTTTTAATTTCATGCCCCCAATTTTTTTCCCCTTGAATTTTAAATAAATGATAGCGGGGGCATTTAATGGGGGGGGCCTTACAAGCAAAAAAACCCCCTTCAGTGTTTTTTCCCCAAAGCCTTTGTGTGCGTGATTTTAACCATGGTTTTTTCGGGGGGTGTTGGGGGGTGGGGGCGAAACCCAAGCCCGGGTCCCCCCATTTCGTGCGGAGGAACCCGGTTGGCTCTCCCCCCCCCAAGTTCCCCCGGCCTTTCGGGCCCCACTTGGGGTTCATGCGGGTGGGGATTTTTTGAGGGTTTTAAAAGTTGATTGGGCGAAGGTAAAAAACAAAAAGAAAAAAACCCCAACCCCGGTTTGCAACCCCTTGTTGTTTTTTTTGTTTTAACCCAAAGGTATCCCTGCTTGGTTGTTAAATTTTTCCCCAAGATGATTTGGAGAATTTAAAAAAGGGGGTGTTTTGCCCCCCGCCCCTTCAAATTAAACCCCCAAAACCTGTGTCCCCCTTTTTGGAAAGCCCCCTTAAAAACCCCCAAACCTGGGACAAGATGGGGACCCGGGGGTTTAAAAGCCTTGGGGTGGTAACAAAAGGGGGGCCTTTGGGCCAAAGTACCCCAAATCCCAAGGGGAAATTTAAATATTTTTAAGGGCCCCCAATTTTAACGGGCTACCCTCCCCCAGGTGCCCCGGGAAACTTTTCCCCAAAAAAAAGGAATTAATTACAAATGTAATTGGGTCAAAACTGTCAAAAACCCCTTTGGGATTTATTTAAAACCCCAAGTTTCCCCGGGCTAAAATGCCGTTTAACCCCTTGCCCCCCCTTCAAAAGGGGGTTTAATTGAGCCTACCCTCCGTTTCGGGGTTTTCCCATTTTTGCCCCCACTTTGGTTAGAAAAAAGTTTAAAAATAATACGGGTTTTCCCAGGGCGTTTTTTTAAGGCGTTTGTTCTCTGGCCGCTACTTCTAACCTTAAAAGGGCGGCCCGGTTAAAACCCCAAGTCTCCCCTTCCATTTAAAGGTTTTGATCATTCCAAAAAAGGGGGGCCCATTTCCCTGTTTTAGGTTTGGTTTCAACTAGTTAAAAGGATTTTTTCCCCAGGTTCCGTATTCCATTGGGGCCCGGTTAAACCTTAAAACAATTTTGGCCCCCAAGGTTTTGTGGTTCCTAAAATGTTTAAAACCGGGCCCAGTGAAAACACATTAAATAAATAGCCCTGACCCCAAACTTTACCAAATCAGTTTTTAGCTAATTCAAAGTTCCCTTTTTTCTTGTAAGATTTTTGGAGAAAGCCTTTCAAAAGAAACTGTGCGGGCTAAAGGGACTGCCCCTAAGGGTTAAAGTTTGCGTTGGCCTTTTTGAGAACTTTTTGTGTGGACTAAATGATTGCAGACCATTGTTCCATTTTTTTGGGGGTCCTGAAACCAGCTCAAAATTTGGACATCTGTTTCCTTGTCTTTTCCTGAAAGTTTGGTCGTTTTTCGGAAAGCATAAGTTTGTTTTCCATTTTATGTGGGAAGAACGGGGGTTTTATGTGCCCTAAAGCGGGGAAGAGGGTACGTAAAAAAAGGTTGGGAAAATTAAAAGCTTGGTGCTTTTAATTTTTAAATTTTAAATTTGAATAAAAAATACATCCCAAATTGGTTACTGTTTGTCAAACACCCAAAAACAATTTGCAGGGGGAAACCATGTGTTTTTTTTGGGCCTCAGGGGAGTTTCCGGAAACGTTCGGGTTGGAAATTACCCAAATTTTGGGGGCCAAAATTGGTAGGATTTTGGAGGTTTTTCTTTCCTCAATACTTAAATATAATTGGGGGGGAAAAAACAGCAAAAAAATTTGTGATAAAAAAAACCCCCCACGGGTAAAGCGGCCCCACCATGAAAAAACCTTAAATTTTTTCAAAAGGGCCTTTAAAGTTCAGGGTCACATCCTCCAAAAATATTTTAAGGGAATTGGGGCTTTTTGGGTTCCCATCTTTGCCGCCCCTAACCAAAAAAAATTTTTTTTAGAAACCCCGTAGCAAACCCAATGACGATGCTTTAAAACATAAAGTTTTTGAAAAAGGTCCCCCCAAGGGGCTTTTTTTTTGGCAACAATCCTCTCCCTCCAGTATGGTGATTTTAAAAATTGGTCAAGGAACGGTGAAAATTTATATTGCAGCTCTTCCACTTATATTTTGGGGGTTTCCCAAAAGCGTTTTGTTTTTTTTCCCAATTCTTGAGGGAAAGTTATGAGTTAAGGGGGTTTGTAGGTTTTGTAGTTTTTATTTTTATGAAATTTGGAATTTTCAATTTTTAAAATTTTTTTGGGGGCCGTTTTTTTTTTTTTTTTTTTTTTTGGGGGGGGGCGGGTTTTTTTTTATTAAACCCTTTTGGTTTGGGTTTTTAAAAAAAGATAATTTCTGTTTTTAAAAATACGTTTGAAATTTATAAATGCATCTTTAAAGGGGAATAAAAATTTTAATAAAATGGCATAAAGATGAGGTATAAAAACCGTCTGACCGAACTGTTCCCCCTTTATAAAAAATGTAGGAAAAAATAATATTTACCCCTTTTCCCCACTGGAACGTACGGGGGTTAGACAATGAAAACTGAAACACCTGTCTTTTGGTGGGGGGTTTTAAGGGGCTAAATTGGACCAGCCTGGTAGCCAAAGTTTAAATTGATTGCACTTTTGCACCAGTAAGAGCAAGTGTGAAGGTTCAATTTAGCAGGGTAAGAGCACAGTTTTCCCAAAAAATATTGAAATGCAAAAAAACTTTAAAATGGGGTGACATAAACAGAGTTCAAAAGAGGAAAAATTGTTGGTCCCCCGTCTTGCTGGCGCATCTGTGACCAAAGGCAGCAAGTCTTTGGAGGTATCAAGAGCCACGGTATCCAGGGTAATGTCAGCATACCACCCCAAAAAGGGCCCCAAAAAACAAAAAGGATTAACTTTTGGACGCAAGAGGAAGCGGGTTTAAAAAGGGATGTTCGGGGGTAACCCGGGGGTTTGTATCCAAAAAACATTAAAAAACACGGTGCCCCCATCACGGCCAGAATTAAATGTGCACCTCAACCCCCTGTTTCCACCAGAAACTGTTTCCCTTTGGGGCCCCCACAGGGTCAAAGACACGGCCCGGGCTCTTATAGCCAAACCTTTGGGGGCACTCATGGCCCAAAGGGCAAAAGGTCGGTTTCAATGGTGAAAAGGAGCGCAAAAAAATTTTGGGTGTGGACAATGTGAAAACATGTTTGTTCCCTTTATTGAGGCCACCCCTTTCTGTTTTCCCCACATCGGGGGAGTTACGGTGTGGAGAAGCCCCAAAAAAGCGTCCAACCCCAGACTGTTGCATGCCCAGAGTGAAGCATGGGGGGGATCAGTGATGGTTTGGGCTGCCATATCATGGCAATTCCCCTTTGGCCCCCCTACTTGTGCTAGATTTGGGGGGTCACTGCCAAGGACTACCGAACCCATTCTTGAGGGCCATGGATCCCAGTGGTTTAAAAAATTGTATTCTGAAGCGGGGGCCCGGATAAGGGGATGACATTGCACCTATACAAAACGCCAAAAGGGGAAAAAATTGGGGGAACTCTGCTTTGATGAACATGAAAGTGACGTTGGAAAACTCCCCCTGGCCGCCCACAGTCACCAGATCTAAAAATTATTTTTGCCAAAATTGGGGGGGTTTTGGAGGAGCGAGTCAGGAAATGTTTTCCCCTTCCACCAGTATCAAGTAGTGACCTGGCCACTATCCTGCAAGAAGAAAGCTTAAAATCCCTCTGACCACTGTGCAGGACTTGGGTTTTACGTCATTTCCCCAAGACGAATTGACGCTGTATTGGCCGCAAAAGGAGGCCCTACACCATACTAATAAATTATTGTGGTCTAAAACCAGGTGTTTCAGTTTCATTGTCCAACCCCTGTACATGCTGGTACAAATCTCTGTTTTTAGTCAACAATAAACTGAGTCATTATAAAATTTGGCCAGGCTTTAGTCTGATCTTTATATTTTCAGAACAATCAGATTGAAGTCTGTCACAGTCTTCTTTAGTGTTTTCTAGTCTTATGACATGCAGGACATTATGAACTGCAGTTGTGTATGGTTTACATTTCTCTCTGACCCCTTCTTCCACTCCTCTTTCCCATGACTTTCTCCTTACTTTCTCTACTCCTCATTACTCTTTCACTGGTCGTCTTCCTCTTTTACCCTCTTTTCCTCTCCTCTCCTCTCGCTCTCATCTTCTTCCCTCCTGGCTGATCTGTCTCAGTTTATCCCTGTTAAATCATGACTGTCGGCCAAACTGTGTGATGGTATTTGAGGGAACGAGGCTGCAGCTCCGAGCTGTCCAGGATATCAGCCCTAAAGAGGAGGTAAGAGGAAGGAAATGCAGTCTGTATTTTTTACACTATTAACAATTTGAAACATAAATCTGCTTTAACTGATTGTTATTATTTGCCTGGTTTTATGTCCCAACAATTCATCAACATTTATTGCATGTTATTTATTATTTTCTCAATTATTTTTTCTCCTTGAATGATGCATCATATGAAACTAACAGCCACTGTGTTGTAAACTGAATTTAATTGTACAGATAATAAAAAATATCAGTGGATGCACAATAAGCTTAATGTTATTAAGGATTATTTAATCTGTAGCCAAGTGAAACATCTCCCTAGCACAAGCAGGATGACAGCTTCTAACACGGCAGTGTTTCTCCATTTTTTTCCACCATCCCGTGTGGTTGTGTGTAATGAGATGCATTGTGGGTATATGTAATGAGATTCATCCATGCCATCTGGACTAAGAGACTTTCACACACCCACACACATATCTCCCACAGCAAGATTTCATCCACACTCAGTTTTGCTCTGATTCATCTGTTTTATCAGTTGTCATTGAATCACACTTAATTGTGTTCTGCGTTAAGACAAAATATTCAAAAGTACTCTGAAAATCAATACTTTCGCTTCAACATTTGTGTCATGTTCTCTGCTGTTTCTAGTTAACTATAAGTTACATTGAGTCTTTGTCTCTGGCTGAAGAGCGACAGAGGCAGCTGGACGAGCAGTACCACTTCATCTGCTGCTGCAAGAGATGTGACTCAAAAAAAGAGGTGAGACAAACAGAAATCAGAAAAACACTCTATACTTTTCTACTTTATTCATTTTCAATCCAAATACATTTAATGTATTTGCATAGTATAAAAATTTAATGTATTTGCATAGTATAAGTATCACTAGACAGCTGTCTCGTTCTGGAGACCCAGAGAAAAATTCTCACAGGTGAGTTTAACTAGGACCTGCTAAAAGCAAGCTCCATTAAAGAGTGTTTCAAAACTTTTATGTAAATATCATATTCTAGAGCTAAAATTCCATTTTATTTTCCTTGATGTTCTTTTTTTATTCTAAAGAGTTTATGGCTTTATTTTGATTTTATGTGTCTTACTATGATTTTTGTTTGTCATTCACTCATGTTTTATTGTATTTGTTTCCTGTGTGAACCATGTTTCATTTTCAACTTTATATAGCACTTTGGTCTGCTGTGGTGTTCTAAAGTGCTCTACAAATAAAGTTGGATTGGACTTTATAATGTGGCTTTGTGTCAACTTGCCCTTGGTCCCCTCCGACATAATGTTTTTTCTGAGGAAAACTTTATAAATAGTTTTCACCTGCAGATATGCTTGCAGCGTTTTTGTCAGTGTAACATGAATTTATGGCACTTCTCTGACCTAAAACCAGAATCAACAGTGGTAGAAGAGGGGGCTGCTTTGGCATCAGGAGACAGGATAGATGCTGATTGATTCATGTATATTTGAGATATTCTTTAAAGTTCCTACAAAACTCAGCAGCACAACATTTTTGCATATATCCGACAAACAAGAAAGCAAGCATAAAAACAAGGTTTTTTGTGAATGCTGATGAAAAAAATCACAACCTCTCCATAACATCACACTGCACAGGCAAAGTAGGATTATGCTCCCACAAAGTCATTTTCCCTATAAGGTAAGGTTCAAAATGCTCAACTTTGTCCAACCTACCAAAAGCAAAATATATGTTCATTTTATTTGTTCCTGTATATTTATTTTTTATTTTTGTTGTGAAAAAAATGCACGGAGAGAACTTAAACTACTTTGAAAGTAGTGTAGACCTGAAGTTGTTTAAGCCTTTAAAATATCTGCTTTTGTTTGCTCCTTCTAGCTCTGAGCTCAACTCCCCCATGAGAATTTCTCCCCGATTCTCCAAACTTGAATGTTTTTGATTGCAAATATCTACACTTCAAAAAGGAGAAGAAAAGATACCCCTTTAACTTGTGACAAATTCTAATGCTATTCGACTGACCCAAACCGGATAATAATATATTAATTAGATAAATCAACAAAATGTTTTCAGAAGTTAAAACACACCCATGCATGTACCTCCTCTCTCCTTTACACGCATTCACTTTGTGCTCGGCTGCTTAGAGTGTATCTGTGCATAACGTGTCTCAGTGTACCCTCTCCTGTCCTCTTCTGCTTTTTCCTTTTTCACTCTGACATGCTTTCGTATCACCTGCTGTCCTGCTCTTCTTCTCTGTCAGTCTGTCACGCTCCACCTCTTCACACCCTCCCTCTGTCTGCCTGGCCACCTACTGAAAAATGAGAAAATTATCTCGTCTTTCAGCTGCAGTTTTCTTTTCTATCCATCTATGCCCGTTCTATCTTCCTGCCCTGATATCGCACTTTTTCTGTCCAAGTCCATCTGTTTACATTTCTCCCACTCCTCTCATCTTTTTGTTTCTGCCTTCACCTTTGCCTTTGATGTCTCTATACAGGGGTTTAAATGACATTTCCCCAACACAACAGCTCACAAAAGTGCTGTGCCTGTTTATGCTTGTGTGTGTCACTTGGTTTTCTGGGACAGTGACTGATTTTATTCAGCTAACCTTTGTTATGCATGCAACACAGACACTGTGTGTTTTTTTACTTGCTTTAAAGTGCCTGTGACATCGAATTTTCATGATATATCCAAATACATTTATGCAAAGGAAACATTGACAAAATATTTTAAAGAGTACATTCATGCCACTGAAATTAACAGTTGTTGAGATATATGGTCATAAATTTCACTAAAAAGGCACTTACAGACTACTCCTTTCCGATTTTGTTGCGCTCTTTTATGACGACAAAGGGGAACCCCTGAACGTAAACTGACTGCTGCTGCAATGGCAGCAGCGAAGAATCTGATATTTCTTTAGACATATTTCATTCACTATCACAGAGAGACGCAGCAGAGTCAAGAGAAGAAAGTCAGCTGTCCTCAGATGGCGAAGCTCAAGTGCTGCTACATGCGGACAGCCATCTAATTGGACCAGAGTCTATTTTTGCCGGATGCCGGAGCACGGCCTGAATCAATATGCATGAATCAAACCAGACCATCAGGAAACAGAACCAGCACAACATCGGGATTTTCAAAATAATTCACTAAAACTGACTAGATCTCATTATATTAATAAAAACACCCATTTATTTATGTATACACGTCTATATATTAGTAGTTGGTAACATCAGATCAATTAGTTCAGTTACTGGGCTATATACATTAACTATGGTATTATAAACCGAACAATTAAACAGTAAATGCACCAAATTAAGCAACAAATATAGCTTCGCTGCACTCAGTGTATTTACCCTTTGTAGAACAAAACACTTGAAAATATCTGGATGCAGTTGTTTTGGACTTGCTACCGCATTAATTACTGGCTTTTCTTGCGCAATCTGTGTATGGTTTTTGCAGGTCCTCCGGGCTTCGTAGCGGGCCGGAGCTTCAATATTTCAAATGCGTGTGTAATTTATCTTATTTTAAAAATAGTAAAAATAATAATTTTGGATTTTTAATTATTAACATTAACTGCCGATATCTACATGTCCTTTTGTGACAAGGAAGTGTTCTTACCTGCTGAGCCTTTTCTTTGCTGATCTTCTGCCATCAGATGCACTGAACAGTGTGGCTATAGACTCTGCTTCAGCAATCGTCTTCCACTGTCAGATATCCTGACCTCTGACATAATTTCTCTTGTGAATTCAGAGGTTTTTTGTTCTAAGCAGTTTGCACAAAAAACCTCCGACCAAAACTGGCCGTGCTTGATGGGTCCAGGTCATCTGTCCCTTGTGAGTTTTCCAGTTCTGATCCAGGCAGCTCTGATTCTCTTCACTTCAGGAAAGTAGTGCAGATTAACGGCTGATGTCATAGTATTGCTGCCACCACCAGCAATGCACCGTTTCATCATATCAACGCTGTTTTTAATGCAACTTGGCTTTTGCCTAAACCGTTTATCATTGTCGCTCACACAGTGAAAGACCTTTGACGTCATTTTCGGGCGACTTTAGGCTAGAAAAATGTAACATCAAATTATGCTTATTTTGTTTCACAATTGTCTTTTATCGCGTCTTGAATCCTAATATGTTAATTACTGCCTTCCTTCAATATTAAGATGTCAGTCAGTCAGTCAGTCATTTTCTACCGCTTATTCCATAGTGGGTCGCGGGGGAGCTGGTGCCTATCTCCAGCAGTCTATGGGCGAGAGGCGGGGTACACCCTGGACAGGTCGCCAGTCCATCGCAGGACAACACACAAACAACCATGCACACACTCATTCATACGCCTAAGGGCAATTTTCTTTCAATTTCTGAATTTGTGGGAAAAGTGTGTCACAGGCACTTTAATCGCGAGCTGATGACGACAGGCTGCACAGTTGTGACCTGAAGTTACCATGGCAACATAGTCGATATAAAATCAGCAGGATCTTTACAGTGGACCGTTTCTGATGTCTTTTTGAAGTCATTTTACTAACAGAAAGTACACTGTTTTCCTATGATTTTACAGACTGTTACAATAGGATTTAAATAGGTTAAAAAGTTTCACCTACTTAAATCTTGAATATGTTAGACAATAAAGTACCCTGCACACACCTTCAACTTTGCCACAATTTGCCTCATTACAACCACAAAATCTGACAAATGTGGCATCTTTCATCCACTCCTAATTAAAATCAACCTTAACCATCTTCCTTCAGAAGTCACCTAATTAGTAAATAGAAACCACCTCTCTGTAATCTAGGCCTCAGATGTTTCTTAGAGAACATTAGTCAAGAAACAACATGATATAGTTGTAGTGTTATAAAATATTATAATAAGGTTTGAACATTTCACAGAGCACCGCTCAATCCATTGTCTAAAAATGAATAGAACGTCACAACTGCAAACCTACAGTATCAAACCATGGCCATCCACCTATACTGACAGGCTAACAAGAAGAACATTAATCAGAGAATGAATGACCTTATTGTATAGCTAGAGCTACTAAAGACTAGTTTAGATAAATGCATATTTAAATGCTAAAATGGCCCAGTCAAGAGACATTTTGTGGCAAGATTTGGAAAATTTGTTTGCTAGGCTCAACATCTAATCTGACTGAGCTGTCAGTTTGAGAATTCAAAGCAATTTCAGTGGGGTTTTTTGCGAAGTTGGTAGAAACATACTCCAATGGACTTTCAGCTGAAATTGTAGCAAATATGGTTCAAAGCATTGACTCTCAGGGACTTAATAATAATACACACCACACTTTTCAGATTTTGGATTTTAAAAAACTATAAAAACCGTGTCTCATTTTTCTTTCACTTCACAGTTGTTACTTTGTGTCTATCACATAAAATCCAAATCAAATCTGTGGTCATAAGGTGACAAAATGTAAAAGAGTTGATAGTATGAATACTTTTCCCATGCATTGTATCTCTTTGAGAAAAATAAAACTTACACTGATCCAATGTACCGTTTTTACTTTTTTTCACTTCATTCATTTCTCTGTTTGGTGTTCTCTGAGTTTGCACCAACCTCTAGTATGTGCTTTATTCAGATAGTGGCAGACCAAAGTTTTATCAGTTTGTCTGTTCTCTTTTCTCTGTTCAGGAGGGACTCATGCTGTCAGGGGAGGAAGAAAAATGGAACCAGCTGAAGATGGCCCTACCAAGACTGGAAGAACTGAAAACTGACTCCAGTATCCTTTCCCTTCATTTTCCACCACAAACTGGGGATTCCAAGTAAATATTAACAGTTCTTGATGATAATTCCTTGTAGATATCTGTTGTCCTTATAATATTCAATCAATTGTCATTTTTGTGTTTTACATCCTGGTTACTGAGAAACATTTCTAAAATCGTTATATAGTGTTTGGTGTAATGGTGTGAACACGAAAGCTTTCTAATTCACTATAGTCAGATACAGTCAGATCAAATTCTAATTTCTATATTAGGGTGGTATTATTTTCTAGAAATAGTGTCTGTAATTAATTAAGTCTGTAATTAAATGTGTGGCTGTTCATTTTTATTATAAATCAACACACAGGGCAAGTAGGGACATCTTTAAAAAAAAATCTGTACATTTATGTGGTCATTATCATCAATACCTTAGACTTCCGTCAGGGTTCTCCAGGATTAATCCCACTTGGGACGTCCAGTGTTGATGTTCCTTTTCCTTAATTCTTCTTCCTGTAGATTGGCAGGTGTTGTTGGAGAGCTGCAGTCATCTCTTATCAGCCGCTGGGGGTGAAGTTCCTGATGAAAATCTGTACAAGCTCAGGGTAACAGACATGGCTTTAGATGCTGCTGTTAACCTGGGACAGTGGGAGGAGGCTCTGAGATACGGCATGAAGACACTTCCAGTTTACAAGTGAGTTTCTCTTCAATTGTTTATGAAAGTCCCTGTCACATTTATTCAGAGGACTACATGTTAAGGTTTTAAGAGAGAAAATCATGTTTGCCCTGAGATCTTGAAGGGTTGCAAGTGAGCTAGTGCCTAGGTGGGTTACAGCCTGGACAGGTTGTCAGTCCATCACAGATTTAATGGTTTTCTTCCTCTTGATGGTTGTATAAACATCAGTAGGAGGAAAATTAAGACAATAGTTCAGTCTAAGTGTAATTGACACACCCTGAATAAGGGGAAAATACTGTAAATAAACTTTTTAGTATATTGCTTAGTGTGACATACAACTTTCACAAGTCCAGTACATAAAATTTACTTAATCTGGTAAAATGATCTAATCCAACGCGGGTTACTGCTGTTTTAGGAGCTTGTATTTAGCCCTCCAACATACTGTCCTGCTTCAGCTTAACCTCTTACGAAAGTACCAACATTTGTCCTGTCTGTAAAGAGTAGCAATGCACTGGAGCGCGGTGGTGGCGCAGGGGTAAAAAAGGGGGGCCCATATTCAGAGGCTTCAGTCCTCAACCCAGCCATCGGTGATTCGACTCCTACCCTAGGCGAACTTTGCTGCAAGTCTTTCCCCTCTCTCCACCTCTTTCCTGTCTGCTAAGTAAAATTTGAAAAATAACGGCCACTAGTGCCACAGAAAAATACAAAAAAGAGTAGTGATTCACCAATTTTCCTGCACAGTTTCCTATAAGATCTGACCAAGTGGTTATCTTTAAGTGCTATTAATGGGTTTTGATATGTGCAGTGGCCCAGGGCAGCATTAGAAAAGTCAGTACACCAAACCCAGGTAATAAAATGTAATTTATCTGTCTGCTGTGGCTTCTTCAGGTCGCTGCTCGGAATAGGGAGACCAGGCTACATGCTTTCTGCAGGACAGCACTGCATTTATTGCTTGTGTTATAATTGATTGGGGGTGGCAAAAGGAGGTGGTAGCCCAGGGCGTAATTCATGCAAGAACCACCGGGACTGCTACACAAACAAATTCATAATTGTAAATCTTATTTTAATTTGACTGTATAATTAAAAAAAATTGATCATAAAATTTGGAGAAAAAAATATGCTGCAGTTACTTGATAGAGTTAGTGGTTTTGAATCCAACAGAAAATGAAGCAGTTACAGGGTTATCCACATTTATTTGCCAAAGAGTACTGTCTCTTGACTGAACTTTTTCAGATTTTCAATAAACTCAGAAAAAGACTGCTTTAGAGAACATACTAGTTGTTGAGAACTCAATCAAATCTCTTCTAGATATTCTTTGGAAATGTAAGTAAGCCACCAAGATTTTTTGTAAGTTATGGCATTCAGAAAATATTTCTGCAATATTGGCTTAGTGGATGGCTTGCTGGTTTGCTTATACCGTACAATATAGATGAAACGATATAGAATATCTGATACTACTGTACATAGATGGAGTAGATAATTTGTGGTAGTCAATCTTTTCGTATTTAAGCTTCAGCAGAAAATCAGTGCAACATGTCACATGTAACTGAGGCATTATGATTGGTTCAACTGCAGCAGTTTCTATTGGAAAGAGTAATCTACTTTAGTGCGACCTTTGATAAAGGAAGCTTATCATAACCTTTGAGTTTAAATAATCATTTTACAGATTTCTGATAATTTAATTTATGCTTGGTTTTAACAAAAAGTTTAACATGCTGACTGTGACTCTCACAGTGATTTATAACGATCATTTAGTTAGGGCTGGTGTTAAAGCATTAAATATTAAACAGTTTGCTTGGTGCCATGCATGCAAATCATTAGAGTCCTGGGTAATGAGGATCTGTAGTGCTAATGAACATTTTTAGATCATAAACTGCTCAGTACGATTACTGTAGCAACAGTAAATATATTGTGTTTACAGCAGCTGTCAAATAGCTGAATTAGGCCATACATAACCTATTCTATTATAACATTTATAGTAATTTCAATGAAAAACAAAGCTTTTCTAGAAAAACTAAACTTGTCATAATTTTTATATTTTTAACATTTAATTACTTGCAAAAGCTTCAGGCTCCTACTTTCACATTTTATGCCATATATCTCTGGTATCTGGCCATTATTTTATTCCTTCTCATTTGGAGAAAAGGCAAAGAAGGCGGTAGGTAGCGTGTTGGAAAAGCAATAGTAAGGAAGGCTGCTGAGGACCCCTTTTAACATCTGCAACATGACACATGGGCTCATACGCTAAGTTGAACTAAAAATAATTATATATATTTTTTACACTGCTCTGCTTAGAGATAGAGATCATAAAATACAGTAACAATACAACAGAGAGATGACGGACCTGTGCCAAACCTCAGGCATAGATGTCAGTTCAAGATGACGGCTCCTAGGAAATTATGTCTCGGTTTGTTAAATGCCCTTAACCTTATTCGTCCAGCTTCTTCCATGGATGATTGCATTCTGTCACAGACAGGAAGTTTAAAAAGGTAAGAAGGGGAAAATCAGGATTCAGAGACTCAGAAATGAGATTATATATAAATGTAAAAATTTCCAAATCAAAATTTTTATATAAAAAAAATAATGCGTTAAACATAATATAGTCAAATCAATAAATTGGAATATTCTTTAAATTAATTCACCAAGTAAAACATTTAATATACATTTAATATACATTAGTTACACACTGGCTGATATTTTTGGGTACTTTTAATCTAACAAACGAGCCTCATCGGAGCACATAATCAAATTTATTATTTATGACTGTACACCTAATATGCTTTTAGAGCTCATATCAATTTTTATAACTTTTGCTTTTTATTGTGCTTGGATTCGTAACTTTTGGTAGTTATATTAATTTCACGTCTGAAATGTAGAAATGCCAAAAGAATCCTAAAAACAAAGAAGTAAGCTTAAGTCAGCAGAGAATGCATCCAAAAGTTCCTGAAGAAGCGTCATATTTAGAACGTCGAACTCCGGTATCAGTGCACATCAAAATGTCCAACCCAGGCAAAAAGTATTGATAGAAAACTGTCCAGTTTAACCTGGATTTATAAAGTTAAGTTTTATATGGGGATTTATCCAGGGAGGAGAAGGAAGTCAGAACAAATGTTGCCTAAGAGCAGTAGCTTGGAGACTTAACAAACCAGCACTCTACCCAGGGATTTAAAACAATATTTGATTAGTCCAGTCTGTTTGTAATTCACCACAGTGTTGAATGGCCCTATGTGAGAAAAGATGTAATTTGAAACAATACCATTTTAGCTGAATGGTTCTGACTGGTCAGAACTGGAGCAGAGAGTTACAGTTGGTTTCCCCACAGCAACATTTTGTTTGACCTTAAATCGCAGCTGGGGCTCAGTGAGTAATCAGCTTCAAATTAGAGAGCTGCTTGTTTAATTCTAATTTTCACAAAGTATTTAATACATTTCTGTAAGTGTGTTCAGTACTTATTCCCTGTATTTTTAATCTTTTTACCCATAACTTTATTTGTGGACTTGATTGTTTTTATTTCTTTGAATGTGTGGAATATTTTTGTCAGGCAAGTTGCCCATTTGGACAAGAAACAGATGATTAGATTTTGGTGGTGTTGCAGAACAACAAGTGGATCCAGGATTTATTTGACGGATTCTTTATCATTGCCAGACCATAATGCAACAACTTGAAATTCTCATGTGGTTCATCCCCCTGTCTGTCTGATCTTGTCCAGATCTTTAAAATCGCTATCTGAGGTTACAGTAAATTACTTTAACATTGTCTGGTTTGGTATATACAACCCTCACACACCTCTGCAGTGCGGTATGTTCCCTCTCTGCCTTACACCTCTAATGCACTTTGCTTTTTGTGTCTGAGACTAATTGATCTTGTGTGAAGGGCACAGCTCCAGTGGCACAGCCGTGCTCTCGTTCACACCAGCAACAACGAACCACAGGAGAGAAACCACAACACAGCTTATAAATAAATAACCAGACTCTGAGCTGCAGAAGGAAAGAGTGATGGTGGTGGGAAGAAGGGGATCTGGGTAATTTAAAAATCTTGTGAAAAATGTGTTTCATAGAAGCAAACCCAAAACCAAAGTGAGGTTGGTTTCTGGAGTTTGTAGTTTGACTCTGGGAGCTAAAATCTTAAATCTTTTCCTCTTTTTTCTTTGGAAGCTGAAAGCTATGATGTGCCTATCTCAGTTTTCAGGTCCTCTTCCAGTTGTAGATTCGCAGTATTTCTGTAGAAAGTCAATGTTTTTATTTTGACTGGATTTTAACCATTTTCAGATATTACAAAAGGCTAAATTATATTCCTTTTCACTTGGAATTAAAACATATTACACTAGTTGACTTTTTGATCAGCCAAATATTAGTATTCTGTAATATGTATGCAGTTTTTATGAAATAAATTTGTGTACTTTAAAAAGGATTCAGTCCCCCTGATGTTGCTCATGGCTTATAAAATACTTTATGGGTATGTTTTTTTTATCAGGTAAAAGTCATATTTGAAAGCATGACTAGACATTGCCAATAAAATACAAAATATTAAGATATTACACCACTTCATCATATTTATTCAGAAATGGCAAAGCTTTTGAGCTTTCTGTTAATTAATATAATTAAATCTTGCAAGTATTCATACTCCATTAACTTGTGATAGACAAACACAAAGTAGTATATTTACTTCTGCAAGTCTTTTGGGGTTTGTCTCTACCAGTTCAGCATATCTAGGGACAGGAGTTTCATTTAATTCGTCTTTGCAGTAAAACTCAAGCTCAGTCATATTGGAAGTTGATGATTGATAAACAGCAGTATTCATGTCTTGCCACAATTTCTCAGTTGGATTTAGGTCTGGACTTTGACTGTGACCTTCTACACCGATATTGTGGCAACCTGCAATAAGGACTTCTTATGAATTTTCAACAGTGACTTTCTTCTTGCCAGTCTTCCATAAAGGCCAGATTTTGTGGAGTCTACAACTCATAGTTGTCCGATTAACAGGTTCTGTTACCTGAGCTGGGGGTGTCTGCTGGTCCTCCAGAGTTACTAAATTAAACAGAACTCTGTGGAATTTTCAAAGCTTAGGATATTGTTTTGTACCCTAACCCTGTTTTAAACTTCCCCACAGTGTTACCTCTTACTTGTCCGCTGTGTTTATTGCTCATCGGGATATAATTTACCATCGGGATAATATTAAACCACATTCTGTGTTGATCTATTACATAAAATCCCAATAAAGTACATTGCACTTGGAACATGATAAAATATAAAGACGTTCAATGGGTTCAATAGGTTCAATGGGTTTAAAATGGATTATATGCGGGGCAGCGACAACTAATACAGGCTGTGTGCAAAAGCTAGCTTCCTTTTCCTTCAGATTTTAAAAAAGATCTCAGAGATATTTTAGTTTTTTGGCTGAATTTGTTGTGCAGGGCAAAATAACCTTGATATGAAAGATCTGAATTGATGCTAAGAAGAAAACATTACCCAAAAGGTTGGCTGTACAAATTACAAACCAGTCCATGGAACAATGAGGGCTTTTTTAAGCTTAAGAGAAATAGCAAAAACTAATATTTTTTCCTTCAAGGATCAAACCTTAGAGACTCCTAACTAAAAGGGCACGTGGGGGATAATTTGGGATACTTCAAGCTCTTTTGTTTGTTAAAAAAAAGTCAAAACTTCTTTAATTTCATGTCTGACACGAACTGTGGAGGTTAGCATGGCTTTTGTGGAAGGAGCCTAAAAGACACAGAAGGGACAGGCTAAAAATCTTACAAATGGAATATTGAATAGAAAACGCAAAGCCATTGGTAAAACAAAAACAAATTGTGTGTGAAACTTAAACTGTGAAACATTAAAAAATACTGTTTGCAAGGATGGAAGACAACAATAAATGTAAAAAAATGAAAAAGAAGAAGTGGGAAGATTCAGGAGAAAGAGTGGGAGAAGGAAACTCCATATTCATCTCAAGCCATCCTCTGGGCTCCTCAGATGGCAGAGAAGAAAGATTGCTGCAGGAGCTCTCCATGTCTCTCTTTCTCCTCTCCTTCCTCTCACTCTGCATTCCTTTCTTCTTTCACTCTCTCACGGCAAGTCCTTTTCCAATTTTTATTTCCCTGCCTGTGGTGTGTAGAGAGGTTATTCCCTGCAAATAATGCACACCTGCTGCAGGCTGTGCAAGCCAGGCTCATAGAACATCTCCATGCTGCACATATTTTACTGGGATAGATACGCTCATACACGCTTTCATGAATCATGAATTTGTAATGCCATGCATGAAACTGTATTTGTAGGATAAATGCAGATATAAAAGTCAAGCTTTCACGTACAGAGCTAAGGTAATACTCTGTAGTAGAATTTTGTGACTTAATGTTTTTAAAAAAATGTTTTCTATCTCTGTAAAAATGAATTGCAACATCCTGCTGTGGTTGTCTCTAGGCAGAACTAAAACACTGGAAAATGTGTGTTCATTCAGCATTTAACATTCAGCTGGATTATGAATATAAATTGTAGTCCTAACATTTTGGTATCACCAAAGGCCTCAATAGATTAGCCAACTTCTGCATATCGATCTATGTAAGTCTGCATGTGGAAAAATAAAATGCAAACTCTATCTTCTGCACTGCTCCTCCATTCTCTGGTGGAAACAAATATATTTCATGCAAATTGAGGTTTAAGTCACACTGACCGTTGCAAAGTTAGGAAACTACTAAATATAGTTTTCTATCATGTTTGTGATTATTGCAAGCCACTGGAAATTAGTTCAGTATTTTTCTATCATGTTACAACTACCAACCTAAATGTGTTTTATAAGGATTTTATGTGAGAGACCAACACAAAGCAGTGTGTATTTGTGAAGAGGAAGGAAACTTGATACATGATTTTCAAACTTTTTTATTACTTTTATTATTATTAATAAACAATTTTATTCTGCACCCCAGAGTTAATACTTTGTAGAACCACATTTCACTGCAGTTGCAGATGCAAGTCTTTTGAGGTACGTTTCAACCAACTTTGCACATCTAGAGTCTAAAATGTTTGCTCATTCTTCTGTGCTAATTATCTGAAACTCTGTCAGACTGGATGGAGAGCATTTATTAACATTAAGTTTGAAGTCTTGTCACATGTTCACAATTAGATTCTGAAGGATTTTACGGTGTCTAGCAGTTTTTCTTCCAGGATCTTCTCGTATTAGCTCCATCCACCTTCCCATCAACTACTACAAGCTTTAGCTTCCCTGCTGAAAAAAAACAACAAAAAAACATCCCCACACCATGATGCTGCCACCACCATGTTTCATGCTTTTGCAGATGTGTTGTGGATGATGTGCAGTGTTCATTTTCAATATAGCATCTGACCAAAGCACCATCTTCCACATGTTTGTGGCTCAGTAGGAAGAGCAGTCGTCTTGCAATCAGAAGGTTGTGGGTTCGATTCCAGCTTCCACCTGCCATATGTCGATGTGCCCCTGTGTGAGCGTTAGTGAGTGCAATTGGGTGAATCCTCACATATAAAGCCCTTAATGATCTAGCTGCATCATACATCACAGATCTGATTGTTCCAAATGTTCCTAAAAACTTCGTTCTCAGACTGCAGGTTTACTGGTGGTTCCTAGAGTCTCTAGTAGTAGAATGGGAGGCAGATCTTTTAGTTATCAGGCTCCTCTCCTGTGGAACCAGCTCCCAGTTTTAGTCCGTGAGGCGGACACCCTGGCTACTTTTAAGGCTAGACTTAAAACTTTGCTTTTTGATAAAGCTTGCTCCCTCCCTCATAAATGGATGGAGTAAGGGGGAGTCAGGTTTAGCCTAAACCGGCTCAGTTATGGTTGAGGTGCAAACACACCCTCCATTTCTGCTACCTGTATGACCCCTTCTCTTTTCTTTTCCAATGGTTATAATCAGTCTGACAGAAAGAGTATCCCAATCCTGTGGTTTTTTAGATAACATGACCATCAGTGGGGACCCTTTGGGGGTCCTTAGACACATTGTTTTAAAATAAGCGCTGTTTAATAAAAAAATTTTAAAACTGAAACTTTCTGTGTATTATGCTGCTTTAGCTTGGGCTGCTAGAGGACTAATGACCACTTTCACCCTCTTCCTCTTTCCCAAAAATACTCCCAATTTTGCATTATTTGCTGTTATTTCAGCTTTAACTTTGTTCCTCTCTTTTCTTTTCCTAAAAACTACACCTGGCCTGACCCCGTTCTCCCGAACCCTTTCTGGAGGGGGGAAAACCCTCCAATTCTGCTGGCAACATTTGGGTGCCCCCCCCTCTACCGATGACCCCAGGGCCGTCTTTTAGTGTTTAACCCTTTCTCTCCCTAGCAGGGTACGGGCAAGCTTTACAAAAACTTATGTGCCTCTTTCAGACTCAACCCTTGAAAACGGGCCAAGTTTATCTGTTCTTTCTTTCTAGAAAAAAAGACTAAAGGAGCAATCCTTAAACATTTACTTTTCCTTCCCATAAAAAGGGACTCCGGGGATCGTTTTTTTGTTCTTTTTGTCTCTGCTTTTCTCTCTAACCCCAGTCGTCGTGGAGATGGCCGCTATACGGGCCCGGTTCTGCTGAAGGTTTTTCCTTTTAAAAGGGGATTTTTCCCCTCCCCACTGTTGCTACATGCATGCTCATATGAGGGATTGTTTGAAAAAAGTCAACCCCATGTGCCCACTGTCTCTACAGCTCCCGGGAGGGGGAAAATGCGCAAGTCACTAAAAGGGATGCAATCTGCTGGGTTTCCTTAGATGAAAAACTTTTTATCCAATTTGAATTTGAACTGAATCTGGCTGCACTGTTCAATGATTTGGATTAATTGGAATGTATGTACCTGACTTTTGTGAAGTACCTTGAGACATGTGTTGTGAATTGGCCCTATATAAATAAACTGAACTGAATTGAATTGAATTATGCTGTAGTTTGTGTTGATCTATCACATAAAAACATAATAAAATCAGTTGAAGCTTTGCAATGCATTGTGCTAGTAGAGAGCTTCCCTCTGATTTAACTGCTCATAGCCGAGTTAAACATGTAGTTTACTGATTTGGGAACTAGTCAAATGTATTACTATTTTATGTTAGCTTTCATTGTATCTCATGAGACTTTCCCCTAATGTTAACACTGTTAATTTGGGAAAAATGAGGGCTAAAAGTCAGATGTAAATTAAAGCTCATGTAGTCTTTTATCTTACTTATAAATAGAAGGTTGTTCCAAGTTTGCTCATTTGTCAGACTGAATAAGTCAGACTGAATAAGAAAAGCATCCACGTAGAAAGCAGTGGTTTTCCTCTCTTGTGTCTCTCCTTGGGAAGACGATCCGTGTTTCCCCCCTCATAAAAACAGCAGGGTGCGGATCTTTCTGCTCTAAACAAGCACCTCATTAGTTCCACTGCATTGGCCTTAAAATGCTACACTTTTCCACAACTATTAATTTCTGTTTCTTGCTCTCTCTCTCTCTCTCAGCCTAAAGCTGTGATTTTCTCACTAGCTTTCCATATTTCTCTTGAGTTTATTCTCACAGGAAATGAAATTAAGGGAAAAGTCAGGAGATGGCAAGTTAATTAAATTATGTTAATTGCCTTTGGTTGCGTATGCAAAAATGAAATCTAATTGGAATGTGGTCCTAGTGTGAATGTTTGCTTTTTGTGGTGGCCTAAATCAACGGATTGATAATTAAATCAATATTGCAACTTGTTTAATATTCATGGAGGAGGAATGCTTCTGGTTTAGAATCTGAATTCTCTACTTAACTAATCGCTTTTATCCACAGGATTGGGGTCCACTTCTATAATTGGGCAACTTGTCAGTAGGTTGTTTAGTTGCGGTTGACGGTTTGAACAAATGGGCAATTAGCACTGAGAGGAAAAACAAAAAGTAGACCAGAAAATAATCAGAGAAGCCACAGAGTAACAGATCATTTGGGTTGTGGCCTCTGCGTCTGAATTAACTTTGACTTTACTTGATGTTACATAAATTGCTTACTTTTTGTTTTAAAATTTGATATAACGCTGAACCGAGAGCATGTTGAACTCTCCTATTTACTCTTGTGAATGCTGAAATCTGGCAATTAAACCAAGTTAATTTGGGTGAAGTGGACTCGCATTGACCTTATGCATGCATGCTGATGTAATAATGCTGCTGTGTGTTGAGTGAGAGATGGAAAGACTGCGCTTGAAATTCAAATTTGCAAATATAAATGGAGAAGGATATGCACATTGCGCCTGGAAATTTTAATGTCATCATACTGCTTAGCCCGTTAAGACTAAAAGCTTTTTTTTTTGTACCAAAACAATACAACATTAAATAGAGTAAAGGTTAAGTTTGCAGAAGAGGTAAAAAAGAGCAAAGGAACAAAATGAGACTTGCAGAGAAGGGGGATCTTTAATCCCTGGAGCCAGCAGGAAAAAAGTACAAATATAAACATGTAGAAGCAAAGAAAAAGCCATTTGGGTTAGGAAAAGGGTTTAGGTTAGATTAGTAGGAAAAGTGAGTTTTTAAAAACCAACATGGAACGCTGTTTACAAATAGTTCCTTGGATTTATTCATATTGCAGCAATCCTAGAAGCAACACAAAGATGAGGTTCCTCTGACTGATACTTGAGGCTGGCTGTCGATACAGACTGACACAGCTGTGGTTTAGAAGCGGCTATTTTCAGCATTCCTCTTTAGACAAATTGGCCTTTTAATGTGGGCGAATGGGGAGAACACCAGAGCGCTACCTCAGATCTGATTTAATGAAAATACTTGTAGGAATATTGTCTATCATTTGGTGAAGTGTTTTCTAAAGACCACAAGCACACAGTTTAGAGCGAGAGAATTCATTTTATGAAGCCATTATGACTTGTGGGGAAAGATTTGTGAGCTAGTATTTTACAAGAAAAACTGTTGTTCTGGAAGAGGAGGTTTGTCTTTAAGTCTAAAATCAAACTACTATCAGTCTTGGTTGCATCAGTCTAAGATTTAATATCTCAGATGTTTGGTTCCAGTTCGTGATAATTGTTATTTAATGTGTGGATGGCGACTGATGAGATTTGCAGAGCGACTAATTGTATTGTTTTATAATAATGTATGATGATGATTAGGTTAAGCTCTTGTCCACATGAAAACAAATAATAAAAAAAATGAATATATATATACAGTTGAAACAAGATGTTTACGTCTATCACAATGGCAATCTTTACAATATCACAAAGGACTGCTTGAATGCAGTGTGTTGCAAGACATTAAATTTCAAGTGTCAGTCATTTTACTTTTAATGTCCTTGATGCCCACATCTCATACTGGCTGTGATGCTAATGCTCTGAAAATGGTGGAGACATTGTGATGAAGGAAAACGATTGAGGAAAAAAAAAGACTTTTTTCCTTATTGTCTGATATTAAATCAGACTAAATGTTTCCTGTTTTAGATCAGTCAGGATCATTTTCTAAAAGAGAAGACTAATGACATTTTTCATAACCTTCTTCAAAGAAGACAGCATGTATTTACTTAGTATTTACTTAATTTTAAGTGTTTAGCAGCCTTTTGCCTTTTAGACTACATAACATGGGTCGAACATTTTAGGTTTCCTTCCACAAGCGTTTCACAGTAGTTTGCTGCAATTTTGGCCCATTCCTACTAACAGAACTGCTGTAATTGAGTTAGGTTTGCAAGCCACCTTTGTAACCCTTTCAGTTTTGGTCACAAATTGTCTTTAGGACTGAGGTCAGGGCTTTGTGATGCAAACTACAGAACATTGATTTTGTTGTCCTTAAGGGGCTATGTACCTAATTTGCCTAATTTGCCTGTATGCTTAGGGCCGCTGTCCATTTGGTTGATCCATTTGTGCCGAAGCGAAAACTTTACGCATGTTCTCTTATGCCATTCAATAAATAGATTATAAATAACAGCTAACAGGTTTTTTATGACCATTTCTCTCAATAATCCAGAATTAACTTAAGTTAACTACCTGGAGGCTTTTATGCAAATATTTTAGTAGGTGGAAACAAAAACATTTGCAAATGTGCATGGGTACAAAATGGTTGCAGAGTCCAGGATGTTCTTTTCATTTTAGCTTTATAAATGATTTCGTTACAGCCACCCTCTGGCATATCATGGGGTTTTCAGCATTTTCATTGAAGTTTCAGAATAGGTACTTTTCCTCCATTTTTCTAAAGAGAGGAAAAAAACATTTATTTAAAAACATATTGAGAGTAGAACACATGGTGTCTGAATTTTCTTCAGTTTACTGCTTTACATAGCACAACATGTTACACAAAAAAATAATAATCTGATCCTTAGTATTGCCATTAAAGAAGCTAAATATCAAAGCTGCGCAATTTATCAAATAACAGTATCACAATATTAGTGTCTGCAAAACCTCAATTTCAATGGACAGCTTTGATGCAAAATTTGGTATGATATTATTATTCACAAAAACCAGCCGCCACAGAGACAGTTTCTTCCCCCAGGCTGTTTCTCTGTTAAACATTCAATAAAATACAAAACAACAGCATACAGATGTTGCAAATGCACCTTTTTATTTATATATGTGTATATTGTACATTGTAAATATGTATATTCTGTAGTGCAAAAACAAAAACCAAAGAGCAAAGTGTACCGGAGTCAAATTCCTTGTTTGTATGTACAAACTTGGCAATAAAGCTGATTCTGATTCTGATTATTGAATTGTCAGACATTCACACTCTGCAATACAATAATATACAGGGGTTGAACAATGAAACTGAAACACCTGGTTTTAGACCACAACAATTTATTAGTATGGTGTAGGGCCTCCTTTTGCAGCCAATACAGCGTCAATTCGTCTTGGGAATGACATATACAAGTCCTGCACAGTGGTCAGAGGGATTTGAAGCCATTCTTCTTGCAGGATAGTGGCCAGGTCACTACGTGATACTGGTGGAGGAAAACGTTTCCTGACTCGCTCCTCCAAAACACCCCAAAGTGGCTCAATAATATTTAGATCTGGTGACTGTGCAGGCCATGGGAGATGTTCAACTTCACTTTCATGTTCATCAAACCAATCTTTCACCAGTCTTGCTGTGTGTATTGGTGCATTGTCATCCTGATACACGGCACCGCCTTCAGGATACAATGTTTGAACCATTGGATGCACATGGTCCTTAAGAATGGTTCGGTAGTCCTTGGCAGTGACACGCCCATCTAGCACAAGTATTGGGCCAAGGGATGCCATGATATGGCAGCCCAAACCATCACTGATCCACCCCCATGCTTCACTCTGGGCATGCAACAGTCTGGGTGGTACGCTTCTTTGGGGCTTCTCCACACCGTAACTCTCCCGGATGTGGGGAAAACAGTAAAGGTGGACTCATCAGAGAACAATACATGTTTCACATTGTCCACAGCCCAAGATTTGCGCTCCTTGCACCATTGAAACCAACGTTTGGCATTGGCATGAGTGACCAAAGCTTTGGCTATAGCAGCCCGGCCGTGTATATTGACCCTGTGGGGCTCCCGACGGACAGTTATGGTGGAAACAGGAGAGTTGAGGTGCACATTTAATTCTGCCGTGATTTGGGCAGCCGTGGCTTTATGTTTTTGGATACAATCCGGGTTAGCACCCGAACATCCCTTTCAGACAGCTTCCTCTTGCGTGCACAGTTAATGCTGTGGGATGTGGTTCGTCCTTCTTGGTGGTATGCTGACATTACCCTGGATACCGTGGCTCTTGATACATCACAAAGACTTGCTGTCTTGGTCACAGATGCGCCAGCAAGACGTGCACCAACAATTTGTCCTCTTTTGAACTCTGGTATGTCACCCATAATGTTGTGTGCATTTCAATATTTTGAGCAAAACTGTGCTCTTACCCTGTTAATTGAACCTTCACATTCTGCTCTTACTGGTGCAATGTGCAATCAATGAAGACTGGCTACCAGGCTGGTCCAATTTAGCCATGAAACCTCCCACACTAAAATGACAGGTGTTTCAGTTTCATTGTCCAACCCCTGTTTTTGGCCAATAGGATGGACTCCAACAGAGCTAAATGTTCACTTCCGATGCATATTTTCTTTGGCTGAAATGCTAGAGTTCTCTAAAGTGGTAGGGCCATTGTGTTCTGATAAAGAAAAACGTCTAAAAATGTGTTTTAATTGTAATCGATGCGGTTGTTGCAATTTTTCGCAAAAGCTTCACTATTAAATGTATTTCTCTAATTATGCAGCCCTGCTAAATACAACCCCCGATTAGGAACTGGACATTACATATGTCATTTATTTAACAAAAACTAATTAGAAACCTGAAAAAACAGATAAACATATTTATTCAGAAGGTTGTAGAAGAAGCTTTAACAATAAAAACAAATATCTTCTGGGTGACTTTATTAATCAATTGGACAGAGTGTTTATCAGGGAGGGAGCCTTCCTCCGTCCCTGTTGGATGGAGTAAGGGGGAGTCAGGTTTAGCCTAAACCAGCTCAGTTATGGTTGAGGTGCAAACACACCCTCCATTTCTGCTACCTGTATGACCCCTTCTCTTTGTGTAGTTATGCTGCTATAGGCTTAGGCTGCTGGAGGACATAATGACCACTTTCACCCTCTTCGCTACATTCTCACACTACTCTCCAATTTTGCATTATTTGCTGTTATTTCAGCTTCTAACTTTGTTCTCTCTCTTTTCTCTTCCTTGAAGCTACACCTGGCCTGACTCTGTGTCTACCTGTCACACCTTTCTGGAGAGGGGCGTCGTCCGAGCTTCTGCTGGCAACAACTTAATGCTCACCCTCTACCAATGATCCACATGGCCCTGTCTTTTAGTGTTTAACCCTTTCTCTCTCCTAGACATGGCTACTGGCTGAGCTTTTACTGTAACTAATTATATGTGCTCTCTTTCAGACTCTAACCTTGAAAACTGGCTCAGAGTTTATCTGTTCTTTCTTTCTAGGTGAAACGACTAAAGGAGCTACATCCATTAACATTTACTTTTCCGTCCCATAGAAAGTACTCCTGGATCTGTGCTTCTTTGTTCTCTTTGTGTCTCTGCTCTGTACTCTCTAACCCCCAGTCGGTCGTGGCAGATGGCCGCTCACACTGAGCCTGGTTCTGCTGGAGGTTTCTTCCTGTTTTTCCTCTCCACTGTCGCTACATGCATGCTCAGTATGAGGGATTGCTGCAAAGTCAACACCAGTGACTGTCCACTGTCTTTACATGCTCATCCGGGAGGAGGGAATGCTGCAAGTCACTGACTGGATGCAATCTGCTGGGTTTCCTTAGACAGAAAAACGTTTTATCCATTTTGAATAAATAACTAACTCTGACTGCACTGTTCAATGATTTGGATTAATTGTAATGCATGTACCTGACTTTTGTGAAGTGCCTTGAGACGACATGTGTTGTGAATTGGCGCTATATAAATAAAACTGAATTGAATTGAATAGAATATGTGAGTGTAACATGGCTTAAATACATTAAAGATTTAGTCATTTATTTGTGTAAATTGAACACACTTGCTGTGTTTGGGATCCTTTTGCCTGAAACAATTTTTCCCCAAGCTTCACAGCCAGTACTACTCAGATCTAACTCTGTAGGGGAGATTTCTGGTGGACAGCACTGCTGATTTGGGCCAGTCAGACTTGCAATTCCAATTAAGCACAAGCATCTCTAATCATTAGAGACAAAAAATAACGAAAAATACAAGAATATAAGGAAAACCGAACTGTTTGCACTTCAAGTTATATTGTCTTTTCTGTCATTGTTTTTGCTATAGATTGTACTACCCTGATCCACATCCAGTTCATGGAGTTCAGCTGATAAGAGTAGGAAAGCTGCAGCATTACCTGGAGCACATCGAGGATGCTTTGGACACATTTAAAGAGGTACAAGAAAGAAACAAATTCTGACGGTACAAAATTCTGTTATTAGATTCTACTTTGTGTGTTTAAAGAGTTTTTCATATCATTTTTAACATGTTTAAAACAAATCATTTGCTAAGACCATCATGCTCTAAAGTATTTATCTCATAATTTCTTTGTAAATTTGTAATGTTTTTGTACCATTGCATTTACTAAATATAAAAATTATGAGCATCATTATTTCTTCTTCCTCCAGGCCTTTATAATCATGAGGATCACTCACGGTGATGATAACTGCCTGACAGCTGACCTGAAAATAAGGATGGAGGAATGTCGTCAGGAGATAGATAAGCTGTTGTCTGGCAGACACTAAGACGGACTAAGGACTGATGAAAAAGTGAAAAAATATATTAAAAGTTTAAACATCTATAGCGTAGATTAAAGAGTAGTACAGAGTTGCCCTGGAAATTTTAGATGCCAACCCATTTTTAAAAATTTGCTCTTGCAGTTATACTCTTAAGCCTCAGATTACAACTGTTCAGATTCCATTCTCTAGGCCTAAATTTAACATATCACATCCACAATAAAAAATACTATGTATGTTTTTAATATGTTACATTGCTTTATTTTCACATGCACAGGTTTAATGATGTAATTGGTTCAAAGGTTGTTTTCTAGAAAGATGTGATCTCTTTATTATCTCTTCATTAAAAACTGAATTAATGGCTACTGAATTTAATCTACAATATGCGGTAAACAAAGCTCTCAGTGTAGTGTATTTCAATAATATATAAAAGAGGAGTCCTTTAAAGATGTGACATTAATCATATACACCCTGGAAAGCTTGGCACTCTCAGGAAGATCTGGGCTTCCTTTCTAAGGATATGTAAAACCATGCAATAACATCCAACAATTAAAGAACTCTCTATAAGAGCATACATATCATTGAGTCAAGATACACTCTGCATCCTAAGAAGCTATTTCACGTCTCTAGGTTTTTAGGAAATGGCTCACTGACCTGCAGAACTGCAGCCATCTGTCTCTGTTTTACTGCCACCAGCAGCACAACCCTGGAAGCTGTTTCCTCTGTAGCCAGATGACTTCAGCACTGAGCTTGTCTGGAAGACAGAGGGACCAGACCAAGTCAACCTGGAGGTTGCAAGCAGCGGCCAGATATCTTCATTAAAGACGACCATCTGTGGGAAGCAACCAGACAAGGAGAGTTGCCAGCTCCTTGACCAGCAGAGAGCTGCTTCCTCCAGATTCTGGTTACCAAGAAACTAACGAAAGTGGCTCAGTTAAAAGGGTAGTCGTCTTGTAATCCGAAAGTCGTAGGGTGGATTCTAGCTTCCTCCTGTCACATTTTGATGCGCCCCTGAGCAGGGCACTTAACTTCACGTTGCCTACCGATCTGCGTATTGTATGTAAATGTGGATCTAGTATAAGGCCATTGAGTGGTAAAAATGACTGGAATAAAATTCAGTCCATTTACCATTAAAATGGGCATAATGTAGTATAAGCACAAAGTATATGAATGAGACACAAAATGAACTCAAGTTCAAACGTTTTTAATATGATTTATTTTAATGTTTTGTATCTTTTATATTATTAAGATGTGCCCTGTGTTACTTGGCACACCATCCACACATCAACTTTATCTCTCTTTTACCTCAAAAGTCATTTAAATGTCCCATTTTTTTCAAAGATCTTTTATCTTTTGCACCACATGGGGTGAAACACCATTTCATACAGAAGTGCATGGAACATTTGGGTCTCAAAGATTCACCATCTTGTAATGAAATATTTTGTTTAGCCACCACGGTAATCTTGTTAGAACAACTGCATTTGTCCAACAGGTCCTTTGTCTTGGATGCATTTTGCTCATATTTCCACACACACTTAGATTCGGTCATTCATGACATTCATTCATTCATTTTCTATACCACTTATTCCATAGTTGGTCACGGGGGAACTGGTGCCTATCTTCAGCAGTCTACGGGCGAGAGGCAGCGTACACCCTGGACAGGTCACCAATTCATCGCAGGGCAACACAGAGACATACAGGACAAACAACCATGCACACACTCATTCATACCTAAGGGCAATTTAGAGAGACCAATTAACCAAAAAGTCATGTTTTTGGATGAAGCCGGAGTACCCAGTGAGAACCGCTGCACTGCACAGGGAGAACATACAAACTCCATGCAGAGTCGAACCTAGGACCTTCTTACTGCAAGGCAACAGCGCTACCAACTGCACCACCATCCAGTCCTGACGTTCATGAGAATTATACATACTTTATATAGAATTTTAGTTAGTTGTTTACTAATTGATTTTAATAATTGTTCCAACTTGAGTTTGAATTTATTTTCCTTCCTCGACTGTAATTATTAAAGAATGCTCTCCAATATACATGTGTTACGGCTTGTATTATCAGGTTGTAAGAGGTGTCCTGAAAAATTAATTGGATTAATAACTGTCTTCAGACACTTATGATTTGCTAATAAATACGCTATCTCCTACAGCGCACAAAGCTTGTATTGGATGCATCAATGTTTATAATGAAACAATCTCAAAAAGTCAAGAAAAGTTGTTTAGGTATACCAGTGGGGTATCACAAAAATAATTAATTGTTCAAAATTATAAATGTATGTATATTTAAAAAGGTGAAGAGACAACAGAGGAAGTCCGCATAGATCACAACGAAAAACCAGGCTTATTTCGATAACGCAGGTAAGTAAACACTTCAGCCTTTGCTTTTTTTCATTCACATAATGGGACACAAAAAACATAGTTTCTCCAAGAGGCTTAGACCCCATTTTGAGCACGTCACACACAGAAGTACCAAGAATATTTGAACTCCAGCATTTCACTAAAACCAAAACAAAACCACACTATCTGAAGTGCTAAGCAGCTGCTGTCGACAGCTTGTTTTGACACATTGACCCAGTGGCTGTTATCTGTCTGTGGTTTGGGTTTTATCTGTAGCCTGTTATTTTATCCTCTAGCAGTGAATGAGGAACCTAGAGGAGGGAGGCCCCTGGGGGCCCCATCCTGCTGTATAATCTGTAGATTCTATCTTCATGAGTGGCCTTGTGTGTGTCTGTATGTGTGTTTTATGTGTTTGTCTGTCTGTGTGTGAGCTCAGATTGTGTCTGAAAGAAACGCTTCCCAGGATAATCCCAGTATTCGGACATATTCAAACTGATGATCACACGACCTGTATGCCTGTATAGATGAGTGTGTGCTCAGGGTAGTAAAGTGCTTTGTGAAGTTCTATCTGATCAGTGATATTGTTTTGTTGCTATTTTGAATTCATTTTTGTTAAGTATTTTTTAAGACTCTAATTTCACACCAGTTCTATTTTCTTTAAAAAACTAAAAGTGAACTAATAAACTGCTTTTTCCGCTGAGCATTATCCTGAGTGCCTCTGTGTGTTTTTACTATTTCGTCCTTTTCGTAAATCACATTTACCACTGCCTGCCTACACCCCGTCACCCACTTTCACCTGTATCCAGGAGGCTTTTAAATTAAGCCTGCATTATTTGGCATCTCATCTATGTTTTACTCTTTAGTTGTATTCAACCTGAGCTCATTAACACCTCTGTTCACCCATCCTGCTGCCACAGTTTTAATTTTCACTCTTGTTTCAAACACTTTTTATATTATCAACCTGCTATAATATCTCACTACCCTCCCCCGTTAGCTTCACAACCCTCCTTGTCATATCTACTTTATCTTCAGCTGTAAAATCTTTAACAGCTAACAAAATTTTCACACAGAACAGTAATTATAATTTTAAATGTAATTTCCAGTTTGCTGCAAATAACTGTCATGTTTTACTAAATGTCTGTCTTTTTTCCACGCCTTAATCTACAGATTTTATCTTAATCTGTACGTTTTACTGCCATTACGGGGTTTTGACTACCACCTTTTTTTTTATAACCTTTGCATTCAAAATGTCTTTTTCTTGAATTTTAATGACCGCAAGAGAGGGCACATTTTATGTCAGGTGTATATTTTTAACATGTTTCCATGTTTAATGTACCTAGGTACAATTATGTTAAATAAAACAATTTCCTGATGTTTCCACAGCAGATTTATAAACAGGTTTGGCTGAAATAAGGCTGAAATAAAACTGCAGCTACCAGGACTCAAATTTGGCTAAAGTTGCCTATTATCCATCCATCATCTATACAAGCTTGTCTTTGCAGGGTCGCATCTCCATTAGTCATTGGACAAGAGGCACGGAGGTGCAGTCGATTAAAAAAGCATGGCAGCATACATCAGGTAAACTAAAGAGCTACACACACAACCTTAGCTGTTCCTGCCTTTTTGTATTATTTGACGGATCTTTCTGATTTGTTAAGATAGAGGAAACATTTCATATTTAATCAAGACTGACCGACAGCATAACAGATCTCTGTTCTTTGTGCAAAACAAATGAGTCAGATGTTAAACTCTTTCAATACATTCCTTTATTTACATCCCTCTATCTTATTTTCCATGAAAAGTAAGAAACAGACCTTATTTCACCGAAGCAGGAAGTCTATAGTGGGCCATACAATCTTGAATTATGGAGACTGCATAGACAGAACCAGAATATTGCATGGCATATTCTCTTATTTGCCTCTATGTTGTTGTTTTGTTACGAGATTTATTGCCTTTATTGAGGATATTTTGGTACAGAAACTTTCTAAACTGGTGGAAAATTCTTACAACTTTTACAGGAGAAAATGTGTTTTAACTTTTGGTAAATATGGTCTGATCTTGACTGTACACCACATACCCCTGTAACAGTTAAAAGATGCTATGTGTCAGATTTTAAATAACACATAATTTGCAAAGGCTTCAGATAAACACTTAATAATTTGGTTTAAAGCACCCCACCAATTTCACATGGACCGTTTTAGCTTTAAATAGATATCCCGAATCCTCAGATGATGCTCAGTTATTGCTTGAACTTTAAAGCGCAACCAAAGTGAATAGATTTGACAGTGAGTCAGATGGGAAACCTCCCACATAGCATCTTAACACTGGAAACATGTACAGGATTTTAGTTTAGGCCCCCTTTTTATCCACTACTAATTACACCAAGCTGTCGCTAATGTGGATACAGGCATTTCTGTTCTCACAGAATGTTCCCAGGTCATTTTATAAACTGATGATCTAGTTTCTAACACTTATCTTGTGCTCATTTACAGTCAGGTTCACATCTATCTGGACCTCAGTAACAATGGATCTGAGATTAAGCATTCAAGGTTTATTAAAAGTTTGGACTTCCAGCTTCCATTCAAGAGCTTCAACAAGATGCGTTAAGCTTTGGAGAAACAATTTAACTGTTCTTTTCTTTCGCTTGGGTCTAAACATAAGCTAACATACACTACAGGCCGAAAATGTGGAAGCAACTTCAAGTTTCTGTTCAGAATACCTTTCTTTAACAACAGTAAGTTACATGGATTTTGGGATGTATTAGCTCCAGGGTCAGACATAGCTTTCATTGATTTTCTGAGTTTACCTTTAGATAAACACTGACCATATACCATTTCTGAATAGATGTTAATAAAAGAAAAATGGTCTTAATTTTTTTTGGTTTGAGAAGATTTGAAAGGAAAGCAAACCCATATCTGAAAGCCTATATTTTAAATAATCACATATATTTTTAGGCCATGCAGAAAACGGACTGCTGAAGCAAGTAAAACAGTAAAACTCTTGAAAGAAAGCTGGAAATCTACAACTTAACTTCATTGTGATTATACCTCCATTGAAAATGATCTCCACATATAGATGGACTTGTCTGCAGACAACCAGAGGGTCCCCCAAGAGTAACAACGGGAACAAATTGAGACAACAGCAACAAAGGAAATATACAAAATAAAAACGAGTGCTTATATGACATGTGTATATAGTATATACACTGCTCAAAAAAATAAAGGGAACACTCAAATAACACATCCTAGATCTGAATGAATGAAATATTCTCATTGAACACTTTGTTCTGTACAAAGTTGAATGTGCTGACAACAAAATCACACTAAAATCATCAATGGAAATCAAATTTATTAACCAATGGAGGCCTGGATTTGGAGTCACACACAAAATTAAAGTGGAAAAACACACTACATGCTGATCCCACTTTGATGTAATGTCCTTAAAACAAGTCAAAATGAGGCTCAGTATTGTGTGTGGCCTCCACGTGCCTGTATGACCTCCCTACAACGCCTGGACATGCTCCTGATGAGACGGCGGATGGTCTCCTGAGGGATCTCCTCCCAGACCTGGACTAAAGCATCGACCATCTCCTGGACAGTCTGTGGTCCAACGTGACGTTGGTGGAAGGAGTGAGACATGATGTCCCAGATGTGCTCAATCGGATTCAGGTCTGGGGAACGGGCAGGCCAGTCCATAGCTTCAATGTCTTCATCTTGCAGGAACTGCTGACACACTCCAGCCACATGAGGTCTAGCATTGTCCTGCATTAGGAGGAACCCAGGGCCAACTGCACGAGCATATGGTCTCACAAGGGGTTTGAGGATCTCATCTCGGTATCTATTGGCAGTCAGGCTACCTCTGGCAATGCGGCCCTCCAAAGAAATGCCACCCCACACCATTACTGACCCACTGCCAAACCAGTCATGCTGAAGGATGTTGCAGGCACCATATCGCTTTCCACGGTGTCTCCAGACTCTGTCACGTCTGTCACATGTGCTCAGTGTGAACCTGCTTTCATCTGTGAAGAGCACAGGGCGCCAGTGGCGAATTTGTCAATCCTGGTGTTCTCTGGCAAATGCCAAGCGTCCTGCACGGTATTGGGCTGCCAGCACAACCCCCATTTGTGGACGTCGGGCGCTCATACCATCCTCATGGAGTCAGTTTCTAACCGTTTGTGCAGACACATGCACATTTGTGCTCTGGCAGTGCTCCTCCTGTTCCTCCTTGCACAAAGGCAGAGGTAGCGGTCCTGCTGCTGGGTTGTTGCCCTCCTACGGCCTCCTCCACGTCTCCTGGTGTACTGGCCTGTCTCCTGGTAGCGCCTCCAGGCTCTGGACACTACGCTGACAGACACAGCAAACCTTCTTGCCACAGCTCGCATTGATGTGCCATCCTGGATCAGCTGCACTACCTGAGCCACTTGTGTGGGTTGTAGAGTCCGTTTAATGCTACCACGAGTGTGAAAGCGCCACAAACATTCAAAAGTGACCCAAACATCAGCCAGAAAGCATAGGTACTGAGAAGTGGTCTGTGGTCCCCACCTGCAGAACCACTCCTTTATTGAGTGTGTCTTGCTAATCGTCAAAGATGTCCCCCTGTTGTCTATTCCATTTGCACAACAGCAGTGAAATTGATTGTCAATCAGTGTTGCTTCCTAAGTGGACAGTTTGATTTCACAGAAGTTTGATTTACTTTGATTAATATTGTGTTGTTTAAGTGTTCCCTTTATTTTTTTGAGCAGTGTATATTTATTTATATATGGCAAGGACTTAAAGTATTTACAGAATTTTTTTTAAATGCATAGAAACTCCAACATGAGAAGGTGTAAATAAATAAGCTCTTTTGAGCTTAAAATAAATAAAACTTTCATTCATGACAGGTGGGTTGGTCAAGACTACTTTGCCAAAAGAAAAAAAGAAGAAGCTGCATCATGTCAAGACACATGACGCAATGGAGTTGTCAAAAGCATGTTGGTGTCTGGGTTATTTCAAATCATGGCTTTTATCACAACTCTGCACCATATATACATCAATGGCTTTATCTCATTTTAACAGCCATACATTGATCAAAACTACAGAGCAGCATAAAGAGCTAAAACTACATATTTAAAAACACTGTATAAAAGGACACATCTGCATTTTCTCTCACTGACATTAACTCAGATTAAACCATTCAAGCATAAGGCCAGTTAGTACAACCAAAATAATTTCTGTTTGGTAAATGCCAGAATAATGAGACCCTTTTTATCACTTTAAAGTCAGAAGTTAACATACATTTCCTTTGCATTTCTTGGAATTGCCTTTTCACTTTATTGACTCAAACATTTTGGGTTTTCTTCCACAAGCTTCTCACAATAGTTTACTAGAATTTGGTCCCAATCCTCCTGATACGACTGGTGCAACCTAGTCGGGGGAGTAGGCCACCTTGCAGTAGCAACTTTTCAGCTCTGCCCACACATTTTCTATGAGACTGAGATCAAGGCATTGATATTGTTGTCCCTAAAGCTGCTTTGTAACTAATTTGGTTGTATGCTAAGCTTCAATGTCCATTTGGAAGACCATTTCTACACAAGCTTTAACTTCTTGAGATGTTGCTTCAATATTTCTAACTAATGTTCTTTTTCTACAATGCCATCTATTTCGTGAAGTGCACCATTCTCTCCTGTAGCAAAACACCTCCACAACATGATGCCAGCATCCATGTACTTCACAGTTTGGATGGTGTTCTCAGGCTTGTAAGCTTCCCCCTTTTTTATTCAAAATTTAACAATAGTCATTATGGCCAAACACATTAATTTTAGTATGATCACGCTACAGGACATATCTCCTAAAATTAAGTCCTGAGTACATTTGTTAACTGAAATGTAGCTTTGGAGTAATGGCTCCTTCCTCTCTGACTGACCTTTCAGTCTGTGTTGGTACAAGATTCGTTTTACTTTGAATAAAGCACTCTCTTACCAGCTGCAGCCAACATCTTCACCAAGTCTTCTGTTTTTTTGTAGGGCTGAATCACACATTTCATATCAAAACACAACCATCTCTGGGACACAGAATCAGTCTCCTTCCTGAACAGTAAATGGCTGGACATACTGGCAATTCAGAATTGTAGCCAATTGTACCCAGGGACATGGAGCTACCTGACTTACTTAAATCTTCTGACTTAACCCTTTTAGAAGCTAACAAAGCTATGACATGGCAGCACCTTGCAGCAAGAAGGTCCTGGGTTCAACTCCCGGCTGGGGGTCTTTCTGCATGGAGTTTGCATGTTCTCCATATGCATGCATGGGTTATCTCTGGGTACTCTGGCTTCCTCCCACAGTCCAAAAACATGACTGTTAGGTTAATTAGTGTCTCTCAATTAACCTTAGCTGTAAATGGGTCTGTGCATGGTTGTTTGTCCTGCGTGTTTCTGTGTTGCCCTGCGATGGACTGGCGACCTGTCCAGGCCTCTCGTCTGTAGACCGCTGGAGATAGGGACCAGCTGTACAAAAGAAATGGGTATAGAAGATGGATGGAAATAATTTTGTTCATCTTAAATGACCTCAAATGACAAATGTTTAGTCTGATTTACTCTAAGAGAGATGGAGGAAAAGACTAGCGTCCTTCTGTACAGTATATGTAAATATCTGGTTACAACTTTATTATTTTCTATAGGCAAACTTTATAAAAGCAGAAAGATAAACCAAGCATAACTTCCAAAGAATGAAACCCATATTATCATGTTTTTGCTCCAGATGTGACAGCAAAGCTGAACCGTGGAGTTACCGGTTATGTTCAGGACAACAGCGGTGATGACTGTGATGCATAAGAGGCATATAAAGAGAACATTTTTGTATTTCAGGGGGAAACAGACTTTTTCATCTATTTATATTTTTACAAACATTTAGATCGTAAACATCTCAAGCACCATAGATAATATTAACAAATATTTAACAGTTCTATCCAATGTAAATGGAACCAGGCGGAGAGCTTTGACTTCTAAGAGGTTTTCCTCTAAAATGTAGTTTATTAATTCTTAACAATGTTTCAATCTTGATCCCCTAATGTGTGCAAATTCCAATTTAATTAATGGCTTTAATAAAAAATTTTTTAATTAAATTTCAGTATCATACTCTATACCAGGGCTCTGCAACATGCAGCTCCCGAGCTGCAACTTGCTCTTTTGTCCTTCCACAATGGTTCTTTGGCTAAAAATGATAAAGAACTAACTAATTGTTTTAAAAATATATATAATGGCAAATGCAGGTTTTAGTAGTTTTTCAGTTTTTTCATGGAATAATTGCACTGAACTTCTAAAACAGAATGACATGTACCAGCAATATTTTTTAGATCCATCTTGTCTTGTCATCAGGCTGAAAACTACATGCTTTTTTTTTTTTTTACATATTTTTCCACAAATATCAACATCCCATAGAAGAAAATGTATATATAATCTTTTTTCAAGATTTTTATGTTTTATCTGTTTACAAATCATTCGGTTTCTTTTAGTGTAAAGCAGAACAACACGGATACACATAACGGTCAGTCACTCAGCAGGCAGTCAGTCAATGGATGCACTTAAAACTGGATCAGAGAGAGATCTTTTCACTTCCACTCCTGTGTGACTCGGACACTTCTTTCCTTTGTGAACACGAAAAAGCTATCACCTCAGTAATATGGGAACTGAACTGCAGGAATCCTCCTGAGTCTGACTGATCGAAACGCAGTTGCGCACGGTTTGAGAAAAAAGGTCCAGGCAGAGACGACTCCATAAATTAAATTTAGACAGTTTTTTTCTCTGCACACTTACACACTGAATCTGAATTTGCAGTGTCCTTTAACAGTTTTTGTTTCAGTAAAGTACTTTCTCTCATTAGCAAACCAATGATAATACACTAAAACATTTTTTATTGAATTAGGAAACATTGACCCACAGAAAAACATCACATTGTAAAATTACTAAATGAAAATTTGTAAGGACATCATTTTTTTTGTTTTTTTTTCTCTATACTAGCACCATACCAACTGCATATACACAAAGAAAATCAGAAATAATTGGTGGCGTTAGAAATGTTCTCAAGGCACTTATCTTAATCAACTCCTCTTGTCATTCTCTCAGAGAGAAAATTCAGCATCATTCTGTCATTAAACCTCATTTACAGCCTCATTCCTCCATCTTTTGTTTGTCCTTTTTGGAAAGTAGTGTTTTTGTTAAATATTTCATTTGCTTGGTTCGGTAACCTGTCAGATAAATATATCGCTAGCTCTTTGAGTAGTTCACTCAAACCAGATAAAGCAAAAGATGTTATCAGATTACCTCTGAGGCTGCACTAAACGCTTGGTGTTTGCTAATTATCTCTGTTGATCTCTTCATTCATTCATCTGATCTGTCCTTGTGGCTACTTACATCCAGAGGAGATGTATGGATCAATTGCATGAATAACAGGTCACCCCATCTCAATGCTCCTCTTTCCAAGTTTCCTATTATCCAGTGTTAGAATAATATTTTCTCAATGTGGTCTCCCTTACTGGCTCTTCATCCATCTACCGGTGTCTTGAGGACACATCAAAGCAGGTAATCATCATAAGATGGGCTTTGCAGAAGTTAACTCTGGTTTCCAGTTTGCCTGTCACTGTTTCCAGTGCTTCCAAATACTCCACTGAGTCCACATCATAGGGCTGCTGCAGCTCAACTGGAAATAGGAGAGAAGGTGGAAAAATGATGTTAGAAGTTGTTAAACTGTTGCTGTATGTTGGCACATGGTAACATGTTTTACGTTTTGTTGCATTATGACCAAAAACTTCAATAGATTTTATTGGGATTATATTAAAAAGACTAGCAAAAGTGAGTTTACCATGGCTTTACTAAGGATAAGGAACTAAAACACCATGTTTGCAGCATCAAAACAAACATGGATTGGAAATTCTACATACAGGTCTTTCGGAATGGGATTAACATTGAGTCTGCATCACAGTGACACACATGCTTGCAAACACCCTGCAGCTTTCCCCGCTCGGAAGGAGTATAGAGAAGTGTGAAAATTTCATTTGTATTTATTCAAACCCCTAAACTCTTATACCTTACAATATATGCTTCAGAGGTCCCAGAAATCCCAGATTGAAATTTCTAAAAAAAGGTTTTTTGAAAAAAAAAAACAACCTAAAAGCTGAGTATAAACCACTTTAACATTTTCCGACAAAAGGTCATTAAAAAAATCGGCCTGTAATTAATACAACGATTATTGTCAATGCCAGATTTCTTCAATACTGGTTGGACAACAGCTAATTTAAAATCAAGAGAACAACCCCAGAGGATAAAGACTTAAAATATCTAGAGATAAAAGTTGGTAAAACACCTCAAAGGGAGGAAGAGGACTTAATACTATTAATTGTACTCGTTAACTCGACTGAGAAAGTGGATGAAATTAATTAAATTTCTCTAAATATTGAGAGTTAAAGGAAGTAGGTACAATTTAGGTTCTGGTGTTAGAAATCTTTACTATAAAAGGCCTTAATGATTAACATTTCTTAGTAGAAGATATTTCATTTCTTAGAGTTAACAGTCTTAAAAAGCAATCAAGGGTTTTGGGAATTTGAAGCACTGTCTTGTGAAAATTATTTAGATACTTTTTCCTTAAACTCTGTTTAATCCTCAAATGCGTTTTTCAATATGAAGAGGTCAGAGCTTAAACTTGAGGTTGTCCATCTCCACTCCACCCCCCCTGCATTACCTTCTAATTATCTAAACGTGGTCAAAAATCAAGGGGGATGGTTTAGATGAAGTAGAACAGGGTTTTGATAGTTTAAACAGGGCTACTTAGTACAGTGAGGCTGCACAATGTCTCACAAATGTTGAGGCCAATTCATCTTCAGATGATGAGTTATGTTGAGCAGAGAGAACGACTCCCATAGATATGATAAATGTTCTACGGCCTGGGAAATAATGGGTCTAAAATGTCGAAGGAATCTTTGGTTTACAGTCACAGAGACGTCTAAAGTTAAACAGTATAGCATTTTGATCAGAAATATACATATTAATAGTTGAAAGATTAACTAGACTGGAACCAAATGTGATGATCAGATCGAGGGTGTGGCCATGTTCATGAGTCGGACCAGAAACATGCTGAGTACATTCAAAAGTATGAATAAGATCAAGGAATTCAGATGCAAGTGTGTGATTCTGAACATCAATGTTGATATTATATCACCTAGTAATATGACTTTATCATAGTTAGTTGTTGTGATGGAGAGAAGAATGCAAAACCAGGTTAAAAAGTCACCTTTAGAGTTGGGAGAGCGGTATAACAAGCCAATAAAAACACTATGGTTAGACACAGAAAAAGTCAAAAGCTCAAAAGAGCTAAACTCACCGATGTTAACAGATGTACATTTAAAATATTTTTTTAAAAATAGCTGAAAGCCCTCTACCATGACCCAAACACTGAAGGGAATTTATAAAGAAATATCAAGGAGGACAAGCCTCAGTGAAAGGAACATTAATGTCAGACCAAGTTTCAACTAAAACAATAAAATCTAAACTTTTAGCCGAAATAACATCCTTAACAATAAAATACTTATTAGTAATACACCTACCATTCCATATGCAAGCATTTAACAAATAGTTTCTGGGATCTACCAGATACTGTATTAACAGGGGTTAAGTCCTCTTAAAACCTTTGGAGTGTTTCATAAGTTTATGATTACTTCTGGGAGAATAATGGGAATGTTTTGAAACTATTCAATGTCTTTCAGCAATTCTAACTGAAGTAGTAATATTAGTGAAGTCTAATTCAAAGTTTGCCACAAACCATGTAGAGGGCAATGCAAACAAATGGAGGAAGGTGCTCTGGTCAGATGGGCCCAAAATTGAACTTCTTGACATGCACACAAAATCCTATGTGTGGAAAATAAAGCTAACACTGCACATGACTCTGAACACACCATCTCCACTATAAAACATGGTGGTGGCAGCATCATGCTGTGGGGATGAGTTTCTTCAGAAGGTAAAAAGCCAAATATAGCTAAATACAGAACAATCCTTAAAGATAACCTTTTAGAAACTGTAAAACACTGGAAGCAAGGACAGAGATTCACCTTCCAGGGGGATTACTCTAAACATCGAGCCAAAGCTCAAACAGATGATAGCAAGACTTGAAAACTGCTGTTTACAGATGCTCTCCATCCATTTTCATAATTTGTAAAGCAGAACGGCCAAGCTGTTAGAGACACACCCTAAAAGAGTCTCAATGCCTTATTTTCCAGGTTTTTTTATTTCTAAGGAGATTCGGAAATCCCGTAACATGTGCCTTCCGATTCACAACTCTGTGCTACTTTGTGTGCTACTTGTGTGGCTGTATTATAAAAAATCCCCCCAAACAATCTTTGAGGTTTGTGGTCATAATATGAAAATATTAGTTTTCTATAGGAAACAGTAAATGTTAAACAGTTACAGATAGAGTTAAAGATACAGATACAGTTATAAGTTAATAGAAAATTACTGATGAAAGTACAGCAGCAAAAGCTACCAGAGCTGCTTCACATGCTAAATTAAGATACAATCTCTATATCTAAAGGAAGCAGTCTAGACTTGTAAAAAAATAGCTTAACTTTAAACTAACTTGAATACTAAATGAGGCTGATAAATGTGCATGATTGGGTTAATACATTAATTTCTGACAAATGATCTCTTAAAAGCCTCCTCTAAACAGCTGCTGACTCCTTATCTTTCTTTCTCTCTCTCTCTCTCACACACACACACACACACAAACATTCCCTGATGTTTTACACTTACACTCAGCTGTCCATTTGTGTGGCTCCAGCATCAAGTGCTGTTTGGTTTGCTCCAGTTCTTTCTTCAGACACTGGTACTTGGCTCTGATTTCACTGATTCGCTGCTGGCGGTGCTCCAACACACGCAGCTTGGCGCTGACGAACACGCCCTCCTGACAGACACAAACAGAGAAAGTGCCAGCAGACTGGAAGGGTTTTATTTACCTTTACACTTCCAGGCAAGCGACTAGCAAAGCACATGTGGCTCTCATTCCGCATCAGCATGGTTAGCATTCACACGGCTTCAAACATTCACCCCTCATCGATTCCCAGTTGGACCACAGTTGGGTGTCTGGGACACAGGGCTGCTTCACTGGACCAGTTGGGGGTTAAGAGGCTTTCTTTTGGCCGCTGCCAGGAAAATCTATATTTCATGCTATTTTCTCCCACCCTATTTTCCAAAGCTCATAACTCCCTTGAATACACAGGCATTACAATGGAAACCCAAAATCCTGCAATGTACATATTTCTGCAATAATTTCCCAAGTTGATGTGTGTTCTGAAAATTCCTAAGAATTTATTTCAATCTTTAAACAAAATAAAAACCCTTAATAAGGGAAGACTCTTCACTGCTTATACTGTTGTGAATACTTTATATTGTAAAAAAATATTTCTTCTTTATTTTTTGGTGTATCATTCTTCTCCAACTTCCTTTTCAGATTAGCATTAGCAGAATGTATTCCTTCTTAGCAAAACATATTTCCTTCTAGAAAGGAGCATCCCTGTCTATTTTCAAGAAATTCTTGGAGAGCGCCTCCAACTCTAGCAAATCATACGTACTTCTCTAACCGCATTGCTGCACATCTCTTTGTGCATTTCCCTCTATGCCTACACTCTATTACTATTTCTACACTGACACCCCTGTCACCTCTGACAGAACCTGACTAGTGACCTTCCATCCAAGTGGCTTTCTGTTAGCTTTGATATTACATGCATTGTTTTATCCTCATTTGTAAGTCGCTTAAGATAAAGGTATCTGCCAGATACATAAACATTATTTTGTCTCACACCTATTATCTACAGCAATTGTAATGGCATCGAGGGGAATAGGCCTCCTACTATCTTTCCTTGCATCTTATTAAACTTTCTGTACATGCATTCATCCCACTTCTCAAATGTACAACAAGCAGACCAAAGCTTACCTTGCTCCCTCCTTTGTCCCTTCTCTTCTGCAGTCGCTCCACATCATCTATCTCGTACACTTTGATCTCAATCGTTTCTGTGGCTGCAGCTACACCCCGATGGTTTGAAGGTGCAGGGGGACCCAGTGGGCCGTCTACCCAACATGCACCAGGACTGGAGGAGGAGGATGAAGAGGAAGTGATGGCCTGTTTGGAGGAGCGCTGGGAAGGTGAGGAAGACGAGGAGTCAAGGGTCAGAGCTGGAATCATACGTCGCCGCTGGAGGCCTGAAAGAGGAGAAGACAGTGAGTTTTTCCAAGTGTAGTAAAACACTTTGATCCAACAAACCTTTGTTTAATATCTATTTACTAAGGTTTATCAATATTTACTATCTACTTAAATAAGGAACTCCAGGAGAAGGTTCAGGGGACGTCCCAGGACAAGCTGGAGGAACTAAAGTCTCTCCGCTGGCCTGGGAACAGCTCCCCCAGGAGAGGAGCTGGAGGAGTTTTCTGGGGAATGGGATGTCTGGGCGTCTCTGCTGAGACTGCTGCCCCTGCGACCCGGTTCCAGATAAGCGGAAGATCACGATAACACGTTTTCAATAAAATAATCTAGCATTAAAACAAATTTTTAAGTTAAAATAATTAAATTTTTTGTAGTTTAAGGGTGACATATTAGCAAATATGTCTGTAAAGTAGGTATGTTCTGTGTAGTTCTGTACAATCAAACCAAAACACACACACTCGTATTCGTACTCGTCGTCTTCCGCTTATCCGGAACCGGGTCGCGGGGGCAGCAGACTCAGCAGAGACACCCAGACGTCACCTCCTCCAGCTCCTCCAGGGGGAGCCCAAGGCGTTCCCAGGCCAGCCGAGAGACATAGTCCCTCCAGCGTGTCCTGGGCCGTCCCCTGGGCCTCCTCCCGGTGGGACGTGCCTGGAACACCTCCCGAGGAAGGCGTCCAGGAGGCATCCGGTATAGATGCCCGAGCCACCTCAACTCGCTTCTCTCGATGTGGAGGAGCAGCGGCTTTACTCCGAGCCCCTCCCGAATGGCCGAGCTCCTCACCGCTCCTCACCCTATCTCTAAGGGAGTGCCCGGCCACCCTACGGAGGAAGCTCATTTCAGCCGCTTGTATCCGGGATCTCGTTCTTTCGTTCATGACCCAAAGTTCATGGCCCTAGGTGAGGGTAGGAACGTAGACCAACTGGTAAATCGAGAGCTTCGCTTTTCGGCTCAGCTCTCTCTTCACCACAACGGACCGGCACAGCGCCCCCATTACTGCGGCAGCCGCACCGATCCGTCTGTCGATCTCCCGCTCCATTCTTCCCTCACTCGTGAACAAGACCCCGAGATACTTGAACTCCTCCACTTGAGGCAGGAACTCCCCTCCAACCTGAAGAGGACAAGCCACCCTTTTCCGGTTGAGTACCATGGCCTCTGACTTGGAGGAGCTGATCTTCATCCCAGCCGCTTCACACTCGGCTGCGAACCGTCCCAGCGCAAGCTTGGCTAGAGGGGGCCAGCAGGACCACGTCATCTGCAAAAAGAAGAGACGAAATCCACTGGTCCCCAAACCAGACCCCCTCCGGCCCTTGGCTGCGTCTAGAAATCCTGTCCATAAAAGTTATGAACAGGAGTGGTGACAAAGGGCAGCCCTGCCGGAGTCCAACATGCACCGGGAACAGGTCCGACTTAGTGCCGGCAATGCGGACCAAACTCCTGCTCCGCTCATACAGGGACCGGATGGCCCCTAATAAAGGGCCCCCGATTCCATACTCCTGGAGCACCCCCCACAAGGCATCACGAGGGACACAGTCGAATGCCTTCTCCAGGTCCACAAAACACATGTGAACCGGTTGGGCAAACTCCCATGAGCCCTCGAGTACCCTGTAGAGGGTATAGAGCTGGTCCAGTGTTCCACGGCCGGGACGAAAACCACACTGCTCCTCCTGAAGCCGAGGTTCGACTATCGGCCGGACTCTCCTCTCCAATACCCTGGCGTAGGCCTTACCAGGGAGGCTGAGGAATGTGATCCCCCTGTAGTTGGAACACACCCTCCGGTCCCCCTTCTTATGAAGGGGGACCACAACCCCGGTCTGCCAGTCCAGAGGCACTGTCCCCAACTGCCATGCAATGTTGAAGAGGCGTGTCAACCATGACAGCCCCACAACATCCAGAGATTTGAGGTACTCAGGGCGGATCTCATCCACCCCCGAAGCCTTGCCACCGCGGAGCTTTTTAACCACCTCGGTGACTTCAGCCTGGGTGATGAAAGAGTCCAACCCCGAGTCCCCAGCCTCTGTTTCCGCCAGGGAATGCGTGATGGCAGGATTGAGGAGATCCTCGAAGTACTCCTTCCACCGCCCGATAATGTCCCCAGTCGAGGTCAGCAGCCTCCCACCCCCACTATAAACAGTGTTGGCGAAGCAGTGCTTCCCCCTCCTGAGGCGCCGGACGGTTTGCCAGAATCGCTTCGAGGCCGACCGGTAGTCCTTCTCCATGGCCTCACTGAACTCCTCCCAGGCCCGAGTTTTTGCCTCTGCCACAGCCCGGGCCGCAGCACGCTTGGCCTCACGGTACCCGTCACCCGATAGGACTCCTTCTTTAGCTTGACAGCATCCCTTACTGCCGGTGTCCACCACCGGGTTCTGGGATTGCCGCCGCGACAGGCACCGCAGACCTTACGGCCGCAGCTACGGGCAGCAGCATCGACAATAGATGCGGAGAACATGGTCCACTCGAACTTTTATGTCTCCAACATCCCCCGGAATCTGGTCAAAGCTCTCCCGGAGGTGGGAGTTGAATACATCCCTGGCCGAGGGCTCCGCCAGGCGTTCCCAGCAGACCCTCACTATGCGCTTGGGCCTGCCAAGTCTGTCCGGCTTTCTCCTCCTCCAGCGGATCCAACTCACCACCAGGTGGCGATCAGTGGACAGCTCAGCCCCTCTCTTCACCCAAGTGTCCAAAACATGCAGCCGAAGGTCTAATGATACGACAACAAAGTCGATTATTGACCTCCTGCCTAGGGTGTCCTGGTGCCAAGTGCACTGATGGACACCCTTATGCTTGAACATGGTGTTCATTATGGACAATCCGTGACTAGCACAGAAGTCCAATAACAAAACACCACTCGGATTCAGATCGGGGAGGCCATTCCTCCCGATCACGCCTCTCCAGGTGTCACTGTCGTTTCCCACGTGGGCGTTGAAGTCCCCCAGCAGAATAATAGAGTCCCCAGGAGGGGCGCTATCCAGCACCCCCGACAGGGACACCAAGAAGGCCGGGTACTCCGCACTACCGCTCGGCCCATAGGCAGAAACGACAGTCAGAGACCTATCCCCGACCCGAAGGCGCAGGGATGCGACCCTCTCATCCACCGGGGTAAACCCCAACACGAGACGGCTGAGCTGGGGGGCAACAAGCAAACCCACCCCAGCCCGCCGCCTCTCCCCGTGGGCCACTCCAGAGTAGAAGAGAGTCCAGCCCCTCTCAAGGAGATGGGTTCCAGAGCCCACGACATGACATATTAGCAAATATGTCTGTAAAGTAGGTATGTTCTGTGTAGTTCTGTACAATCAAACCAAAACACACAGTACAAAATCTAATTTAGCATCACCAACACCCAGTGACCATGTTCTTGCATTAGAGGTGAAAACATACAAGAAAGCTGGCTGGTTATCCTGACATGGTGCATTCGTGTTATTTTCCTGTTTGCTTCTACTATATTTCACCAGGAATTACTTTTTTTTAACTGGGACTTTAAAAATAAAGGGAACTGAACTGAATAATATTAGCTGAACATAGAACATTTACATAGCAGATGACCCAAAATGCACTAGTCTGGCGCATTCAACTATGGAAAAACAGCAATGTGACAGAGCCAGTATAACTTTAGGTGTCCACATGTTCAACAGCAATAACATGTGGAACTGGTTTTTGTACTAAACAAAGTGTCTCCTGAAGAAATAAAATCCTGTGCAACTGATTAAGAAGCATCCAAGAAGTCTGTGGTAACTCTGGAAAAGCTGCAAAGTTGCACAACTCAGGTGGCAGAATCCGTTAATATAACAACTAGTAGTTACACACTCCAGAAGTCGCACATTATGCTGAACACTTCATCACTATGGTGAAACATGGTGGTGGCAGCTTCATGCTTTCGGGACAGTTTTCAGCATGGACAGAAAAGCAGGTGGAAGACGGGGGGCTAAATACATGGCAACACTGAGGGAAACAAGGTTGGAAAAGGCTTCAGTCTGGGACACGGGTTCACCTTTCCAACAGGCATTATGCCAACAAACAAGCAGAGGTCCAATGGATGGTAGCAAGACTAGAAAAATGTGTCATCATATTCTTTCTATCCAATCTGACTGAGTTGGGCGGCTATTTTGCAGAGAAAAATGGGAAAAACCTCCAGTCTCTAGATGTGCAAAGCTGGTAAAGACATACAGTACTTCAAGAGACTTTCAGGTAATTGCAGCAAAAAGGTGTTCTACAGTGGATTGAATCAAGAGGGCTGAAGACAAATGCACAAATGTTTATTAAAAACATTTGAAACCATGGGTCATTTTGCTTTCACTTCACAATTAGGATCACTTTGTGATGGTTTATGACAATGGAACACAAATAAAATGTAAAATATGAAAAAGGGTTACTTTTGCAAGTTTGAACTAAACAGAATATAGAGCAGCAGATCAGTCTATATACTACAATGGACCCATGCTTTGCATAGAAATCGTCAGTCATGTTCACAATAATGAAGCCTAACAGAAGAACTGAGAGATAAGATGTTTGGGAAAGAGGAAAGCAGTAATTTTAATAAGATTTTCAGATCACTTTGGTCTCAGTGCAGAACTGATAGGTCAAGCAAGGACATTTGTATTTCATTATTACACACCCTACAACTGGAAGTAGGGTCAAAAACATTGATAGAAAAGGGTACCCAATCAAATGGAAATCAGGCACCAAAGGAAACATGATGTAATGAACATCATGGCCAAACATGGCTTTTTCTCATTTTACATAAAATTCAGTATTTCTCCATCAGGGCAGTCCTTTGTGTGACAGCCTGAAAGCACATTAGCTCTTTATTCCACAGAATCTGTTGGGGTTAAAGCAAAATAAATCCAGATTTTATGATGAATATTCTGAAGGTTAGACTATACACACTGGGAATGAAAAGCTAATTCCAGTTTAAATCAATAATCAGTCTCGCAGCTGACAAGGCTGCCTTTTTCCAATCTGATTTCATGCACATATCCACCCTTATGCTGAAGCTGAAGAGAGTCATTTAGGGGGTACATTAGCAAGCTCTCTGTGTTAGATTCTGGTGAATATATATTCATTACTGCCTAAACCGGCACATTCTCTTTTACCATTTCACAGATGGTTGGTCAGGGTCACCTTTCCTACCTGGCTCCTCCTTCAGACACAGCGTTCTGCTCTTTTTGCTTGTCTGTTTACTTTTCTTTGCTTTGCTTTTCTTTTGCAATGGATTTCTGTTGCCATTATTTAATATCTTATCTTCTTTGGCATCCTTTGAGTTTTTAGTTTAGCTAGCTGAAACTGACTGAAAAATGAATAGATAATTGAGATAAACTGGAAAAATGATTACCATTTCATTTGGCAATAAATGTCTGGTAATTTATTTCTTCTATCCAGTTTCTAATTATATATTAATGAAAATTATTCAGTTCCCTTGATATCACAGGGTGGACGAAGGGTTATGTGTTCTACTGATGAAACGCAACTAGTCTTTATTCATTTTGAACCAAAGTATTCTGATTACTTTGGGTTGTTCTTGTACTGAAGGTGATTTATTAAAATATATCTCTGACTGTAACCTGTGTTGCTCCTGCTCTTCTTGCTGCACTTGGAGCTCCGTCGGGAGGAGGTGGTGGCTGAGCTGTGCTCGCTGAGGGAGTCTTGAGCTGACGACGTGCTTCCTGTGTTCTCACTACTGTCTCTTAGCATGCTCTCGTAGCCGCTGCTGCCTCCACTGTGGTAAAATAGGGCAGTTTTTCCCATGGCTGGGGGCAGCTCTCCACTTAGTACACTGCTGTTAAGGAAAGCGAAACATCACAGTTAAAATAACAAGTCAAAAAACAAAAGTTTCATGAAAATTAAGCCTATTTTTGGAAAATCAAAGCCTCACTTGTCACTGTGCATTTTACCTGTTGTCACTAGCATGGCCGCTGCTGCAGCGATGTGGTTTTCTTGGGGCTGTGATCTTGCTGTAAGGAGATGGCAGTGTTTGGACCCCAGCTGCCCTCTCCTCTCCCAGGTTTTCTCCACCTGCTCCACCTCCACTGAGAAAAACAAGCCAATAAATATTATCCAAAATAAATCAATCACTTTTGAGACTATAGCATACACAATTTGATCACAAGACAAGCCAGGCTGCCTCAGATTTGGACATTTCAAAAAATGTCCCTAAATGAGTGCTGCAGCATGCAGGTGAAGTGTATACTGCACATGTGCACCACTGCAACCGAGTTGATGCTACTGTGACTTAAATATTGCAGCAATGACATTTTTAACAGTATTTCTTAATCTGACACTATGCTATGCTCTTTGTACTGATGAAAATTTACTCACTTCAGCATCCAGGATGCTTCAAAGTGAAAGTGAAACTGATGGCTTGATCTACCCTCTGATTTATTCAGAAGTATCAATTTTCTTTTCTTTTTCCTTTTCCAGTTTATAAATTTATTACTTTAATGCTACAGCTAACCCTAACCCAGGAATTTGCATCCTGCAGCTTTGAAGTCACACGTGATAGTTAAAAACTCTAGTTTTAACACCTTTTTTATGCATTTTCATGCAATATCTGCATAGAATTTCCCCTGCAGAGTGCCACACTATATGCTTTTTTCTTTAAATAATATAAACAAGACACTTTTTATTACAAAATATTTTTATTGATGTTCTTCATTGTTTTAAAACCTAAAAATAAAGCTGAAATGTGGCCACAAATCAAGTCACAAATCACAACTGTCAAATAAAACAATATCTCACAAAAGTGAGAACACCCCTTACAATTTTGTAAATATTTTATTATGTCTTTTCATGGGACAACACTGAAGATATGACACTTTGATACAATGTTAAGTAGTCCGTGTACAGCTTGTACAACTGTGTAAATTTGCTGTCCCTTCAAAATAACTAAACATATAACCATTAAAGTCTAAACAGCTGGCAACAGAAGTGAGTAAACCCTTAAGTGAAATGCCCAAGTTGTGCCTAATTTGCCATTTTCCCTCCCTGGTGCCATGTGACTCGTTCAAGTTACAATGTCTCGTGTGTAGGTGCAGGTTCTGCAGGTGTGTTTAATTTGGTGTTCTCACACTCGTACTGGTGACTGGAAGTTCAACATGGCACCTCATTGTGCAGCACGGTTGCCAAGACCACACAGCAGTTTAACAGGACAGGTTCCACTTAGAACAGGCCTCGATATGGTCAACCAAGGAAGTTCAGTGCATGTGCTCAGCGTCATATCCAGAGACTGTCTAGACATATGAGTGCTGCCAGCATTGCTGCAGAGGTTGAAGGGCTGGGGGGGTCAGCCTGTCAGTGTTCAGACCATATACTGCACACTGCATCAAATTGGTCTAGAGGGTTGTCATCTCAGAAGGAAGCCTCTTCTGAAGATGCTGCACAAGAAAGCCTGCAAACAGTTTGCTGAAGGCAAGCAGACTAAGGGCATGGATTACTGGAACCATGTCCTGTGGTCTGACGAGACCAAGATAAACTTATTTCTGTCAGATGGTGCCAACCAGGTGAGAAGTACAAAGACAATTATGGTGGTGGGAGTGTCATGGTTTGCGGTTGCATGAGTACTGCCAGCTGTGGGGAGCTACAGTTCATTCATGGAACCATGAATGCCAACATTTACTGTGACAAACTAAAGAAACTGAGGGTAAAGGTGCTGGACTGTCCATGCATGTCTCCAGGCATTATCCCTATTGAGCATCTGTGGTGCATCCTCAAACTGAAGGTGGAGGAGCACAAGGTCTCTAACATCCACCAGCTCTGTGATGTCATATTGGAGGAGAGGATGAGGATTCCAGTGGCAGCATGTGAAGCTCTGGTGAACTCCATGACCAAGAGAGTTAAAGGGATGCTGTAAAAAATAATGTTGGCCACTCAAAATATTGACACTTTGGGTACATTTGGACAATTTCACTTAGGAAAGTAATCACTTTTGTTGCCAGCGGTTAAGACATTAAAGGCTATGTGCTAATGTTTTCGACGGGACAACAAATTTACACTGTTATACAAGCTGTACACTGACTACTTTACATTATGTATAAAATTGAGAGGTGTGTACTCACTTTTGTGAAATAGTGTATTATTGGATTAATTCGGCAAATAATTATCTGACCACTTGGGGGTACTTGTGAAGCATTACAATTTTGTTTCCATACATACAGCTAATCCTTAAAGATGTATATAAAATTACCATAAAAATTCAAAAATTAATTCACAAAAAAATGTATGTATCCCGTCCTGACACAACAGAACACTGTGAATTCCACATTCCATGATACCAATACACATGCAATACTTAGAACAGGAGCACATTAGAAGTAACCATATTGACTTAGCATGACTTGATGTTTCACAAAATCCCCTTTGTTTCCTCATGTTTAAACCTGCCTAATGCATGTTTTTGATACAACAGCATACATGGCAAGATAGAAAACAGTGTGACAGCAGCCTAAACAAAAGGAAGTTAAAAGTAATTAACCTCGCCACTCCAGCTCCTCTTTCCTCTGCTCGATCTGTGCCTCCTCCCTGGACATGGCCCCTGGAACGGGATCCTGCACTTCCCTGGAGGAGCTCTGAGATTCTGCTGTTGACAGCCCGCAGTGGCAGTTTCGCCGTCAGACTCCCCCCCCGACTGCGGCTCAGGGACTGGGTGGACCATGATCCAGGGGCAGATCCTTGCTGCTGCTGAACTGGGGCCTGGAATGAATTCTGGGATTATTTGTTAAGGAAAAGCAACATCACATCATCAAATAAACTGATCACATGTGGGTATAAAATCTGTGTTCCATTCCATTTTATCCACAGTTCCTCTTACCTTTCCATTAGGAGGAAGGCTGGAGCTGCGGCTGCTAGTTTGGGTTAATGACTTGGTCGAGAAGCTCAGAGTCTTAGTGCTGGAAGCAGAGAGACTTCTAGATTTAGGACTGCTGGTCATTAGCAGTTTACTGACTGCTGAGATCTTTGACTGACTACTGCTCTTGGCTGGTGACTGTGGAGCACTGCTTGGACTGCTACTTCCACTAAAACTGGGGCTGCTGGGATTTCCGGTAGGAGATGATATTGAGCCGGTGCGGGTGATGTTGCGACCAGTGCGAGGCATGGTGGTGTCTCCCCTAACCCCTCCTCCCCCTCTTAGGCTCTCACCTCTCTCCAGGGAGAAGCAATCATAGTGGTGGGAACCACTGTTCGAGCCGTGGACACGGCCCAGAGAGTTTGTTCGGTTGGCCAGCTGTTCTAACTTGGCGCTAAAGAGTCTGCTACTGTCTATGCTGGAGCCACGCTGTCTAGTGATCCCTGTATTATCTGCAGTGCTGCTCAGTGACGATACTACATGAGTGGGTTGGGGGAGGGGACTAGCTGCCCTATTTCGCAGGTCAAGGCTGGACTTTCGTACTGGTGGAAGAGGTGGGATTCCACCCTTCTTGTGGGAGAAAAATCCTTGTTTTCCATTGGATCCTAAGCGTTCAAGTGTGGCTCGGGGACTGCAGGGTGTTGAATTGGTGGCTCCGAGACTGCGGTACTCTGTTCCACTTTCTAAGTCGTCGTGGTGGTTGAGACGGTGCCAGCCCCGAGGTAGACTGGCTGTCCGGTGGATATCTGGGCTGCAGATACCAGTCAAACATCCACCTTGGACAGTGACTGCGACCATCTCACAACCATCCACAACTCTCTTGAAGGAGTCTGGAAAGGACACCACCTCACAGCCAGAGTTACTGTGATCTCCACCTATGCAAAGGGTTTAAAAATGAATAGATAAAAACGAAAGAGTAACAACTTAAAATATTTTGCTTGAGAACATGTGCTTGTTTCTTACCATCCCTGCATAAGTCCCTTTCATGGCTCTTTAAAGGATCTACCTCCCTCTTTTCTGGCTTCACTTTACAGATAAGTTCTCTCGGCCTTCCTTCGTCTATTCCACGTTTCAGCCAGGGGTCTTCAAAGCTTATCTCACTGGAGATGGAGGCCAAAAATTCTGCTTTTGCTTTCCCTTGGTCTTTCACAAAAGCAGTCTTTGTTGGCGAGGAGAGGATTGTGGGCTCATGTATAACCATAGGTTTGACAGCCATGCAAGGGTGAGCACTTACAGTAGTCTTGAAAGATGAGACATTTCCAGATCCAGCCAGAATCTGAATGTTAGTTTTCGCCATAGATGGTGGCAGTTTTTTCTTCCTGTCTCTGTTTGAAGTGCCCTTATCTGACACATTTTCTGACAGAACCAGGTCTCCTTCCAGACTCCCTCTTCTTGAGCTTTCCCCACTCCCACAACTATCCAGAATCTCAACCCCAAAGCCTTGGATGGTTTCAGATTCAGCTAGAGCCTCCCCTTGCTGACTCTGAGACTGGCTAAAGCTGTGCAGAGACTGATCTGCTTCACTACACATGCTGAGATCGCTCATCCAGGAGGACATGGGTGATCCAGAGTTTGACATCCCTATGGCTAAAGTTTCGCCAGTCCGCAACTTGGCCATTGCCACCTGCAACAGTGAGCAGCAAAGTCAGGCATTCAGAAATCCAACAGACAATGATAATTGCTTTAGTTAACTACAGTGCCTTTCAAACGTATTTACAGCTCGTGGAACTTTGTTACAATAAAACCACAAACAACTTTTTTATTGGGATTTTATGATATATACTCGCACAAAGTAATTCTGAAGTGGGAAGAATTTATATTTGGTTTTCAAAATTCTTTTTGTAACAAGTGTGGCATGCATTTGTATTCAGTCCTCCTGAAAAAACTATTTGTGCAACTACCATTCGCTCCAGTTACAGCTTCAGGTTTTAATGGGGTATGTCTCTACTAGTTTTGCACAACTAAAGACTTGAATTGTTGCCCATTCTTCTTTGCAAAGTACTCCAAGCTCAATCAGATTGGTTAGGAACCATCCTTAAACATATGTTTTCAAGTCTCATCACAGACTGATAATTAGATTCATATCTGGACTTTACTGGTCCGTTTTAACACATCAGTATGCTTTTGGTTTAAACTATTGCATAGTAGCTCTGGCTTTATCTTTAGGGTCACTGACCTGCTGTTCCAGTGTCAGGTGGGGTGAAATTTCCTCCACATTTCATGCCAGAACAGCTGTTAAAATAAGAATGCAACAAGCCATATAAAGGAAGAACCCAAGTTCAAGTTGATGTTGAAGACATCTTCAGCTCTCAGGGTTTTTGCTGCCTCTACCAGGTTTTCTGCCAGTATTGCCCTGTATTGAGCGCCATCCATTCTTCCATTCAATTCTGAAATATCCCCCAGACCCCTGCATCCCCCACCTTGTTTCACTATATGGGAAAAGGATGTGTAGCTTTTATGATTTTTTTGATTGTTTAGTTCATTTTTGGTCTCATCTGATCAGAGCGATCACATTCTTCCACACCATTTATGTGTCTAGTACATGGCTTTTGGCTGCAAATTAAATGTTGTATAGTTTTCTTCAACAATGGTTAACTGCTTGCTACTGCTCTCTAAAAATGTCTGAGTTGTAAAGTGCATGAATAATAGTTGTCAGGCTCACACCTGAAAAGTGGACCTTTGCAGCTCCTCCAGAGTTACTATAGACTTCTTGGTTGCTTTTCTGATTAGTGTTCCCTTTCCCTGCCTGTCAGTTTAGGTAGATTGTGGTGAGATAGACTTTCCATGTATGAAAAGCAGCAGTTCACACCTCAACCCAACTCCTCCACATCCCATTCAGACACAATTCTTGCCATACACCAAACACCCTCCTACCTCCAGACTCCCTGCCTGCACTAAGGATCTCAGAGGCAGATTTACATAGGCTCTTTCAGTGCCTGAAAACAAGGAAGGTCTCAGGACCTGATAATGTCTCCAAATCATGCCTGACAGCCTGCGCTGACCAACTGGCACCCATCTTCACTGAGATCTTCATCAAGTCACTGGACTTACACTGTTTTTCGAACCACAGTACTGTGGTCTCGGGCCACAATTCTGTGGTCTCATTCAGCAGAGAGGAACTTCTCAACATTAGAGAGTCCTCTCTTGGGATTTTTTTCACCATCTTTCATCGATACAAGCTTCACTGAGCTTCTGGTGAGCGGAGCCGCAGCACTCTATGGGATACTGCGCTGAAAGCGTTGGAGAGGAAAGCGTGCTGGCGCGCTGGTAAAGCTCCGCCATCTATTGATTCATGTGAATCCATCTGGCAAATGTCCGCTCTCTAAGTAACAAGATGGACGAGCTGCTTCTTCTCACCTGTAAAAACACAGACCTCCGCGGATCACCTGTTCTCTGCTTTACCGAGACATGGCTAGTGAAAACATCCCGCACTGCTGATGCCCGGGATTTCGCTGTCAGAGGATCCCAGCGCGAAACTATCGGGGGAAAAAGCGAGGAGGGGGGAAAACTGCTTTTTTTAAAATGAAGGGTTTGGGGAGAGACATAAACGGCCAAAACATGTGTCCTGACTGGATTAATTTGCCAAAAAAAACGTAAAGTTTTATTTACCGGAGAGTTTTTTCCCCGTTTATAATAATTGGCTCATATTTTCCCCCCGCAGGCTGACTTTGCCGCTGAAAAAAATCTCGTGGCTGATTAAAGAGTGGAGAAAAAAAATACATGGACTCTTTCATCATAATACGGGGGATTTTTAACAGGGCAAACCTCTCCAATGAACTCCCCAAATACATACAGCATATTCAGTGTCCCACCAGAGACAAAAACACACTGGACCATTGTTACACAACTTTAAAGGACTCATATCATGCTGTTACCAGGGCTGCTCTGGGATTTTCGGATCATTCTATTATCCACCTCATCCCAACCTACAGGCAGAAATTAAGAGCTACCAAACCCACGGTTCACACTGTTAAGAAGTGGACTGAGGAATCGAAGCAGATGCTACAGGCCTGCTTTGAATCCACAGAATGGACTGTTTTTGAAACTTCAGCCACTGACTTAAACCAACTAACTGATGTGGTGACATCATACATCAGTTTCTGTGAGGAAATGTGTGTGCAGACCTAGACATTCTGCGCCTGTTGGAATAAACAGCCATGGTTTACTCCACATCTCAGGAATCTGCGCAGGGATAAGGAAGAAGCTCACAGCAGTGGAGATTGGGCGCGGTACAGGCAGGCCAGGAACAAACTAACAAAGGATATCAAAGCAGCCAAGAGAAGCTACAGTGAGAAGCTAAAGAACAGCCTTTCTACTGGCGATGCTTTGGCTGCATGGACCGGTCTGAGAAACCTGACTGCCTATAGGAGCCCCCCCACCCATCCTGAACAGAATCCTCGCCTGGCCAACCGTCTGAATGGCTTCTACTGCAGACATGACAGGAAGCCATTCGCACCCAAACCATCTCCTCCACATCCCATTCAGGAACAAATCCTTCCCATGGAGCAACCAAACCCCTACCTTCAGATCCTCTGCCTGCACTAAAGATCTCTGAGGAAGACTCTTTAACCGCATGAAAACAAAGAAAGCTGGAGAACCTGATAACGTCTCCCCATCATGCCTGAAAGCCTGTGCAAATCAACTCGCCCCGATCTTCACCCGGATCTTCAACAAGTCAGTGGAGACGTGTGAGGTCCCCTCTTGCTTCAAGCACTCCACCATCATCCCAGTACCCAAGAAACCCACCATTCCAGGATTAAATGACTACAGGTCTGTACCCCTGATGTCTGTGGTCATGAAAAACCTTTGAGCGACTGGTGTTGAAGCACCTGAAGGACATCACAAGCCCCTGGCTAACAGGTAAGCAGATGATGCAGTCAACTTGGGACTACACTTCATCCTGCAACACCTCGACCACCCAGGGAGGGATGTGCGACAGGTTCCTGTTTGTGGACTTTAGCTCGGCTTTCAACTCTATCAACTCAGTAATCCTCCACCAGAACCTCATCCAGCTCAAAGTCCCGGCCTCCACCTGCCAGTGGATCACCAGCTTCCTGAAGGACCGGCAGCAGCAGGTGAGGCTGTGGAGCATCTTCTCCCGCACAACAACCATCAGAAAATGACTGCACCTCAGCGGACCTGTCTGTGAAACTCCTGAAGTTTGCAGATGACACCACTGTAATTGGACTGACCCAACACAGTTATGAGTCTGCATACAGACAGGAGGTGGATGGGCTGGTACGCTGGTGTAGTCAGAACCACTTGGAACCTTAAGCACTCTAGACTATGGAGATGATGGTGTACCCTCAGAGAACCCCACCCCCGCACACCCTCCTCACCATCGTCAACAACACTGTGTCTGCTGTGGACCACTTCCGGTTACTAGGAACCACCATTTACCCAAACCTGAGATGGTCCTCACACATAGACAATGTTTGGAATAAAGCCCAGCTGAGACTGTACTTCCTGAGGCAACTCAAGATGTACAATCTTCCACAGGAGCTGCTGGTCATCTTCTACGCTGTCATAATTCAGTCTGTCCTGTCTTCATCCATCTCAGTGTGGTTTGACTCATGCACAAAACAGGACAGGTCCAAACTGCAATGAACAATCAAGTCTGCAGAGAGACTCGTCAGGGCTGACCTTCCCTCTATCTGGGACTTATACAGGTCTAGGGTCAGGAAAAGGGCAGCTAAAATCTCTGCAGACCCCACACACCCTGCACACAAACTGTTTAGGCTTTTACCTTCAAGTGGCGCTACAGAGCGCTGTATAAAACCTTCCGCCACAGAGACAGTTTCTTCCTCCAGGCTGTTTCTCTGATGAACACTTGACATTCAGCATTCCAGCATTCTTTTGTTCAGATGATGGAGTGAAAGGCGCCCTCTGATGTGTTCATAGTGTGGGATATTGGTCCAAAACATAACCCTGCATCAATTCTCTACAGATGACTTCTAGAGGCAAAGGGCTAAACTGGATTTTATAGAGGGGTGTCAGACTAAAGGGGGCTGAATACAAATGCAAGGAATGCCATACAGATTTATATTTATTAGCAAAAAATATTAAATGCCATGCATCTATTGCCTTCTACTGCACAATTATCCACTATTTTGTTTAGCCTATAACATAAAATCCAAATACCATACACTGTAGTTTGTTTTTTGTAATGTGATCAAATGTGGAAAAGTTGAAGGTGAATATCTGAATATTTTTGCAAGGCACTGTAAGTCTACTTTAGGCACACACCCAAACAAAAAGTTGCTCCACCAACCTCTGCCATTGCAACCACCTCCTTAACCCCTGTGTTTGCTGCGAGACCTGAAGACAAGTGGTAATTTTCCATGGTTCCATCTACAGCAGCATCACTTCTAATGCTGATAGGCTGAGACTCTAAAGCGAGAGCAGCTTCAGAGCCACAGTCGCTGTTAAAGCTGATGATGCTCACTGGACGACCGACCAAGCTCTGGTCTTCAACAAGATCTGTAACAACAATGTCCTCTTCATCTCTGCAGGCCATGGCGTACACCACTTCCCCCGGCAGGAGAGGCCCTCTTCCTCCAACAGATACTGCTGCTGCTGAGGATTTTAAAGAAAGAGAAAATCTATTATTATTTTTACATTGTTAATGATTACAAGTACAGGGGTTGAACAATGAAACTGAAACACCTGGTTTTAGACCACAATAATTTATTAGTATGGTGTAGGGCCTCCTTTTGTGGCCAATACAGCGTCAATTCTTCTTGGGAATGACAGATACAAGTCCTGCACAGTGGTCAGAGGGATTTGAAGCCATTCTTCTTGCAGGATAGTGGCCAGGTCACTACGTGATACTGGTGGAGGAAAACGTTTCCTGACTCGCTCCTCCAAAACACCCCAAAGTGGCTCAATAATATTTAGATCTAGTGACTGTGCAGGCCATGGGAGATGTTCAACTTCACTTTCATGTTCATCAAAACAATCTTTCACCAGTCTTGCTGTGTGTATTGGTGCATTGTCATCCTGATACACGGCACCGCCTTCAGGATACAATGTTTGAACCATTGGATGCACACGGTCCTCAAGAATGGTTCGGTAGTCCTTGGCAGTGACGCGCCCATCTAGCACAAGTATTGAGCCAAGGGACTGCCATGATATGGCAGCCCAAACCACCACTGATCCACCCCCATGCTTCACTCTGGGCATGCAACAGTTTGGGTGGTACACTTCTTTGGGGCTTCTCCGCACCATAACTCTCCCGGATGTGGGGAAAACAGTAAAGGTGGACTCATCAGAGAATAATACATGTTTCACATTGTCCACAGCCCAATATTTGCGCTCCTTGCACCATTGAAAGCGACGTTTGGCATTGGCATGAGTGACCGAAGGTTTGGCTATAGCAGCCCGGCCGTGTATATTGACCCTGTGGAGCTCCCGACGGACAGTTCTGGTGGGAACAGGAGAGTTGAGGTGCACATTTAAATTTGCCGTGATTTGGGCAGCCGTGGTTTTATTTTTTTTGGATACAATCCGGGTTAGCAACCGGAACATCCCTTTCAGACAGCTTCCTCTTGCGTCCACAGTTAATCCTGTTGGATGTGGGTCGTCCTTCTGGTGGTATGCTGACATTACCCTGGATACCGTGGGCTCTTGATACATCACAAAGACTTGCTGTCTTGGTCACAGATGCGCCAGCAAGACGTGCACCAACAATTTGTCCTCTTTTGAACTCTGGTATGTCACCCATAATGTTGTATGCATTTCAATATTTTGAGCAAAACTGTGCTCTTAACCTGCTAATTGAACCTTCCCCCAACTCTCCCTCTTACTGGTGCAATGTGCAATCAATGAAGACTGGCTACCAGGCTGGTCCAATTTAGCCATGAAACCTCCCACACTAAAATGACAGGTGTTTCAGTTTCATTGTCTAACCCCTGTATATTCTTCAGTCACTGTTTTTTAATGTTTATGTCTTTCTTATTTGCATCACCATCTTTGTGCATGTCCAAAGGTATCGGTGGGACATCATCATCACAGAGTGTCTCAGCTGAGCCCAGGCTGGCAGAGAGGGAAGCGGTTGGCTCTCGGACTTGTGGGCTCATGCCTGCAGGAGAGGTCCTGGACAGCAGGGACTCTGTGGAGGAGCGGCCACTGTCTGCCGCCAAACTGTCTGCAGAGTCACAGAAACACAGTTGGCATTGGAATGCAATCTGTTTTCAAGTTCATATAAGGTTTTGGGAAATTAGCTTCACGGTACCTGTATCTGTTATAAACTACCATTTAGATTTAGTGTGATTTTAGCTTATATAAAAAAACAATTTGTGGAAAATATCTTGGATGTGTGTCAGCCGACCTACTAGAGGACGTTTTATTAATACTCATTAAAATTAAAATGCAGCAGCTTTGTCATCCCGTGATATATTATCATCTGTTAAGGACAACAGGTTGACATTTTCAAAGGTAGAAAAAATAATTAAAAAAATGTTTATCATTTTAGAAAAATTAATTACTGTCGGAGGTCAAAGCATCAGTAGCCTGGCCATCCTGAGCCAGGGTGTGTGATGACAGTGGGGGTGTTGCCGGCGTCACACCCTTCTGCGTGTACACCTTACATCGCTGTGATGGGGAAGATGGAGGCCTGGAAGGAGAAACAATGATGAAAACCATTTTTTTATATATTAGAAATAGTTGTTAAAGTGCAGGAATGGATTCGTGTGAAGATATTAAAATTATTGTTTCACTTTAATGCTCCACCTGTAGTCTGAAGTTTTTGTCAGACTTGCAATGCCCAAGCGCGGTGATCCAAGAGGACGGCCCTTCCCCTCAATATGACCGACGACATTTAGATTCTCACGGCTGCAAGAGGAGATAGTTAACGTCAAATATTCCCCCAAAGAACAACAGCAACATCAAAATGGCAAAGTGTTGAGCTGACATACGGAATGCCACCAGTTCTCACCTGTCATGTAACTGACAGTTTGTCGCCCTGTGTAAGGGGTTGGAGATGATGCTGCTGCTGCTTCCAGTTATGCTCCTGGAGCTGGTAACCAGGGGGCATCCAGTGACCTGAGCTAAACTGTGGATCATTGTCTGGGCCAACTCTGCCTCCTCCACCACCTCCTTGATCTCCCGAAGCTGCTGGTCATTGCTTCTCCTTCTAGAGGCTGCTGCTTCTGAGGAAAAGGAGAACCAATGTTTTTTAACATGTTGCGGATTGTGATAAAACGCTGGGAGATATTAACTTCAAGCACAGGCAGTATATTGAGTAAATTACCTGTTTTGGCCTCTTTATCCAGCACATCTGCAGAGCCAGAAGCAGATGAGGAAGGACATGACTCTTGTTTGGCACTCAGTTTGCTTGCAGGAACCTCTTCAAAGGGAAATTTTGCCACCTACAGAAATGGATAGAGTAAATGCTTCCATAGATCAACCTGCCTTTTTTCCACCTGATATTAGCAGTGATGGTAACTGCTGACAATATTTTAAATATATTGTTTTACTTTTATTTACTATTTCAGTTATTTTCCTAAATCGGTGAGCTTTATTATTTAGCAAAACTATGTGGTAAATGCAGCTTTCAACATAAAAAAAAAAACAAGGAACTGAGAGGAAAAGAAAATAACCACCATATTAACAATGCAGCACTTGTTACAGGCAGAAAATCTTCAACAATTTAAACCAAATATATTCTGATATGAACGATGTTCAGTTTGTTAAAATACAACCATGGTAACAACAACCCACTCTTGGTGATTGTTGAGTTGTTTTTCCCCTTTTTATAATCCTATCAAAGGTTATGATCATTAAGCATCTGTCACCTCCTCACTGCCATCAATGCAGTCCAGTCTCTCCTGCAGCTCAGCAAAGGTGTTGCATTTGAGACATTCAGCTCCTTCCTCTGGGACAGGGGCCAATGGTTGACCAACCAGTGACTGCGAGGGGGGGTTCTGTTGGGCTGAGCCACTGGACTGTTCGTCTATCGTAGACTGAAAGTATACGAGAAGAAATCATTGAGATATAAATCACTTAATGCTGCTTTGAATGAAATATCAGATCAGTTTGTGATGGCAACTCCAAAATGTTGACTTTGTTGTCCTTAAGGCACTTTGTAACTAATATGTTGGCTTAGGGACATTGTCTATTTAAAAGACCATATTTGTGCCCAAGCTTTAAAGGGGACATTTGCAAAATCAATTTTTTTAGCCCTCAAATACATTTTATTTCGTACTTGCAGTCTGTAGGAGTGCAGAAAAGTTTAATTTAGTCTCTCCAGATGCTGCATAAATATCTTCATATTCTATTTGGGTCATATTTTTCAGGCTGTTCAGTTTTTTCTATTCTCTCTTGCATTTTTTTGAACTGTTATATCACAGTATTTGCTGCGGAACAGCTAAACTAGGTCATGCACTTCCGGCTGACCAATTCGCGAACCCGCCATTTTTATTTCTCGCTGCGATTTTTCAGTCCAAGCTCCAGTATGCCGACCCTGCAATGTTGTTTTTAAATGTTCGGTTGTTGGGTGTATTAACCCACACAATTCATTACAAAGTCCCCCAGCATCAGGTCCTCTTCAAAGTGCCTGGTTAAATTTTATTTTTCATGGAAATGTCCCCACATCAGTGGAAAAATTCTTGTTTCCCCCACTTCAAGGACAACTGCCTTCGGCAACCTCGTATCCAGAAGCCAGTATCCAGAAGGATTAGCCGAAATATTTCATCTGATTAAGCAGTCAGTTCCTTCGGTCTATGGAAACGACGGATGCAGAGCGGTAAGCTGCAAATAACGCTGAAATGACAACAAACTTTATTTTAGACATTATTTTATTGTGTGTATGACATCCTGACCGTTTTTTTGATTGCAGTAGCATCGTGCCTTCTGCTTATGTTAGCGCTGTGTGCTGCTCTTAGCTCCTTGAGGACATAACCTGCACCTTTTGAATAGTATTATTACATAAATAGTTTTGCATTGTTTTTGCCATAGGGCGGGCTGGCTGTGAAGTGCCTCAACAGCATTTAAAGAGACCGCAACAAAACAAGTTGCGCTCAGATGCACCTCAGAACAGGGGTTAAAGAGGAGCCTGTGGAGCTACAATAACAAGTGGTTCAGACAAAAGCATTGCAGTTCCACTTTATATAGACCACAACTGAATGATTTAAGGGTGAAAAGGAGCATGACATGTCCCTTTTAACTTCCTTGAAGATGTCTTGAGATGTTGCTTCAATATTTCTACATAATTTTCTTTCCTCATGACACCATCTGTTTTGTGAAATGTACCAGTCATTCCTTTAGCAAAACACCCATACAGCATGATTCTGCTACCCCTGTACTTCACAGCTGCGATGATGTTCTAAGGCTTTCAGGCTTTCCCATTGTTCCTCCAAATGTACTTGAATTTTAGTTTCATCAGACCATAGGACATATATTTAAAAATGATTGCCTTTTTTCATGAAGTGCATTGGAACCTGGTGTTTGAGGTTGTTTTTGGAGCGATGGACTCTTCCTCACCGAGTAGCCTTTTAGCTTACGTTGGTCCTGGACTTGTTTCACTGCGGATAAAGACAGTCTTTTAACGGCTTCTGCCAGCCCTTCACAGTGTGTTTTACTTTTGTACTGGGATTTTTTTGCAAATTTTGCATTAAAATACATTCACCCCAGGGGCGCAGAACCTGTCTCTTTCCTAACGGTGTGATGGCTGGACATTTCTGTCGTGTTTATACTTCCATATAATTTTTAAAATGATGAACGTGGGCGCTTCAGTGATCTAGAAATTGTACCCAAGGATGAACCAGACTTGTGGAGGTCCACAATTCTCTTCCAGTTTCATTTTTTTCCCATGATGTCACTCAAGGAAGCACTATTTTAATGTGTTGTGTTAAAAAAATAAAAAAACAGATGTGCCCCCTATTCACAAATATTGTGATTAAACCATTTAAAACTTACAAAGCCATAACATAATCATCTTGGCTTTCCGAAATTGTTTAATGGCTAAGTAATCTGTATTTAAACTTCTGACTGTTGAAGAGACTGAAACATAAAATTTTCTGTAAACATCGCTCTCATTCTGGCATTCAGTAACTAGATAGAATTTTGGTAATCCTTACTAACCTAAAATAAGAAAATTGTAGTCTGACTATGTGAATTATATTAATTTATGTTAATGAGCATGTCATGTATCATTTTGTAACGTGTATATAAATATCTGATTTCAGCTGTACATTCCCCTGACCTTGTTCTGGGCTCCAGCTGTTTGACCTTGCCCATGTATTTGATGCTGCTCTGGTAATTTTCCTCGGAGCAAAGCTGGGACAATCGGCACAAACTCCGGAGGTCCCTCGTTGTCGGTCAGCTCTCTGTCAGACACAGCCGCCCCGTTTGGGCCCACGTAGATCACTGTGTCGCAGGACTGCTCGCTGCTCGAGTACTCGTCAGGGTCACTGGATAGTCTCAGCAGTGGCAGTTCAGAGTCAGCGTCACCACGGTGATGAAAAGGTCGCAGGTGGGTTGGACGACGCATACGACCCTCCTCGCATGAGCTTTCTCCTCCAGAGGAGCTTGATGTATATTGCTTCAAGAAGACAGCGATAAAGAAATATCAAATGTTTTAGATTTGGTTTTTTTTATTCTTTTCTTTATTGAATTGATAGCAGCCACACATCTAAAATAAAAAAAATCACAAGTATGCATAGACCAAATTCTCCTACATTTTAAATTGTTGCACAACTTGTGTGCAAAGTACCACGCGCCCAACAGGGGGGGGCAGCTGTGTGTGATGATAGAGGAAGTGAAAACACTAACTTTTAACCCTCATCAAAAAGCCAAACTCGTCTGTATTAGAATTTTATTGGTAGAAAAAACAGCTATCTGAAGAGAACCATCCATCACGCTTTTTAAGGTAACAATAAGAAACAAACATTTATAACATGCAACTCCCTCAGTATAATCTGTACATTAATATTTATTAAATATGAACATTTTTTATAACAATTATTTTTATATATACAAAATATGAAAGTATGCAACATTATTTTAGCAGCAGTAGTTTAAATAATAGTATTTTGTTTTTAAATAAAATCATTTAGCTTAGTTAATATATTCTTTTGATATATTTATATTTTAAATATTTTGATTGAGACCAAAGTGGAACAGGTGAATAAAACTTATTTTGATTCTGATTCGGTTAGCTTATGTGATATATATTTTTAAACACAGAACACTATTATTATTGCTTCTGCTAAAATAATGGTGCATATAAAAATAATAATAACAGATTATATTGAGCATGAGACAACAGAGGATATTGAAAAATAAAATCAATCAGCTAATGTGATATATTTTTTAATAATGTTTTAAGGTCATAAAACTGTGTTTTTGGTCAATGCTACTATATCAACAGAACCAGATGTTCAGAAAATAAATAAATAATTCAATGCACAATCAATCAATCAATCAATCAATCAATAATGCCTCCCCACCAGATTGAAGATCAGAACCTAAATGTTATTCAGTTTGTTCATCCCTGCTATCTTACAGTATCTAATAGACACATTTCACATCTGAGATGTTTTAGTGGTTTGTGGCTTTCAGCTTAACCTTTTCCACTCTGCTTAACAGCTCTCAAAAGAGTAAACATGCATAAGACACAAAGTAATAAATTACATCCCTTTTAACTCATCATAGACACTTTATGTTTTGAAAAGATTTTTCTTTTAGCTACCTTGCAGGAACTTCCGAAAATAAAACATGCAATTAATATTACAACAGTCAAGGGTAATGTAGAGCAGGTTTTTGTCATAAGATTGATGACTTTGCTGATTATCAGTTGACCAGCACAATTAGTTTCAAGTACTTTTTTAACAACATTATTTTTGTATCTTAGCTGGACATTAATACACCGTGTTTAATTTGCAGCTTTATTATACTTTGAAGAAAAAAACTCTGTTAAGGAAACATCAAACTCACCACAGTTACTTTAGTTTTCTTCTTTTTCATGCGGAGGACGCGCGAAGCAATCTGGATTGTGGAGAGCGTTTCGGAGAAATCTCTGGGTGAGGCGGAGATATGAGCAATCATGGTGGTCCTGCAGTTCATGTTGCCTAGCGACTCCCTTAGCAACATGGTCAGCTTGCTGTCCCTGGTTACATTTATAGATGAGACGTGAGCACTGAAGACAGGTTTGAAAGGTATGCATGTGTACAATGAAACAGAATGGCAAGCATAAGCATAAAGCCCTTAAACCTTTTCACATGATACATTACAACCACAAAGTTCATTTCTCTTATTGGGATTTTATGTGATAGACCAATACAATCATATCGAGACTGTGGATTATTTTAAAGAGTAGTTTTCTGAAAATGGGAAGGTTGTGAGTTTGATTTCAGCTTTTCCCACCACATGTTAATGTGGTCTTGAGTAATGCACTAAACCTCAAGGTTTCTATTTATTTGCATGTCATTGTGTGAGCACTGTAGGTGCAGTTTGGTGGCTCTAGGGTAAAAGCTTGTTGAGTTGTCTGTATTACTAGAAAAGAGGTATGCGCGTACTGCATAACTGTTAAGGAAAGGAAATAGATACTTAAAAAATAACCTTTGTATAATTTTTTTTTAAATCTGAAAAGTGTAAAATGTGTCCCCTGGGTCCATACTTTGTAAAGCCACCTTTCACTGAACTTCAGCTTCAGATGTTTTAGGATATGTCTCTCATAGCTTTGCACATTTCCCCCCATTCTTGTTTGCAATATAACTCAAGCTCAGCCAGATTGATTGAAGACCATCTGGACTTTGACTTGCCCATTCTAACTCATGAATATGCTTTCATTATTGTAGCTCTGACTGTTTATTTAAGGTGATTTTCATGCTGGAAGTTAAACCTCCACCCCAGTCTTCAGCTTCTCAGAGGTTTGGTTCCAGCATAGCTGGATTTCTGCAGCTGGGCCTCTTAGCTACTTCTCTAATTTATGCTCTCCTTGCCCAGCCTGTCAGTGAAGGTGCTTTCTGTTGATCTATTACATAAAATTCCAATAAAATGAAAAGAAATTTGTGGTTGTAACATGACAAACTGTGAAAGGGTTCAAGGGGTATGAATACCTTTGCATTGGACTGTATCTTCACAAATTGAAATATTCTTTGGAAATAAAATAAAAGCAAATGTGGTGCAAAAATAAATGGAGGGCTTTTTTAGAAAGTCTCTACAGAAGCACTTTAGATATTATAAAGTCTAATATTTTAAGTTGATCTAGTTCCCCGAGAAGTTTATATTAACAGATGGTGGGAAGTAAAACTAGGTTGTGTTTAAGAAAATTGTTTCTCCTGGGTGGGCCACTGCAATCATTTATAGCTTAGATCTGTGTATGCATGTGCTGGGAACCTGCAGGTTGACAGAGCACAGCTCCTGTGTGTCCTGTTAACTCATGCTGTTGTCCTTTTTTTTGGTAAAAAACACAGCCTGCAGTCATTTGCACATTCACATGCAGACATAAAGTATGCAAACACTCCTATCCTGACCTCCTCTTTTTCATCACAGCTCTCTTTCTCTTTTCTTCTGCCTCGGGCTTCAACAAACCCTCCTCTCTGTAAATCTGCCTCTATCTCTGCATTGCTCACTGAGATTAATGTAGGTAAACTCATGACTCATGAAGTATTAATGTGGATATTAATTCAAGAACTGAGCATGCTGGATTAGATCTCAACTCTCAGTCTGTGCTAAAGCTATAACCAGATTGTCTCTGCGAAAGAAAATTTACTATCTGTAAACAACTAATCTATAGGATTTAAAATCACAGATCCTCACATTTTACATAAGATCATGGAGCATACATCTATTGTCTATACCAGTTTATCCATGCAGGATTACAGAAATAATGGTGCCTATATCTGAGAGCCATTGAGCAAGAGGCGGAGATCACCCTGGGCGGACCACCAGTATACCATCACAGGGCAAAACAGACAAACAGGACAAACAACCATGCACACATGCATTTACTGCTAAGGGCAATTTAGAGAAACCAAATTAACCTAACATGCTTGTTTTTGGACCAAGGGAGGAAAACTTCAAAACTTTCATCTACGCTTCAATCAACAACACACCACACACCGATACACCAAATAAGGTTTTTCAGATTTTTACTCTAGTTTTTAACGGTACATTGCAAGCCTCCATTTGTATATGCTAGTAAGGCATACACACAGTGTTGGTCTGTTTTAACTTCTAAAATGCGAGAATTTTTGAGTTCTTGTTCCTTTTCCACCATCTTTAACCAGCTCTGCCATCAGCAAATTATTTTCAGCCAGATAACCGTGCCTCACTGCATGTGCTATTCCTTTTCTGCCTTTTCCTTAAGCCCTTAGATATAGCAGAGTGTGAAAATCAACACTCTGAGCACCCAGTCTGGAACCTATGACTTGGCCAAAAATATCTGAAATCATATTTTTGCCACTCAATGCTAAGTTTGAACCTTTGCAAATCCCCTCGGCCATTTCTCCATGCCTAAATGCCCCGGGTTTCTGCTATGTGTCTGGCTGATCGCACAGAGACATGTTTTAATGAGCAGCTATGCAGAGCACAAAAGTGGCTGTTGAAATTTCATCCATATGAGCATGTTGAGGTGAAATAATGAAACATGTCAACCTGTTGCCTATTGATTATTAAAATATTCTATTGATTCTTGCTGCAAATAATCCACTGAGCTTTCACAGAGTGGAGGAAAAGATTAATCATTATGTTGTATCACAAGTTTGAATTATCTGAAGATATCAAAATGAATATCAACAAAGATGTTTGATGTTTATTACAATTAAACCTAATACAGAGTCTTATGGTGCCACACAAATTATTGCAGATAACTTAATAAATTTTGTTTTGCTGTAGCAAACATACTGCATAATCTACACGTGAAGATAAAATTGGGACTCTGGATTCCTGAAAAAAAACTATTAGCATGTTAGGAATAAAAGATGAGATGGCAAACATTGACATTGTGGCATCATCAGGGCCACATTATTCCTAGGCTGTACTTATAAAGAAACAAGATAATCACAGTGTCAGTAATTAAAGGCCTAATATCATATTTTAGAGGAAAATACCCTATAAATATTGAAAGTATGTAGCACAAATAAATCCTAATCAGTCTACATTTGGATCCAGTGTCTGATGAACTATTGTTCTACACAGGCATCAACTGTTTTGTTGATTTTTAAAGACCTTTTTAACGGGAACGTGTTGAATGAATATGTAGCCACTTATTGACAACACAGAAAAAGGATGGAGTGGGCACTTAGGCTACAGAGATCATCTATGCAGGAAATATGGGTGACCTCCAGGGAAGTAAACAGTTAAAGAGGATGAATTTCTCCTCACTCCCCCAATAAAAGTCTTTCTGCTGGAAGCACGTTTTGCTCCCAGGTTTTGAAACAGCTGAAATTGTTTATTTAAGGGAAGGAACAACCTAAAGGTGGGGAAAAAGGACATAAAATGGTTAATGCCATTGCTAGGACAGATGGGTTGAGCAGGGAGTAAACAACAAGCCCACTGAGGTAACTGCTGCAGTCGTTTGTGAACATTTGTGTTTATGCATCTTTTGTCAGTACAAAACATCTTCTGACGTCGGCAGATCAAGATTAGTCAATAACTGCATTCCAAATAACCCTCCTGCATATTCTATGACAATTTGCTTCAGTTGTAACTGATTTTTCTGTCTGATATAATAATAGTACGATTGTTTGACTGCAGATGCATCTGATTGTATATGGACATTTTATCTCTTCTATATGACACATGAGTAGGCTGAGCCTAAAGAGCCTTTTTAGAGACAAACAACATGTTGTTAAGGTGGAAACTACCAACAGACATACTTATACAGTTTAAGTGGCATCGGATGAACATTTTGACAACATTACTGTAGTGTAGTTAAACCCTCACAACTGAATCTCAGACTGATTATGTGGAGAAAGTGAGAGTTGCAAAATCAGTTTATGACTGGCTAACAAAGTACTCTGGTGACACGGTTTGTTTTTAAAGAACATGTTGATGCATCATATATCACATGACAATAACAATGCTGGTCAGACCAAATGCAGAACTTACATCTATCTGAATACTAAAAATGATATTCTACCTTGATTTTTGTGTTTTTTGTCACAAGCGGTCTATCATCAATGTGGTAAATTACAGGCTCATAATAGAGAGCTTGTAAATCCTTCAGCTGGGTGCTAGTTTGTTAGGTCTCCTAAAGAAATTTAACAATTACTGGTTTTAATGGTTATGATAACATTTCTTAGGACCAAGTTAGTTAGTTATACTGCCCAAAAATGAAATTACTATTAAAGCCATGAATAAAAGCTAATATTTTTAAATTCCAAGTTTTTTAATGCGGCATCTCAGATGTTCAGTAAAGGAGAGATATTATAAACACCAAAGGGCACTAAGTATTAATTGTTGCTGTTTTTTGGACTTTATAACTGTAGAAGAAAGGCACGTCTAAGATATCTTTTGTTTTCACGACATGCAGAGGGAAAAAACAGGAGTATTCTTCTGGGACTAGCTGCCTGGCGGCTAATGCTAACAACATACATTTTAGCCAGATCTCTGCAATATTCAGAACAGACTGTTTGTCTATCTCATCTTTTTCTAACTTCTCAGATTTCCAGCAGTACCAGCGTTGAACCCGAGTGTCCGCTTATATTCAACAGGACTGCCAAAATAATGCCTTTCAAGTAACTTGGACATGACCTCATTTAATAATTACATTTGTGCTGTTGTCTTCACTGGTATTGAATTAACTTACGGCTGTAATAATTCTTTTTGCACACTTTTAACACATTTACTTTCTGACAACATTTCTCCTAACAGTTACTAACATTTCAGTCTTCACCTTATGAGCTCAAATTCGAGTAGAAGACTGCTATCACTACTTAGGACTTTGATATTATGTATTGAGGGCGATGTCTGATGGTTTTTGTTTTACATAAGAAAATTCATGCAACTATCATGAGCTACAACTGTGAACACAGTTGAAAAGGAAAAATGATGATACATGCCCTTTCAAACTAATCTCCTTCCCACTCCAGCAGAAGTCTGAGTCACCAGGCAAGCTCTGTGTACATCTTCAGTGCTTATATAAGCACTAGGTTGTTTTGCAATGTAAATGTAGAAGCTAGAGATTAATTTAACCCAGCAAAGAATGCAGAGTTACACAGCTTTACAGAGGGTGGGAGAGATAGAAGGGAGAGAAGTAAAGAGTTCAACTGAGAAAAAGGCGAATATTTATGGTTTCATAATCATACTTCCTCTGACAATTATACCAGAGCATCAAATATATTTTTTTAGCTTTTAAGTCATCATTCATTCTTTGTTTCTTACTTTTTTCTTTCTTTCATTTCTTTTTTTCTTTCTTTTTATTTGGCAGGGACGATGTACATTCATTAGCATTGTTGTAAATGCACCGGAATTAGGCAATTGGTGCAATTATGTGTTTATCTGTATTTTTAATCACCATATTACTTCAGATTAAATTATTTATCCTTTTTATTCATTTTGGGTATTTTTTTTACTAATGTTTCTTTCATTAGTTTAGAAAATATTTGTGAAATATGAATTTATTTTCTTTATTCTTTCCTTTTGGATATCGGGTAACTGTCAGTATTTCCTTGTGCTCAGCAATCATGCTAAAGTCTGTATTACAGATTCAATGTCTTTCACTTCTTTTAACATGCTTTTAACAACTTTTTTCCTCTATTTTTCTTATTTTCTTTCTTTTTCTTAATAACTTTTAGCTCAGTTACAGTTTATTATCTCTCCTTTCCTCTCCTTGCCAGTCTGTAAACCAGAACAATGAAACTAATGAATATGGAACAGCATCTGTCGTTGTTTAAAACATTAGGTTCTTCAAAACCTGAAGCGTCTCAAGAAAACAGCTCTGCTTTCCTCTCCTCTTCCTGCCCTCCTCCTCAGTCTTTTTTCTCACTCTTCACCACATTTATCTCTCAAATTTGCTAATTTTACCTCTTCTTTCTCTCCTCTTCAGTTTCCAATCAGTTCACTTTAGCACACCTCCACCCTGCACTCCCCTCCTACGCACACACAGCAACCTACTTGTATGGAATGTGTTTGCTCCCGTTGACCAGGGCCAGGATCACGTTCCCGAGAGCGGACAGAGAAAGACACAGAGGAGTCGAGTTGGGTGAAGAGTTCTCTCTGCTTTTTCCACCACCTCCCCCAAGCGCTTTAACATCACAGCTCCCCAGGTCCAGAAGGTGAAGGCGACTACGACCTCCTGACACTAAAATATGTGGAAAAATGGGTCAATAGTAAAACAGAGGACAATAATGAAAATAAAAAATAAAAATTGTGTCCTGGGATTAATACAGTAACTAAATTTAAATGTTTTCTTGTAATATAACAGTAAATATCAACTTTATAATTAAAAACATATTGGGCAAACATCTCCCTCCCTCCAACTACAACTCTTACCAAGACTGTCAGGGTGAAAGGTCACGCATCCTCCATCCTCACTATTAGCACAACAGTCCCACAGGGCTGTGTGCAGAGCCCATACATTATTCACACCTTTCACCCGTGACTACATATTTATAAATTAAAGGCCATTAAACTGCACATAAAAAGATAAGTCTGAACCTGGCAGCATAGTGTGACACTTACAACCTCATTTTCAACACCAAAAAGACCAAGGCAAATTACTGTAAACTATGAGACCGCAGCAAAACATCAACAAAGAGGCAAAGCACATCAGCGCCTTTACCCCTTTTCAGCATCTAAAAATGCACAATAGAAAGCACGCTGACAAGCGGCATGATGGCCTTGTATTCCAGCTGTATGAAAAACCCTGAAAAAGCTCCCTCTGTTAAAACAGCATAGAAAATAGTTTGGAAGAGCATTGCCACTAGTCAAAGAGCTATACCTGAATTTCTGTTTGAAAAGGGCAAAAAGTATTATCCAAGACATTACTCACCCAGGACTTAACCTTTTCCAGCTCCTCCTATTAGCAAGATGTTACAGATCAATGAGGGTACATACAAACAGACAGAGGAATCTATTTTTGTCAACCATAATATTTAATCACTACTAGCTCTGTGCCTGTTTGTCTAGATTTTAGCCAATAGCTTTTTAGGACCATGTTGGTCCACAATTACCAATTTATGTCTGGTTGAAATCTAAACAATCAAAAGATCAAATTTAAAGATGGTTCTTTGCCAATTTATACATTATGCCTCAACAAAACATAGTTAATTTCTTTAGTTTAGGAGCCTTTACATGACTGAATGATTCTTAGGTCAGCGTTATGTGGCTTATCCAGCTAAACAAACAAACAAAATTCCCCAATAAATGAGTGAAAAAGCACAATTATATCATTGCATCCTTTTATGCTTTCGTCGGATCCTTGCTGGAGTTGTGCTAAAGAAGTCAAGCCAAATCTACGTAAGTGTGTGTTGCATAGAAGAAGAATCTTAAATCAATAAAAGAAGGATAACAGCACAGTAATAAGAGCATAAATTAAGACAACGTCAAAACTTTAGTTTAAATAATTCCGAATTAAAACAGGACTTTAAATGTTGATTGAGAGGTTCTGATGTGAAGAGGAAGGCTGTTCCAGAGTGTAGGTGCAGTTAATGCAAAAATCCTATCACCTCTATGCTCTAATCTCCTTCTCAATTCATCCAGGAGCATCTGCTCCTATGACCTCAGTGAACTTACATAAGTGTGCAAAATCAAAAGCTCTGTATTGTAAGAAGGTGCAAGCCCATTTAATCCTAATGCCTAAAACAAATGCTACTAGAATAATATTAATAATGATAATTCAGAATAGAGAGAATCAGGAACACAATAGTGTGAATGCTTTAGAGCATTCACACAAAAATCTTTCAATTGATTTAAAAAAAAAAGAGAGAGGCAGTACAATAAACCTAAGACAGATGTGATCTGGTCACATTTGCATGGGCTGGTCAGATGATGCAGAGGTAAAGGCAAATATCAAAAATATACTATTACACTAGTGTAGATGGGATGAAGAGGGGTAAATCACCCTTTTGTAGTGCAATAATGAGAGAAGGGACATTACTTTGATAAAGGCCCTTGCTTAGAAAACAATTCTCAGACAACTCTGTTTATTAGTTTTTTTTGCAGATGAGAATGTCTGGTCAAAGATTGCACCCAGGTTTTTTTGCAGATGTTTTTTTTAAAGTGAGCAAATGGCTGAGATTTATACTGTGAGAGTAGGAAAGATTGTATACTCCAAAAAGTCTTGTATCTGTTTACATGCCATCTTTAATCTTAAGGCATCCAAACAGTCCAGTAAGGCATTCAGTGGGGCTTTATCTTTCCTCTTTATAGGCAAATAGATTTAAGAATCAGAATAGAAGTGGAATGAGATCTGATGCTTGTTTAGGATGAAATTGCAACAGAGAACTTGTAAAGAGAGAAGGAACATGGACCAAGAATGGATCACCACAGGTAAAGGGAGTTGTTGTTGAGAATGATCATTTGATGAGTCTTACTGTCAAACTTCAGTCTTTAAAGTAGGATTCAAACAACTAGAGCAGACTCTTTTATTGCAACACAATGACAAATAAATAAAGAAGATCAAATCAAAGTGAGGATTTTGTTTAATGTGCTTTGATTCCAAAATAGCAAGCATTGGGTAAATGTCACAGTGTTTGTAAAAATGTGTTTTAAAAACTAAAGTTTTCAAATATCAGTGGTTAGTAAATGAAGCCCATCAGCTAAAGGCAAAATGTGAACGGTGCATGCTCTCACTCTACTGACACTGTTATTCATCCTTAATCTCGTTTTGTTTTGTTTCTAACCATATTAGGGTTATTTGTCGACTTCATTTATTTTAGTTTCAACGTTTTTGACAAATCCTAGCACTACCCGAACTGTAACCATTACCAGTACATACCTAACCATATCCTTAACCTAAACATAATTTACAGTATAGCTCCAACCCAAACCCCCAACCCTAAAAATTGGGGTGATGCTGCACTAAGACTGGGCTTTGTAGTCCGCATAAAGGTAAGTTATTATACCAGAAAAAGTTCTACATCAGGCATTATTAACACACACACACACACACATACATTAATGTAGCAGGAGTGTCAGACTCTGTCTCAGTCACATGCAAAGACTCAGTGTGATTGTGACAGACTGTTATGTTAAGCACTAAATAATTATTAATAGATCACATGGTGACATACTGTGGTCAGATTTGCATAAACAAGGCACACAGACAAATCTGAATATCATTATATTTCAGACTAACTCTTTTTTTTAAGGAATAAAACAGAATCTGCAGCAAAAAAAATACATTTCAGCTGTAATAATATTCTTTCACATAGATTACTCACTCCCTCCTTTGCCTGTCTTTTCCATGCGGTACTGATATATGTGTAATGTGAAGAGCATATGAGAGTTCCTGTGTTCTTCCTCTGTGGTGTTGGACCACTGGCTGCTGTGCCGAGCTGCGATGGCTGCATCCAGGAACCAGGCCGCCTTCTCTGGGTTGGGAGCACGGAGTTCAGACTGGTTTTGGAGCTGGAAAACATGCAGGTGGAAACAAAAAAAGGCATCAGTTTTGCTGACATAATAAGATGGAGGAGGTTAGTGGCCAGAGGAAAACAAATCAAGCTAGAGGGGTTTTAGTCACCAACGAGAAAGTACCTACAGTGAATATGTTTACTATGTGGATTCTGCATGTATCTGACTGACAGACCTCAGCTAATAACTGTTTCTACTTTACCTACAGGTATATGACACAAAAAGAAGCAGCAATGAGAAGAACATGTGTGTGTACTACAGGATATTATAACTGATGAGATTATGCCAGATTAGTTAGGGATTACACAGATGTGTTTGTATCAAACCCTCTAATCCTATAAACATGCAACTACACACATACTGAAACCTGCACACACTCTGCTGCTCACTTGTTGCTGTCACTTTTCAGTTTGTGACAATCTGATTACTGCTGCGTGTTTTACCTGAAAGCAAGTAATTAGTAAGTGGCTGTTAATAGCTGTTAAATTTCGTTGCCACCTTTAAGCAGTCTTTCATATTCAGGGTCAGTTGTTTGACTATCACCACCGATGGATTAGTGTGCTTAGTTTTTTTAAGCCTCTTCTTGAAAAATGTATCACCACATTTTAATAATATTTGAATAACTTTCAAGAAGAGGCTTAAAAAAACTAAGCACAGCCTTGTGAGATTTGGTAGAATGTGTGAATATCAGTACGTGTTACTGGTGAAGAATAAAGTTGAGTTAAAATTATAACTTTAATTTGTAAATCGCTAACACTGTTCAATAAATCCAAATGCATCACTCTGATCAATTATTTTGAAATTTCAACTGGATCTGACCCATTTTAAAGTTCCAATATATAGAGCTTCTACATTGACCTCCTGGCTGTGCTTATACAGCTTCATTACTGTATGGACTTTTTCTCAGCACTGTATTGGTCAAACTCAATGAATTGAACTGAGTGAATTGAAGTCTGATATTTAGTAGTTGTTTGAGTTTTGACCTGTAATTTTGATTCTCATTAATTTGAAACATTGCAAGGGTGTGTTTCTGTCCTTTTTCCCCCACTCCCAGAGAGAACATTGAAATAACTTTTAAAAGTTAAAAAGAAATCCTGAAGCAAATTGATAAAATATCTGAGTGTGTTCATGAACAGAATAAAAGGATTTCTTTTACACCAGCCACTTTCAATAATCTAATGCCTTTGTCAGATGTACCTGCATGCCACAGATTGGGTCCTCACAGAGATAGACTCCAGGTGACTGTCCATCCTGCAAGCTTCCTGTGGCCACCTCGGATAGCAAATCCTTCAAGTTTTCCTCCTTTCCCCAAACCTGAACACGAATAAATGAATTGATCAGCGCTAATAACCTTTTCTTTTTTGTCACATTATATATCTCTGGGCAAATCTGTCTCATCAAACCATCATGAAAAAGAAAGTAACTTTGAACCAAATGAAAATGGCTCTAATGTCCTCCTCAATCAGCTTGATGTCACAGATTTTGCAGACACTTACAACCAAAACATTAACATTAATAGAAGTTATAATGAAACTCAGATGTTAGGATTAGATGGTTGAGTCGGAATGTTACACAGTCTGTTCAGATGTTTATGTAGGATTTCTAGAAATTAGTTTTTATTTTTACTAAATAATAAGAATGAGAAATCCATGAAATATAATCAAGATAACATGCTGGTCAAGTTCCAGTTAAGGGATAAGAGATAAGATGCAGGCAGGCAGGGATATTTTTTAATAGCTTAAACCAGCAAAGATCCAAGCATAGTAACTTTACTGGAAAGTCCTTCAGCGACACACAGGTTACAAATCCTTTTTTTTCACAAATTGTTCAATAAAGAGATAAAGTAACGAGCTTTACTTGAGTAAAAAAAATAATTAACAAATTGATGCCAGTGACTCCCATTACTGTACAATAACAGTGAGATGTTTTCCTCACTCACCTCCACAGCAGAGACACGAACAGAGAAGCGTGCTCCTGTTTTCTCCTTTCTTTCATTGATGAGTTTAAAGAGCCAGGAGATGGCACAGGGGATTATACCCAGGGTCTGAAGGGAGTCATCACGTCCAATCATGGTGTACGATTTTCCTGGATGACACACACACAGAAAGACAATAAAGAGAAGAAGGGGTGAGGAGGAAAAGATCATAAAACTTCCACTCTGGAGAAAATTAAGTATGAAAAAGGTGCGAGAGTGATATGTTTCTCTCTGAGTGGATCTGTGTCTTCTCCCCGGTCACAGGGCGATGATTATTCTCCTCCTACACCTGCTGTGGCTGTCAGAAACAGGTGATCAAACGTGCACTTAAACAAAGCCATATGTCACAACTAACAATGTCATATGTGGAAAACAGAGGACATGAAAGCCTGACTCCTGTGATGCTGCATAGAGAAATGTTTCTCATTTGTTCTGAATGAGGATGGAGGGAAAGCTGTCAGCTATGCTGTGATTTTACATTGTTCTCCCTCAATGTTTCCTGAAGCATCTACAGTGAAAACACTGAGCCATTTCATGAAATGTTTCGTGTGTTTTAAAATCTAAAAGAGCCAGGTTATAACATTGCAGCATTTATTTGAAGCAGGAATTATGTTTTTTAAGATACACACTGTGCCACTTCTTGTAGATAAAAACCGAAGAGCAGCTGTATGGAGTTCAACAGCTTCAATGCCGGACCATTGACTTTGATGTATATGATTTGCCAGTTGAGTTACCAAATCAGACGGATTTCCTTTATCATAGTGTTTTATTAAACAACCATCCTCTCTCTCTCTCTCTCTCTCTCTCTTTTTTCCTTTCAGGCCCTGATTGTATGTGACAGAATATAAGTGCAAGTATATCATAGCCATTCCCTTTGTTCTGGCTGCTGCAGGCTGTCAAGTCCTGGTTCTCTGGCTGACCGCTTCAGCGACTAACACAGCTGCTCAGGAATGTTACACTACAGGCAATAAAACCATGAGCGCACTGAGTTGCTCTGCGTTAGTGATGTGGATGCCTTGCAATTTGTCATGACGACTAGAAATAAAGACACTGACACAATTTCCAATGTATTTTATTAGGATGTTATGTGAAAGACCAACACTCAGTTTTGTATAAGTTTGAAGTGGAAGACAAATTATGCACTGCTTTCAAAAATTCATCACAGTCCTTCAAAAACCTACCAAAGACATGGCCATTCACCTAAACTGACAGGATCGACAAGAAAAGGATTATTCAGAGAAGCAGCCAAGAAGCCCTTAGTAACTCTGGAGTAGTTTGCTGTAAACTATGTAGGGCGCATACCAAAAACGTGGAAGACAGTCGCCTGGTCGGATAAGACTAATGCAAAATGCTTTATGTGGCAGCAATCTAATGATCGACATCACCCTGGACACACCATCCCCATTGTGAAATACGGTGTGGCAGCATCTTGCTTTGCATTAGCAGGGACAGTGAAGCTGGTCAGAGTTCATTGAAAGATAAATTATGCTAAATACAAGGTAATCCAGGAAGGAAACCTGTTAGAGGGTACAAAAGACATGATACTGGGGTAGAGGTTCAACTTCTAGCAGGACAACGATCAAAAACCCTTAGTCACAGCAAAACAGTTTAAATCAAAGCCTCTTCATCTATTAGAATGTCCAGTTAATGTTCAGACGTGAAACCAATTAAAACTCTGTAGCAAGACTCAAAAACATTCACAGATGCTCTCCATCCAACCTGACCATGCAAACAATTGAAAAAGTTGTCAGTCTCTATCTAACATACTCTAAAAGACTTGAAGCGTTAAGCAGTGAACAGTGGTTCTGAGATTTACTGCATCAAGGCCTGAACACAAATGCATGCTCCCCTTTAAGATATTTATTTGTATGATATTTAGGAAAATATCAATCTTTGTCCTTACATTTTGTAGTCATGTACTATGTTTTGTTGGTCTATCACAAAAAATCCCATTAAAATTCAAAGAAGTTTGTGGCTGCAATGGGTCAAAAGGTGAAAATGTTCAGCGGGTATGAATACTATTGTCAAGCACCACAGATGAGATTAAACAGAAACAAGGCTAATCACTTTTAAAAAATGGTAAGAATCTTATTCCGCTGACAAATATCATATTTGACTTAAAAACAGAATTCTTAAAATATAACACTCTTACTTATTCCAGTATATTTGACTTTCTTCAATAAAAACCTGTGTGTTAGTGAAAATGTGCCATATAGAGAGTCTGTCTGACCCCTCATAAATCCACAGCCCAGGGCTTCTAGGCTAAAGAAAAATACTATTTGTGCTACTTTCCTCATTTTAATTAGCAAAAAGGTAACTTCATTATAATGCAGTCCTATTAAGATTCATAGCCTTGTGTGAGCTTCTACAGCAGCAGTTTTGTAAGCTAAAACCATTCCTGGTCATGGCAGTAATAAAAAGCTGAAATTGATTCAGAAATCAGGAATTTTAAGTGCTTCAACTGCAGTCTTTGAATTGAACGTTGGAGAATAATGATGAGCGGGTAAACAGGTTTTGGACTGTGGCCACACTACATTGATAAACAGAATTTAATCTGTGAAATTGGTAAAACAATTTGCATATATTTTATTTTGGTATATTTTCATCAACTTGTCTGATTAAAAAATCCATACGTTTTAAAGCGAAAAGAGATATTTAGGATTAGTTTACTCAAATTCGTTAACTGATTTACTCAAATTAGTTTGGTTCTAACTGTTCTGTTTAATATTGACCTAAATTACACTACCATTGACCTTCAAACTACCACCACCCTGTTTGATTGTTGGTGGTACGATGTTCATTTTCTGAAATGCTGTGTTACAATACACGCGCTCCAATAAGTTCCACTTTCATCTCATCAGTTCACAGAATATTTACTAAAAGTTCTGGGGATTATTAACATTTTCTGGCAAATATGATAAATGGCTATTGTGTTCTTTTTGGTAAGCAATGTCGTTTTTTGCCCAGTCTCTTTCTCATTGTTGAATCTTGATCATTGCCCTTTACTTAAGCTAGTCATACCTGCACTGCCATAGGTGGTTAGATGGTGATAATGCCTTTCACTGTGGTAACTGGAGTCCCAATGCCTTAGAAAAGACACTTCCCAGACTGAAGATGTCAATGGCTTTGTTTCTTATCTGTTATTGAATTTCTTCAGATTGAGGCATGAGCTACATCTCGTCACTACTCTTGCAGGTTGTTCAGGGGTTGTAAGTTGTATAGGTATTGGATAGTAAGTGCCTGAGCAAAGTAATAGACTTAACTGGAGGCATTTTCCCACTAGCTCTGTAGAGATGTGGAAGTGCAGGATCCATAAAGGTGGAAATTTGTGGTAAACGTTGGCTCAGCCAATAAGAAATGTCTATGCGGAGAATCACTTTCCAGATAAAAGGTGTTTTGAATGAAGAACTGTAGGCAGTTTTTTTAATCATGGCAAAAACAGGGAGAAATACCCAAGGGTTTTTATAATATACTGTAGGTTTTATCAATTTAAGCTAATTTGGGATTTTGAACCACGTAGAAGTTGTGAATTGTCTTCCTTAGGGCCCAACTATTGTCACAGACATGTTGCTCGCTAAACCAACACATTTTAATTCTCTGCCTTTATCTTCTGTTCCATATTTTAAAGAGACTTAGTGGAAACTTCAGCTGGATGTATTTAGATCACAAAACATCACTAATAATGCAGCTTGCAGGCTCGGGGATAAACACAACAGGGGCTGACCTGAAGTTAAAGAACGTGTGTCAAAATGCATCTCTGCTGTCAATCCCTTTGTTCGTGCCACCACATGTTTGGGTTCAGATTGGGTTGCAGTGTGCAATGAAGGGTCCTGACCCTTTCTAAGACGGCTTCTCTAAAATCAGCTTCAGGAGGATTAGGGAGAAAAAGAGAAAGACAGAAACACAGCCTGAGCAGACTGAGAAAGCTTTCAGCCAGACCAGACACTAATCTTCTTCTGTCCCTGATAGACGAGGGAAAGTCGCCAAGTGAAGGACTGACACACTGAAAGTCAGGCACACATATGAAGGATAACCCACAAGCTGCACATGCTCTCACTGTGTATCCTAGGAATTTGTGTTTGAGAGGCTCTTACCGAGTTTGGAGTGTCCAAAGCAGAAGATGCAGCCATCAGCTCCATTCACCACAGACTGGATGACCTCAGCCACTGTTCCTGCACACACCTCCGCCTAGCAACAGGCAGATGAAGGAAAGACGACAATATAAAAGACAAAGCAAAGTTTAAAATTTACTTTAACATTAAACTGGGGTGTTCACATTTGAATTATAATTATATGTACCTTCCTGCCAAAATAATCCCTCATTTTGTGATCACATTACTGTACATCCCTATCATGCATGTTTTTTAGCAATCTTGACTGGGCCATTCTAACGCAGGGATATGCTTTGATCTAAACCTTTCAGTTATAGCTCTGGATGCATGTTCATAGTTTTGGACATACTACCATCCATCCTTCCATTAACTCTGACCCGCCTTTCCCTATGAAATAAAAGGCTCCCCACAATATGATGCTGCCACCTCCGTGTTTTACCATTGGGATGGTGTGTTAAGGATGATGTAAGGTGTTACACATAGAATTTAGCATGTTGGCCTAAACGTTACATTTGGGTCTCCTTTAACCACAGCATGTTCTTCACCATTTTAGTAGCTTTCTCCTTGATACTCTTCTGTAAATGCCAGATTTGTGAAACGCATGACTAGTGGTTGTCCTGTCAATAGATTCTCCCAGCTGAGATGTAGGTTTCTGCAGCTCCTCCAGGGTTAAGATGTGCCTCTTGACTACTTTTCTGATTTATGGCCTCCTTGCCAGGGCTGTCAGTTTAGGTGAACAGCAATGTCTAGGTTGCTGTTGTGCCTTTTTTAGAGTGCTCCATATTGAGTGATCCTATATTAAATTGCTCCACAACTTTGTCCCTTATCTGTCTGTTGGGTTCCTGGGATTAGAATACACATGGGTGGACTCTTTTTTTCTAATTAGATGACTTCTAATGGTAATTGGTTGCAATTGATTTTATACAGAGTAAAGAGGACAGAACAATGGTGCCGGAATAGAGGGGGCCAGGGGACCGTTGCCCCCCCTTTACGGCCCTGCCTGTCCATGATCTGGTCCCACCAGATATTTATGTGGGCTGGACCCGATTGTGCGGAGAGGCTGTGACTGATCTCTCTCTCTCTTGCGCTCTCACGGTCTAGAGACTTGAAACCGGACAGCATCCGCAAAAACATGTGCAGCTCGATTTACTTACATGTGCAATGAGATCAAAAGCTTAAAATAACACCCCTGTCCAGTTAACGAGATTGCCTCAATGAATATGCAATACCGGGCATTTCAGCGCAAAGTTGTCAAATTCTAGGAAGAATGGATGCCAATATATTTAAATAACAGCTGCAGTGTTATTCACTTACTAAAACTGCTAATAACTGCGTTCATTATTAGTCTGTCATTCTTGTGTGTCCCAAAGGCCGCTGCAATTTACAACAGCCATGTTCCAATTATTTATTACTTTATGTTCTGTTTCATAAAATGCCAATAAAATACAAAGCACTGCATCAGACGGTTTGTGCAACTTAACAAAAGAGGATAACGTGAAAGAGAGAGTGAAAATTTAATGAGAAAGTTGAGTTTTGGTTTCGCCAGCTGATGCAGTGCCTTACATGTTGAATATTAGACCCATTAGCTTTTAGTCATTAAGGGGAACTAACTACCTGGTAGTTCTAAAGATGGCTAACGATTCATATATTTGAAGTTATTAGAATCAAAACTGATGTTCAGTGTGTTACAGTAGATTTAGGTCTAAATCAGTTTCTAACTCTTTGTTTTCAAAACAATCTTAATCTCACCTGTGATGCATCAGGTGGAAATGCAGCATCAAAGGTGAACATCTTTGGTGGAATGTGATTGGCTCCTGCCCTTTTCTGGGAGGCACCACTTGGTGTCTGGTTTGTTGATGGGTCCATGATGGTAATCTGTTTCTTCCTGGGATCCACTTTTAAGAAGGAACTGGACTCTGCTGCATCAGACTGAGATGTGGGGCACACTCTCACCATCACTTTCACCTGAGGACAAGATAGAAAGATCAGATCTTTTGACTAATCTGAAAAACTCTTACTACAGGGTAGGCTAAAGGTAAAAGAGTAGAACCATGACACAAAAAGCCACAACTTCCTATTACATCTACTCCAGAAGTTTTTTGGGGACCCTAAACTGAAGGTGTACCTTTGAAGTGGGAGGTTGCTAAACATTTCCTGCTGGTTGAATATTTGCAGCATTTTATTTTAGTTATCTCTTAGTTTATGCTCCTTTGCAGTTAAAATTTTCTGTTAATTTAAGTTACACAACAGGAGTTCAGCATTTTTTAAACATATTTAAACCCAGCCATCTATGCTGAATATCACAGTGTTTTACAGAGTTTGCAATGAAATACATTCATAAAAACCCATCAACCTTAGAGGAAATATCACAGGCTTTTATATTTTTACGCTCTTGATTTTTACAAACTTTCTCTGCATTGACAGGGATTTTAGAATTTCAGAGCTTAAGTGCTATGAAGTTGTCATAAATGGTGTCTTCAGATAGCATATGGTAAAGATTGCAATCCCAATGAGAGCTTTTACTCTCCTATGCTTTCTCCCACAGTGAAAGTTGGTATTTTATTTTTTTAAAAGATAGGTGACATTTCAAGAGTCCATAAAAACGGAAGAGCCTAGAAAAAAACTAGCCTGATATATGAATATTATTTCCTTTTAATTTTATTGATGGATAATTTAAGTTTGGTTTGCTTCAGCTTTTTGGTAAATTGCACTCCCTAATTTTGCTTAATTACTATTTTGTAAACAATAAATTAAAGTTTTAGTGGAACTAATCTGTTCATCATCTTTCTGTGTTAGCCTAGATTACTTTGTGTAATCTTACATACTTCCCTAAGTCTTGGTTACAGGAGGTGAGTGGTAATCGGGGGTGAAAGTAGTTTTAAATTCTTGCCGGTACTTAGGGCGGAGCTAGAGGGGGGGCTGGGAGGCACGGGGGGCATATATGCATATATACATGCATGTATATATATATATATATATATATATATACTATATATAATATATATATAATTATATATATATATATATATATATATATATATATATATAATATATGCATATATACAGGGGTTAGACAATGAAACTGAAACACCTGTCATTTTAGTGTGGGAGGTTTCATGGCTAAATTGGACCAGCCTGGTAGCCAGTCTTCATTGATTGCACATTGCACCAGTAAGAGCAGAGTGTGAAGATTCAAGGTTAAACAAATTAAACTAATTAAAATGTATCAATATTTTAATTTACTGTAGGCTGTCTGTATAAGACAGAAATTAGAATCACTTGACAATGTAGAATCTATATATTTATACAGGGGTTGGACAATGAAACTGAAACACCTGGTTTTAGACCACAATAATTTATTAGTATGGTGTAGGGCCTCCTTTTGCGGCCAATACAGCGTCAATTCGTCTTGGGAATGACATATACAAGTCCTGCACAGTGGTCAGAGGGATTTTAAGCCATTCTTCTTGCAGGATAGTGGCCAGGTCACTACGTGATACTGGTAGAGGAAAACGTTTCCTGACTCGCTCCTCCAAAACACCCCAAAGTGGCTCAATAATATTTAGATCTAGTGACTGTGCAGGCCATGGGAGATGTTCAACTTCAATTTCATGTTCATCAAACCAATCTTTCACCAGTCTTGCTGTGTATTGGTGCACTGTCATCCTGATACACGGCACCGCCTTCAGGATACAATGTTTGAACCATTAGATGCACATGGTCCTCAAGAATGGTTCGGTAGTCCTTGCCAGTGATGCGCCCATCTAGCACAAGTATTGGGCCAAGGGAATGCAGCCCAAACCATCACTGATCCACCCCCATGCTTCACTCTGCGCATGCAACAGTCTGGGTGGTACGCTTCTTTGGGGCTTCTCCACACTGTAACTCTCCCGGATGTGGGGAAAACAGTAAAGGTGGATTCATCAGAGAACAATACATGTTTCACATTGTCCACAGCCCAAGATTTGCGCTCCTTGCACCATTGAAAGCGACGTTTGGCATTGGCATGAGTGACCAAAGGTTTGGCTATAGCAGCCCGGCCGTGTATATTGACCCTGTGGAGCTCCCGATGGACAGCTCTGGTGGAAACAGGAGAGTTGAGGTGCACATTTAATTCTGCCGTGATTTGGGCAGCCGTGGTTTTATGTTTTTTGGATACAATCCGGGTTAGCACCCGAACATCCCTTTCAGACAGCTTCCTCTTGCGTCCACAGTTAATCCTGTTGGATGTGGTTTGTCCTTCTTGGTGGTATGCTGACATTACCCTGGATACCGTGGCTCTTGATACATCACAAAGACTTGCTGTCTTGGTCACAGATGCGCCAGCAAGACGTGCACCAACAATTTGTCCTCTTTTGAACTCTGGTATGTCACCAATAATGTTGTGTGCATTTCAATATTTTAAGGAAAACTGTGCACTTACCCTGCTAATTGAACCTTCACACTCTGCTCTTACTGGTGCAATGTGCAATCAATGAAGACTGGCTACCAGGCTGGTCCAATTTAGCCATGAAACCTCCCACACTAAAACGACAGGTGTTTCAGTTTCATTGTCCAACCCCTGTAGATTTCAATTGTTAAAGAACTGCCATGTATGAAACAATAATAAACCATTTTCTGATGCATAACTTTTCATCTTCAGTTTCCATCTTTTCTTTTGAACAAAGAAGTTAAGTTTTGATTTCATTTAAATGAAAAATTTGACAGTTCGGTTGTTTTCGAGGTTTTTATTTAAAAGTCTGTGGATGGTAAGTGATTTATTGTTCGTCCTGCAAGCGGCAGTTTTTTATGTCTGTGCGCCACCTATGTAAAATCTCCCAGTCCATTAAATCGAACGCACCGATCTCCTTGGCAACCGCTCTGTTTTGGAGGTAAGCGCGTATGCGCTCTCGTGTAGTGTCTGTGAAATCTCTGGTCATAAGTAGTGTTTTCGAGCTGTACTGTGTTGTTGTAATTCAGCAAAATAAAATGAAACACAACTAGTTACTCTCCCTTTGCTTTTAACTGGGGTATTTAGGAGCGAGCAGACAGACATTAAACTTAGCGGTGCTCGTTTTAAAGGCTGGCCGTTCACAAAAGCCTCGAACTCCGAGGGGAGAGAAGCAAAGCAAGAGCATTGAGGCTCCAGCATTGCAGAACAGTTCAAAAACAATTTGGAATGAGGGGAAAATAGCTATATTTATAAACAGATTAAGTCGTGTTTTAGACTGCCTATTGGTAGCGGATCTGATCTTCTTTGTGTGCTCGTGAGTTTTTGCAGCCGTAACTGGTTTTGGATGACGGCTTCATAGCAGACAGCTGTTCTTCCCTCTTCCCGGTACTGCGTACCGTAGCAGAATCTTTTAGTGGTACGCAGTACCGGACCGTACCGGCTCACTTTCACCCCTAGTGGTAAGGGTATCTGAACTTAAACATTTTAGTGTAAATTTAGATCATAAACTTAACTGAAAGAGTAACAAAAACAGGCGCAGAACATACAAATGAATACCCAAAAGAAAGTTAACTAAAAGTTGGTTTTGGTTTCAAAGAGGCCCTTTAAAACAATGACTTTATATTTACAGGTTATTAGAGATGATTTTGTTAAGCTCTGATTTCTTCTCATACACAGGCATTCATCTCATCACTTGCAAAAGGCACTGAAGTTTATCCTTAGCATTTCTGTGACGGATTGCTGCTTGAAAACACCCATTCTCACCTTGGTTTTGACAAACAACTCACAAAGAACCACCAAATTCTGCTTTTAGCTCCACATAGGTATCAACACGCTTGCGTTCCTGCTCTCATCCCCTTATTCACCCTGAGCGCCTCTACCTCCCTGATCCCTTCTCCTCCTTTAGCTGTCACTCTCTAGTTATCTCTCTCTCCTATCCTTAATCCCTTCTTTTTTTCCTGTTCATCACAGCTCACATCTGCACATCAAAAGACATGAATTGCAGGAATCCAGTTGTAGCCTCCTCTTATTCTCTTTCTCCACCTTTCTTTCATCTTTTTTCACAAACTGTTAGCAGTTGCATTTTAACCACCTGACAAGAGCGGTTGTTTTCTTTGATATCAGCATAAGCAAAATGCTGCGTCATCTAAAAGGAGTGACTTGCAAAACATTTCAAGGTGTAAATGACAAGTTTCCTTTTTAGTTGCAGATGTTTTAAAAGTGGCTGAGATCATTCTTGAGCTTTCCCTCCCCCTCTTTTTCTTGTAGACATATTTAATCCTTGTCTGTGTTGCTTGTTTGATTTTGACAGGGATCCACTGACTATACTACTACTACTACTACTAAGATTAGTTAATCTGTTTTCCTCTTTTCATTTTTGTCCTTCGTTTTTTCTTGTGTCAGTATTTTCCAGAAGATTTATATCAGATTTTCTCTAAGAAAATTGAGAGGAAGGCTACACTGAGTTGTACATAAACTTTCTCTGAATAGTGGTACATTCTGTTTGCATTTAGAAATCATAATTTCTAAGTCCAAGGTGGAAAAATCACCTCCTGATGTCAGTTCTGAACAGAAAAGTCGGAGCTCCCTTTCCGACCCCGACTTCAGATTCAATATGGCTTTTGCACATATATTACATTGCATAAGTTGCAGGAGTAAATTGTACCTCTGATGGGCACAACAAAACTGTATGATCTCTATTGGGGAGTATGTTCCTTTACTGTTTCAATTCGTACAATCTAGAGTTATACGATGGTGATGGCTCATACTGGTAGAAGTAAGTAGCCTGGCATCTGAGCACAACATTTAGCAAATTAAAGTGGTTTTCCGACTTGCAACTAGAATGTGCTCAACTCTGTTGTGATGCCATTTTAGAAATGAAATGCAGCATAGCCAAAAACAGACAGAAATGAATCTCCAAAATTACACAAACCTATTTTATTTCAATATGGACATTATAGCTTGGTAAAAAATAATACACAGATTGGTGACATTGTTGTAATTAATTGTATAGCTTGTTTCAAATTAAGCATAAGAAAAAAAATGTAATCAGTCAATGCTGAGGAAAAGGTATGGAATGATTCATCAATCAGATTCCAGCTTGGCTCACTCTCCCTTAAATGTTACATCTGTTAACTCTGGTTTGAATGCATTTGTATATGCACAGCTCCAACAGTCCTGTCCGACAAATTTAGTTTGAGGTTTCGAGTTTGATAATTTGGTTTTTCAGCTGTTGAGTTGTAGACTTGAGGTGTTTGTCCTCATATGCTGAATTTATATTATATCAGACTCAGTGCTTTGCATTGTAGTCGGAGATCTCTGCTCTGTCTTTGTTCTTCCAAAAAAACTTACGCTTTTCCATACGCTTCATTGTATTTCCACAAGTAAAATTGTAGAAGCATGGCTTTGCTGTGTAATTTTAGGAAGGATGATGCATTCTTTTGGCAACAGTTTCAACAAGACGTACATTTTCAGTATTTTTAATTTTTTTTATCAACAAACATTTTCTGTCTCCACTCTTTCTGTTATGTCTCCCGTGTCTCCAGAATCTTTTGTGAATTTAGATCATGACATGAAATCCACAACTTGTTGCCTTAATATGGCGACAGCAAGTTGTTCTTTTTAAATGTTTTTTTCTACCATCGCAGTGAAAAAACTGCATAAGAATGTAAGATCTTCACTTGATTCGGGTCATTTTTCACATACATTGAAAACTGCTGTGATTAAACCCCTTTTAAAGAAGCCTAACCAATTCACTATAGTCCACTACAGTCACTACAGTAAGTCCAAAATATCTATAAGTGGATTGGTCGGTATTTTCTTCAACTTAAAGCAGAAAATCTATCCTTAGTCTATTGTCTATTGTTAAATCAGCAAAACACCATCCTAAAACATGCTAAAATCCCACTTGTGGTTAATCTTTCTTACCGTGGAGCACAACACTAAATTTTTGTAATGGCCCCATGACAGTTCCACAATTTATTGGCACATCCAGCACAGAGTAGGACAGACGAGTATCCAAAAAACTTGATGCTAATAAAAACCAAAATAAAGGTGTACAACAAACTGGCTAGGTGTATTTTTAATAAAATATATGTTAAAACAGGTAGCGACTAGATCTGAACAGATAACAAGCCTTGTTGAGTTTACAGGCCCCCTTTTATTTACTTACATATCTGAAAAGGACAAAGGCCAATAAAATGTAAGAGCTCTATACCTGTTTGACTTTTATATACACCCCAAATACAACAAATCATTAAGTGAGACCATTAGAGGTTTTTCATTAAGAGTAGACTAAAGTAGACTTTGTTCATCTGTTTCAGATGATTGTGTGCATTAAACAGTGAATTTATTCTTGAATGTTGAACATGCTCTTGGTTGATTTCTGAATGCAGATTAAGTAGTGTTAAAAAAGGGATACCTCCAAGCTACCCCCTAACCACTACAGAGAATCACACTTCCTCCCACATACACTTGGAAGCATAGCTAAGCCATCTGCTGACCCCACCAAAGGAGCCAGTCACGTTAGTAACAGCCTGAGGGGAAAGATTTTACCACTACACACTATATACGGTGTAACTCATGAGACTCTCCATATCGGAAGCCAATTTGGTCTTCATGTTTGAGAAGGTGAAAGGTTAGTGTGTGAGGCAGAATGTGGCCTTGGTGGCATTCTAAAACAATATTTCAAAATGTGTTGAAAAAATAAGTCCCTGCTATTTCTTTAGTAATCTGCAACCAGAATCTACAGCCTGCCTTCCCAAAGAAATTGTGAAAAAAGCATGGAAAGACAAATAACCCGCTGTAATATATTTCAGTATTTCCCACTGCTATGTGTTAATCAATATCAGCTGGTTTAGTATTAATTCATGGCCAATGAAAATGTTTTGCATTACCAAAGTATTGTACAGAGTGGTACGATCTGGTAAAAGCAAAGAGACCACAAAAATGTCTCACTGTTGCAAAACATACTAATGACATTATTTACAGCTGCATTTCTAAACATCTAAATGTTTCATTGAGCATTATTGGAGCCGTAGTTTGTAGACTATTTCCCCATAGTCACGGCCATCTTCATGAGATTTCTGATAATCAAGCCAAAAGAAAAATCGAAAATCTGGTTTTTCAAGAACTATGGAGCACTTACAGAGAGTCTCAGCTAAACCTGGAAGTAGCAGGTAGAGGTTTTCCCATGAAAACAATACGAAAGTTACTGAATGGGCTCTATGCATTCTCACTGCGCAAAACTCCACAGCTGAAGTAAAAGCATATTGAAGCTTGTTAGAGGTTTGCTGCAGAATATTTGGAGAAGCCTGTAAAATACTGGGAGAATATTGTCTAATAAGAAAAGGCCAATGCTGAACTCTAAAATTAGTTTCATAGAAAGAAACTAGATGAACCACTTGATTTTTATCCAACTGAAAATCTATGGAAGCAACTGATGATTACAATGAATATAGAGGAATCCGATACCTTCAGGATGTGAAAATGATTTGTGTGGAAGAATAGGTAAAAGTCACTCCTGAAGAATGCATGTGAGTAGTTTCTCCATACAGGAGACATCTTGAAGTGCGCATTACCAAAAAGGCTTTTCTGTCTTAGTATTTTATACATTTCTGTGTTCAATGCTTAATACCTGCGTGGGACACAAAACCTGCTCTGTAAGTTTTATTCATTTTAGGAAATCTATTACTGTATATCTTGGTGAGTGGAGCAACTGTTTAAGTTGTCTAGTTCAGTTGTCTAGTTTAGGTGCTTGTTTTCTGTTGTGTTTTTATTGTGTAACTGATCCTGTTGAGAATTTTAATGATTGACTTTCTCTAATCTTTTGTTATCAGAGTTTTGTGTTTCTCCTTTAATTGTGTTTTAATGCAAAACCTTTTTATTGATATCTTACTGTAGTTTATTGTTTGTGGATAGGCCTGACTATGTACTATGCCTGAATGAATGAATGAATTAATTAATTAATTAATGAATGAATGAAATGTTTGTGGAATTACCCACGTCTGTCAAACTATAGATTTGTAAAGAGAGATGTTTCTTTCTTCTGACTGATTATATCAAAACAACTATGTACAAACACAGTTTAAAACAGCATCGAGCGGCAAAACATAATCAAAACCTGAGGCCTGATCTAACATCAGAAACTTTTGTTGTTTGATCAACCGACGCTCATAATCTTCTTTGATGATCATTCAAACTTTTCTAATCAATACACCTGGCAGTAGGTCACAGCCAATATAAACACAAAACTAATGGAGTCCCTTTCCTGTTTGATGTAAAAGATGGAAGAGAAAAATATGTGAGGTCTATTTCAGAGAAGATGAAGAGGAATACTGATGGAGAAAATAGGGGACCAGTTGCTCTCATCATGCTCTTGCCCTGTGTTGATCTCTCTCCTGATGGGTTTCTATGCAGCCAACCTTTTCCTCTTCTCTTCTTTTCCCAACTGCTCCTTTCACTTTCATAACACACGATATATAGCAGAGAGGAATATTTGCATTTCTATTCACCTGACTGAATCACTTTCTCTGTTTAAGAGAGGTTATGTTCCTTATTTTGGTGCCTACCTTTTCCATTCCCTCCCTTCTCTGAGGCTCATTTCCTTTCTATCATCTGAACAAATAAGAGGACTCACTGACTTTAATTCTTTATATATTTTCCGTCTTCTCCTCACACTTTGTGTTGCAATGAATACAGATGTGTTTCATACGAAGCAAAGCCTGTGTCTTGCACTTTCTAAAAAAAGTTAATATTTTTTATTTTTAGTTTCTTTAAATTTAGTGTTGTTCTGTGAAGAGATTTGCGTTTACTCTAGATTTTTCTACTTCAAAACTACTCTTACCCCTTTGAGGTTCAATGTTAAAGGGCAAAGACAGCTTTATAAAGATTTCTCCTGAGAAATGGATCTTACCACTATTATGTGTGGGGTAGGAATATGGAGCTAAATTGGGGCCATAAAGTTTGTTTAAACGAAAAAAATTTGAACCTGAAAAATTAAAGTTTGTTCAAAAGAAAAACATTTGAAGTTTTGCAACTGAAAAAAAACAGATGTGAAACTGGAAAAAAAAAGAAGTTCAAAACTACTTTTTTCCCCGGTTGCCCCGTATGCCAGTTTGCCCCTGGCTGTGAGTCACTTCACTAAATGAAGACCTTTTGCTTTATGTTGAGAGCATGGGAAATCTCCAACATAAAAATAAGAACAATGCTTTATTTATAATACTCTTGATTTCCCCCTATCTCCCCTCTGTTCCTAGAATTCCTTTGAGACTGAATTATCTCCCATCGCCTTTTTCCGTCATCCAATCCCAGCACTACGATTAATGGCGGTGAGGAGTGTGACAGCGCATGCACAACGCGAATCTTTTTGCTCCACTAAGCAGCCTGAGATCACGTGACGCCAAGTTGCTGATGTAAATTCATATTCTCATAGAAAATAAATCATATTCACTAACTGTTATAGCATATTGTATTCATAAAGAATAAACCACAAATTGTAAACTTGAACTTTGTGTTTGTAATATCTTGAAGCTGGGACATTTTATTTTGTATTCTTATAGAGAAAATATACAATACCTCTGGATTTTACTTATGCACAACTATCGACTAATATGCACACATTTCCGTCGTTACAAACACATTGTTTTTGACAGCGTTCTTACCCCATAATTATGCACCTTTGGATATAGATCTTGCTGTCCCTTCACTTCAGATACCACACTCAAGCAAGTCTCTGAGCCAATTTAAAACAAGGAACTCTGCTAAATGGCAACAACCTGCCCTGAGCTGGGGGAAATAGGTTCAATAGTCACTCAACAGTGCTTCATTGCTATTGGCTGGAAAATCAATATGAGACTGAAGTCAAGCTCTAATTGGTTCCTGTAAAAACACAGACACATTTGTGCAAAAACATGCATTAAGACAGATGCAAACGCCATTTGAGAAAAAAAGTTCAAGATTAAGATTAATGCTAATTTTGACTATTTATTCCAGGTCAACCCACTGTACCAAAGGATCCATGCTGGATGCTCTCACATGGATGCAATGAATCGATTGGACACACCATCTGTGATTTTAAAAAGGTGAATGTTTCCAGTATGATAGTGGTAGTATGCAATAACTGCTGTATTGGGTCTTGCAGTCCAAAAAGAAATGTTGAATATTTGAAAGACAAAACATTCAAAAATTCTTATTGGAGCATTATTTCACACTGGGCACATCTAGTGGAAAAAAAAAATTCCCTTGTTAAAAAAAAACAACAAATGTGCTTTTCTTTATCACTGTCCCCACAGTTACTGGCACCTTCATCAATTCCTTTAAAATAAATGTATCAGAAGTATTTTGTAAAAGTAGACAAGACAAGGCAAGTTTATTTATGTAACACATTTTAGTAGCAAGACAATTCAAAGTGCTGTACATGAAAAAAAGAAAAAGAGATAATAGGAAAAGTACATTACAGTGGCATAAAGGTTGTTAAATAATTAACGAACACAAATAATTTAGAGAATAAAAATTAATCATTAAAATGATATGATAATAAAAAAATTTAAATTAATGATAAAACGATTGATAAGAAAATGAAAGGAAAGTTGGACTGAAAACTTAACTTATAATGTTTAGATAGCACAGTCAAAGGCCACTCTAAACAAATAAGTTTTTAATCTTGATTTAAAGCAACTTAGGGTTTTAGCGCTTTTACGGTTTTCTGGGAGTTTATTCCAGATTAGATGTCACTTTTGTGATAGAGTGTTGAGGAATATTTGCATCTGTATTTGCCCCTCTGTCCTGCTGCAGAAAAGCCTCCCCACAGCATGATACTGCCATCACTATGTTCCATGGTGGGCATACTGTATTCAAGGTGTTAGTGTTCCACCACACATAGTGTTTGGCACACAGAGCAAAAACGATGCTTTTGTCTTATTTGGCCAGTGCACCTTTACTTACCATTTTGCTATCCCCTACTATTAGTTGTGTGGAGTGCACAACTAATAGCTATTATGTCAACATATTTTCCCATTTGGGCTCCAGCTCCTCCAAAGCTAAAATGGAAATCCTGGTTGCTTCTGTGATTAATGCTCTTCTTCTTCAGCTGGTTAGTTTAATCAGAGGGACATGTCTTGATAGGTTTGCAGTTGGACTATAATCTGGTCTGTGAGATGTCCAACACTTAGGATATTTTTTATAACCTAAATCTGCTTCAAACTTTTTCCCTGACATATCTGCTGTGTTTCGACTGTGGCTCAGTAGGAAGAGTAGTCGTCTTAAAATCAGAAGGTTTTGGGTTCGATTCCAGCTTCCTCCTAGCATATGTCGATGTGCCCCTGGGCAAGGCACTTAACCTCAAGTTGCCTACCGATCTGTGTATCGGTGTATGAATGTGTGAGCGTTAGTGAGTGCGATTGTGTGAATGTGGCTCTAGTGTAAAGTAGAGGGTGACGCGGGAGTGGATTTTCTCTCCTGTCCCATCCCGCTCCCACAGAAAAATGTCTTGTCCCATCCCAATCCCAGGCCAGCATAAAAAAAAAATCCTGTCCCATTCCACTCCTGGTAAATTGACTCCCATCCCACTCCCATTTAGAACGACTCCCACTCCTGTGCCACTCCCATTTTTGTTTTCTTCATTTAGTCTTTTGGCAATTTCTTTGTTTGAAGGACCAGTTAGGTCCCTGCTTTTAGCTGTAGTAAAGGCCAGTTAAAGTTAAAAGAATAATAATGAAGAAATAATAAAATATCAAACAAGGAAACAGACCATGCCTATCTTAGCTGAATAAACAAAACGTACATAGTTGTATTTTACTCATTTACAAAGTGATTGTTTTCTTTGAACAATGACATTACTTTTATGTTTCAAATTGCTAAAGCGAAAGAAAAAAGCACCTAGCAAGAGAACTGTACTTGGTGAACAAAAGGGCAAAAAGGCATTATCTTCACAATTTACAAACTGTACCTAAATGGTTCACAGCCCTGGTCCTCAGGGACCCCTTCCCTGCAAGTTTTAGATGTGTGTCTGCTCCAGTACACCTGATTCATATTCTGACATGACCTCCTATACAGACATCAAGAATGGAGGGTCAAACTGGACAAAATTAAAACAATAAAATCATTATTAAATAAATAAATGTTTTAATGTAACATTAAATGTGCCATTAAATTAAAGGTACCATTTATTTATTTAGTACATCATTAGAAACAATAAATGTACCATTATATAATGAAATTGACTATTATGCAATTAAATGTGCCACTGAATAATTAAGTATAATTTTAAAGATGACATGACGTAATTAGTGGTACACTTAATATTTAATGATGTATTAAATAAATTGTACATTTAATGGTACATTACATTTTTTTCTATTTCGCAACGTATTTATTTAATATCTTCCCTTGATGAAGCCTTTCCCCTCTACTGTGGCAAAGGCTCTTAAATCTTTAGTGAACATGCAAGCAGTTTTGTTGGTCAGATGAGACTTGACACGTGATGGTACTTTTGGTTTGATGAATGAAGAGATGCAGGGCTGATTCAATCCAGAATTTGCCTTACAAGTGTGCCTTAATCACTGGTGTACTTGATTATGACTAAACACTTTTTACAAGCAGCATACTGCGTGTTAAAATCGCTGCATTCAACTCTCCTGAAGTTTGGTAATATTTACGACTTTCCTGTAAGCTCTATGAGTTTAATAGATAAGTCCTAACTTCTGACTTTACGTTGCAAATCCAATTTTACCACGTCCAGTTCTCCACCTGCGTTTGCTCCCTCCATTCTAAACGCAGGTGGAAAACATCAATCAGAAGCAGTGTCGTGTAGTTCGTTTGACTCGCATTGTAGTATAGTATACGTCGATCCAAGTTTTTTTTTTTTCTTAAAGTTTATAACAAAGTCTCAGTTCTACATTTCCAAAGACAATTGATCCTAGTTTGTTTTCCCTCCTATTGGTCTGCTCCCGTTCATTTTTTATCCTGTACCATCCCAATCATGTGATCTTTACTAATACTGTCTCCCATCCCGCGGGATTCCCATGGGAATCCCGTGACCCGTGGGATTCCTGAAAAAATGTCAGCCTCTAGTGTAAAGCGCTTTGAGCGGTCTGTATGACTGGAAAAGCGCCATATAAGTTCAGTCCATTTACCATTTCCCTTTTCTTGGCCTTCATTGTGCTGTTTGTTTACTAATGTTCTCTAACAAACCTCGGAGGCTTTCAGAGAACAGCTACATTTATACTATGTATTTATTACATTACACACAGGTGGACTCAATTCACTAATTATATTTCTTCTGCAGGCAATTGGTTGCAATGGATTTTGTTTAGGGATACCAAACTAAGAAGCTGAAAAGAAACATATGTATATTTAAAACATATTGTGCAGTGCATTCCAGCAACCAGGAAAACAGAATAAATGTTGGCCGTTTAATATTTGAATATAAAACATCTGTTGCAACATGAATACTATTCGATCTCTTATCATAAAGTGATGTTTCTGAATGAGGAAATCACGTATCCTGCTCACTCAAAATGCAATTTTGAAATTCAAGTCAGATCTATTTAATTTATAGAGCCCCAGGGAGCCATAAAAATACAAGATAAAACCTATAAAAGATGGTGTGCGTATGTGTGTGTGTGTTGGTTATATCCTCCAGGACTGCCAGTAATAAAACCATTAATATTTCAGCGATGAGGTGGTACAAAGTGGCTACTATACTGGACTGTCATTACGGACTCGCTCACTCATTTAGACACAAGGCACACAGATGCTCAGTAACATGCATGCCTGTGCAAAATGTGCTTACACATGCTCAGTTGAGACACAGAAACACAGCTTGTGACTTGAGAGGAGTCGTTGCTGCTATTAAAAATTGATTATCTGTCATAGTATCACTTTCCCCCAAGGTCAAATCACAATCTGAGTGTGCATGTGTGCAAAATACTGGCTGGTGAGATTGAAAGAGGAGAGGGGATAAATCGCTCAGATAAAGAGTAGAGGAGAGAAGGAGGAGGAAGAGTTGAGATTTATGCATCATTTAGATTTAGGAGATGAAGTGTAGATCTGTTTTAGAGGAGAGTGAGAACAAAAGACTAAAGAAGGCTATTCCTCTAAGGTATCACAGCATCTCATACTGTGTCGCTTATCTCCTTCAGGTGAGATGACTGTATGAACATCAGGTATGACAGAGACCTGCAAATGAAGTGACAGCTTTATTGAAGGATATTTGAACCCTGGGACAAAACTGCAACATGCTCATATGTTTTCACACCTGAACAAGTATTGATGACAGTATTTAATCTAGAAAAACAATAACAAAAATGTATTAATTGAAACATTTTTTCAAAAAATAATTACAGCATTATGAAACCTGTTTTATTCTGCAAGTTCCATTATATTTTTCCAAATTCCACCATTTGCATTTTTATTTTTTTAAATTCCCCTTTTTCCATTTTGGGAATAATTCAACAAATCCATAGCCAAAGAGTTCCCCAGTTATTTAACATTTAAAAATATAACAAAGTGCTGTGGTTCAGCAAAACACTGAGTGCTATTGCAAGGTATTTACAAATATTTAACCATAATTTATACATTTATTTCACATTTAAAAAAAGAAAAATTTCCTTTTAAAAATGCTTTAGAGTTGGATTCGACACCGAAATGTGTTATTAAGAAACATAAAACCTTGTGCACACTTGCATAATGAGCAGGACTTTTGTTTTTTTTAATTTCTTTTATCGATCACAAAAATTGCTTCTGAAGTACAGGACTGTCAGTCTTTTTGTATTTAGCTCCAAAATCCGGACAAAAATTTGACAAAAATCAAATTTTTGACAAAGTTTCGATCAGTTAAAAAAAATAAACAGAGTAATAATAAAGATTAATTCTTGATTACAAGTACACGAGTTTTTCTTATAATGTTTTCATTTAATTGGTGCTAAATAAATCTTGAAGAACAAACATATAAATAACTACTTGGTTCTTTAATTTTTTTTTAAGATATTTTTTCGGCACTAGTGGCCTTTATTTTTGACAGTAGGTAGACAGGAAAGAGGGTTAGAGAGAGGGGGAGACATTCGGTAAATGTCGCCGGGTCCGGGACTTAGACCCGGTCCGCTTCGAGGACTGTAGCCTCTATATATGGTCGCGTGCTTAACCCCTACACCATCAGCGCCGCGCCCTTGGTTCTTTAATTTTTGATACAAAATATCTACCTATTATAACAATGATTTCTGGGTTTCCTTAGACAGAAAAACTTTTTATCCAATTTGAATAAATGACTAACTCTGACTGCACTGTCCAATGGTTAGGACTAATTGGAATGTATGTACCTGACTTTTGTGAAGTGCCTTGAGACAACATGTGTTGTGAACTGGCGCTATATAAATAAAACTGAATTGAAACTGAACTGAATTGATTTATTTATGTACATAAATATAGTAAAATGTACTATATCAATGCTACATTTGACTTTTAATCACTTTTTAAATATTTGACAGCTTTAAAAAGGTAGCTTCCATTAATATCTGCTGTATATGTGTATAAATTAAAACATGGCCTTAAAACTGGGATTGCAAAGAAAGTTCAATTTTCTCAGCGGTTTTCACATCTAGTGCTGCCAGTGGTCTGAAAGGAAGACTCCCAACTGCCTAATGTGATTAAAGTGAGGTAGAGCTTTCAACAACATGCAGAGGCATTGTATGTAGTAGAATAACGGGAGTTGTCTTTTAGAACAAAAGCCACATGGATTCACAAAGGGATTCAGCCTCCACTCTGCTCCTGAATAGTCATACAGCAATACATCTGACCTGTGCAGGCTGATTTCCCCCAGCTTTTGTTGTAATATCTCAATATGTTTTCTGCAGTATTACCATCAGGGACAACACTAACCCCCCATTACAGTCACAGACAAGTTTCATGTATTCTGTCGGGTGTATTGCTCACACTTCCACCGGGAGCTTTGCTGCTTCCTTGAAAGTTTTCTATGTACACTGTAATCCTATGAATTTGTGAGCATGCAGGGCAGAGTGTGAGTGTGCATGTGTGGAAATAGTATTTCAGCAGGGAGCAGACCTCCTCTGCAGATGACGTTTTTACTGGAGAAATGTCACCAGAGCCATTTTCTCCCCATAAATCTGCATGAGCTTGTGTGTGTCAGTAAGTCAGTGTATGACTACGTGTCAAACTACTTTAACAATAGAGCACTTTTTCAGGCTGTGTATTAAAATGCTGCCTCGTCTTTTTATAATTGTTATTATTTATGTGGCATTGATTTAAAAAACAATACACTGAAGAAGACCACACACCAAAGGACCAACGTTCACATATGGATCATCTCAGTAAATTAGTATATGATCACGAGTTAGATATTTTTTTCTGTTAATTTTGATGATTATGGCTTACAGCTAAGAAAAACACAAAATCCAGTTTCCCAGAAAAATGGAATACTATATAAAATAAAGAAAAAAACATGTAATACAGAAATATGGTATTACGGCTATGGTAAAGTGTCTTCATGTACTTTATAGTACAGGTTTTCAAAACCGGGTCGGGGCTCCTTTAGCATGAATTACAGCAACCATGTGGCGATCAGCCTGTGGCTCTGCTGATGTGTTAGGAGAGGCAAGGTTGCACCTCTAAGCTTATCTGTGTGTTTGGGTCTGGTGTCTCTCTGTGGGGATTTGGTCAGGCAAGTTTGCTGGCCATTCAAGCACAGTGATACCTTGGTTATTTAACCAGTGTGGGCTGGTGATAAGTCTGTTGGAAAAAGAAATCAGCAACTCCATATCCATCCATATCCATGTCATTTGATAACACAGCTTTGGACCTGACCACATGGACCTGGCTTTTTTCCATTAGCCTGGGTAAAGCACTTCAGATGTTTGGCTTAACACAAGAAATTAAACAGTTGTAGTCCAAGTCCTGGATCTGTTTGTGCTGATTTTTGAAGCACATAATCCAGCTGCAGTCCTCATCTTGTGAATTTCTCCCAAGCTATTAAATGGGCTTTGCTTCACAATCAGGCTGTGCTTACCCTTGTTGTTTTTTCATCTTTTTCTACAGAACTTCTTCCTTCCACTGATCTTTCTGCTAATATGATTGGATACAGTGCTATGTAAACTACCAACTGCCTTAGCAATGACCTTTTGGGGTTAACTCTTATTGTGGAGTGTGTCAATGACAGGGAAGTAAGCCATCTTCCTTATGGTTTTGTAGGCAATAAAATGTTCATAACATTTCTGTATTAAAAATTCACTATTCTAATTTCCTAAGAAACATTGTTTGTGTGCTATAAGTCATAAACATCAAAATGACCAGAAATAAATGCTTGACATATATCCATCCATGTTTCATGGATTTATAATAGATATGATCATATCACTTTTTTCTTTTATGGAAACAAATGACACTATATATACAAATTTTAACTAATTGAGATTTACCTGTAATGAGAAAGGTAAAAGCCACGTATAATGTGTGAAAAGGGTTTTTCTGTGATTTTTTTCTTACAGCTTTTTTTATAAAGTATGTGATTTGTGTTCATGGGACGATGGTAGAATAATTTTTTATGTGCGTAAATGTGCAATCTAAAATTGGTCTCCTTGACAACTGAGAGGACATCTGTCATCTCCATATGGAGAGACAGACACAGAAACTCTGATGTGAAAGCTGTTGTAGGCAAAACAATATATTGGAAAAAAAAATTAAAACAAAACTCAAAAGCATTTCAACAGAGCGCCATACGTTGAATAGTAATGATTTTAAATGCAAATCCCATGCAGGGGAAGGCATCCTTTTACTGAATAGAGTGTAATTTTGTCAGAATAGCAACAGCTGCAAATGTCAATTTTTTTAATTCTAGGAACAGCAATTCCATTTAGTTCAATAGCAGATGCTGACAAAAAACAAAACTGATGTTGCTTAAAGGCCGATTAGATAATGTTACCCTGAATCATTTCTAGATATCGTCAAGATTTTCTAACTAAACAGTGTAGGTGTCAGCCTGGATTTAACCTGCCATGAAACATTTTACTACAAGTCATTACAAATGTAATTGAACAGAGCGATGGCTTTCAGTCTCATCTGGTGGTTAATATAAATGGCAGGCACATATTTTCACTCGAACTTGACAAATTCCCTCAGAGCCAAATGGTTCCAGCACATGGAGCTCAAACAAATAACAGATGATTCATACACACACATATTTTTCCTCTCAGTGCTTCAATAAGAAAACTTTCGCATGAAGTCTGATTCTTTATCTCATAGTCATTCATTTTCCAGCTGTGGGGACACAGAAAGTCAGGGAGCCTCTCAGTCAGAGTGTGGAGGAGGGGGGCACTAAAAACTCATTACATGGACGATCAATATTGCACACACTTGAGAGCCAAGTGTGTGCTCGGTCCCCCAGCATACACAACACACAAAGACACACACACATGTACGTGTTTCATCACCGAATGACGATGGTGACAGATGACCTTTGTCAGCCTGAAAAGTGTTACCATGGTAACCATTAGGTTATATTTTGGTATCCTACAGTAGGGGAGCCCAGATGACGCACACATACACGTGAATACACTTATATAAACTGGCGAAGGTCATGATAAAATACTACAGCTGAGTATGTCAGCACATCACAGCTCTCTTTCGCCTTAAATAACTTCCTCAAAAAAAAAAAAAAAAATACAACCGGAATCACTTATTCCTCAGCAGTGCTGAGGTAATTGTAAACAGCAGTAATATTTTTCACCAAAATGTTAATTATATTTTGAAATACAGGTCTAAACTTGGATTTCTGTTTTTTTATTTTATGTGACAATCATCCAAGCATGCTTTATTAAATCATACATCACAATTAGTTAATTTTTTTTGCCCACTTATTAACATATCATTTAATATTCCATCCTGCTTACTGAATGACTTTTAGAGTAAAAACATAGTTTGTTGAAATAAAAACCTAGTTTAATGCTTAGGCTCTCATGGCAGTACTTATTTCTTACTGCTAACAGTAAAAGAAAATATTCCTTGATTGGGACTTTAATCCAGACACTTTTCTTCACAGTTTGCTGTCAGAGTTTCGTGTAATATTTTAGTAATAATTAATGTTCTGCAGGCTTTGTAAAGGTCTTTGGCTGCTTTTTCCCTCATTTCTCCTTTCACCACTTAGAGAAAAGCTATTTGCTTTTCAAGCCATAAAACAATGAATGACCTACGAATCATTCAGACATAAATAAGCTCCTCTGGGGATGAACCCGTATTTTCTATATTTAAAAAACAGCTTGACCAAGAATGGGTTTTCTGTCTTTGTTTACTTGCACCCTGTTCTAAAAACCAAATTTGCTTTAATTTCTTTAATTAAATCTATGAAAAATATCACACATTTGAACATAAAATTGTATTTTTAGCACCAAAAAGGTTACTCCTTTACTCCTGCTTCACATGTTTTTGAATTTAGAAAGTGCTACAGCTTAACCCCACAATTTAGTTTCCTTACAGTCAGGGCACATTGCATTATACTATTTTCAGAAATTACAGGGACAGAAAGTTATAGGAGCGTATCCTAATTTGTCATTGCTAATGCTAGAACTTGCTCTTTAAGTGTGATAAGAGAAAAAACACTTAGTTTTTTATTTCTAGTTAACAAAATGATGAGTGATGTTTTATGTGTTGGATTAACATTTTTTCTGAGTTTGAAGGAAGAAAACTAACATTACCTTTCCAAGCCCAGGAGTATCTTTGATCTTGTTGGCTGCACGGAGAAGACAAGGTGGAGCAGGTGGAGGCACCATCAACAAAGCAGAACTGAAGGTAGTCGGGAACAGATGAGGGTCACATGACTGGGATGGAGATGATGTCACTGGGGCTGTAACTGTGGTGGTCTTCTGCTTCTTCTTCTTTGATGTTAAGTTCAACTTTTGTGCAGCTCTGAGAGAGAGGGGCAGCAACGTCCATTAAATGATCAGAATATGATCTTAAAATCAGACATCAGTAGTAATTAATTGAGTTTTAGCTTAAAAACCTAGTTTTATTCCAGTGTAGGATGACACAGTGGCACTGGAAAGTTTACATCCACTCAATAGTGGAATAAATGTCACATTAATCTGTGGCTCCTTATGATGCATTTTGACTGTTAAACAATAATTGGAGCACAATCCCCTAAAGGTTTGCTTGTCTAAAAGCACATGCAAACCTGCTTACGCATATATATTTATATATATATATATATATATTATATATTTTTTTTTTTTTTGCGCGCATGTACACACATGCTGCCCACCATTGAGAACAAAAACAGAAAGTGGCTATTTTTATTCCCTGCAATTCGAGAAGCACCAACTGTAACTACTTTCACATACAGTGGCTGCATTACCAGTTTAACAAAATTAAAGCCCACTACAACAGCTGTAGCAAGGCTTCCTGCACGGTTCTGCTTTAACTCGCACATTTAATTTAGAGAACATATAAGGAGAGGAAGAAAGAGTGAGAGACCTTGTGCCCTGATACACTATGTCAAGAAGCTATATTCTCACACCATTGGCTTTCAATTAACTGCAGCAAGTTTCATATATGAGCGCGAAGGAAGAGAGTCAGTGAAAGGAGGGTGGGAAAGGGGGGGAGTGGGAAAGAGAGGGAGGAAGAGAGATGTGAATCTAGTGACCCATGGAAAGATGAAGCACTTCACCATTTGACTGGCTCTCCCTGGAGATTTGTGTGTGAATCCGTGTGTGTGTCTGACTGTGCATAGCGTAAAACAAACCCACCATGAGAAGACCACTAATTGGGTTTTTTCAGTGTGCAGGCAAAGCTTACACGTTTGAAACGCGATCAAAGGCAATTACTAGTTTGTATTATGTTGGTGTAATGTTCCAAACCTCTCCATGCAACATATGAAAAAGAATTTTGAAACCTGTCAACTGCAGGATTGTATTGGATCCTCTTATTACCACCAGTCTGTGCATACAGGAGCTTAAATGCTTTTTCTAATCATGGTCATAAGAGAGTTTTAAAAGCATTAGTCAATTTATTTTCTACATTAGGTTCACAAAAAATAGTTATAATATAGTTATGAAATATTTCCTCTGTGATTTTTATGTTCTCAATGAAAGAAGTGGCTGTAGGGGCTGCTGCAGTGTTGCTGATGTTTGCAGTATGAGAGATGACAAAGATGGATTCATTTACTTTGCTGCAGGGGATTCCTGCTTGTAACCTGCATGCATTTTCTGTTTTCAACCTCAGTACAATAATTCTTAGCTGTGGACAGTCCCAGCTAAACAATATTTTGTTCTTTAACATGTATGCAGTTTTTATCTTGTGCAAAACACTGAATATGTTTTAGGTGTCCTTTGTTACAATTTCCAGATCAGTTTCTGGGTGCACATGAAATAAGTTTTATCCGCCTGAGTGATTCAATCTATAGCTAAATTAAAGTACCGGACACTCCAACAACACCTCATTGGTGGTGTTTGATGGCAGGGGGCCTGGGATTTGGTTAAGCGATTCTATTCCAAAGTAACCCTAAAGTGAACTGTTCTTGTTTTACATCAATCACCTTAATCTAATCATCAGCGCCTCTACATTACCTTGCCTCCTAAACTATTTTTTTCTGTCCTCCAACCTCTTTCTTTGTTTCCTTCTCTCACTCATTTTTCTTCTTCATCCTTCCGACTTCATCTCTGCCATCCATACATGTGCTCATCCTTCCCAAAATGCATTGATTCCTTCTGCACTGAGTGCCTCTTCTTCTCCCCTTTAGACTTCAAGTATCTGTCTCTTGTTAGAAAGCACCAGAGGTCAGCTGGTAACAAGATGATGCTTTGTTTTTCTTCTCCTTTTGCGCAAACACAAACAGCTCTGCTTTGGACACAGTGCTGATTGATGGCTGGTGTCTATTGGCTGTGTTGTTGGTTCAGTGGTTAATTACGTTCTGTTTAGCAGACAATCAGTAATAAAAGATGTGAGGGGAGATAGAGAGTGATGGTGGACATGTGAAAGTGAGCTTGTGTGTGTCGCATTAGGTCAGAATGACTGTTGATGAGGCTGGCTTCACTGATATTATCTTCTGACATGGACATGTGGTCAAATATGACCAAATTATGGAGAATTGACAGGGATACTGTTTCAGCTGACTGATATGGTCCTATAAATTATATTACTGTAGGTTAATTTAAAGATGTGAGGAGATTCTGGACATGTTCAAAACTGAGATTTATTTATGAGTTAAATTCATTGTACATAGTCAGTGATTATATATATATATATATATATATATATAATAAAATATATGAAAAATATATATATATATATATATATAATATATATATTAAACCCTAAAATATGTTCCCAAATATTTTATTTAAATAAAAGAAACACAAAATCCTAATTTCTCTGTTACTTCTACGAGAGGAAGGTGAATGTGTCATGAATAAGAAACAAAACGATGAAAAAAATCTATCAAGCATCAATTTTAAATAAAGTAAATAAATAAGGTTGTCGGGCTTCTCTCCAGAGATAAAAGAAAGATTTCAACTACCTAATTTTGACTTGGAATACCAAATCTTAAATTAATGGGTACGTTCAAGAAGGCTCTGATTTAGTTTGTGTACGCTTTGGGTGGTTTCTCACTTTGGATCGCTCCATAACCAAATTGGATAGAAGTTAAAAACTATTACGCTAATTGCGTTGGAGATGAAGTGGGAAAACATAACAGAAAAGGCATAATGATTGAGATTAAATCAAACATCAGTCAGTCATTTTCTACCGCTTATTCCATAGTGGGTCGCGGGGGAGCTGGTGCCTATCTCCAGCAGTCTATGGGCGAGAGGCGGGGTACACCCTGGACAGGTCGCCAGTCCATCACAGGGCAACACACAAACAACCATGCACACACTCATTCATACACCTAAGGGCAATTTAGAGTGACCAGTTAACCTAACAGGCATGTCTTTGGACTGTGGGAGGAAGCCGGAGTACCCGGTGAGAACCCACGCATGCACGGGGAGAACATGCAAACTCCATGCAGAAAGACCCCCGGCCGGGAATCGAACCCAGGACCTTCTTACTGCAAGGCAACAGTGCTGCCAACTGCGCCACCGTGCAGCCTAAATTAAACATAAGGTGCAAAATTTATTTGCATGCTGCCATTGCACAAATGGGAGGAGAACAATATTAGTGTACAGTGTATAAGTACAAGACAGAAAAACAGCTTTTGTTGGTTGCATGATGCATGACCAAAAATCAAAACAAATGTGTTTATTAACCTGATCAGGTAAAGTTTTTTTTTTGTCCCGCTGACCATCTGTCCAGATCATCAATCCACCAGTGTGATGGGTTATAGGCTAATGGTTCTCATTTATCATTGGATGACACCGTTTTCCTTAAACAACACTGAAAAAAGTCAGCAAAATGGGAAGAGAGGCAGAAAAAGAGACAGCAGCCTACATGTCTCTGCCATCCTCCATTTGAAATAACAACACCTTCACAATTTACCAATTCACTTGAGGCCTACTCATTTACTCAGCTGCCTTACGCAGCACACACACAGTCAGCCAAATCCCCATAGATCCGATCCTTGGAGCAGGCATTTAAAAAAATTCCTGCACTGATAGAAACTCCCTTCCCCCCGTGAGTAACAGCATGCTCACACCATAGCAAGTCTCTATTCCAGGGTCCCCAGAGGACCACTGCAGCAAAGGGAAGATGTAGAGCTGCTGTGCAAGTATGACATATTCCAAAGACAGATCGCCACTAATGAAAGATATTACTTAGATATGCATTAGTGTGGAGGTAAAGGAAAGGTCACTGTGTAAATGGAGAAAGTGTGGATGAAAGAGAGGAGAGGAGAGAACAATGGGGAAGGAGGAGAGCAATTAAATGAAAACAGGCGAGCTGCATGCTGAGGAGAAAACAAGAAATGGGGATAGACAGGGGAGGCTGAGGAGAAATGGAGGAAGACAGGGGATCAGGTGAGAGGACTTGGGGTGGACACAGGGATTTGGCTGTGTGCAGACAGCGAGCCAAACGAAGATTGTGTTTGTGTCTGTATGCAGTCCACGTGTAAGAGTAAAAACCCAGAACTGCATGGGATTTACCAGCCCTGCAAGGCTGCTTTTACTGGCTGATATACAAATGCACATACATTCCCACATGCTCCCCATCAAAAATGCGTCCTCAACTAACAGACATGCATGAATGACCTGAACTGGTTTTCACAGTTGTAAACATTATGGAATTAACCATTAAAATTCTCCATCATACCATTCCCAGGACTCATACCTCTTGTATTAAAATTCCAGATACATTTAGGCTTTTTCTCTGGTTATTTGGAGGATAAAGAATCACTTTAGCATTGTTGCAAGCTGTCAGTCAGCTGTGTATAATTACCAAATGAGAGGATTTTTATTCTTAGGTTTCTGTTATTATGAAGCAATACAATGAACACTTTGACAGCTGTGATAATAGCAGTTGCATTTCTGTACATTTAAATAAAAGCAGTCAGATTGCTTTACACAACTTTTCATTTTTGTTCTAAATGCTTTGTGTTCTTTGCTTAAGATGATCATACAGTCAGAATCTCATATAAGCCCATGCCAGTCCACAATTGAACTCAATAAAACTATAAAATCTTACACTTTAATGAATGTCCACATGTCTACACAACACGAGTTTTCTTTAGAGGCTCAAGCCTCTACAGCTGAATGTTATTTCATAATGTAAACCAGATGTGTGTGTTTGTGTAACACAGCCTTTGATATCTGACAGTTCAGGGGGGTTGTAGAGGTGAAAAACAAGGCAGTGTGTGTTTAAAAGTGTCCTTGTGTAACTTAGTGGTCTGACAGACAACATTATGTCAGCTACACTGATGTATATCAGTTATATATCACAGACACACTTATTTAATTATCTGCAGATGAACAGCGAAGAAGAGGTGTGAAAGCAATGAAGGAAAACCATCAGTGTTATTTAAAATGTGATTGAAAGCAGTTTATTAGATATGACATCCCAGCGTTTTTCAGATACAGTGACATGCTCAGACTTGGGTGTAACCCATGAATAATTTACTCAGTCATATTAAGCTTGCTATGTTTCATCAATAATGTTGTACCCATGTTATCCGTGTCTGATTTATCTTGTCTTGCTAAGCATTTTTCTGGGCTTCATTATGTAGACGACTGATGAATGAAGAGCCAACTTATACCAAGAAATAATATTGTCTCTGTCGACTGAGAACCAATTCTCATTTAAAACAAGGACCTGGCCAAAAGGGCGCATTAATGGCAGATAACAAAAACTACTTTATACATTTATTATACCACAAAACCCACAACAAAAACATAAAATCTTTAACAAGATCTATTATTTTATTCCTTCTGCTCAATCATACTGAGAAATTACATAGCAGAACTGTTTAAAGGCAGGATAGTCTGAAGCTTTATACTCAGTGCTTGATTTAGTGTTATAATAATTTACTTTACTTTTACCCGTTTTGTAATGATTTGCCTATGAAATTATATAAATTGTAGATTGTAGAGTGATCTGAAAATTGTACAAACCCCTGTCAAAAAGGTAGGATTTTCATGTCAGTCAATTTAGACCAAGTACATTTAACTGTCTGCTAGAACGATGAAGAGAGAATATATTTTTTAGCATCACCATGCATCTCAGTAAATTAATAAAAGAATGGTTTCATGAGGAGAAAGTTAAAGTTTATAAGTGGCCTAGCAAGACTTCAGAACAGAATCTGACAGGAAATCTGTCACACACCTTAAGAGTGCTGTGGACAAGCGCTGTCTTCATAAGTTGGACTTTTTGCTTGGTGGATTGGGGCAAATTTTGCAGAGTCAATAAGTAGCATGCTGCTAGATTCTTACCAAAGAATAGTGAAATTGAATAAAAAGGTGTTTTAACAGAGTATTGGTTTAAGCATGTGCACATGATGCATTCAGGTTATTGCAGCTTTTTAAGTTTCTTAATGTTTCCCCTAAGAAACATTTATACAGGATATATACCACCTTAAAGTGAGAAATGGCTTTAAAAGTTTTTTTCATGGTCTCACAAAAACCTGGCATTTCAACAAGGGTGTGTATGGCCATTGTATAGAGTTCACTACAAAGAGATTCCCCTCACCCTCTCCCCTGAACCTTTTTAAAATGGCAAAAGCATTACCACTGGATTGTTACAAAGCTGTCTGCCTTGAGTTATTAACATGCTAAAAATAGCGGTAATTAGTATTGAGGCAAGCAGAGAGGAATTTCTGTGAAGTTTTTACTTTGAAGACAAATTTATAATCTGTAGAGGTCTAATTGAGTACTGCAACTAAATAAATATGATCTAATTGTTGGAGCCAAAGTCCAATAAACCTCCCACCCATAGTGTGTAGACTGCAGTCTGTCTGAGAGATTTAAGACTGAAATCATCTTACTGTACCTGGCGAAGAAGGAGGCAGCTGCAGAAGTAGCAGTCGGTGCTGAGGTGGTTACAGCTGGCGTGTTAGAGGGACAGTTTGTGTGTGACGGTGAGTTTGTGTGTGCAGGAGATTGTGAGTTGTAGCGGTTCAGGACAGCTTCAGTCACTCCTTCTCTTGAGGCATCAGAGATCATCTGGGAGATCTGAAACAAAGAAAGGGAGACCCTTTAGTATGATTCACAAAAATCAGGGCAGTCTATACTGTGAAAACAAATTTTAAAAGGAAAATTACCAACAATACCCTAGAGCTAATACTGTACATGCACACTATGGGCCGGTCATGGTGGTTTAATAGCATTATGGCTATTGTTTCTGATTTTACAGGTCTGGTTTCTATATATAGTAACTACATTCACAAAGATGAGATCCAGAAAGAGGACAAACTACATTTAAAGAGAGAGCAAAATAACTCCATCTTACTCTTCTTTTCCAGGCAGACAGATGTAATTATTAGATTTTCCAACAGCACATCCATGTTCATTGTGTCAAACATTCTTACAAACACTACAGTTAATCTTTGGTCGATTATTTTTCAGATAGACAGGTATGTTGCTTCCTGGTATACCCCTTTTTGAGGGGGATTAATTTGATTTACAGAGACAAATAAATAAATAAATCATCCTGGCCGTCTTATGACCCTTCCATCTGTTTGGTTCATCAACCCTGTTTTCCTTTTCTTACATTCAGTTCCTGTTTTTATCTCATTTTATTAAAGATTGGAAATATTATTTTAATCTCTTTGTTGAAGAAAACTACATCTTAACATAATGTGTTAGTGGAGTTTACAATCTCTTAAAGCTCACTTCAAATTTCTCACTTCAATAAACTAATTACTCCTTAACATTTAACATTTACAATATAAAGCTCAGTGGATCTAGAGAGAGCATTGTTGCTTGTCAAAACTGTTTTCACATGGTTCCAAAACTTTTATTTTCATCCCTCGAAAAGCATTTGACCGCAGAACTATGTGCCGATATATTGTATTACAGCATACTGCTCCAACTGCAATAAGACAAGAGGGCCCTGCAGGGAATAGTGAAGGTAGCTGAACGGCTCACACCCCTCTGTCCAGGATGCGTTCATAGTCACTGTAGTGACAAGGTTCTGAACATTGTCAGAGACTCCAAACACTTCTTCCCTGAATTTTTTTAAATGCTACCATGAGGCAAAGGTATACCACTAGTATTTTACACAACTTGCTGACTCAAGTTGTTAAAATGCTGAATTGTTGAGATTCCGTACTTTACAGCATTTGGTCATATATGTTTATCTGTTCTGTGTTTTTATCTATTTGTGTTTTCTGTTATCCATCTATTACTTTTCACCATAAAATGTAACGCTGTTTGTTGTATGCTATTTAGTATACAATGAAATGAACTCAAATGCACAATGGAAGACTTCTAGCCGTTACAAGAGGAAGGCTACCTGGATGAAAATTTTGAAGGATTGTCACATGTTAACTTCTTATAAGGAAAGAGCTGCTTGTCCCAGAAAGGTTTTACATAATGCCCCTTTACAATTCTCACTGGATGCTTCATGAGTTGCTGAACGAATTGCTCTAAGAGGCACCAAAAGGTCACTGAGCCTTACAATGTAAACATTTAAGTCAGTCTGAGATTTGAGAATTTAATAACATTTTTTCAGATTTCATCATATTCAATTTCTTAAAAGCATGGCAGTAATGTGATCTAATAGGCATTCTAGGATCTTAATTGCCCGATTATAAACATCATTCTCAGCAGCTTGATTGTTGTATATGCTGACCCATAGATTACAATGTAATTTCAATAAGAAAAATAAATCTTTAAATGCATGAATATTGCAAATCATCTATATATTAACAAAAAAAAAAGTGGACCAAAACCTGAGCCTTGTGGTACACCTGCATTATTTTTTTCAAAATGATAATCTCAAGCCACTTATGAAAAAAACTTGTTCACGATTTACAAGATAAGATTTAAACCAAACTGAACTTATCTTAAGTTCAGCTGTAAAATATTATTTTGCCATTGTATAAATGCATGTCAAAAACATCTATATTTATCATTATCTGTCATTTTACATGCTAAAGTGAACCTTTTTAAATTAAATGATCAGCAATGTGAGAGTAAATCAAATGCATTGGTTTAATTACTTTTTTAAACAAGAAATAATTGAAACCAGTACAGAGAATATGATAACTGCATTTATTTTATGCACTGAATGAAATCATACTGCAGTGTTCCACAACCCAGGTCCTCAGGGCCCATGATTCTGCATCTTTTAGATATGTCCTTACACTCACACACCTGATTTAAATGATTTCATTTCCTCCTCAGCATGCCATCAAGTTCTGCAGAAAAACCTGTTAAGGACCCATTCATCTAAAACAGCGATACATCTAGAACATGCAGGATATTGGTTGCTTTGGACCAGGGTGGGGGACCACTGACAGTGGAACTAGAAATTATGAATTCCTGATGATTCAATTCAGTTTTATTTATATAGCGCCAATTCACAACACATGTTGTCTCAAGGCACTTCACAAAAGTCAGGTACATACATTCCAATTAGTCCTAACCATTGAACAGTGCAGTCAGATTCAGTTATTTATTCAAATTGGATAAAAGATTTTCTATCTAAAGTAAACCAGCAGATTGATCCAGTCCGGACTGCAGCATTCACTCCTCCCGGATGAAGCATGTAGAGCAGTGGACAGTCACTGGCGTTGAGCTGTGCAGCAATCCATCACACTGAGCATGCACTGTAGCGACAGGTGGGAGATGGAAAAACTCCCTTTTAACAGAAGAAAAGAAAACAACAGCAGAAACCAGGCTTAGGTGACGCGCCATCTGCCACAAACCGACTGAGAGGGGTTAGAGAGAACAGGAGCAGAGGAGCACAAAGAGAAACAAAAGAAAAGCACGGAATTCCAGGAATACTATTCAATAGGAAGGAAAAGTAAATGTTAATGGATGTAGCTCCTTTAGTCGTTTCATCTAGAAAGAAAGAACCGATTAAACGCTGAGCCAGTTTTCAAGGTTAGATGCCTGAAATGAGAGCACATAAGTTAGTCACAATAAAGCTCAGCCAGTAGTCATGTCTAGGAGAGAGAAAGGATAAAACACTAAAAGACAGGGCCAGCCATGTGGATCATCGGTAGAGGATGAGCATTAAGTTGCTTGCCAGCAGAAGCTCGGACGTTTCCCCTGTCCAGAAAGGGTGTCACAGGTAGACCAGAGTCAGGTCAGTGCAGGTGTAGCTTTAGGAAGAGAACAAGAGAGGAAATAAAGTTAAAGCTGAAATAACAGCAAATAATGCAAAATTGGAGAGTCAGTGTGAGGAATGCAGCGAGGAGGGTGAAAGTGGTCATTATGTCCTCAGCATCACTCTGGATAGGATATTCTAATTTTGGGCCATGTTCCGGAGGTGAAAGAATGAAATCCTAGAAAACCTGTTTAATATGGGATTTAAATAACATCGTCCTGGGTCAAAAGTAAACACCAGGTTTTTTACTAGTGTGGTGATTTACCGGAGGTCAAATTTAATAGCCATCACGGTTAAGTGATTGATCCTTAGATGCAAGGTTTTGCTTTTTAAAGACTCCGTCAAAGACAACAACTTCTTTGTCTTAGTCTGAATTTAGAAGCAAAAAATTTAAGTCATTAAGTTTTATATCTTCAAGACATGCTTTGTGTATCTAACTGGTTGGGTCATCAGGATTTATGGATAAGTAAAGCTGAGTGTCATCAGCGTAACAGTGATAAATTTATTCCTACAGACTGCTGAATTTGACCTATTTGGAAGCATATAATAGTAAAGAAAGCATTGGGCAGTCATTAGTTACTGAACCCTGTGTACTCCACAATTATAAACCCTGGAGTTTAAAGATGATTTATCATTTCATGAACACCCCTGGATCGTCAGGACAGATAGATTTCAACAGCTAGCGCTGTTCCCCTGATCCACAGCATATTTCCGAGCAACAGTTTTTAAGAGAATCAAATAGGACCTCCGACGATGTATCAAGCAGGAGCAAGCACTGTGAGATCTAACAGAACCTGCTAACCAGACGCAGACTGAAGACTATCCCGATCTAGTCTGATCTGTGCCCAGTGTCAAGCTAATAATACAACAGTGACTTCTGCCAGAGTAGTGTGTGTTGCACGCGGTACTATTGCTTTGAGCTCATGAAGCCTCGGACGCAAACTCTTCAAACAGGTCATTGCTGTGTAAATGCTCACAGTTCTGATTAGCAACTATAGCTTCTCAACGAATTTTAGCATAAGAATGCGAAAGATTGGATATAGGTCATATCGATCAAGCCTCGATAGGTGTAACTTAAGTAATAAGGTCTTTAATTTATAGACAGCTACCTTAAAAAGCCTGCGGTACATATCCATTTACTTAAAGATAGATTAATTTATAAGATAGATTAATCATAGCTAAAAATGGGGTTGGTAATCAGAGGGAACACATCCTTAAATAATTTGGTCGGGATTGAGGTCTAACATACAAGTTGAAGGTTTAGACTGAAGCTAAATTTTCTGATAACTCAGGAGCGTCCCCAGGATCAACAACAGTCCAAACACAGATCAGATTCTGTACGGTTATTTCCAATGTTGTTACTTGCTGAGGAGGAAGTAATCATCTTGGGGAGTATGTTCAAGATTTTATTTTTTAATAGAATCAAATTTCCATTTAAGAAGAATCCCATAAAGTCATGACTGCTAAGAGCTAAGGGACATGGGTGGCTCAACAGAGCTTAGGACTGTGTAAGTTTAGGGGGGGGCAACTGTAATAAAGGAGAAACCTAGGATTATTCTTGGTCTCCTATAATGATGAGAAATAAGCTGTTCTGGCTTGCGGACTGTCGTTTTATACAACAGTAGGCTATTTTCCAGGATTGTAAGTAGGAATCCTTAGTTGTGTAGTCTAGAGCGCCATTTTCTATCCAATTTGCTAACATTGTGCTTTAAAGTACGCAGATCTAAATTAACAGGGAAGTCAGCATCCTATGAATAATTACCTTCTTTTTCAAGGGGGCTGCATTGTTATGCACCACGCATGATGAAAGTAACACTATGAACAAAAGGAGGGAAAAAAAAAAAAAAAAAATCAATTTGTGAAGGGGCAAGAAACGAATATTGCCCCCACTGTGTTTTTCTGTGAAATGAGGAAATTAAAAGTGGAACCGAATTTTAAAGGTTGTTACAGGATTGTCTGATAATGATCTACATATGACCATTTTCTTTCAGGTGTGGAGTACTCGGTTACAATTAATAACTCTACAAGGGTATAAGAAGGTATGGATCGACAGGACAGGTTATGAGAAAATATTGTTAGGTCTTTACACACAAAAAAAAAAAAAAAAAAATTGCCATATGTCAGCACAAGTCCAGAGAATGCAAGACAATGGTGGGGTAGGTTTGTTAATGTTTTGAGCACAAAGCCAATTGAGGTCTAAGATAGCATTAAAGGCTTATATTAGGCTATCACTTTCAGTGTCACCATGATGTTTAAAATCCCCCACTATAATAACTTTATCTGCCATTTAACACTAAATCAAATAAAGGTCTGAAAAAACTGATCTAAAACTGGAGAGTAAGGCCTGGGTGTGGACGGGTACAAAACAAACAAACAGAAGGGTTTTTAGTGCTTTGCAATGTGATGGAGGAAAACTAAGGATTAAATATTCAAAAAGATTTGTAGCTTTATTGATGTGGTCTGCGGGACAGTCAATAAATCGGACTGAAAGATGTTGTTACTCCTCCCGCCCAGTATTTCGAGGAATGGAAAATTAAAATTAATAGTCGAGTTGACTCATTATAGTAACATATCCTCTTGCTGCAGTCAGGTTTCTGTAGGCAAATAAATCAATCTGATTGTCACAAATCAGGTCACTAACTAACAAATGTCTTTGGGGGGGGGGGAAGAGAGAGATCTTATGTTCAGTAGACCACATTTTAATTGTTTTTATTTTCATTTTTAGTCTGGGGGGAGTTGTGTTCATTTTATGAGATTTTCCTGATTTCCTCCTTTTAGATTATATTTTAATCTATTCAATTTTGGCCTTGGGCGAGACACTGTCTTAATAGGGTAATGGGTGGGTAGCAGTACAGAAGCTGCAGAGAGGAGTTTTAAACTATGACCCTGCTTCCTGGTCTGAACCCTGGGTTTATGATGAATTGCCCATAAACTTTTTAACAAGCCAAAAAAGTTCAACTGACTATATGTTCGTACTAGGAAGCAGAATTATAAAACCAGATTTCCTTGATTATTCAGAATCCCTTCCGAAACCATGCAGGATGTCTGTTTCTATGAACACATGTCCTTCTGTAGGAAGTGTTTTTAAATGTCAGATGTCATTATCTTATTACCTGTGTAAGATCCATCAAACATACTCCCAACAGATCTTTAGACAGAATAATTAAGAATCCCCCCCCCCTCTTTCCAACCCACATGTACACACACGTACACTAATTAATATGTATTGCTTCTTTCGTGTGTATGTGGTGTTTGAGTTGTAGCAGTGTTCAGTAGCGGTGTATGTGTGTTCTGGTGAATCATTTATGTCATAGGTATGGATTATTGATTACAGTTCTTTATGGTCTCTCTAATACCAGACAGTAGAGCCACTGAATTATAACCAAAGATTTCAATAAAGGAACTCTAGGAGTGCATGTGTCAGTTGTGTCTTTGTTTGTGTCCTAGGATGGCTCAGTGTCTGCACTTTAGTGTTTAGGTGTGTAAATCAGCTCTGCTTGATGTATATTTACTGTTGAAGGCTCCTGGGGTCAAAGCAGGCTGCCTGCCTGCTTGATAAACGGCTTTTTGTAAACAAAATCCATGTGCAGTTTATATATACAGATACAACACTTCTTTGTGCTTTACAAGCTATTCAAATGCTCATGGTAGATTTGAAAGGTGGGCATATTAGTGTTATTTTATGAGCAAGCACTACTTAAACAGTGCCAGAAATGACACGTAGAAGAAACAGTTGCCTCTACAATTCCAAAATGAAACAATTGGATTTGTTTTGCCATACAATTCCTCTCACTTCCACACAAGCTATGCATCTTTGCAAAACTGTGTTGAAACTTGTTATAGGTCTGATGCATTTTGTGTAACAAGGTCAAGTCTGACTGGATGTTTTAACCTTACATAATGAACCCTGGATCCTGTTTTAAGTACACAGGAACACCTTTTTGGTCACTTTCAAGTAACTGACACATACACACACACAAAGTTAACGTTCTTTCAACTTCTCCTAGGTTTAAACCTCAAACCTGATGCAAGCCAAGCCAAGAAGAATGCACCAAGCAGCAGGCAACAACAACATTTCTAGGTTTTTCTTTTCCAGGTTTATTCTTTTCTACACGGGTAATCTCACAAGGTCTTATTTTCCAGAAAGACCTCTTATAACTTATATAATGCCTTCTGTGGGTGGTGGTGAGAGTTATGATGAGTGAAGTAAAGAAAAAGAGATTGCAGCAAATATATTACTATTAATATTTTACCGCATTAATAGAATTTTGAGTCAAAGGAATCGATCCAAACGAAATTAAGCTCAAATTAACTTTATGGATCTTAAACAATTAGACATTCAGATTTAGTTCCCTTTTTTTTAATTAGAAAAGGGGCAGAATAACTGGGTTTTATTTTTTATAAAAATATGACTTATTTTTATTGCCCCCTTTTTTTTTTAAAAAAGACAAAAAGGGCAAAGATATAAAGTTTTTGGGTTCGGGTCTTATCTCGACACAAAGACAAAACAAAAAAAAATAAGGAAAATTCGAATAAATGGGGATAAGATAGTTGTTTAAGAACAACTACCTTAAATAATTCCTATTATTATTTCCATATAACACAAATCAGATTAGCAAAATAATCTTAATAATTAGTTAGAACTGAAGAAATGTATTTGAGTAATAACAATTTAAAAACTATTTGGTAAATGAACTTAATTAAGCCTGCATAATTTCTGTATTGCCTCAAATCTTCCAAAATAAATGTATGCAAATTGTTAGACCAATTTAATTAGTTACATTTTAACAGTTTGCTTTCTCAGGGTGATATGTTGACATTAAATGTAGACCATTATATACCGTCTTATTCATTCTTTATATCATTTATGTTCAGTTATCACTGCTTCGCTGCTCTCTGCTTCAGTCTGTATGCAATAAAGTTTGTTCAAACATTAATCAGTGATCATCTCTCATTTACATTTCACACAGAACCTGGTTAAAGAAATGATGTAAATTTGAATTCAAAATCAGTTGTGCATTAGGGAGGCAAACAATATTTGCTTTGAGTTGACCTGTCTATCCTACTGATGTGTGAGCAGTTGTTGCTAAGGCAAAGAGCAGTCTTAAGTAGGCATTAAGGCTAAAACAGAGCTAGTATGTTCACCATGCATCTTCCTTGGTCTGCCTTTTTGGTGCCAGAAGAAATACTGTTAATCTCTCAAATGTATTAAAGGTTATTATTTATTTTCTCAGGGCCTATTTTTCTTTTAGAAAAGCATGCAGTGAACTGGGGAAAAGCTTTTTTATTGATTTTTTAATAAATTGTTGGTAGGTATGAAGGTGCAAAAATCACAATGAGGCTTTTTTGTAAAAAAAAAAAAAAAAAACAACGAAATACCCAGATGCATCTCAGTGAATCAGAAAGTCACCAACAATGTATTTTATTAATTAAAAACTGATACTTACATATATGATATATTCATTATGCACCATCTTGCTGGAAAAACTCAAGGAACGTGCATAAAACAGAGCTAGTATGTTCACCATGCATCTTCCTTGGTCTGCCTTTTTGGTGCCAGAAGAAATACTGTTAATCTCTCAAATGTATTAAAGGTTATTATTTATTTTCTCAGGGCCTATTTTTCTTTTAGAAAAGCATGCAGTGAACTGGGGAAAAGCTTTTTTATTGGTTTTTTAATAAATTGTTGGTAGGTATGAAGGTGCAAAAATCACAATGAGGCTTTTTTGTAAAAAAAAAAAAAAAACAACGAAATACCCAGATGCATCTCAGTGAATCAGAAAGTCACCAACAATGTATTTTATTAATTAAAAACTGATACTTACATATATTATATATTCATTATGCACCATCTTGCTGGAAAAACTCAAGGAACGTGCATAAAGAGGGAAACACATCATCATGTAGCAATTTCGCATATCCAGTGGCCTTGAGGTGTCCATTGATGAAGAATGGCCCCACTATCTTTGTTAACCTCGGCGACATGTCAATGGCTGTAAACAAAGAGAAACTTCCCTGAGTTTTTCCAGCAAGATGGTGCACCACCACATTATGGGTGTCAGGTCCGAGCATTCCTAGATGAACAGTTTCCTGGAAAGGGATGGTCCCGTCGTGGGCCAGTTGAATGGCCCCCAAGGTCTCCCGATCTGACCCCCTTAGACTTTAATCTTTGGGGTCATCGAAGGCAATAGTCTATGCTTTTGAAGATACGAGATGTGCACAACCTTGAGACTACGAATACTGGAAAAACCTTGTGCTAGCAAATTTTTCCCGCTGGGTGTTTTCTATCAGTGTGTGAAGAGTGGGAGAAGAGGGTTGCATTGACAATCCAACACAATGGGCAGCACATTGAACACATTTTATAAGTGGTCAGAAACTTGTAAATAACTCATGAAAGTTAGTTATCAGGCTCCTCTCCTGTGGAACCAGCTCCCAGTTTTAG